>CM076901.1:1993119-2669119 GCA_039519145.1 Kokia cookei | reverse complement strand
TTCAAACCTGGACAACCCTTTCTTCGTACGTTTAATCATACAAAATTAAGGTTTAGAGGCAACATACTTGATGAAAGGAATTTTAGTCTCGAAAGCATTTCGGCCAAAAATCATTGACAACTTCTTCAACATATCAAAAATCTTCCCTCCTTCCGAGTAATTGCTGCCAAAAGCTGTTCTTGATATCACTTCTGAAGTCAACAATCTAAATTCATGGAACACTTCGATTTCTTTGCCTTCTTGACCTTTCCACTTTTCCATCATTGTTTCAACGCTAGCAATAGTTGCTGGAGTCATGTTCCGCCCAAAAAAACAGTTTAATCTTAAGTACCAAAGGAACAGTATAAGATTTGCCAAAATTTATGGTCTAATGGGTTATTGTTGGAGGCTTTACCTTTAAGCTTTCTCCATGGAAAGCGTAATCGGCCAACTTTCGACGCTTTGCCCATTTTTCGCCCTCAATTAACGCAAGCCTATTCCCTACGAGCTTCCTACCATAAATTGAAGGTTTTGCTTTTGGAAAAGCTTTTTCGCTATTTTTCAAAACTTATTTGACTAGTTCAGGTTCTGAAATCACCAATTCAGGTTGAACACCTTTCCAATAAATAAAATTTTTCCCTAATCACATAAAATACAGAAGGGTTGATCTTTTTTTAGAACTAAATTTAGAAATCGTAGTGAAAACATGCATGGAATCTTACCATATTTGTTGATCCAGGAATAAATATGTGGCTGTAATCTGGGAAATAAACCATCTGTCAAGACCACAGCTTTGCTTAATGCTTCCTTTCTCATTTTGGTAACTTCTTTATTGTTGCCATGGATGAATCTGTAAGGAGGTACTTTGATTCCCTGTGAATTCAGCATTTGCTGTATTCGAAGAGGTACCCACAGGTAATCATAAAAGAACTTTGTCAAAGCTACGAGGAAGAAACAACATGGAACAAGAATTGCAAGCTCCATCAAGCCACTCTTTTTTTCTTCTCTTACCAGTGAATTCATATGTTCCTTTAGCTCTCGTGTTTTTTCTTTTATAAATGTTTTTCTTTTATTTTTTATTTTTGATATTATTACAAGAGGAGAGTAACGCCAATCCAAATCACAATTGAAATAATAAACACTTTAATCATCATGCAAATATATAAAAAAAAATTCATATGTTCCATCAAGCCATCATTATTCCATTTCAATTCATTTTGTCATATTCAAAAGTGAATTTATGAGCTAGCCCTAAACATTTTAAAAATATACATCTTTATATTTTTTATTAAAATTTAATTTCTTAACTTTTTAAATTTAAAATATCTTATTTAATTGTTAACATGTTAAATATAATGTGACACATCGAAATTTTAAAAAAATAATACTCTATTGGTATATTTATGTAACAAAAAGTACCATTATAATTGATTTGAACTTAATAAAAAAAAACTTGCTAATATTAACTATTCTTAAAAACTCAAATCACATGCAGTAAAAAGAAAACTTAAATGAACATTTTAATAGGAATAAAATATTTAAATTAACTAATCATATTATAAAAATTGAAATACTTAATTATATAAAAAAACTAAAATATAAAAATTAAATTTCAAAATTTAAGTATAATATAAACATCGAAACTAAAATTTGATGATCATCATTTCGAAAAAGGAAAAGTGTTTGTATTTGAACATGTGTCAGATAAGGCATTTCTTTTATATATAAAGTATAGATAATATAGAATTTTTTTTATACACTATTATTAAATATATTTTATAACGAATTCTTTGGGCTGATAGTTATAGTGTTTATCGTCTCAGATGTAGTCTGGATTCGAGGTGTGTTAGTTACGTTGTTGTCTAGGCTTTACCTTTCTCTTGTAATTCATTAAATATATATATATATAGGGGTAGATACAAGAGGTTGACAAAGGCTTCGACCCCCTAAAATAAGAATTTTTTCATTTAACTCTTTAAAATTTTAAAAAATTTAAATTAATAAAAATAAAATTACATTTTAACCTTCTAAAAATGATAAAAATTTAATTTAATTTTTTAAAAAACATAAATATATAAAAAATTTAATTTCGATTATCCTGAAAATTTTTCTTAACTTTGTCCCTATATATATATATATTATAACCAAGTTAAAATTTTTTGAAAGCTTCGCTAGTACATATTTAGTACAGTCATAAATATAATACATATATAAATATATATCCTATCGATTACAATGTAAAATCAAGAGATAGATAAAAGGGTGTATATTTATAATTATACGCATAATATATTATTAGTAATTAAATTTAATTTAACAAATTGAATTATTACTATTTGAGTCGAAATTAAATTTTTAAAATTTAAAAAAATATAAAAATTAAAATTACTTTAAAATTAAATGGTAAGCAGTGGGGACAGGACCCGACAATTGCCGGCAATTATTAATTTAAATGAGTTGGTCCCCTCTTTTCCTTTAGCTCTTTAGAAGATCCGCCATATCTAATATATACTAAATTAATATAATTCTTACAATTTAAAAAAGCTAATCTAACCTGCCATAATTTAAAGGTAACCATATTTATCACATAAACAAGTTATCACGTGTACATATTGTTTATTTTAAATATGAATTTTTTTTTTCTTAATTTGTGCTGATTATAATTAAATTTATCATCATTATAAAAATTAAATATTTAAATTATTTTTATTTTTCCAATAATAATATTTATAAATTGAGAATACAAATACAACAAATAAAGATTAGCCTCAGGCTCTGGATTGATTCTACCATAAAAGCCAACGGTAACACAATTTATAATTTTCATTTTATTGTGCTTCTCGAAGAATAATCCTTCTTGAAACTAGGAGTAGTGGAGAGTTTTTTCCCAAACTAATGCATTCCAATTATGTCATAAATGTAGGTTTACAAATTTATTACACATAATGAATATGTCATAACCTAATAACATTATATATTTATATCATATTCATATAATATTTTTCATTTACGTTTTACTTTTCAATGTGTGGATAACTTTGAAATTTCTGTAATATTTCTAGATTCTAGAAGAGCCAAATGGAAAAACAATTTAGAAAAAAAATCGGTGAATTATTAAAAAGAATTTTGCGTCACCTGACTAGTGTTCTCTGTCGCTACCTGTTAATTTTCGCCGTTTAAGATTTATTTTTTTTAAAAGGTGGATGTGATATTGTTTTTATTTTTTGTCACGTATTATAATATTATTGTAATATTTAATTTTATAATTATTATTATTTTTATATTAATTATAAATAAATACATTATTTATCTAAATTTATTTTAAAATTTATTATTACTAACATTATAAATATGATATATTTACAAGTATAATATAGATATAAATATATGTTCGAAATTAATAATATAAATTTAAATCAATACAAAATATAATGAATAAAAAAAAATTATATTATAGACTCATGATAAAATTAAAAATTAACACATTACAATTGCACCTAATAAAACTTCAACTTAAATATTCAAAGACTCAAAATTTTTATTTTAACCAACAATTATTATTTTTTTAAAAATGTTTTTATATAATTCGGGTTTTGATGGTTTCTTGACAAGACTTTTTGTGGAGTATTTGGATTTTGGTTTAAAATAATGAAGTAAAATTTAGAAATCAAAGCAAAACATTGTAAGTGAGGAAATAATATAATTTAGAAAAATTTCACCTATTAATTTCAAAGTATGTATGAAGATATAAACACAGCGGTAAGTGTCAAAAGTAATATATTTTAATTTTATTTGTAATGTAATTTTGAATGATTATTTGATTTAAAATAGTAAATTTTATGTTCCTAAGTTTTTAAATTTATGTTTCTATATTTAAGAGAGCATTTAGGAGCAAAAGAAGCAAAAAATGAGCGGAAATTGAAAAATCAGAGCAAGATTCAAGAGCTGTATGGGCTAGGCCATTCCACACGGGCTAGACACACGATCATGTGATCCACACGAATGTGACAGACTATGTGAAAATCGTAAATTGCACTTCAAACACGCGGAAAAACATAATTTTTAGGTTTTTCGGGTATTTTAAGAACTATATATGACAAAGATGAGAAGAGGGAAGTGAGCCGTCATAGAATATTGAAGAAAACAACTCGAAAAACACTATTGAAGTCAACTCTACAGCAAATTTCCATCAAAATTGAAGATCTCCTTTTGATTTATTTGAAGTTTATTATGATTTTTTTTTGTTTCTTGTGGTTATACATCTTTTAGATGTTTTTATTTGTGATTATGAACTAACTTTCTAAATACTTAAGAAGATGAACCCTATGGTGAATTCTATCTTTTGATTTCTGTTTCACGCAATAAATACTTAGATCTTATTCTCAATTATGTGTGCTTAATCCTTGGTTTAATATTTCTAGGTTATTAATCCATGGTTCATGTCCTTAAATCAAAGGAGGAATAGACCCTGTTTAAGAGTAGATATAGTATAATTAAGCGGAGTTGCACGCAATCCTAAAAATAGGACCATATAAATCTACCAGATTAGAGTCAAATCTAATAGGGGATCTAAAGATCGAGTTAATGCAATAATAGGAGTTTTAATTAGAAAGAAATTCCAATTAATCAATCTAGAGGCAGTTACTCTTACTCTTGAAAGAGATATTAGCATAATTTAAGGATTTCTACGGATCAAGATACTAAGTGAAGAAATTGTTTAATTCAAATTGATAATGACAAATAAAATCCAGGTGGATTATTTCTTGGGTATTGTCTCGCTTCTTGGTTGTTAATTGTCTATTTTCCTGATTTGTTCTTTGCCGAGTTCTTTAGTTAATTGATTTAATTACTTTTAGTATTTAATCAATCATTCCAATTAATTGGTTAAATGATAGAAAGACAGTAATTACTAGTACTTTTAGTTCTCGTGAGAATGATATATTTACTCATCATAACTATATTATTAATTGATAAATACATTTACTTTAATTATATTTTTAGTTGATTTACGACTACATCACCTAAATATTAAAAAAATGAGTAATCATACATTACATTTCTTTTATCATATTTGTCTTATTTTCTTTCCTTTTTTTTTTCATGTAATATGTACCGCTAATGAACCACAACAAAATATCTCATCTATGAGAAAAAAATTAGTAAAAGATTTATGGATAAACCACATTTATGGATAAACCACATTTAAAGTCGTTAAACTATTAATAAGTTTATGTTTTGGTCATTTAATTTCAAAATATTAAAAAATGGTTACTGAAGTATTCAGAAGTTTTCATTTAAGTCACTAGGATGTTAAAATCGCTACTACATATGGTCTTCTCTAATCGCACCGCTTGCACCAATCAAAAGCTCTCCTTCCCATTCTCTTCTAGAATTCTTTTTTTTTTTCATGAAATAGCTTTGAATGTCACAAATCCACGAACCAAAATCCAAACAATTTTCTTCTTTAATCTCCGACATTGACCATCAAATCAACTTTAATCTAAAATATGTTCCTCTGTTTGCTAATGGATACTAATCCACCATACAGATCATTGAATCACTATTTAGAACTCACTAGTTGGACTTTAAAAAAAAACTCAGCATCTTAGTGACTTAAATAAAAACTTTAGAATAGTTCAATGACTTAAATGAAAATTTTCGAATAGTTTAAGGATCATTTTTTAACTTTTTAAAATTAAGTGACAAAAAACATAAATTTACTAATAGTTTAGTAAGTGTAGTTTACCCAATACTTATTTAGATAATAGTAAAATGGGCCCTAAAATACTAACAATAAAATGTACATTTAAGACCCGATGAATAAAGCCCAAAACAATTGGATATGGTACATTTAAGATTAATCCAATTGGACATACACTTCGGACCAATCAGTTTCAAGCCCAAGGGTTTTCAAAAATGAGTTTTAAGAACCAATTGAAACCCATATAAACTGTGCAATGATCCAAATTAAAGCTTAATCTTATTGTATTTTGAATTTTTTAAATAAAAAACAAAAAATTTAATATATATTTTTTGAGTCTTAGTTCGATTGGCATAAGTTTTATTGTCAATACAAGAGGATGTGGATTCGAGTGCGCTGAAGCGCATTATTCTCCTATTTATAAATTGAGAATGAACTATAAGTAATTTTAGACATTGTATAAAAAAAAACAGATATGATCAGAACCTGTAATAATATTGTTCAAAAAAAATTCTATACTTGAATCATATCAATTTTATCTTTTAATTTATTTAATTCAATACATAAGTTTAGTTATGCCTCCAATCCCTTTATTTTTTGAAGTTTTGAATTTTAATCCATTTACTTTTAAGTATTAGAATTTAGGTTTTTATCTGTTTGATTTTAAAATTAAAGACAATTTGATAACACTAGTAATGAATTTGGATACATGACATTTCAAAGGTTTAATTTGAAAATTAAAGTCCAATTAATAATACATATATTTAAATTTAACAAAAATTAATTTAATTTTTATTTTTAAATCAAAATTACTAAGAGAATTAAATCATATATACATGGTAAAAATACCTTTCTAATCAAATTTGATATTGAGAAAATTGGTTTATCCTTATTAATTTTGAAAGTGAGCAACTAATGACAATTAAAAACATCTTTAATCTTTTTCGTTAGTTAAACATATTTTTATTAACATAATAACAAATTTAGCCATTAAAGTTTACACATTCTATCAATTTGATATTGATTTAATATATTTAGTTTGCAACATTTACACATTTTATTAAAAATTGCACATAATATATAGATATCATGGGCTAAATGTGTTACTATATGAATCAAAATTATGTACAATTGACGAAAAAAATATTAATATCATGATTAATTGTCCTTAATTCTCATTTTTGTAATTGACAGTGTAATGATCCAAATTTCCAGTACAGTAAACAATATGGTTGTAACATCCGCGTGCTTGAACCAGATTTGGAACAGTGATAGAGTACAATTGAGAATTAGAATATATGGTTGAATTTAGAAAGGTTTGGAGAAATTAAGGATGTATTAGTAAAGGTGAGAAAATAGGAAGGACTAAATAGCAATTTATCCAAATTGAATTATGAGACATCATGAGAATTAGATTGATTAAGGAGGGGCAAAAGAGTAATTTGATGGAAGATATTTTAGGAGGCAAAGTTTTGGGGTAAAGTGTAAAGTTGGAAGACCCAGGGACTAAAAGTGCAATTTTACCATTTTTATTAAGTGAGATATTTTTTAAGAAAAGTCTAGAGAATTTGAGAGAAAGAAAAAGAAATTAAAGATGATAAATATCATAAAGATGATAAATATCATCTTTTTCATAATGCTTAACCGTCCATGCCTATTCTCTCTCCATCCAACTTTTGCTTTTATTCCAATTAGGTCCTTCCACTATTGTTAAACCCTCCAAGCTTCAAAATCTTCCATTTTCTTTGAAATTTCCTTAAGAAAGACATAGAGGGAAGCTAGTAGACACCTTAATTTCCTTATAGAGTCCACTTCGAAGTGTTAAAGTGGATAGAGATTGAATTAGAATTTTGGAAATTCAAGAACAAAGATAAGAGATGATTCAATTTTCATGACATACATGTATATTTACATAATCTAGCATGAAAAAATATTGAATTTTAGTCTTAAGCTTATATGTGTTTGTACGAAATTGAAGAAAGAGGGAAGAAGGAGGATCAAACTGAAGAAAAAGGAAAGGAGAAAGCTAAGGTGTGAGAAGAAATTATCTACAAGTGAGGTAAGTTCTACAAAAGTTTTGATTTATAGTTACTTTCTCCAATGGTATATGAATTATTAGCATAAAAATTGTCATATAGGTACATAGTTTGAATGTTTACAATGATAAAATGAAGGGATTAATGTGTGATTGAGTAAAACAGTTTGGACAGAACATAGGATTAACTTCGAAAATTCATCAAAATTTTTATATAATGATTTAAGGGTCAAATTATATATTTAATTAAATCTTATTGAGTTTAGTTTCATATGGAAGAAACGGTGATGGAAATGGATCTCTATATTCTGAGATATAACTGATTTTGTGTAACAAGGTTAGAGAAGGTTCGAGTTCCCCTGTTTTGACTTTGAAAAATCATAGAAAAATATAGAAAAATTATTAGAGTCTGAAATTTATATGGTTGATTCTTAATGAGTCTATTTTCAAAATAAATAGACGGGAACATTATTGTATCCCTGTACTAAAAGATAAATAATTTTTAGTGAAGAAAGGTCGAAACTGTCAAGTAACAGAGAAGGGGTAAATTGGAAGAATTTACTGTACAAATTGGCTAAAGTAAAAATTCTGAAAATTTTATGATAAAAATATATTTGAGTCTAATTTCAGAAACATCAAGTGGTTTATAATTTCAAATTCTGTAGCTCAAGATATAAATAATTTAGTGACTGTGACTCAAATTGACAGCTTTAAAAATTAATATGAAAATAAAAATAAAGAGGTATATGATGATATATATATGTGATGAACAATGTATATGTGAAATGTTATGTGTTTAATTATAAATATTGATTATATGATAAAATGGTGATATTGTGTAAGCCTTTGAGTAAATAAAGGTGAGAAATACATGATTATGTATATGTAAAGAGAAATGTAAATGTGATATATGAAATTATGAGAAATGATGAATATGAGTGATTATGTCCATGTAGACAAGTTAGAACCATTGTGATAATAGTGACATGCCATTAAGGAACACTAGCGCGCCCTCTATTTAGCACGTTTCGTGCTCTCTATTCAGCACTGTGTGTGCTCTCTGTTTAGCACTGTGTGTGCTTTTTGTTTAGCATGTTGTGTGCCCTCTGATCAGCACTTTGTGTGCCCTCTGTTATTAGCACTTCGTGTGTCTTCTGATTAGCACTTTGTGTGCCCTCTGTTACCCAGCACTTATGTGCCCTCGGTTAAGTACTTCGGTACTTTCTGTTACTTCCGTTTATCCGATAGGTTCTATAAAAGTCTACTATAGGCCAAATGGATAAATAAACTAAATGAGCTATGGTCAAGAAAGCCATGATGGATAAATTGTGAAAAGTGAAAGAATGTGCAAATTATGATATTGAGGTAAGTGAAATGATGAATACATGAAAGATAAGTACTATATGCGTATGTGTAATTAAATGTTGATAATGAAGTGAATTAATGTGGCTGAAATGACTAAGTTGTGAAAAAGGGATGAAAATGTAAAATCTACCATTGAGGTAAGTTGCGATATGAGAATTAATGTGTGTTGTGGTGACATTAAGGTAAGTTAAATGTTACATGCTAAAATCTACCATTGAGGTAAGTTGGAATATGAGAATGAATGTGTGATGTGGTGGCATTAAGGTAAGTTAAATGTTACATGCAAGAAAGGTTAGAAATTTCATACATATGAGTATTTAAATGTTTAATAAAATTAAGCAATAAATAAATAATCATCTATTATGCTTGTAGTGCTTATTAAGCCTTCACCGGCTTAATGCGTTTATTTTAACGCGTAGGTACAAAAGCTACGGAAAGTTAGAGTCGAGTAAAGGACCTCTCATCACATCACATCACTCTTGAAAGATTTCAAGCTTAGGTACTTTATTTTGAAGTAAAATGACATGTACAAATTATATTACTTGATGTTCTTAATGAATGAGTTTCATATGTTGTTTTTGAAACTTTATATATATATTGGAAGAAAAATTTTATTATATTTATTTTTAATTCTCTGGCAATGTATGTAATACTCTTATACCGAGTTTATACGTGTGAACCAAGTGTAAGAGTGTTACAATGGTTCCAAGTCATGTGCTTGGCCTCGAGCACCTCCGATCACCCCCAAACTTTTTCTAAATGGTTTTAAAATGTTTTTAAAGCTCCAAGTGAAACTAAACTTCATTTTATGATTTTATAAAATGTTTGGACGTTTGAAATTTTAAACATCTTTAGATTTCCGTTATGTATGTATTTCGGTAACATAATTTAATTGTATATCAAGATAGGTGAGGGGTGTTATTAGAGTTAATGTAGTTAATGCTTAACTAATGCAGTTGTATAGTTGTTATTAACAGTTAATTTGTTAGCAGTTATGGTTGGTTAATAGCAGTTACTCTGTAGTTACTCTTTCTCACTTGTATAAATACATGGCTTATTGTATAAGTCTGATATGTTAATGAATTGAGTTTTACTCTTCATATGAGATTCTAATATGGTATCAGAGCAATATTATATTTCCTTTGTTGATGCTTATACAAGACATGTGTGGATTTATTTTTTCTCTAAGAAATCTGAAGCTTTGAGTGCTTTTCTTGTGTTCAAGAGGCGAATAGAGCTACAACTGGGTTATAGAATTAAGCAATTTCAGTCTGATCGAGGATGAGAGTTTAAAAGTTTTAGCTCACATTTGCAGGGGTTTGGTATTCAATTAGGATATCATGCCCTCATACATCAAAACAAAATGGTCTGATAGAAAGAAGAAATCGACAGATTGTAGAGACAAGCTTAGTTTTACTAGCTCAAGCTTCATTGCCATTATCTTTTTGGTGTGATGCATTTGCCACAGCTATGTACATCTTAAACTACTTGCTTAGAAAAGCCCTTGAAGGTGTTGCACCTGTTTTGAAGTTGTTTGGTAAGCAACCAGATTTGTTGACCCTCAGAGTATTTATGGCCTTATAATAGACACAAACTTCAATTTCGGTCAACCCTTTGTGTGTTTTTAGGATATGCAGAGAACTACAAGGGTTACAAGTGCAATGATCAAAATGGGATAATTTACATTTACAAGCATGTAAGATTTGATGACTATGTTTATCCATTTCTAAAGAAGTTTGAATCTGTGACTGGTACAACTAACAGCTGTTCACCATGGTTATTGTCTATTTTACCTGTATTTGTTCAAACACCAGATATTGTTATGGCAAATTCTCACTCCTCAATGAAGTTTGTGGTGCAAGTGCTGTTTTTTCAGATACTGATACAGATGTGCATAATGCTTCTCCTGTTGTCACAGCAGGTACTGGAGCTACTGATGCTATTACAGCAAGTGTTACTGATGCTACTATAACATGTGTTAGTACTAGTGCTGAAGAGGAGGTGGAAACTGATCTAGATATAGCTGTTACTGATTTGAGTGCTGAAATGCATAATGAGCATGATATCAGTACAAAAACTAATGTTGATATTAGTATTGTTGGGCAGACTAATGTATCTGCAGGAAGTTTACTAAACTCTCATCCATGATTATAAGGAGCAAAGTGGGAATTTTTAAGCCTAAGATTTACATAACTGAGTTGAGTACAGTTGAACCAGAATGTATATGAGGCTATGCTTGTTCCTGGTTGGAAGAAAGCTGTTGATGAAGAATTAGGAGCCTTGATCAATAATGAGACTTGGGAGCTGGTTCCAGCACCTAAACATAGAAATTTGGTGGGGTGCAAATGGTTGTTTAAGATCAAATGTCATTCTAATGGAAGTGTGGCACGAAATAAAGCTCGATTGGTTGCTCAGGGATACTCACAAACTGCTGGTTCTAATTTTCATGAAACCTTCAGTCCTATGGTGAAGGTTAATACAGTCAGAATGATACTTGCTGTAGAAGTATCTTAACAATGGAAAGTCAAGCAAATAAATGTGAATAATGCCTTTTTAAATGACCAGCTGCATGAAGAGGTTTATATGAAACAACCTCCTGGTTTTTAGGTGTATGATTCGAAGGGTGATTTGTTGGTATGCATATTGAAGAAATCTTTGTATGGACTTAAACAAGCCCCACGAGCTTGGTTTGATACATTAAGAAATGTCTTGGGATTTCAGAGTTGTCAGGCAGATTCTTCATTGTTCTTCAAGAAGTCTGTAGCAGGCTGTGTGTTCTTACTTGTTTATGTTGATGATATATTGGTTACAAGGGCACAGGAGACTGAGGTGACTGATGTAATTCAGACTCTAAACAAGCAATTTTCTCTTAAGGATCTTGGTGAGCTTAATTACTTTCTTGGTCTTGAAGTCACTAGAAAAACAAATGGTATGCATGTGTCACAACAAAAGTATGCCAGGGAACTACTTGATTGAGCAAGCATGAGTGATGCTAAGTTAGTGCCTACTCCAATGGTGAGTTCACCTACTTTGTCCACTCTCACTGGTACCAAGATGGCTGATTGTACTTTATACAGGAAGATTGTTGGAGAGTTGCAGTATTTGTGTTTGACACGTCCTGATATCTCCTTTACTGTGAACAAAGTGAGTCAGTTTATGCATGTTTCTCATGAAGAGCATTGGAATGCTATGAAGAGAATTCTTTGATATGTTAATGGGACTATTGATTTTGGCTTGAAGTTTAAGTCATCTGCAGTCTCCTTAACAGGTTTTTCAGATGCAGATTAGGCAAGTTCATTGGAGAACAGAAAGTCAACTTCAGGGTACTGTGTATACCTAGGGTCAAATTTGGTTGGTTGGTCTTCAAAGAAGCAAAGTGTTGTGTCCAAGTCTACAACAGAAGCATAGTACAAGAGTTTAGCCAATGCTACTTCTGAGTTGGTCTGGTTTCAGTCATTACTTACTGAAATTGGAGTAAATTGTGTTGGTGTGCCTGTGGTTTGGTGTGACAACATGAGTGCAGTATCACTTGTAGCTAATCCAGTGTTACATGCTCGAGCTAAGCATATTGAGATTGATCTACACTTTGTGCATGATAGAGTTTTGAGAGGACAATTGAAAGTTAATTTTGTTCCAGGAAGTGATCAAATTGCAGATATTTTAACCAAGCCTCTCACAGTTGGCAGCTTTGAACGTTTTCGAACTCAGCTTAAAGTTGTGGCTTTAGCAGATTTTTTAGAAGAAAAAAGCAGAGGGAATATTAGAGTTAATGTAGTTAATGCTTAACTAATGCAGTTGTATAGTTGTTATTAACAGTTAAGTTGTGAGCAGTTATGGTTGGTTAATAGCAGTTACTCTACAGTTACTCTCTCTCACTTGTATAAATACATAACTTATTGTATAAATCTGATATGTTAATGAATTGAGTTTTACTCTTCATATGAGATTCTAATAGATGTTACAAACGATAATTAAATTGCTTAAATTTTTTTTAAGAGGGATCAATTTGCTTAATATCGAAATTGAGATGGACCAAAAAAGTATTTTTACTTATACAAACATAATAAATACAAAAAGAAAAGCTGAAAAGAAACAGAAAGAGGCCCTCCATCCAATCCCTCTATTTCTCCTTTCTCTCTCCATACTCTTCTCCTTTTTAATTTTTTCTCTTTTGCTTTACCAACTTAAACTCATGTCCATGGCAATACCAGTCCTAAAGCTACTATTGTTGTTCCTCCCGTTGCTAATAAACATCTTCTCGTTTGTTCAAGGCCAAACCTGGTGTGTGACTCGAAGTGATGCCAGTAGCCAAGCTCTACAAAATGCACTAGACTATGCATGTGCCTCTGGTGCTGACTGCACTCCTATACAATCAAATGGCCTTTGTTTCCTTCCAAATACAATCCAAGCTCATGCTTCCTATGCTTACAATAGCTACTATCAACGTAGGGCAAAGGCACCTGGTTCTTGTGACTTTTCTGGCACTGCCACTGTTGCTAAAACTGATCCCAGTTTTGTTCTTTAAAACGCTTCAATTGTGTTTCTGTCTTCTTCTTTTTGTCATTTTTAGTGGTTTTTAGAACTGGGTTTTTGCTTATTTTTTTGTTTTGATTTGCAGGTTATGGATCTTGTATGTACCCATCTCTTCAAAGGTATGCTTGTATGCATGTTTTTTTTTTGGTCTTGAATTATTTAAAAAAAAAAAGGAATTATCTTTAAATATTATATGTGCAAAAATGAATTTGGGGTTCCACTATTTTGAACATTAGTACATTTCCTCCTTTTTCTTTTTTCCTTTTCTTTAATCGGTTTAGCTTTAGAAGGAATTTGGTCGAATTTCTTGAGTTTCACGCGTTCTTTTGATAGTAAATGGTAGCTGAGATTTACATTGCTCTTAGTACCTATGCTCTTTTCACTTTTGAATTTAGTCTCTTTATCCTATTAATTTATTAATTGAAAATTTATTGTTAGCATAGTGAAAAAACCAATATAAGAAAATAGAGGATGAAGTTTCTAGAATTAAAGAACCCGTGTGTTGATTTTATGGTCAATGTATTTACTGCTCCAAATATAGTATAGATTCAAGTCACGCTAATCATATTGTTATTAGAGCTTTGCCCTCTTGTAATTCACCAAAAAAAATAAAAAAAATAAAAATGAGAGTACTACTATGATAAATGACTTCTTAGAAGTTTTTATGTTACAACCAATTTATGTTCAACGTTTATTGGGTCAAGTAGCAATAAGTTTGATATTCTTTAAATGAAGTCTTGAGTTCGATTATTATAAATATAGAAAATTATGTTCAAAGAAATCACACTTCGAAAGAGAGTATAACCTTACTCGATTTTAGAGTTAATTGAAAGGTAAATTACACTTAAAATTATTAAATTATTAGTAAGTTTATATTTTTGTCATTCAACTTCAAAAAAATTATAAAATGATCATTGAACTACTAAAAAATTTTCATTTAATTCACTGGATTGCTAAAATCGCTATTATATGACCTTCTTTGTTCGCTAGCCGAACCTCATTTTTATTTTTTTTAAAAGAACCCTTAACAATTCAATAAATTAAATAGAAATTTTCAAATAATTTAGTGACTTAAATGAAAACTTTTGAATAATTTAATAATCATTTAAAAAAACCCTTGTGGCTTGTAAGAGGATCAAAGACAGAAAAACAAAAAGGCACGAAATAAGATATTGTTTAAATCCTATTTAACAAACACGAATCAACTTTGCATAATCCTTTGATTCTCAAGGGGGTGTGAGCCTTTCATGTTGATGTTGTAATTGAGTAGATGTCTGACACGTGTTTCTCGGCATGATCTCTAACCGTCCACTTTCGTATCCTACATGCAGTCGTTACTTTGTGAAGGTTTACACCTTTTACGTTTCCAGGCTTATTTTTACGTCTGTTGGTCACTTCTTTGCTTGTAATGTTTTCCTACTGCCTTGTGGGACTTTTTCGACCGTTGGATGGGTACTCTTTTGTTGAAAGACATCCAACGGTTAAAAAACATTCTAGATATTTGGATACCGGAGTTGTACATTGTAGTTCGAGATCAGATCGAGTTTAGATTTAAATAAAAATTCGATTTTTCCGTCTGGATATATTTACTAAAACACTTAATTTTTATTTTTAAATTAAATCGAGTTTAAAACAAATTGAAGTAGGGGATGTAAATAAATCGAGTCCAAATTGAGGCCAGCAAAAACTCGTTCCGTCTCACCTTGTTGTCTTCTCTATCCATGGGCGCATTGCTGGGCTCCGGCCGAAGCTAATAGCCCCTTTTGCCTATTTTTTGAAAATTACCAACCAAATTGGATTCTATCATTATTTGTAGCTTTTGTCACTGTCATTTTATTTATTTGTAACAGCTCAAGTTATGAAATTTCCAGCACATCCAGAGGGACGGCTATGCCGAAAACAGGGTCTTGGAACAATCCGAATGTGCCAACTACGACAACCACACCGATCAATGGCGGAGGTGGCGGTCCGGGGCTAAATTACCCTGGACTCAACCCTCCATTTCTCTCTAGAGCTTCATTTGATAGTACAGTCAACACAAGCTCAATGTCTATCATGCTCTTACTTGTTCTATCATTTATTTTGCATCCAATATGGAACTTTTTAAACCTTGATGCATGACCCCAATGATAGGTAGAGGCGTTTTTGTTAGAAATTGAAGTCCTATTTCTTAGCTATTTATGGAAGGATGCTGGTGGTATCGATCATTTAGTTGTCTACTTTATGGAGACATTACTGAGGAGCTTAAGCTAATGTCACGGCCGCACGATGGTGGAGCTAAAGTCTTCTTTACGAGCAATAGAAATCTCTCTATTAGAATACAACCATCTTAGCTCTCTCATAAATTCATTTCAATATTTGTGTTACTTGGAATAATAGTATGTAAGCAAGCATATATTTTTTTCAAATTATGTCTTGTAATTACGTTATTAAAACAAATTAATTATTTATTATTAACAAATGTGATAATTAAATTTGTTATGGTGTTCGCCATAACCGATCCAACCCTTTTTATTTCGATAAGTATATAGTTAGCCAAACCATATAGTTCGTCTGTATGGGTTCGCACCACCATGCAAACAAACTCATATTCAAGAGACATGTGTTGACATTAGAGTATGATACTTTTAATGGTGACTACATATAAATAAACTTAACTAAACTTTGGAGTTTACTTTAATGACGTCGGGTTCAACAGGGCATCTATCAGGTTGTCTAACTATATAAACCACATCACCAGTAGTCCCATAAACATCTTGATTGCGGTACCATGTCCACAGTGTATGAGTCTCATTTTTCACCTGCAAAACACTTGCTGTTAATGTTGTTTTTGGTATAATTAAAGTATCCTTTATGTTCATTTTACGGTCCATAGAAATTAATCTTAATGAAATATCTGCATAATATACCTCGAGGATTCCATGCCCAAAGCTGCTTTCTCTATATGCACTATAATCAGGCTGCCTATCCCAGCAGAATTTACCACTTGCTGGCCCTGATGTGAAGTTAAACGCACAGAACCCACCCATAAATTTATCCGGAGTTGTCGATGGTTTGGGGCAATTTCCAGGTTCATCAACATGTGTAATCGCCATTTTCTCTCGGTTGCCACCGTCACCAATCGTAATATGAACAGGACCACAAGGATCTAAGTTGTAGTTATACACTCGGTTTGACCTCTCGTAGGCATGAACCTATTGATTATCACCAAATGAACACGACCATCAGCTCTCCAAGTGAATGTAATTGAATTAATTCATTATAAAGCATGACTTACATGTCCATTGAAGACTATATCGACTCCGTATTTGTATAATAAATCTTCCATTGCTACCCTCATACATTCAGCTTCTCTATAATGTGCAGTATATGTACTGTACCATGGAGGATGCCATGTTGCAACCAACCATGGAGTCACTTTTCTATCAACTTTTGCAAGGTCCTTCTTCAACCAGTGGTATTGATCCCCTGATTTGTTATAGTCGGTGTAGCCACCGAGCATCACGAAATGAATGCCGCCTGCATCAAAAGAATAATAAAATGTCGACGATGATCCGCTCTCCTCTGATGGAAATGCGAATCGAGCACTATAAGCTGCAAATGTCTTCTTCTCAATCTGTTCTTCTATTTCATGGTTCCCTTCTATCATCATCAAGGGAACCTTAGATACCAAAGGCTGCATAAACCTGCACATTTATAACTAATACTATCGTAATGTCATGTTGCGACCACTATTTAAATCCATGAAAAATGGTTAAAATTTACCTTCCCCAATAATCCCAACGAGGCTGATACGTTTCGTGAATAGGAGTATCAGAAAAAGAGCAAGAGTAGCAATCAGCACCGGTGCTATTGGTGAGATACAAGTTGGCATAGCTTGCATCGCCGATTAACAGAACCAGGTTCGGGTGATTGCTCATAAGGTGACCAATTGTCGAAGTTGTGTTAAATGTGAGCCCCAAGTCTCCGACAATTGCGATTCTTCCCGGATAACTCCTTGGACCGGAGGCCGGCATCGTTCGGAAATAATGAACATCGCTCATTGCTGGGATTGAAGGGTCTCCACATCGATAGTAATATAAAGTGTTGGGTTTTAAACCTGCAAAAAAATTCAGTTCCATTTGGAGATGTTAAGGGTGTGTGTTTAGTATAAAACAGTTTGTGAGAATTCTTATGGGCTAATTATCTGATAGATTGGAACCCAACAAGTGGCTCCAGTGAAAAAAAAGATATTGTTCATCTTAGGGGTCTCGGGTTCGAGCGCCTGTGTGTGCAAGGTGTGTGTGCTTTGTCAAAGGGTTAAGAAAGTATGAACAGATCCTACCATGTAATCACACCAGTATATTCAAAAAAAAAAATTATCTGATAGATTGTTAAGAGTTATTTTAGACTCGGGTCAAGGGTGTGACAAGGGTCACATCTATTTGTATAATTAATTTTTAATTTTTTTACTACATCTTATAATACATTTGTTAAACCATCAACTTGTTTGTGGAGTATAAAAAATTACACTAGCGATGTATCAAATAAATTTTCATTATTATTTATTTCATGATTATATATGATTTGTATTTGTAACTCGAAGAAAATTGGAAAATTGTAGATTAAGGTAATTAGTATGATACCATTAGATATATTGTTTTTGTTTTGGTACAGGTAAGTATTGGTATCAATGTGTATGATATATTTTTCATGATAATTTAGTTTGGCTGGACTTGTTTTGGTTCTTGGTCTACTATTTTGAGTTTTTGAACTTATCTTGATAAAATGTACTTTATTTTATAATTTTTTGAATATTATTTTGTAAAGTTTTAAAAAAAAATTCATAAATATTTTTAAAAGAAACTAATTTAAAAAAAAAAAAAAAAACGATACTATTTTGAAAATAATTTTTTTTATATAAAATTTGACTTATTATCGCTATTTAAATATATATTTTTATTTTTACATTATAAAAATTAAAATAATTATAAATAAAATTTAGTTCAATTCAAGTATTCCAAAAATCATTTAAACACCACCGTTCAAATCATTTTTCAATTTCTGGATTTCTTTCTCGGTCTTATTAATTTTGTACGGTACACATCGGTATAAGTTGGTATTAATTGTAACAGAAGGAAACACACCGACGTTTTAATAAGAATGAAACTTAATCTACTTGGTACCAATTTAGAATCGAAATGATTAAGGGTGAAGTCAAGAGTTTTTTTAAGAGAGCCGAGATTGAACAATAATTTTTTTGTTAAGTTAAAGTGTCATTTATCCTGTATTAACTTACGATTTCATCATTTTTTAAGGAATTAAATAGAAATATTTTCATTTTTGGAGGAGTGAAGTACAATTTCATAATATATTAACTTTTAACTCTATCATTTATAAGGAGATTTAACGGATAAATTTTTCATTTTAAGAAAACCAAAGATCATCCCTTCCCCTTTAAATTCACTCTTCAAAATGATATGTAGTACCGAAACAGTGTCCACTCTAATATTGTAAATTAAAAAAATTAGTATTACTATGCGAGATAAATGGTAAGAAAACAAATTAGCAGAAGATGAATAAGAGAAGAAATACCAGTGAGGCGAACATGGTGAATAATTCCAGAGGTATAATTTTGGAGGCCTTGAAATGGATAAAGTTGGCTATAAATTAATGAATGCCCCATTGCTTCCTTTGTCATTCCAAATCTCCACCTCCCATATTTTACAACACTTCCCACTGTTTTTGGATCCATTTCTTGTATATTTTCTCCTATTTGAGATTCCCCTGCAATTTCAATTTAACAATTAATTTGAACTGTACTGCAAATACAATTTTAAATAATAAAGATTCTCAAGGCTTTAATTACCCAATTTTATATTCCATTACAATTTTTAAATTTTTTAAATATTTATGGAACCGAATACTTAAGTTTTATTCTGTAATCAAAATTGACCCTTACCATTACATTCCATTAAAAAAAGCTAATGCTAATAAAAAAGTATCACGTGTCTGATTCGATCAAAAAATAATTTAAGTATCTAACTCAAATAAAAATAAGAGTCTCCTGTTATATTAAACCATTTTTTTTTTTTAATAAATCATTAACAGAAGTTTCAAATTCATGATATATAATATCATGTGGGCTAACTTTATTGTATTTTAGTGATGTAAACTTGGAAAAGAGAGTTCAATTAAGTAGGTATTTAACTATAAAGTATGTGCTTTGAGATTTGGAAAATGTATTTTTCTATATATCAAACAAAACTTTATATAAGCTATGGTCTATGGATAATTAATATAGTATACATGCATTATGCATATGCAACATTTTTTTATTGAGGGGTGGTGATTGGTTTTCAGCTTTTTAGGTATGAAAATTTGTATCACTAACTTAGATTATTGAATTAAATGTTTAGACAAAAAGAATTATTGTTTTTGAAAGAAAATTGAAAAAAAAGGAAAGAAATATCTATAGAAAATATATTTTAGGAAAAATTCACTCAAAATTAACCTTTTATGTGTAACTTTGAAAGGAAAATGTGTCTTTTGAGCCATAATTCCGGCTAATGCATTCTTCCATTTTTTGAAGTCAAGCTATGCATGCCAATGATTTTAATGCAAACAAATTCCTAAATCTTCATTACATGTAAATAGATATTGTTTTCTTTGAATACTATAACTATTTTGGGTAATTTACATAGTCATTTAATTATTATTTTTTATTACACAATTGTAAAAAATTATAAAATAATCATCCAATTATAAGTAGATTTATTTGTTGGTCACTTAATTGTAAAAAGTTACAAAATGATCACTCAACTATTTAGTTTTGTCTTTTTTGGTCACTTAACTATCTTAGATTTTTGGGTGTTTTTTTTTTTACGTTAGTCAACTAATGATAAAAAAATAATTGGACAATCGCTAGTGTAGTCTACCCAACTATTTTCAAAGATTTGTCACTACCTCCCCACGATATAAGAAGTTCCTACACAATACTAGTACCATTCGGTTTAGCCGAAAAAGTGCACCTTAATTTTTTTCTTTTTTGGTGAATCGCGATTTGGACCCAAACCATACCTGGGACGATGAACGCCCTGACCATCAGGTCAACACACGGGATTCATACACCTCAACTTTAAAATTACATTTTGGGAAATAAAAAATGAAAACTATCAAAATGTAATTTTATCATTATATAATTTTATAATTTCTTTGAATTTACATTTTCTGAAGGCGAAAGCCAGTCCCTACCCATGTCTATGCCGGTGCTCAAAAGGGGGTGACAAAATCATATAAATACTTAAATAAGAGGCTACCTATTTTTGTGTAATGATGATATGAAATGGAAGTTCCTAAATATTTAATTGTTTTGGTAAGAAAAAAAGAGAGAGAGAGAGGGAGAAATAGACCTGTAATCCAAGAAATCCAGACAGAATCATGGGTTGATGAAAGAGAGACAAAGATTTGTTCAGGCTCCCAACCTGTAACAATCCTTTGAACCCGAGGGTCATTGTCAGGCAAGTCCACTGCATGGCCTCTGAAACTCTTGTCCAAAGGGACCGTCACCGGCTTGAATGGTCCATCAACTGTACTTGGAATTGCTGCCCCATTAACAAAGCTTAACCTTCCCATTACAACTGAAACAAACACTGCAACAACAAACACAGAAACTGGAACAGTCCCCATGTCCCAAACTTTCAAACCAAAGATGTAATAGAGAGAAATACAAAACAAAATGAGAAGAGCTTAGACAAGTTCTATATATATATATATATATAGCATAAGTAAGCTTCAAAATACGAGCGTTTTGCACTTATCATATGAAAAAATACATTGGGCAGTTGAAAAGAAAGGCAAAAGGATGTTGAAAAGGAAACCATTTGTGCATTGAGTGAAGAAAGATTTATATAAATAGAGAAAGACCATCATGAACCTTGTCTTTATTTAAAATAGGAAAATTAGATGGCTTTTTTTCTAGCCGTAGTACTATATATGGATTCATATTAGCCTCAAGGTTTAAATTGGTATTTAAGGGTATTTTTTTTAATTAGGTACTTAAATTTTTTTTTTTTTTTCAAATTGGTATTTGAATTTGACTTTATGGTTCGAATAATTAAGTAGTAATTTGGATAAAAAAAAATTAAGTTATACCAATTTGAACAAAGAAACTAAATTCATGTACTTAATTGGATCAAAAAAAATTATTAGTACCAATTTTAGGTATCCAAATTTTATATACCATTAAAAACTTGTATTGTAAAGTTTTAGGGTTTCTTTTCAATTGTGAATTGCAACTTAAGTTGTACTTTTGAATGAATTTGCCTATATTACTTAGTTTATTGCATTTTTTGTCCTTTCCTTTGAAGTGTTTCAAGCTTGTTTAACAGCTCATTCGCTTACCTTTCAACCCTTCTTTGCTTTTTGGCGTATAATTCCTTTGGATTCGCAAGTGATGACTCCCATCATTTTAGTTTCTTCATCATTTTGGCATCAATCAAATTATCCAAAAATATGAATTTTATATCGTTCCACTCATTCTTTAACCATGTGATTGAGGATGTATGAACCTTTTTTGTGTTACGTGATTTTATTAATAGATAAACTCGAGTTTTAAAAGTCTGGGTTCATATATGTATTATGCCTATTGGAATCGGAACTCTTTTTCGGTTCTTTCTTTTGGCCTTATATTAGAATTTGATATTTTTTTAGTGGTATAATAAAATTGTAATTTTTATCAAATCGAAAATTAAATTCATTATAGGTTCTGATTATATATATATTTTTATTTAATGCTTAGAACTATCTATAGCATAAATAGGAGGATAATGCGCTTCAGCTTACTCATATCCATGTCGTCCTACATTGACAACAATACCCATGCCAATCGAGATAAGATTCAATCGACAAAACTAAACTATATTTTAAATACCTGGAATTAACCCCAACTTTTAATTAACTTATTGAATGTGTGGCACAAAATGCCCAATTTGAGGCCCCTATCCTTAAATTAACCCTCTTAGCTATTATAGATTCAAAGCCCAAATAAGGGCCCATTTAGTAAATACACAATTCTTTATTTTCATTGATTTTCTTTCTTTTTCCTGCGTTGCTTTTCTGGGCAAGGAAAGGATTAATTAATTCCCTGAAAAAAAGTTAAAGAAATTTTTGGATCAATCTGAGATTTTCTATTTCTTTTTCTTTGCAGAAAGAAACTTTCCGGGCTGATTCTCACACCGAAAAAAAAAAATCAAATTACATTCTCTTATTTTATTTCATATTTTGGGAAATTTAGAAGGATAAGCGAAAATGAATATATTCAGATTGGCAGGGGACATGACCCATTTGTTTAGTATTATTGTTCTGCTTCTTAAGATCCACACAATCAAGTCTTGTGCTGGTACGTTCGTTTTCCAAATATTTGCTTTATTTTTTTTCTGGGCCCGGCTCATTTTATGTTCTATTTTTCCCAGTAATTTACTGCTTAATATAAACGAATCGAATATTTAGGTTAAATTGTGTGTGGGTTTTTGCTAGTTTATTCTTTTATTTGAAATGTTTTACATTTTATTGAATACTCAAATTGGAGCCATGTAAAATGTGGAAACTTTAGCTTAATAGAAAATGTGACCCTTTTTTTTAATGTATGGAATATAAATTCTTGTATTTTTTTGAATTTGTTTTTAGTAATTTGGATTTGTATGTATGTTCATTGGAAGCTTAGAAGCAAGGAGGTCTGATCATTAGGACTTTATGTGATGAATCTAGTTTGAGTTAAAGTGTAGTTGTTGGATTTAGTGACACTATTGGCATCTTATTTTAGCTGATTGCCTTTCTGTTTGTACCAATAAACCTCTAGAGGTTTTGAAATTAGCAACTGATTATTTTTTATGTGAATTTTTATGGAAATCAATAAGCTAATTACATTTTGTAGGATCATACAGTCGGGTTAGTGGTTTTTATGTCATGCTGGCCTATGGTTTTGAGATGAACATCATGAATTCTGTATATGATGAGGGCATTAAACTATAAACATAGCCGAGGTAGCAGTTTGTTTCGAATCATGCTATTGGAAGTTTATTTGGGGCGGCAATGTCAACTAAATTTATATTCTTTTGATCAAGTTGATTATTTCCAGTTGCACAACTAGCTTGTTGGAAATATTTTCTTTCTTTGCTCCTGTCCTTTTCACTTTCAAATTTTATGTGTGGTGTGATGACGGGAAGATTCATGGGTGGTAAAGCCATTTTACTCACTAGAAGTTAAGGCTGTTATTTTGAGAAGTTAGAGATGCTATATCAATTGAGGATGCAGTGAGCAAAAGCTTGCTAATAATAAGTGACTGTACACATGCGCGGGTTCTATCGCGTGGTGGAGTATTTGGTGCTCTTTCTTCACAAATTACATATGTATGGATATAATTGTATAACATCTCGACCATGATTACTGTTACGAGGGGAAAAAAGCACAGCATGTAATGAAACTCAAAAAGTAGGAATCCTAGTTCCTTGTATTCATTCATAGGCATTTTACAACATTTGGTTTAACTCGAGCAAGATTCCGTTTTGGGGCTGGTCTTTTCCTGTTCTTTCCCTTGTTATATACCTCCACTGTGCCATTGTGTATCTGTGTTCGACATTCAGTTCTGTCTCACAATCCCTGTCATGTCTTATGAGTGATTTTCTGGCTTTAAATATCTATGATATTTTTGTGCAGGCATTTCACTGAAGACTCAGGAACTCTATGCTATTGTCTTTGCTACTCGCTACTTGGACATATTCACTAATCATATCTCGCCTTATAACACAATCATGAAGCTAATATTCCTGGGCAGCTCTTTCTCAATTGTATGGTACATGCAGTATCACAAGATAGTTCGTAGATCTTATGATAAGGACCAGGATACATTTCGACATTATATCCTTATACTGCCTTGCCTGATTCTAGCCCTTCTTATAAACGAGAAGTTCACCTTCAAAGAGGTATCAGCATCCTTCTGTTTGTTGGAATATGATAACAGTATGTTCATATTAATTATTCTGGTTTTTGTAAACTCAAGTGTGTTCTTATAAATGAGAAGTTCACCTTCGACAGTTGTACTCGCAAAACTCAAGCGTAGTCATTACAATCGTGATTCTATATGTTAAATTTATTCTGGTTAACTTAGATGCTCTCTACACTGTTGATCTGTTTTATATTAAGTATTCATTATTATCTTTCAGGTTATATTTTTAAATATTGATTATTGTCTGAAAAAAAATTGTTGAGCAGGTTGTGTGGACATTTTCCTTGTATTTGGAAGCTTTCGCGATACTTCCTCAGCTTGTATTGTTGCAAAGGACTAGAAATATTGACAACTTGACTGGACAATATGTGTTTCTCCTTGGGTAACCACTGTATTCTATAAAAATCCTAACCAGTCGCAAGTTTTCTATTTTATTACCTTGCATGAAGGACCCTTATTTCCTGGCTCAGTTCCCTATAATGTTGCCTCTTTCCTGAGGAAACAAAAGAGAGAAAGTCTTTAATAGAGTTGACATCATATTGCCGCTTGGT
The DNA here is from genome assembly GCA_039519145.1 of Kokia cookei. NCBI lineage: Eukaryota > Viridiplantae > Streptophyta > Magnoliopsida > Malvales > Malvaceae > Kokia > Kokia cookei. Next base: position 2,643,971 of record CM076901.1, on the reverse strand, counting down.
TGCCACTGATTTTTTTTTGATGAAAAGTTGATATGATTATATGTTGGACAAAAGTTGTCTATTTTCAGATGTGATTAACTGCAGTTGATTTTTGTGAGTATGACTGTTCTTGTATAACTTTTGTTATGTGCTTCCATGTCGTTTTTAGTCTTTTACACTGTGTTCTGTCTATCTTTGTTTGCTATTATCCTAAGTTAGGAGACAAGGCGCCATTAGGAGCAATGTGACCTCAAAATTCATAACCCTTTAGCCTTCAGTTCTACCTTTTCTTCCCTTTCTTTATGTAGTTTTTGGGAGTTGGGGGTCACAGCGATGATAGTTGGTACATGTGACTTGAAAGATACCTAAAAACTTCCAGAGCATAATGTTGTATGAATCCATTTGGTTCATTGATGCCAACTTACAACAACCCTTGCCACCAAAACTGTGGCTTTGTTGGCATATGTAAGCACTTTATAGGTCACCAACTTCTTAACGTCTAATTCTTGGTTTGGGACTAATATAGTTCCTTGTTATTGCAGTGCATACAGAGCATTGTACATATTGAACTGGATTTATCGGTACTTTACTGAAGACCACTTTGTCCATTGGATAAGTATGTACTCTTCTTTGTCTCCCTTCATCTTTTACTCCGAGTCGGTAGCCATGGGGGTGTATGAAGAGTGCATCAATATATCTACGCCAACACATTTGTTATATTCTATGCTGTAAGTGTTACTTCTAACAATTTGTTTACATGATTGCTGTCTTTCAGCTTGGATTTGCGGTCTTGTCCAGACATTGCTTTATGCTGATTTCTTCTACTATTACTTCCAGAGGTAACCCCCTTTCTCACAATCTGGAAAGCACTTCATACCAATGTTAATGATTGCAACTTATTTGACTATTCTTTCAATGCCTGCAGCTGGAAGAACAACATGAAGCTCCAATTACCAGCTTGAGATTTGAAAGGTGCAAGTTTTGTAGTAGCATACATAGATATGAGGTGGTCAATCTGCTTTGATAACCGGTGCTTGATATTTTATTCATTTACCCCTTTGTTAGGGGTGCTTTTAGCAAGCTTTTAAGCAACATAGCTTGGTTAAGACCCAAATTCTATATGGCTTAAGAGATTGTATTGCATAATCTGTATGTGGATATCCAAGGATTGATAACCACGTTTGTTTTTAATCTATTGCGGATAGTAATTATAATATTTAAATTAGAATATTCTCTGAATGTGTAAAAATATTCAAATCCTTAGTAATATGATCATTGGCTTATCACCAGGACCAGCAATGGCCTTGAATGGCCAATGCTTCATATTGCTTTGCAGCAAAGGGACAGTGAACCGACGACCAATCAGAAGTTTAGCATCGAAAGCAATGTTGAACTTCGAAGGGTTCGACTTGGTTCTTGGTTGCATATATTTGAAACTCTTTCAAGTTTTAAAAATTGATGTCATCGTCACAAGTAAGCATGTTTTTCCACAAAACTAAAACTTCTTACACGATAGAAACTTTCATTGTCACAAGCAATTCTGTTTTATTTGGTTTGTATGGTTGCTTAGCATTTCGTGGCTGCTGCCTTAGATTGCTTTTGTTCTGTTTTGTTCCCTTTTTTTTGTGGATTCTGCCTTGCATTTCCATCAGCAGTTCTACTGCTTCTGTTTTGTTGTCAGAACAGATTGAATGTAGCAAAAAAAATTCTATTAAAAGGTTTACTCTCTTAACATTGCCCCTTGCTTATAAGAGACCAATAATTTACTAGATATGTTCATCATGTTTTTACTTGATGCAAAAGAAGAAATTTTAGAAATTTTGAATTATTAAGTTCAAGCATGTATTTTGATTTGTTAGCGGAATAACATGGTTATAATTATATATATAAAAAAGATTTACTTGTTTATGGGTCGCGAATCGAAACATGTGATTTATGCGCATGAAATTTTTCATGAAAGTTAACAGATGAAATAAAATTCATTCAATGCTTATTTTTCATTAAGAAGAATTAGTTAAGCTTATAATGTCATATATATATGTATATATATTTTTTTAATTTCATAGTATTATACAATCAAATTAGATTAAAACTTAAAACAATTTCTAGACAAAAAGAAAAAAAAAAAACCTTTCAAATTCTAATGATATACATATAAAACAAAAAATCAAAACCAAGAATAAAAGAAAACTGAAGATTTAAAATTTCCATTAATAAAACCAAAATCAAAGGACTAAATTTCCATGAATAAAACGAAAAATGAAGACCTAAGTTTTCCATTAATAAAACCAAGTCAACACTAACTCCGATAAAAGGATGACTATCTTCACAAAATCTAATTTTTTTAAGTACAAAATAAAGGCTTATTTCAATTGACTTGAAAGTATATATAAATGAAATTCACAAAAATGCTACAAAGAATTTTACAAACCAAACTACACGATTTTGTGTCCAACTCACACTTCTGATATTTTCTTGGCCTATAGTTAAGATGGGAGGGGAATCACTTGTTCAATATTAGCATCAACATTAGGGATAACTATCAAAATTATATTTAAATTATGATTTAATTTTAATTTAATACAAATTATATATAAATTGTGATTTAATTTTAATTTAACACAAAAAGTTTGATTTGATTAGTTATACATATTAACTTTTTATTTTGATTTCAAATATATACATTTAAAGAAATGATTAATATATCAATTTATTTTTATATTGGATAAATATAAGTACTTATGTAAGTAATATGCAAATATAAATTAGTGCTTTACTATTATTGATGTCAATCATTTATGAAAATAGCAAATTAAAATATCAGGTATAAAATTTCACAAAATCAAAGTTTTTGTATAAATTGCACATTGAATCAAAATTTTTGTAATATTACACATTTAATCAAACTTCATATGTAATTTTGGAGACTTATCTTTCAACATTATATTTGAAATAACGCAATATATGTTTCAATTCTCTTTCTTATATAATCATATTATATTATATTTAAAATTAAAATTAATTAATTGAATGTCTAGACTTATTTGAATTAATAATTAAAATTTTTGTCTAAACACTTTTTAATTCAAAATTTTTATCTAAACTTAAATAACATGAGTTCGAATCTTGTCATTCCGTCTCCTCACATCAATTGCTTACAATGTAAATTTTCAATTTTTTTCATTTCATCATATTATATCTAAAATTACAAAATCCAATAACATACATATAAAACCAAAATCAAGACCTAAAATTTCCAAGAATAAAAACAAAAATGAAGACTTAAAATTTCCATTAATAAAACCAAAATCAAAGACCTAAAAATTCCATGAACAAAACGAAAAATCAAGAAATAAAATTTCCATTAATAAAAACAAAATCAAGAACTTTCCATGAATTAAAATATTGTACGTATATTTTAGGTATTAAATCTCAAAGGTTCATGTTGAGTTCAAAATTTAATCTTTTGAAGTATAACAAGGGCGTACTCGAATTTACTTTAAAGTACATATAAATGAAATTTATAAACAAGCCACAAGAAACATAAATAGTCATCCAATTATATAAAAAAAATCATTTTAGGTATTTGAAATAAAAGATTTGCAATTTAAAAACTCACGTTTCATAGTTTGTTCTTTTGACTACATAGAAAATGATTCTCAATTCTAAAAAATCAAATATTTTCAATTAGTTCCTAATTTTAAAAAATAAAAAAAATTTCAAAATGGATTTTAAACGTTATGTGGTGACCCAATCACACTGAATAAAAAGATTGGTGGCGACTTCCATTTTTTCGATTTTTTAAAATATTTTTCGAAACCTGTTTGTTTTAAAAAAAAAATTAAACGTTTCGACACACTTAATTATAAATGCAATTAATTTTAAGTTAAAATATTTTATAAGTTTTTGTATTTTCACAAATTTGGAATTTAGTCTATTTATTTTTACTTTAGAAACTTTAGTATCTTTACTTTTCAGATTTCAATGTTCAGGTTCAATTGTTAACATTTATTTTTTTGTTAATTTTTTGTGGTGTGACATTTTTTAAATATAAGAAAAAACCCACATGATAAGAATGTGACTAGAAAATGACATTGTAATGAACTTGAATTTAACAAAACCAAATTTAATTGTATTAACATTTAACCTGAATTTTGAAATATGAAAGTAGAGAGGTTAAATTCTTAGAAATAAAAGAATATGGACTAAATTCTTAATTTATGAAGAGTACAAGGACTTATGACAAATTTTAACCTTGAGTTTAAATGCTAAGTTGATTTCAACATATTTGATATTTTTAAGATTGTGTTTGATAAGTGTGTAATTTCTCTATTTATTTGTGATATTTCTCCCATTAAATTATGTTATTTATGTTTTTAATTATATTATTTATACTTATATTTATTTACATTTGATAAGTGAGTTTAAAGTTTATTTTTGGCAAGTTTTTGCACATTGGACTTTCAAACTTGAGCTAAAAACTTCCATTTTAGGCCCATAATGTACCGATTAAGAGGGAATTGTAATGTGGAGCTGAAGTTATTTCATGGATGAAACCCAAAAATGATAGGAAGACAGTCCAAAAACAGTTTGAAACTTTGATACGAAAATTGCCACCCGTAAAAGATTATGATTTTATTTAATTAAGAGATTTTATTTATATAATCATATTCTATCTAGAATTACAAAATCTAATATTATACATATAAAACCAAAATCAAAAACTAAAATTTCCAAGAACAAAAACAAAATGAAGACTTCAAAATTTCCATCAATAAAACCAAAGTCAAGACCTAAAATTTCCTTGAATAAAACGAAAATAAAGACCTAAATTTTCCAATAATAAAAACAAAATCAAGAGTCAAGACTTCAACTTTTCCATGAATTAAAACATTGTAGCTATCAAATCTGAAAAGTTGATGTTGAGTTGGAAACCTAATCTCTTGAAGTGTAAGAAGGGCATACTCCAATTGACTTGAAAGAACATATAAATGAAATTTACAAGAAAACCAAATGAAGAATTTTATAACCCAAACCACACGATTTTATGCCCATTTCACACTTTTGATATCGTTTCGGCCATTAGTTAAGGGGGCAGAGAAATGAGTTGTTCAATATTAGATTTAGAATCCACGAAACTCATGTTCCAATCCTTTTTCTTATATAATTATATTACATTTAAGATTTTAAAAAATATAAATGTATGCATGTAAAACCAATCACAAATTTTACAGTATATATATTAATTGAATGTGAAGATTTAAGATCAACGTTTATTTTTTTTTAAAGTAAATATAGTGTTTGATTTAATATTTAAGTGTTATAAATCATTTTTAATTGATATAGTTTGGTGTTAAGATGTAATGCTGTTGTTTTTGGAGATGTTTTTAAAATCTATTTTAATGTCGTAATTTATTTGAATCAATGGTTAAAATTTTTATCTAAACCTAAATGATATGGATGGAATTATAACTCTATCTCTTCACACATAAATTGCTTATTTAAGCTAAGGGTTGAAACAAAAATCAAGAGTTGAGTGACCGCAATAAATTTTGTGGTCCATTCAGTCTATCATCCTTTCCTAAAAAATTTCCCACCAGAACTTTGCAAAAGGGAATTTCGACCAAGAACTTTGCACGAATCTAAATTATATGGGTTCAAATATTGTTATCTCATCTCTTTCCAATCTTGTATCGATGAAAAAAAATAATTAAATGGAATTATAACTTTATCTCTTCGCATAAATTGCTTCATTTTTTTTCTACAACTTCAATTAAATAAGTTGATTGAGTTTTAATTTAGTTGTTATCGTTGTTATTGTAATAATTAGAAGAAGGTGAGTTTGAGTGTACCTAAGCATTGTTGCTTCGAATGAAGTTGATTTTTATTTTTTTGAAAAGTGGATGCAAGGTGAGACGGGTGAACACTTTTCTATTGGACAATAAATATAAAGCGGTTATGATAATTGTTTACCCATCCCACTTCACTCTATTATATAAAATCACCATTTCATTATTTTATATATAACACTATTACTAAGATAAATATTTATTATAGAAGAAATTCATATATTTTATGAAAATAATTGTGTTCAAATTTCCAAGAATAAAAGGAATAAATTGAAGACTTAAATTTTCCATTAATAAAGCCAAGTCAAGACTAACTCTGTATAAGTGTAAGAAGGGCACAATCCAATATTTTGATTTTTTGCTCAGTCAATATAACCCCAACTACACGATTTTAGGTCCACCTGACACTCTTCATATTGTTTTGGCCATTAGTTATTCAAGATTAACATCAACATTTGATTTAAAATCAACGTTAAGCCATGTTTAAATTCTTTTTTTTTTTATATAATATTTTTAAAACTAACATTTTATATATATATTAATTCATTAATAAAGCCAAGTCAAGACTAACTCTGTATAAGTGTAAGAAGGGCACAATCCAATATTTTGATTTTTTGCTCAGTCAATATAATCCCAACTACACGATTTTAGGTCCACCTCACACTCTTCATATTTTTTTGGCCATTAGTTTTTGAAGATTAACATCAACATTTGATTTAAAATCAACGTTAAGCCATGTCTAAATTCTTTTTTTTTATATAATATATTTAAAACTAACATTACATATATTAACTCATTAATAGAATGTCAAGACTTGTTTTTATCAGTGAATAAAATTTTGTGTAAATTGCTCCTCAAATAAATTCAATCTTGTATTTAAAACTTATCATTTTTATCATCCCATTCTCTCCAATCTTGAATTGTGTAAAAAAATTCAATTGATCCTCAAATAAATTGCTCCATTTATTTTGTACAACTTAAAATAAATTTAGCAGTGTATTTAAGTCAAGAGTTGATAAGCATTTTTGTGGTCCATTCATCCTTTCCTGACGAATTTCCACCAAGAGTTTGGCAATAAGGAATTTACGTAAATAAGAAGTCTAGATTGATCCAATTTTAGAGGAATTAATTAATTATATATTATTTTTATATTATAGTGAATTAGTGGGATGCAATAGGTTCTGCTTGTATATAAATAAGAAGCTTAGGCTTCTTTAGCTTATATACATATAGAAGTTAAAAAGTAACATATAATTGAGAGAGAAGTGAAAACAGAGCGATGATGGAGTGGAAATGGTTATGGTTTATTAGGATGGCAGTAATGTTGTTGGTGTTAGAAGGATGCAGGTGGTGTACTACTGATGCTTGTTTGGAGCATGAGAGAATCGCTCTCTTGCATCTCAAACCTTTCTTCAATTATCGTGATCAATTGCAAAGTTGGGTTGAGGTGAAGGGTTCAGATTGTTGTAAATGGGACAGAGTTGAGTGCAACACCACCACTAGGAGACTCATACAACTTTCTCTCAATTCTACAAAATGGGGATTCAACGTGTATTCCTGGTATCTCAATGCCTCTATGTTTCTTCCCTTTGAGGAATTGAAGAATCTCTATTTGTCGGGGAATGCCATAGGTGGTAACCTTGAAAATGAAGGTCGTGCTTTTAATTTTTCCTTAATTACATCTTTTATCATTTCACTACTCTTACCATTGTTAATTTGCCATTACTTTTATTTTATTGAAGAATAATCACTAACTGCTTGTATATATTTAAAAGAACACTTATACAGGTTTTGGAAAACTATCATCCACATTGAATAATTTGAAGATCCTTGACTTAAGTGATAATTACTTGAATGATAGCATTTTGTTATCTTTGAGTGAGCTTTCATCTCTTCGGTATTTAGATCTATCTAGCAACGAATTTGAAGGATCAAGTCATCCAAGAGGTAAATTAAGTTTGGTTTGGTGTTAGTTTTTATTTGTATAGTGGAGTTTGAGGATGGTTTTCTAGGCTCGGTACCTAATTTTCCATTCTGTTTATCTCTTGTAATTTCACTTTTGCTTTTGTAAAATTTTCATATAGCTCAGATAGAAAAAACAATTAACAAGTAATTATATAAATATATATCAGGTTTTCAATTGCTTTCAAGACTCAATAACTTGGAAACTCTTGATTTAAGTGTGAATTCTTTGAAGAATAGCATTTTGTTCCATATGAGAAATCTTTCATCCTTGAAGACTTTAAGATTGAGTGGTAATCAGTTGAAAGGAAGGCTGCTTCATATTCAAGGTAGATTGATTTTACTTGTTTCTTTTTTACTTTAAAATCAATTTTTGTTTAAGGGAAAGTTAATGTTGCAATATGTCATTTGTTTTTATCTTATCATGAAAATATAACTGATAAACATTTGGGATTGAATTTCAGAATTGAATAATTTGACGAATTTGAAGTACTTGGATTTAAGTTGGAACAGTATTGAAAGCATCTCAAACAAAGGTACAAGTTTTCATAGAATTTATATATTGAATAAATTAAGTTTTCAAAATCATCTTACAAAAATTTCAATGACCATTATATTAAGTATAGATATTATAATAATGGTTATTGTCATATTTGAAACTAAAATATGAGTTTGGTGAAACAGTTTCTAAATCCTCCATTATAATGTGTTTGGACTTTGGTTTGAAAGTAAAATATTTTATAATTGTCATAAATTTGACGTATTAATGTTTATCATTATTTTGTTTGTAGAATTATATTTTTTAAATAATTTATTGAACTTTTTATGAGATAAATAATAATTATAAATAAAACATAATATTATAAATTAAGTTTTCAAAATCATCAACTTACAAAAATTTCAATGACCATTATATTAAGTATAGAAATTATTTTTCTTCTTATGATAGATGGAACACAAGTGAGGCTAACCAATTTGGAAGAACTTGATTTGAGTGATAATCTCTTTCGGAACAACACAATTTCCTCTCTTGAAGGGCTTTCAAGCCTAAAGTCTTTGACTTTGTACAACAACCATTTGCAAGGCTCGTTGGATATTAAAGGTACTAAAGCTATAACTTTGTTTTTCATGATAATTCTTTTTAGAACCTTTTTAAAATTAATTTTTTTTTCCAAATTTGTACATTCATATTTCATGTTAGAGGATTTTCATCTTCACTTCAAGTTTTAGATTTACTTTTTTTTTCCATGTTTATTTCATTAAAATATTTAGTAGAAATTAAAATTATTAACATAATGATTTTTTGAATTGGACGTGGATATATATAGGATTGAGCAATCTGACAAATTTGAAGAAACTTTATTTAAGTTGGAATCAAATTGAAAGCTTTCAATCCTTTAAAGGTATGCATTTATTTTTAATCAATTAACTAAATTCTTGCATATAATTAAATTTTATGCCAATTCTTTCCAGTGATGAAATTATATGAATCTTTTATAGATGGTGGTAGAAAATTGGAGTTGACCCACTTGAAAGACCTTAATCTAGATGGAAATCTCTTCAATAACAGTGTATTTGCATCCCTTCACAAGCTTTCAAATTTGAAATCCCTGAGCATAAATTTCAATCAATTGAAAGGATCAATAGATATGAAAGGTAAAATTATTACTTTTTTTGTTACAAAAAGTTTGACTTTGTTAACAAAAATATAATCATGTTTTAAGAGGATATAATGAAGTTTATCTGCTGTTTTCTTTTTCTAGATTTGGATGCACTTATCAACTTAAGGACACTATATATGAGAGACAACGAATTGACAGATTTTGTGATCCACAAAGGTATCATTTAATTAAATTTTATTTATTTTTTTTAATTCAGAAGTTTAGTTCTGATCACAGATATTATAATAATGGTTATTGTCATACTTGAAACTAAAATATGAGTTTGGTGAAACATTTTCTAAATCCTCCATTATAATGTGTTTGGACTTTGGTTTGAAAGTAAAATATTTTATTATTTTCATAAATTTCAAGTATTAATGTTTATCATTATTTTGTTTGTAGAATTATATTTTTTAAATAATTTATTGAACTTTTTATGAGATAAATAATAATTATAAAATAAAACATAATATTATAAATAAAAAATATACATATATTTATGGAAAAAATATGTAATATATATTTTTTAAACTTTTGTATAGTTTTAATAATATAAAACATAAACTAAATATTAGAGTTAAATAAATGGCATCTTTTGGCCAAAAATATTAGAGTTAAATTTTATATATATTTTTTAAATATGTAATATATATTTTTTAAATATGTAATATATATATATTTTTAAAAAATGTGGTAGGTCTACGTATTCTTCAAAAATTCTTAATTTAATTTTGTTTTATTTTTAAGAATTTGGTCCTTTTATTTTTTAAATTTTAAAATTTAAGTTCAATTGTTATCCTTATTAATTTTGTAAAATAATTTATTGATATAATATTTTAAAATAAAAAATTTAATAAAAATGTAATTTTAAAAAATGGGCATAATAAACATGAATTTAATAAATAATTTAAAAAATGAGAGGATTTGGACAAAAATATAAATCCGAAAAATGGACTTGGACAAAAAATGAGGCCCATACCAGAATAAACAGAGAGCTTATATACCAAACCAAAACCAAATTGAAAGCTTTCAATCCTTTAAAGGTATGCATTTATTTTTAATCAATTAACTAAATTCTTGCATATAATTAAATTTATGCCAATTCTTTCCAGTGATGAAATTATATGAATCTTTTATAGATGGTGGTAGAAAATTGGAGTTGACCCACTTGGAAGACCTTAATCTAGATGGAAATCTCTTCAATAACAGTGTATTTGCATCCCTTTACAAGCTTTCAAATTTGAAATCCCTGAGCATAAATGGCAATCAATTGAAAGGATCAATAGATATGAAAGGTAAAATTATTACTTTTTTTGTTACAAAAAGTTTGACTTTGTTAACAAAAATATAATCATGTTTTAAGAGGATATAATGAAGTTTATCTGTTGTTTTCTTTTTCTAGATTTGGATGCATTTATCAACTTAAGGACACTAGATATGGGCCGCAACAAATTGAAAGATTTTGTGATCCACAAAGGTATCATTTAATTAAATTTTATTTATTTTTTTTAATTCAGAAGTTTAGTTCTGATCACAGATATTATAATAATGGTTATTGTCATACTTGAAACTAAAATATGAGTTTGGTGAAACATTTTCTAAATCCTCCATTATAATGTGTTTGGACTTTGGTTTGAAAGTAAAATATTTTATTATTTTCATAAATTTTAAATAAATGGAAAAAATATGTAATATATATTTTTTAAATTTTATATACTTTTAATAATATAAAACATAAACTACATATTAGAGTTAAATAAATGGCATCTTTTGGCCAAAAATAAATATATGCCAATTTTGAATAATTTAAAAAAAAAAACTTCAATTTTATGAAATTTATGCTAAAACTTTTTTTCAAACTTTCTATAAATTTCAAAACCCACATGTTATTAACTTTTTGGTTAAAAAAAAATGTGGTAGGTCTATGTACTCTTCGAAAATTCTTAATTTAATTTTTGTTTTATTTTTAAGAATTTGGTCCATTTATTTTTTAAATTTCAAAATTTAAGTTCAATTGTTATCCTTATTAATTTTATAAAATAATTTATTGATATAATATTTTAAAATAAAAAATTTAATAACAATGTAATTTTAAAAAATAGCATAATAAACATGAATTTAATAAATAATTTAAAAAATGGGAGGGTTTGGACAAAAATATAAACCCGAAAAATGGGCTTGGACAAAAAATGAGGCCCATACCAAAATACACAAAGCAATAAACCAGCCAAAAAAGTTGAAAACAGAATAAACAGAGACACACCGAATACAGCATATACCAAACCAAAACCAAAACCAACAATTCTCCAAACAGATTACCGATATGCTCATTGCAGGAAACCATCCAAGCAAGAACATACTACAACCACTATTCATAACTAATCACCAATATTAACAAAAATTGCAACCATCCATCCCTGAAACTTCGGTCAGCAGCCTGCATAAATAGAAAACATAGAGCTTTCCAATCCAACAGACAGATCCATAGCATTTCCAATCCAACATATTTGATTTTTTATAATGTATTCATAAATTTAAAGGTAATATAACAATTTTAGTGTAGACATGTTTTATTTTATAAATATTATTTATAGTGTTGTTGATTGGGGTTTGAAATTACTTATACTAAAAATAATAATATACGATGATATAAATTATCTAATATTTCTTGTTATTGCTTAGAATCAAATGTGTCCAGCAATGTGGAGGAAATATATCTTGACTTTTCTAATCTCACCACCAACATTTTGCAAAGCATTGGAGTATTCGCTTCTCTTAAAACATTGTCTTTATATGATTGTGGACTTAGTGGTCCCTTACCTAATCAAGGTAAACAATTTTATTTTTTAGCTCAAATTGAATTCTTTATGAGCTTTCTGTAATATAATATTTCCTATTATGTTTTGTAAAATAAAATTTAATCACAATTTCTTCCGTGAATTTATAATTTTTCAGGATGGTGTGATCTAAGGAATCTTGAAGCACTGGATGTGAGTGGGAATACACTTGAGGGGATGCTTCCTCATTGTTTTAGTAACTTGACATCTCTTCGTGAGCTAGATATTTCAAGAAACCATTTTCAAATTCCGCTGTCATTCGCACCATTTGCAAACCTTTCAAACCTCAAAGTCCTCACGAGCGATGAAAACAAGATGATAATGGAACCTTCCTTTCATACCTCAGTCCCAAAGTTTCAATTGAAATTCATCAGTTTGCTAAAGTGCACTACATCTCAGCAACTCAATCTTGAACTTCCCACCTTCCTTTACTACCAATATGACTTGAGATATGTGGATCTTTCTCAAAACAATTTCAGCGGAACAGTCCCAACTTGGTTGTTAGAAAACAACACAAAGTTAGAAGTTCTCATCCTGAGGGGTAATTCTTTTACAGGTCCTCTCTCATTCTCGTCAGCTCTTAATGTTAATTTATCTTCAATTGACATATCTGAAAACAAATTACAAGGTCAGATTCCATCCAATATATGTTCCACTTTTCCACATTTGAGGAGATTATCCTTATCCAAGAATGCTTTTGAAGGTAATATCCCACTTTGTTTAAGTGGCCTGAAGGATTTATTAGTTTTAGATCTATCAAACAATCAATTGTATGGAAAAGTGCCAGAAGAGTTGATCACGAAAGGCTCACTGACTGTTTTGAGACTATCAAATAACAACCTCAGTGGAAATGTAGTTCCTGCGATTCTCAATGCAAATGGGCTGCAAAATTTATATTTGGATGGAAATAATTTTTCAGGAGAGATGACAAATGTTGATGCGTCTACTTTTGAGTTTCCAAATTCACTAAGCGAAATTGATCTCAGCAACAACAAGTTGCATGGAAAGCTCCCAAGATGGATAGGGAATGCATCATTTTTGCGGGGATTAGCTTTGTCCAACAATGGTTTCGAGGGTTCTATTCCAATGGAATTTTGCAACTTGAATAGGTTGGAATTTTTGGATCTTTCTCAAAATAATTTATCTGGCTCTATACCGTCATGTTTTAATCCACCACAAATAGAGCATGTCCACCTCCACGAGAATAGACTGGGAGGTCCACTATCACATGCTTTTTATAATAGCTCTTCGCTAGTGACTTTAGATCTCAGAGGAAACAATTTGACAGGTAGTATTCCAAAGTGGATTGACACACTTTCTTCTTTGAGTTTTCTTCTTTTGAAAGATAATCATTTTCATGGAAAAGTTCCAACTCATTTATGCAAGTTGCAATCTTTAAGCATCATAGATCTTTCTCAAAATATGTTTTCTGGTCCTATACCTTCTTGTTTGGGAAATTTATCTCTTCCAATAAAAGAGAATGAGATTCTAGCAATTGGGGGGTATTTTCCTCTTGCAGAAGAAGAATCACTATCCATTGCGAGGACAAATATTGAACTGTACTATCCTGACAGCTACCTAGAAGAAGTAATAGAGTTCACAACAAAGAGTGGGTACTACCCATACAAAGGCAACATCCTTGAATATATGACCGGGATTGATTTATCTTGCAACAACTTAACTGGTCATATACCACCAGAATTAGGGAACTTAAGTGAAATCCTTTCTTTAAACTTGTCGCACAATAAGTTGATCGGAGCTATACCCTCATCTTTCTCAAAACTTAAGCAAATTGAGAGTTTGGACCTTTCTCACAACAACTTGAGTGGTGAAATCCCCAATCAACTGGTAGAGATGAACTCTTTGGAGGTTTTCAGCGTGGCGTACAACAACTTGTCAGGTAGTATTCCTGAACCAAAAGCTCAATTTGGGACCTTTATTGAAAACAGTTACGAGGGAAACCCTTTTCTTTGTGGAGATATACTGCATAAAAGTTGTTCCAAAACCGATTCACCATCAACAATATCAACTGTGTCAAAAGACAAAGGAGAAGATGGTTTGCTAGATACTTATGATTTTTGTGTGAGCTTTTTGGTGTCTTATGTAATTGCGGTGTTGACAATTTTTGTTGTCCTCTACATAAATCCATATTGGCGAAGAGCTTGGTTTTCTGTCGTTGGAAAATGCATCACCACCTGTCGCTACTCAAATGTGGGCAATTTTCTTACTTATCACATTTTCAGGCAATGTGTTTAGCTGCTCAAATTATGATTTGATTTCCTCACCTAATTGCTTAATTGTGCTAAGTTGTGCGGGGATGAATATTTTGTTTATTTTTTGCATTTTGAATAAAAGTTCTTATCTTTGTGAGGAGGAAGTTTATAGTTTTATCTTATGGTTTTATCATTTTCAACCATCAATTTCTTTTTTTTTTTCTATGAAATTCAAAGTAAAATCATAATCCATTACTATGTATATGCAATAGCTCTTTGAATTAAATTAATTCACTTTATCAACTTTATATTCTTACCAACAAAACATACATTCAGAGTTCAAATAAGTTCCACACCTAATTTTTTACTACAATACTCAAGAATATGCTCATCATCAGAAATATGAAATATTCCACTCTAATTAATATTATGATTCTGTAAACAACAAAAAACTGTGATCCTTTTTTAAAGCTCTCTTTTTTTCTTTAATGAAATGGGATTGGTAAAAAATTCGCACATGTGTCGGTGTGTGAAGAAAATCAGGTTGTCTATTCATAGTGTAATAAGTAGCTAATTATAGTTGATTCTACAAAATCAAAATCAATTCAAGTATCTATATATTCTGAAGACTGGACAGACCTTAGAAGCTCCTTCAAATTTGCAAGAACATGTCGCGGTCCTAAACTCTTTACACCGATGAAATTCAAAAGTTGCTCTATATCCTGCAATCACAGAAAAGATTACGCAATCGTTTCAAAACGAATAACATAACAAGCAAAAGGCAATCAAAATACTGTGATCTCCATAATGTTTTTTGCCGAAAAGGAACATTAACTTAACCTTTAAACATCAGTGAAGGCTCATCAGATTTGCTAAAGCAACCTTGCATACACATGTAAAAAGCTTTGCTTTTGGATGTAAGGTGTGACTATCATCACAGTTTTTCCTAATTAGCTGATAACCTATATCTAACATTTATAAGGGCTAAGTAAATTAACATACATGATGTAAAAGAATTTCACTATAAGATCCAACGGTAAACTTAATAAAAGATAATCAACATAGAAAGATAGAAAGCAATGAAGAACACTAAAAATTAATAAACACACTTATCCGCAGCACTTTTCTACCACTTTTCAACAGCACTTTTTTTCTAAAAGCACGTTTGAAAAGCATTTTTCAACCACAACAACAATGAAGAACTAGTCCTTAGTCTATCATGCATCAACTCTTCATTTTTCTTTAACTACCCATGTCCGACGTCAAACATGGATATGGAGATATGGCCAAGTCACAGTGACATAGTTTTTAGTTATGGTGAATGGGATTCGAGTGCTGGACCTCCTTTTAGATGCATGGTGAGACTTTCATCGCATCTTTCAAAACTTGCAATTTTTTTATAGGTGAATGCTCAAATATTGAGAATTAGTTTGATATTATCCCTTTCTTATTAGTAAACGTTTGTCAAATGAAAACAGTGAAAAATAAAATAAAATATTGAGAAATTCAATAAGCTCAATAAGGCAGGCTTTTTCTAATGCCCGTTGCCTTGCAAAAAAGTACGTGCCTAGGTGCACCAGGCGTGTGCTTGATCAAATGGACCTCGCCTGGAAGGGTCTAAGGCGTTTTGTTGTATAATACTAAGGCGTAGGCATGCCTAGGCGCACGCCTTGACAACACTGACCATACTTTTGTTTTATTACAAAGCATTATCAATCCAAAACAACTAGCACATTACCTAATATACTACTGCTAGAATAGGACTCAAGTTCTTGCTCCTGTGCAGGTCCAACCAAGATCTTTACAGGATAGAGTAATGAAACTTGTGATATCATATATTGTTGCCTTGCTCGAAGCTTCCTTCGCACATTTTGTTGTTTAACACAACCCCTTTCTTCAGTGAGTAATCTATTGGCTTCCTGTGATAAAAACAACATATAATCAATCATGCCATGCATGCAAGACTACCAACCAACTATCTAAAAAAAGAGACAAAAAAGTAGGAGAGCAAGAAGGGGATAACCCTTGACTATGCAAAGGAATTCATAGAACGAGAATCATCTTATCCAAGCCCCTCATCTACCTTCACTGGGGGTGGAGGTGCGAAGTGAGAGTTCTTATTGATCGGAGAGGAGAATATATAACATCTAAAGCTGGATAAGAAGAAACCTTCAAATATATCATAAATTCAGCATTCATGATAATATAAAAATGAAATGGCAAAGCTAATTTATGCTAGAATATTAAAAATGCTTCACCTGTAATCGCTTCCTTGCTACAGAAAGGGAGGTACCAGCAACCAACAATGATCTTACTTCAGTACTGAGCATTTCCTCCTGTTTTTTAGCATCCTCTGTTGCAACTTTGCAACAAGTTGACATGTTTGCCATAACTACTTTCCTTGCCTCTAGTCTCTCACGCATTTCCTCAAGCTCGTTCAGTTTATTCAAAGACTCATTTTTTACCTGCACAGCATGCTCCCGCCCATTAATCAGTGGGCCAATTAATTAGGTCACAGAAGACAAAACTAAATTACCACTCACCAGGTCCCCTTGAAGTGTCATATGGCTTTAACAATTCAACGTGCAATATCTAGTAAAAGTAAAATAAACATAGAAGAATGCAAATGCAATTCTTAAACGCCTTTAAATGGACAATATGAAACAGTTTAAGAGCCCTATAAAACAGAAAAGTGGAGAAAAGCATCTGAAAAGGAAAAAATTGAATTGAAACAATAAATCCATTTGGTACAAACAGCAACAAATCTTGAAATAAGCTTTGGCTTTAGCCCAATAAAGCTCGGGCATCCAGCCAAATAAACGGTGATTGCCATGTCAACTTTTTGAGACAGTAGAAAAGAGCTCGAAAATCTCAATTTCTAAATATAAGGACATAAGGAGGAAAAAAAAATGTACTTATTCTTAGTAGAAGAGCAAAATGAATTGAGATTGTTATTTTTGGGACTAAAAAGAATTAGTAGATTGAATATTTAAGATTTTGTAAGGGCAAAGTTCCATTCACCAACACAATTATCGTCGCCCTTTATCCCAGTAAAGCTTAACTGACAACTTTTCTGTCTCGTGTTCTTGCTGAAGCATTTGAGTAACCCTACAGAAATCATTATATTTCAAACTGAAATGATTGGCTTTATCAATTTCACAACCTATTAAGTAATTTAGGTGCAGACACCAGAAATCTATCTTCTTTGTACTCTACAACTAAATAGCCTACGGCTTATCAATCAAACACAGCTGAAAACTTAGTGAGGAAACATTATATAAACTGAAAAAACAACAACTTCAACTTGATTCAAGTCCAGGGAATTGGGACTTCTACCACCATGATCCAGTTCGACGTGAAACAGCGATCCATATCACGCATATCAGTTCACGGAACAAGAGGTAAAACAGCAAATTAGGTAAACAATGATCCTACTACATTTCAGAATAGCAATATTGAGCATGAAAGCTAAAATTATAGCATATTATGGGTCCTTGCTCCCTACAACTACATATAAAATTACTAAACGATATTACTACATTAAGGATCCAGAAAAACTTTGTTTCAATTGTTGATCACTTGATCCAACTATTTTAGAAAGTTTATTCTTCTCTTTCCTTTCCCTTATTTTCTAAATCAGGAAAAATTATAGCATATAAACTGGATTACTACTCCAAGTTTCTAAAATTTCAGCAATATCCCTTTTACCTTTTCACTCAAGTCACTACCCCCCAATTAACAAATATATTCCCAGTTTCCCTTTTACTTCAAACCCCCTTTTTTTCTCTACCCGATTTCAGCTTATGTTCAAAAACCCAAAATTGGTCTGCTAAAATAATATAATTTTCAAACACAAAAATAACCTAATTTTAATAAAGAAAAAAAAGCATTACCTGAATTAGTGACTGGATCTTCTCTTGAAGATTTTGCTTCTTCTCGTTAGCTTCCTTAAGGGCAGAAGTTAAACACCACAATCGAAATCTTCCCATTCAATTAGTTGCATATTTTCATGTGCAGCATTAAAGTAACTCTTTTTTAATTTCAGGTTATCTAAATTTCTTGCTGAAATTACATATACTTTTTAAAATCAATTTCAAATTTAATTAAAAGAGTAATTAGAATTTTAAAAAACCAAAGTGATTAAGTGTGATATGTATATGAAGACTTTAAAAAATTTTCAAATAATTATTTTTTTCCAGATTGTGCTGATAAATTTAAAAGTAATATAATGATTTCAATAAATGAAAATTTTATTTTACACACAATTTTATTTTACACGATATTACGTCCAATTCATACTCTTGATTAAAATGTCAACTAGAAAATGTCAAAACGATATTATGATAATGATCAAAATGTAGTTTTGATTCTTTAATTATGTTCACATTTGGGATTTTCTTTTATATTTTAATTTGATATAATTTTATTCTTTATTTTTAAAGTGACATTATTTAGTTTTGATGATTGTAAAATTAGTTTTATCCCTCTATTATATTTAAATCTGGGATTAATTTTTATATTTTAATTTGGTATAATTTAATTTTTTATAATTTTATAATAATATTAGTTAGTTCAAATAATTAACATCATTAGTTATTCTGATAAAAATGAAAATGTGAATTTTCTTAAAAACAAAAAAAAAATGTTTTGACATGATAAGTTGGTATGAATATTTTTAAGAAAAACTTTGAGTGCCTCAACAATTTAATAGGAATATTTAAGGGTGTCAACTATTTGGACTAACTAATGATATTATAAAAATAAATAAATCAAATTATGTCAAATTAAAATATAAATACTAAATCCTAAATTTACATATAGTATAACACCCATAACCATAAATTGACCTAAAACAATTTATACCAAACACAATTTTTATTATTTGATTTAATAACGATATATTTTTAAAAAAAAATTATTTTTTAATTAAAATAGCTTGGAGTATTCACTTCTCTGATATCTCCTATTCTGTTTTAGAAAACCAAATTTAGAAAACTTTTGCGAAGCATTGGAGTATTCACTTCTCTGAAAACTTTGTCTCTATATAGGTGTGGACTTATCGGTTCCTTACCTAATCAAGGTAAAATTTTCTATACCATCTTTTCTTTTTATTTGATATCTCCTATTCTGTTTTAGAAAACCAAATTTAATTAGAAATTCTTCCATGATTTTATAAAATTTTCAGGATGGTATGATCTAAGGAACCTTCAAGTGTTGGATGTGAGTGGGAATGCACTTGAGGGATGCTTCCTCATTGTTTCAGTAACTTGACATCTCTTCGTGAGTTAGATATCTCCATCAATCAATTTTCCGGAAATCTAACTCCTTTAGCAAGTCTTACATCACTCAGAGCCATTTCTCTTTCAAGTAATCATTTTCAAATTCCAATTTCATTCGTACCACTTACGAACTTTCCAAACCTTGAGGTCCTCTTGGCTGATGAAAACAAGTTGGAAACGGAACCTTCCTTCCACACTTTAGTCCCAAAATTCCAATTGAAATTCATTAGTTTGTCAAAGTGCAGAACATCTCAGCAACTCAGTCTTGAACTTCCTACCTTCCTTCACTACCAAAATGACTTGAGATTTGTGGATCTTTCTCAGAACAATTTCAGTGGAACTGTCCCATTTTGGTTGTTAGAAAACAACACAAAGTTAGAAGATCTCATCTTGAAGGGTAATTCTTTTACAGGTCCTCTCACATTACTGTCGACTCCTAATTCAAATGTATCTTCACTTGACATATCTGACAACAAAATACAAGGTCAGCTCCCTACGAATATATGTTCAACTTTTCCACATTTGGAGCAGTTATTCTTATCCAAGAATGCCTTTCAAGGCAATATCCCTCCTTGTTTAAGTGCAATGAAGAACTTGTCAATGTTAGATCTATCAAACAATCAATTGGCTGGAAAAGTACCTCAAGAGTTGGTCAGGAAAAGCTCACTATTCCTTTTGAGACTATCAAACAACAACCTCAATGGAAATATAGTTCCTGTGATTCTCAGTGCAAACGGGTTGCAGAAATTATATTTGGATGGAAATCATTTTTCTGGAGAGATGACAAATGTTGATGTCTCTACTTTTCAGTTTCCAACATCACTAACAGATATTGATCTCAGTAACAACACATTGCATGGAAAGCTTCCAGGATGGATAGGGAATATGTCACTTTTGGAGAGATTAGACTTGTCTAACAATGGTTTCGAGGGTTCTATTCCAGTAGAATTTTGCAACTTGAATAACTTCAAATTTTTGGATCTTGCTGAAAACAATTTATCTGGGTCTATACGGTCTTGTTTTAATCCCCCAAACCTAGAGCATGTCCACCTGCACAGTAATAGACTGAGTGGTCCATTGTCACTTGCTTTTAATAAAAGCACTTCACTAGTGACATTAGATCTTAGAGGAAACAGTTTTACTGGTGGTATTCCAAAATGGATCGACACACTTTCTTCTTTGAGTGTCCTTCTCTTGAAAGCTAATCATTTACAGGGAAGAATTCCAGCCCAGTTATGCAAGTTGTATTCCTTGAGCATTATAGATCTTTCTCAAAATAGGTTTTCCGGTCCTATACCTTCTTGTTTGGGAAATTTAACTCTTCCAATGAATAAGGATAAGACCATGACACCAGATTTAATGTCTCCAACATTTTCAGAAATGGATGAATTGAAACTATTGAAGACGGATATACTTTTCGAGTACATGATGCATTCCTATAGCTACATGAAAGAGTCGGTAGAGTTTACCACAAAGAGTGGATCCTACTCATATGGAGGCGACATCCTTGAGTACATGTCTGGGATTGATTTATCTTGCAATGAGTTAACTGGTCAAATCCCACTTGAACTAGGGAACTTGAGTGAAATCCATTCTTTGAACTTGTCACACAATAAGTTGGTCGGAGTTATACCCTCATCATTCTCAAAACTTAAGCAGATTGAGAGTTTGGATCTTTCTTACAACAATTTGAGTGGTGAAATCCCAAACCAACTGGTAGAATTGAACTCTCTGGGGGTTTTCAGTGTTGCACACAACAACTTATCAGGTAGTATTCCAGAACAGAAAGGCCAATTTGGAACTTTCATTGAAAGCAGTTACGAGGGGAACCCTTTTCTCTGTGGACCAATACTTCATAAAAGTTGCTCCAAAATCAATTCACCATCAAAAATATCAGATGACGAAGGAGAAGATAGTTTTCTAGACACATATGTTTTTCGGGTGAGCTTTTTGGCTTCTTATATAGTTATGTTGTTAACAATTGTTGTTATCCTTTACATAAATCCGTATTGGCGAGGAGCTTGGTTTTCTTTCATTGGGAAGTGCATCACCACTTGCCGTTACTCAACTGTGGGCAATCTTCTTGGGTATTACATCTTTAGAAGATGTGTTTAGATGAATTTTAGGGAGTATTTTGTTAGTTTTGCATTTTGAATAAAGCTCTTGTCTTTGTGGTAAGAAAGCTTAAGTCTGTCTTGTTTGCTTTATTTTTGTATACAAATATTCAATTATCTAGTCTTTCTTCTTTTTTGAAATTTCGATGGTTAGAGTTGTGTGATCAAATTCTTATTAAAGAAATAAAGTATAAGTAACAAGATAAAGTTTTTCAACCTATAAATAAACGTAATCGATTTCTCTTGTAATCATTCGAATTCGATATTAGTGAATCGATTTTTTCACGTAAAATTTATGTGTTCTATTTTTCTATTTTTTTTGCTATTCATTGTCACTATGGACACTTAATTTTAACATTGATTATTACCATAATTCTTTGAATAAAATTAAATTGATTAATGGAGCACTCTACTGTATAACTCGAAATCGCAGCACTCACAATTATTTATAAATTTTATGTTTCGAAAACTAATGAATGCTAAAAGAATAGTGAGTTATTAAAGAGAAGTTATATGATAATGGGTATTTTTAAAGTAGTGGTTTAGTAGAAATAAATGGTTTTTATAAAAATATTATATAAATAATTAAATTTTATAGTTATTCTTATTTTTACATAAAATAATAAATATGATTTTTTAATCTTTCATAATGATTGATTAAATCATGACACCAGTTAAATTAATCGATTTTATAATAGTAGAGATGAAATAATTACTACAAAATTAGACTTGATTCGAATGAAAACTCTATTCTTCTTTCCCTCTCCAAATTATTTAGTGTTAAATATCTTTACTGAATTATTATTTTTACTACTTTATTCAAAGAATAAAAAGAAAAAATCGATAAAAGAATCAAAATAGAAATTGTCACTTGAATAACTTCAAATTTTTGCAACTTGAATAACTTCAAATTTTGCAACTTGAATAACTTCAAATCGAGGGTTCTATTCCAGTAGAATTTTGCAACTTGAATAACTTCAAATTTTTGGATCTTGCTGAGAACAATTTATCTGGGTCTATACCATCTTGTTTTAATCCCCCAAACCTAGAGCATGTCCACCTGCACAGTAATAGATTGATCTTCATGTTATAGGCTTTTTTCATCTAAATATCTTCAAAATCAATAGTTCAAAACTTTTGTTTTATTATAATTTTTTTAATAATAAATCAATACAACAATTATAAAAAAAACTTCACACATTCATATTTTTATTTTGTCGATTGAGTTTTAGTTCGGTTGGTATCGACATTATTGCTAATAAAAAAGAATATGAGTTCGAAACGGTTTATCTTCCTATTTAAATGTTGGGAAGAAATTAAAAATAATTCTAAATATTGTATCAATTCTTTTACCACATTATATAATGATAACATACAAATTTTTTTTAAAAAAAACGTACTCGCATTGCATGCAAAACCAAGCAAAAAAAAAAAAAAATCCTTCATCTCCATAACTATTCTTTCTAATTGTCTCTAAAAAATATTAAATTTTCAAGAATTAAAATTGTGTAAATATACATTCGCTATGAAATTTCAAAGGTATTTCCAAACCCAGTGTGACCGCCACAAATTAGTGCATAGAAGATTTTCTCTCCCACAAAATTAAAATTTTCTACACGATAGAAACTTTCTTGGTCAAACAAGTTGGATTTGGGTTCACCAATAACTTAATAATCTATACTAACAACAAAACATGTTATCAAATTCGATTCAATTCGAAAAATTAGATAAAAATTTATATTTTAAATTAAATAGTTCGAATTAATCGAGTTATTTGGATCAACTCGAATAAAAAATCAAAATTTTCAATTTAACTCAAATATAAATTACACAATTCGAGTTATCCGAAAATCCGAATAAGAAAAGATAAAATTATATCGTTTTGATTAATGTTTACCTATTAAAATATTGTTTATGTAGTTAAATAATCTTAGACTTCGTCTACTAATCAACTCGATTCTATTGAATACTCACGAAACAAGTTAATGTGCATTTTTCTTGGGGCCATAAGGACGACTTGGATCTTGATTGCACATTTTCTCAATTTAGCATCATCGTGTGTTTTGGGTAAATGCATTCAACTACTGAATCAAATAATTTTGGTTATTTACAAGGACGGATTTCATATCAGTTAACAAAATATTTCATACATTGGATATTCAATACCTTCACTTAAGCAGCTTTTAAATTTAAATTTTTTTAGCATAAGTGATAATAAATTCAAAGGATGAATAGATATGAAAGGTAGTTGCCCAAATCTCGACTCTGTTAATAAAAATATTAATCATGTTTTAAGACCAATAATTAAGTTTATTTGCTATTTTTCTTTTCTCATATTTGGATGCATTTACTAACATTGACTTCTGCGTCAATATCAAGTTTATTCGTCAAAATCTCTATCGCCATGAACGTCACCCACTCATTCTATGTTTATAAGCTGGTTGGCTATCGATTTTCATATTTCTACATGATGGAAACTTTTGAATTGTCATTTTGGCTATTAGTTAAGAGGGGATGAGGAATGGGTTTTCCAAAATTGATGTTTATATTAGTTAAGAGGGGATAAGTGATGATTTTATTTTTTCAAAAAAAAAAAATTATGTTATATGAAATTAAAAGATGGGTAGGATTTGATCTTTATACTAAAAATTAAATTGTATTTTATCCTTTCTATTAAAAAATGAACAACCTAATATTTATTTGATAAAAAAAAATGGACAAATTTAATTGAGTAAATATGGGTAGGAATGGTTTTTTTTTTTAAATCCGATGTTCATTAATTGAAAGGCAGAAAAAGGTTAAAAAAAAAAAACCATTGTGCTGTACAACTTTAAAATTTCTAAGGCATCGGTCACTCTCACCATTCACCTGTTAAGCAGATATTGGTTGTGACAGGCGGTGCTATGAAAACATCTGAAAAAATTAAAAGCCTTAACAAGAAAGAAGATTAATAAGATTACAAGATTATCACGTATCATATAAAAATGTAATATAATATTAAAAATAAATATTATTACATTGTCAGTACTTCAAATATTAATCTTAATAATGAAATAATATTTTTATTTTTTATTGAAGAAACTTGTATATTTTAAAAGAAGTTCTTAAATTTAAATTTTAAATTTTAAATTTCATACTTTTTAAATTTTAAAATTTCAGTTCTCACTAAACGATATTTGTTAAAATTATTAAGTTTTACTATTTTAAAATTTTGGTACGACAAACATATTATTATATGTGTAATGTCATATTAGCTTATTATTTTCACATATTACTCACTAAAAATCAAGTTAGTGGACTAACTGTTATCATTTGCATCAAAAATGAAATTTTAAAATTCGGAAAGTCTAAATGCTTAAAATGATCCAATTGAAGAGTATGGACTAAATTGACAATTGTATGTATAATATAGGACTAGTAATTGCATTTAATCAAACTGATTTAACTACTGCTATGTGGGTCAGAATTAAAATTTTAAAATTGAAGAGTATATGGTCTAAAATTAATCAAATTGAAGTAAAGGGACTAAATTCATAACTTCCATACAGTACAATGACCAACTAAAAATTTAACCTTCTATAAATAAGCCTACAAAAGTCAATAGTCAATCTTTGGAAAGTAATGGAATGAATCATGTCATTGTAGAAACACCCTTTTAAACGATTTCCTGACTTGAAATCCCCACCAACATATTAGCTATAAAAATTCAACCATTGATCTCAAATTGAAGGCTCAAAATACCCAAATTCTAAAATTAAATTAACCTTGAAAGTCCATTTACAAATTCAAAATTACACACAGACTTAATAGGCTAAAAATACCCAAATCCTAAAGCCCAATGCCTATACAAGCCCAATAAACCCAAAACCCTTAAAAATATCAGAAACCTTAAATCTGCCTAAGTTTCCAACCACCACTGCCACGTCAGCATCACTTCGTCATCACCACGTCAGCACCACATCACCACCACGACAACGCCACGTCAGCCACGTGACCTTTCGTCTGCTGACCATTAACTGTTCCTCTCCCCGAAACGTTTCTCTGCTCGAGACCCCTCTATTGCCCGAGATTGTTCCTCTGCCCAAGGCTCCTCTTCCCGAAGCCTTCCTTGCTGCCCCTGTTGCACCGAAACGGCAAGGACACGCTCGTTGACCCCGTCGGACGCCCTGGACGTTCATCATTCAAGAAACCTGCAAAGGAGAAACAAAGAGCGACAGAGAACAGGAGGCAAAAGAACAGTATTGTTGTAATTTATTTTGGCTATAAAAGTCATTTTGAATCTGTGATAAAAAAAACACACGAAATATAAAAATATACAGAAGCAATTCACAAAAATCCAATCAAAAAAAGTCAAGCAAACAAATACAAGCAGTAGAGAGCCAAAGTTTTAAAGGTATTATATTTGTTTTATTTTTCGTTTCGAAATATGCATGTAAATAATGAAGAAACAGTACGAAAAATGGATTTTAAAATAAGGGGCCAAAATATTTCACATAAAATTGTTTTTGGAAGATCTGGAAAGTAAAATCCAGATCTAAAACGCAATATATATATACATAAAAAATAAAACCTTTTAAAGGAAAAAGAAGAAGAATAATGGAAATTGCAATAAAACCGAATGGTTTATTTTCAAAAAACCTCAAAGAGATCGAAACGTTTTCAAAGTATTTAAACCCAAATCTTAAGTTTTTTTAAAAAGGGGAAGAAGGATTCTCTTGTTTTTTAAAGCAGATCTAGGTTAGATCTAAACCTAGATCTAGATTTAAAGAAACGAAAGGAACGACTCTTCACTTACCTAGTCGCCGTAGACGACGGCGTGGGGCTAACAGACAACATCGAAGGCGAGGGCAACGGTCGGAGACCGATGGACATAGAGGAGCCGCGGTGGTGTTCCTCATCGGGCAAGGAGCAGAATTGAGAGAGAAAGAGGAGGATGAAGTCTGTTTTTTTTAGAAATGAAGTAAAAAATGAAATTTTTTGTGAAAATTTCACTAATATAGAATAAGACGTCGTTTAGGGTCTGAGCTGCTGGCCCTAAAACGACATCGTTTTAACGTTTTAACCCGGATTTAGACCCGGCCCGAAAACAGTTCTGCGTGTTTCTTGAATTGGTCTATTTCTTCTTTTAATCCTTCTAAAGTTTTAGTTTTCACAATTTCATCCGTCAAATCCGTTTTAAATTTCTTTTAAATTACCTCTCAAATTTTATTCCATTTTCATGTTAAGCCTCCGAATTATGGTTGTCTGGAAATGACACGCGTGTGAACGGGGAATTATTACTATTTCAGTCCCTGGACATTTTTAAAATCCAAAAATCAAGTCCGACTTTTTATGTTTTCACCCTAAATATTATTTTTCCCTTTTAATCCAATATAAACTACTCTCAAAATTAGAACCTTATTTGTTTTGAAATTGAAATCTTCATTCTTTATTACTTATTTTTACTTTCTTAAATACCTTTTACTTAATCCATCATCATTTTTCTTTTAAAAATTAAGTCTTGCATTTCCCTTCCATATTTGTTCGAATTGTAAATTTCTTTAATAACAAACCCTTTTATTCATTTATTTATTGTTTAATTCATATACTTACTTGTATCATGTTACTCATCTTTATTTTTTATGAATGATGTCCCATGGAATTGGTAGCTTCTCATGCTTTATTAATCTTTGTTCCATTAGTTTGAAAAGGAGCGTACATTTATTCAAATGTTCGTTGTAAAATAGTTTAGCTAAGTTGTTTCTTTTTTTTTTTTTAAATAATAATAAATAAAAATATATATACTTCAATTATCTTTTTAAGGCCAAGTTCCTTATCTTTGGGGATTCGGAAGATAATGTTCTAAAGTATTCGGTGTTATTTTCTTTCAAACCAAAGTATCGAACGACCTTTTTAAAATCGATAATGGCTTTTTCATTTGCAAAATTATGCGTTTTACTTATCCTCTTACAAAATCATCCTTTTTTTTTAATATATTTACATTATTTCTAAAGATGTGTGAATTGCTTTAGGTTAATAAAAAAGACAATGCTCTTTTATTCTCGGAAATTTTGAAAATAATGTCCTAACGTGTTGAGTGTTATTTTCTTCAAACCCAAGAATCTAATACCCTACTTTAAAATCAAAATTGCTAAAGCACTTTTCAATAGATATAAAAAATACATAGATTTTTTCTAAAAGGAAAAATAATAGTAAAGGCAACGCTCTGTTATTTTAGGAATACTAGGAATTGTGCTCTAACGTGATGAGTACGACTTTTCCCTAAACCTAAAATAATCAAGCAATCTATTTAAAATCATGAGTTACTTGATATTCCATTATTTTAAAGGGTTCAAAAACAAATCGTGCCCTAACTTGTTAGGTGTGATTTTGCTTTGAACTTAGATAATTGGATATCTTATTCATGAAGGGCATTTTAAATTTCTACTCGACTTTTCAATTTTCAACAATTAAGACACTAAATAATCGATTAGATACCGATTTCGGGCGTGTGAGGATGCTAACCCTTCCTCACATGTTATCGACTCCTGAACCTATTTTTCTGGATTTTGAAGACCAAGCGTTTTACAAAACAAATTCAAACATTTTAGGTGATCCAATCACACCAAATTAAAAGATTGATGGCAACTCTCGTTTTTCAATCTTAAAAATTATTTTCGAATCTCGCATATAAAAATGGTTTCACCTCCGTGTTATCGGTTATTTTACCCTTTAAGTGGAAGTGTGAAATTATGCCTTGGAGAGGTCTTCACCTCCGTGCAGGATAGTTGATAGCTTTCGGGAATACATCCGTACCTTTGTTTTCGTGAAGTTCTCACTTCCGTGCAAACATATGTGAAATTTATCCCCCTGAGCCGAACTCGTCCGTATGAGCCTATAATGGGTGAGGATAGAGGAATCGGCTGGTTCAGGTACCCATACTTTAGAACTTAAACCACATGTAGTTGACTTTAGGAGACTAGCCAAACCTCGCGACAAACCTTAGCGATCACCTAAATAGGGGAGACGTGTTATTATTTCTGCTTTTAGTTGTAATTTCATAATGATATTTTACCTTTGTGATTAATGTACTAACATGTCTTATTTTGTCTTTGTTTTATTTTGTGCATTGCATTTTTTCATTATAAGAAAAGGTGTTGGTTCATACTCGATTAACAAGTAGAGAGCTTTGACATGGAAAACGAGTTTCTTGATGGTGTGGAAGACAACATGCCCGTACGTTTATGGTCTGAAGGGAGACAACGCGAGAACGGTGACAGTTTGATGGAAGGACATCTATCGGAATTTTGGGATCACACTCGAGTAAATGTGACCCAAAACAGTGTGCAAGAGCTAAAGGACATTTGGGGTCAATGGAATGATGAAATGAAACAAATGTTTTATAGAGAGTATAGAGATTTACCCTACCTGCTCGAGGTAAAAATAGACAAGCACCTTTTTCGTGCTCTCACTCAACATTGGAATCCCGCGTATAGTTGCTTTTCCTTGGGGAGCTTCAACATGACACCCACTATAGAGGAATACACCGTGCTAATCCGTTGCCCGAAAATTCAAGTTGACAAGGTTTACTTAAGAGCTGCGAGTGTCCTGACCCTTCTGAAGAGGTTGATAAATATAACTGGGATGAGTGAATAGTGGGTGACGTCTAGAATTAAGGTAAAAGGGGACAATAAATGCATCACCTGGAAGAGTCTAAAGGATCTGATATTGACGCACCCAGACATGAAGAAACGTGTTGACCTTTTCGCTTTGAGTATTTATGGGCTGGTTATCGTCTCGAAAGCATTAGGGTACATAGAGGATGCAGTTGTGAATCTCTTCGACCGTCTTAGCAGGAGCGTTACACCTATCCAGAAAATCCTCGCTGAGACCTTCAGATCGCTAAATGATTGTCGATGGGAAGGCGAAGGAAGGTTCATTGGCTGTGCACCACTTTTGATGGTCTAGTTTCATAGCCATTTTTGGAAAAAGGAAAGGATTTCGTATAAGGCATACTTAGTGGACTACTCGCCTTTGAAGGAATTTGTAGCGACGAAAAAAGAGCTAAATATATTTGGATTAAAATGGATGACAGTTTTTCAAAATCTCCGAGAAGAGGACATAAAGTGGAAGGCATCGTTACTTATTATCGACGAGATCCTTTATCATTGTGGTAGTTTTGACTGGATTCCCTTACTTGGAAATTGAGAGTCATATGATATGCCTTTCTACTCGTGTTGAGGCAATATAAGTCAAGGAAATTCATACCCGTAACACATGGTTTAGCCCAGTGGGAGTTCATCTACAAAGGAGATAACTACAAGAAAAAGGTCAGGGAGATAACAAATGTGTGGAGGCAAGCGCATAGGATGAAGGTATTTGTTGTAAACTCGATGACGACGCCGGAATATGATTGGTGGAAGAGTAAAAGGGTCAATGATAATATCCCAGCATCGAACCTTGATGATGTCAGATCGTTAGAAGAATGCTTACAAGAGATTCCATCAGAGTTAGACATCATAAAGCAGGATTTTGAAAGGAAGAGCTTGGAATTTGGGAAAAGGATAGAAGTCCTAGAAGAGTATAAGATGAAGTTAGGGTTGGATGTAGACATTCGCAAGTTATAGGCTGAAAAGTTGAGAAAAGGGAAGAATAAAGCCGAGGAAGACTTGGAAGATTTAAAGAAACACTATAAGAAACTTCGTCAACCCATGAAAAACGCGGGACTTGGTAAGACTTCTGAGCAATGGCAACGAGAGATTCGGGAACAAGAGGACTGAGCAGAGTAATGGAAAAGGAATTTTCAAGATGGTCAAGCTCGGGAAAATGCCATAAAGGGAGAATTGTTAGAAAGCCAAGTTGAAAAAGCTGAATTAAAAGCCCAGATAATTGAGATGGAGGATAGAGTCATTGAATTGAAGGAGTCTCTGTATAAACATCGCAGTTGAAACTCTATCATAGAATTCAAGGCAAGCCAAGCCGAAAATAGATAATTGAGGAAAAGAGTACAAGAGCTTGAGGCTTCACTCTAAAACAACGAAATAAGGGTCAAAATTCTAGAAAGGAACTTAGAAGCAAGTGAATGGCACACCCAGTAGGCCCAAAGGAAAGTGGGAGAAAGAGACTATGCCATTAGTGAAGCACTTACACGGATGTGAGAAGCGGCGTATCACGTGCAGATGCTAGCCATGGAAGGTGACAAGTTAAGCATACAGTATAAGTCGAAGTCAACACGAGGACAAAAATTGGTCGAACTTCTTAGGAAAATTAGGGCTTTAGCCACTGAGGCAAAGCCATTTATGTAACTCGTTCTATGTAAAGAAAATTTTCTTCTAGTGAAGTTTATCTAATGGAATTGAATTCAGAATCAACGTCTTCTCTTGCATTGCATACATATATTCATTCGCATCTCATTTTCACCTTTTAACACAACAACTCTAATTAAGTAAAATTTGAAACAGTTCAACCTGAAAACATAGAGAACTCACATCCTTACGATACTCAGAGGGTAATGGACTAAAGAATAGAAAGGTTGGAATAGTTACAAAGAGAGATGCAAGAATAAATGCAAGCACAGCTGCAAGACTAATTGGCGAAGGTCCAACAGGATATGAGAGATCAAATTATTGAGTCACAAGGGAACATAATCAATCGACTGACTCAACTACTACAAGAAGCAGAGAAAGGAAAAAACCCTGTAGTAAGCCCAAGGGAGGAGAATGAAGACCCCCAATACCCTCTTGGCTTTACCCCCATACATAATCAGGTTCCACCAGAAACAAACTCATGGGGAGCTCACATCTTCATCAGAGCATAGCAACATCCCATTGGTACCTCAGGCCAAGCCAATTATCCAACTGGATCAGGGTCTAATCCAGGAGAAAATGTCGCAAACCTCATCAACCCGAATTTTGATGAAATAATAGAGACAGAGAGAACAAAACTAGAAGTTTCCAAACAGATAGATGAGCATTACAAGTGGCTGGAGGATAAGGTCAAAGCAATGTAAGGGGCTGACGTCTGCTGTGGGATGGATGCTAAAGAACTGAGTCTAGTCCCAGACTTAGTACTGCCTCCAAAATTTAAAGTTCTAGAGTTTGAGAAGTACAACGGGACAAGTTGCCCAGAAGCTCACATCACTATGTTCTGCCGAAAAATGACAGGATATGTCCATCATGACCAACTACTGATCCACTGTTTCCAGGACAGTTTGGTAGGATCTGCGGTAAAATGGTACAATCAGTTGAGCCGTGCGAGGATCAGTTCCTGGAAAGACTTGGCCTAGGCCTTTATGAAGCAATATGGCCATGTCACTGATATAGCTCCTAATAAGATCACCCTGCAAAACATGGAGAAAAGGCCGAGTGAGAGCTTTAGGCAATACGCTTAACGATGGAGAGATATGGCCACTCAGGTGTAGCCACCATTAATGGAGAAAGAGACGACTATGCTTTTCATCCACACGCTGAAGGCACCATATCTCAACCACTTGTTAGGAAATTCTACGAGGAGTTTCTCGGACATGGTCATGTCTGAAGAAATTATTGAAAGCGCAATCAAGAGCAGTAAAATTGATACTGGGGAAAGAGAAAAGAGAGCAACCCTTAGAAGGAAAGAAGATGAGATAAACAATGTAGGCATGTACAAGCCAAAATATGCGAAGTCAATCATGATGACGCAATCTAAAACCCTTGTAAACAATTATCAAAATTCTTGATTTAGTATTCTTGAGATATTAATTCTTGTTTGATGTGCTTAAATCAGAGGAGGAATAGACCCTGTTTAAGAGTAGATCCAGCATAATTGAGTGGAGTTGCATGCAATCCTAGAAATAGGACGACATAAACCTATCGGATTAGAGTCAAATCTAATAGGGGAATCCATAGATCGAATTAATGCGACAATAGGGGTTTTAATTAGAAAGAAATTTCAATTAATCAACCTAGAGTCAATTGCTTTTACGCTTGAATAAAAGTATTAGCATAATTTAGGGGTTTCTACGGAACAAAATACTAAGTGAATAAATTGCTTAATTCAAAATGATAATGGCAGATGAAATCTAGGTGGAATCTTTCCTGGGTATTGTTTGCTTCTTGGTATAAAAATATTTATTATTTCTCGCTTTAATCTTTGACGCACTTTTTATTAATTTAGTTAAATTAGTTTAAAACAATCACTTTATTCGACCGGTTAGATAATAAGAAGACAGTTATTACTAGTACTTTTGGTTCTCGTGGGAACGATATCTGTGCTTATCGTAACTATACTATTAATTGATAGGTGCACTTGCCTTAGTCATATTTTTAGTTAAGTTTTGACTACCTCAATGCTTATCATCATAAATCTAAAAAATGCCAATCTAATTAACATTATGATTCTATAAAAAAACAAAAAAGTGTGATCCTTTTTTAAAGCCTTTTTTTTCTTTAATGAAATGGGATTACGAAAAAATCAGATTGTCTATTCATAATGTAATAAGTAGCTAATTATAGTTTATCCTACAAAATCAAAATTAATTCAGGTATTTCTATATTCTGAAGAATGGAAAGACCTTAGAAGCTCCTTCTAATTTGCAATAACAAACTCGCTACACCCATGAAATTCAAAAGATTATGCAATCATTTTATTTGGGTCGAGGTAGCAATTTGTTTTGTATCATGCGATTGGAAGTTTATTTAGGGTGGCAATGTCAACTAATTTTATATTCTTTTGATCAAATTGATTATTTCAAGTTGAACAACTAGCTTGTTGGAAATATTTTCTTTCTTTGCTCCTGTCCTTTTCACTTTCAAATTTTATGTGTGGTGTGATGACGGAAAGATTCATGGGTGGCTAAAGCCATTTTACTCACTAGATGCTGAGGCTATTATTTTGAGAAGTTAGTGATGCTATATCAATTGAGAATGCAGTGAACAAAAGCTTGCTAATAATAAGTGACTGTACACATGCGCGAGTTCTATCACATGTTGATGGAATATTTGGTGCTCTTTCTTCACAAGTTACGTATGTATAGATATAATTGTATAACATCTCGACCATTATTGCTGTTCCGAGGGGAAAAAAAACATAGCATGTAATGAAATTCAAATAGTAGGAATCCTAGATCCTTTTTTACATTCATCAACATTTTACAACATTTGATTTAACTCGAGCAAGATTCCGTTTTGGGCTTGGTCTTTTCCTATTCGTTCCCTTGTTTATATACCTCTACTGTGCCATTGTGTATCTGTGTTCGACATTCAGTTGTCTCACAATCCCTGTCATGTCTTATAAGTGATTTTCTGGCTCTAAATATCTATGATATTTTTGTGTAGGCATTTCACTGAAGACTTAGGAACTCTATGATATTGTCTTTGCTACTCACTAAAAAATTTTGTTGAGCAAGTCGTGTGGACATTTTCCTCTTATCTGGAAGTTGTTGTGATACTTCCTCAGCTTGTATTATTGCAAAGGACTAGAAATATTGACAACTTGACTGGACAATATTGTTTCTCCTTGGGTAACCACTGTATTCTATAAAAATCTGAATCAGTTGCAAGTTTTCTATTTTATTACCTTGCATGAAGGACCCTTATTTCCTGGCTCAGTTCCCTATTTGTTGCCTCCTTCCTGAGGAAACAAAAGAGAGAAAGTCCTAATAGATTTGACATCATATTGCCGCTTGGTTACCACTGATTTCTTTTTGATGAAAATTTTATATGATTATATGTTGGACAAAAGTTGTCTATTTTTAGATGTGATTAACTGCAATTGAATTTTGTGAGTATGACTCTTATTGTATAACTTTTGTTATGTGCTTCCATGTCGTTTTTAGTCTTTTACAATGTGTTCTGTCTATCTTTGTTTGCTATTATCCTAAGTTAGGAGACAAGGCGCCATTAGGAGCAACGTGACCTCAAAATTCATATCCCTTTAGCCTTTAGTTCTACCTTTTCTTTCCTTTCTTTATGTAGTTTTTGGGAGTTGGGGGTCACAGCAATGATAGTTGGTACATGTGACTTGAAAGATACCTAAAAACTTCAAGAGCATAGTGTTGTATGAATCCATTGGAGAATTTTTTCTTTTGGTACATTGATGCCAACTTACAACAACCCTTGCCACTAAAACTGTGGCTTTGTTGGCATATATATGCACTTTCGGAGCCACTTCGAAAAGCTGTTATGTTTTGTTGTCAGCAAAAGGGGGATTGAAATTGATCTAGATAAAGTTAAAGCCATACAAGAATTACCACCACTCAATACGCAAAAAGAAGTTCGAGGGTTCTTAGGGAGATTAAATTACATTGCTCGGTTCATCTCCCACCTGACTGAGAAATGTGATCCTATCTTCTGTTTGCTTAGAAAGCACAACCCAGGTGTGTGGGATGAGTAATGCCAGGAAACTTTTAACAAGGTCAAGGATTATTTGTCCAATGCTCCCGTCTTGGTACCTCCAATTCCTGATAAACTGTTATTCCTATACTTGGCGGTCTTTGAGAATTCTATGAGATGCGTACTAGGCCAACACGATGAGTTTGGAAAGAAGGAAAGGGCGATATCTCAGCAAGAAATTTATCGATTGTGAGACTCGATACTCGCTAATTGAAAAATTATGTTGCGCTCTAGTTTGGACCACGCGAAGATTAAGATAATACATGTTGTACCAAACCACTTGGTTAATCTCAAAACTAGACCCTCTGAAATACATGATGGAGTTAGCCGCATTGATTGGAAGATTGGCTAGGTGGTAGATCTTGCTTTCTGAATTTGACATAGTCTATGTCAATCAAAGGTAGTAAAAGGGAGTGCGATAGCAGACTTCCTAGCTAGAAGGACTTTAGAGGACTATGAGCCAATAAACTTCGACTACCCGAATGAGAATTTAATATATGTTGCAACCACTAAAAAGGGAACCACAATAGAATAGCCTTGGAGATTAAATTTTGATGGAGCTTCAAACGCCATAAGTAATGGAGTTGGGGTAGTCTTGGTATCACCAAAAGGAGACCACTATCTTTTCACCAGTAAACTCGAATGATTGCACAAATAACATGGCAGAATACGAAGCATGTATCATGGGAATCCGTGCAGCCATAGAACTGGGAATCAAAGTTTTGGAGATATATGGAGACTCCGTACTAGTAATCTATCAACTCAAAGGAGAATGAGAAACGAGAGATTCTAAGCTAATTGATTATCGAAAGTTGGTTCTCGAGTTAATCGAGTTTAATGATGTCACATTTCATTATCTCTCACGAGAAGAAAATCAAATGGCAGATGCTCTTGCCACTTTGGCCTCGATGATTAAAGTAAATAGACCAAAAGATATGAAACTCATTCAAATGAGCATTTATGAGGCTCCGGCTCATTGTTATGATATTAAAGAAGAAGAAGAGGAAAGGGATGACCACCCATGGTACCAAGATATTCTTCAGTATGTATGAGATCGTAACTATCACGAGCAAGCTTCTGAAAATGAAAAAAGGACATTGAGAAGACTTGTCAATGAATATGTCCTAGATAGGGAAATCTTGTACAAAAGAAGAAAAGATCAGGTGTTACTAAGATGTGTCGACGTAGTTGAAGCTAGAAAGATCTTAGAAGAAGTTTAAGAAGGCATTTGTGGGACACAATGACATGCAGATAATGAGATTTGGGTATTACTGGTCTACCATGGAAGGGGATTGCATCAATTATGCTAAGAGGTGCCATAAGTGCCAGATCTATGGAAATAAGATTCATGTACCTCCATCACACCTTCACGTCATGACTTCTCCTTGGCCATTTTCTATGTGGGGCATGGATGTCATTAGGCCAATTTCTCCGAAGGCTTCTAACGATCATAGATATATCTTCGTGGTTATCGACTATTTCACCAAATGGGTAGAAGCACTTCTTATGCCAACGTCACGAAGTCTGCGGTTAGCAAGTTCTTAAAAAAAGAGATCATCTATCGATATAGGACGGTAGAGAGGATCATATTCGATAATGCCTTGAATTTGAACAATAGCACGATAGCGGAAGTTTGCGAGCAATTCAAAATCAAGCATCACAATTCATCTCCCTATTGCCCAAAGATGAATGGAGCTTTGGAGGCAGCTAATAAAAAGATCAAGAAGATCATTGCAAAAATGACTAAGACCTACAAAGACTGGCACGAAAAACTACCATTTTCCCTCTTTGCGTACAGAACTTCAATCAGAACTTCTATTGAGGCAACACCATTCTCACTAGCATATAGTATGGGAATAGTCTTACTTATTGAGGTTGAAATACCTTCTCTCCGAGTCTTGACTGAGTTACAGTTAGATGAGGCAGAATGGATTCAAGCCCGATATGATCAATTGAATTTAATTGAAGAAAAGAGGTTAAGAGCTATCCGCCATGGTCAGATGTACCAGAAAAGAATGATGTGAGCTTATGACAAAAATGTTCATCCTAGAGAATTCCATTAATGAGATCTAGTTTTGAAAAAGATACTTCCCATACATAAAGACTTTCGAGGGAAAAGGATGCTCAACTGGGAAAAACCTTATGTGGTAAAGAAAACTTTCTCAAGAGGAGCTCTCATTCTAATAGAAATGGACAGCAAGGATCTGTACAACACCGTCAACTCGGACTCGATGAAAAAATACTTCGCCTAAAAAAAGAAGATTGAGATGAAAACCCGTAAAGGGCATCTCGAAAAAAAAGGGTCAAGATGAAAACTCGCAAAGGGCATCTTGAAATCAAAAGAATTTTGAGTTGAAAACCCGCAAAGCGCGACTCAAATTTAAGAATGGGTTCGAAGTGATCGTTTCTCTCAAATGTAACAAGATGGAGGAAAATTACAACTTGAAGCATCGACAAAGCACTCCAAGTCTTTTAAACACATATTTGGGCTCAGAATGATTCTCAGCGAGTCAACTTAGAAAAGCTCATTTTGCGATATCTGAGGCATCTAATTGTCTTTTATTGTATACTTGGCAATTTCTTAACTAAAATTTGCATCCTGTTGATTTTTTCTTTTGAATATTGTCTTCAATAGATTTCGACTTTATTCTTTTATAATCTTGTTCGAGCATTTTGCATTTAAAATAATGGATAATGAACTAATAATATGAATCATACAAAGATCCATGAGCATTACTCTAAAATTTCCTAAATGGTACAAGGGCCCAAAACAGGACTACCAATTGGAAAACAAACTTAAAAACAAACAGTTCAAGCCAAGTCTAAAAAGACAAGGTGGTACGCTAGTGACAGAACTGCAACGGGTGACATACTATATCACTTCAGAGACGAAAACAGAAAAAGAATTAATAAAATTGAATCTGACATTAATCATGCATAATCATTTAGTTAGGGGCATGTAATTCATTCTGATCAAAGCATCATAAATAACTTGGCTTGCAAAGAGGTCCATGAAAGCATATTCTACATGTTTGACAGGGAAGATTAAGGCCATAATGGCAAATCTAAAAATCTGGAGATGCGATGAGAAAGGTTGAGACCGTAACAACAAACCCGATACCTTAGAAGACGTGATGGGAAAAGCTGAGGCCGCAATGATAAACCCGGTACCATGAAGATTTGAAGGGAAGGATTGAAGCCACAATGGTGAATCTGGTATCTTAAAAGATGTGATTGGAAAGGTTGAGGCCACAACGGCGAACCCGGTACCATGAAGATACGAAGGGAAAGGTTGAGGCCGCAACAGCGAGCTCAGCACCTAAGAAGAAGTGATGGGAAAGGTTGAGGCCGTAATGGCGAACCCGGTATCATGAAGATTTGAAAGGAAGGATCGAAACCACAATGACAAATCTGATACCTTAAAAGATGTGATGGGAAAGGTTGAGGCCGCAACGGCGAACTTGATACCTAAGAAGATGTGATAGGAAAGGTTGAGGCTGCAACGGCGAACCCGGTATCATGAAGATACGGAGGGAAAGATTGAGGCCATAACGACGAACCCAGTACCTAAAAAGATGTGAAGGAAAAGGTTGAGGTCCAATGGTAAACCCGATACCACGGAGATATGAAGGGAAAGGTTGAGGCTGCAACGGTGAACCCGATACCTTAGAAGATATGATGAGAAGGATTGTGGTCGCAACGACGAATCTGATACCATGTAGATATAAAGGGAAAGGTTGAGGCCACAACGGCGAACCTGTCACCTTAGAAAAGTGACGAGAAAGATTGAAGCCATAATGGTGAATCTTATACCCTAAAGTAAAAAATGAACAGATTGAAGAGGTAATGGTGAATTTTCTAGCTCGAAGCATCAGTAGATTAAATCAAAGACTATGGTGACGAATCTCAATCTCCTTGAAATTGCAAATGAATTGAGTGAAGATATAGTAGCAAATTTTGCCTTTTTGAAATTGCCTTAAGGCAAGATGAAATCACAATGCTGAAGACACAGAAATGGATGTAGTGAAGTCGAATGACCACTAAAGCGAAAGGCGGGATGATTGAAGAAAGAGCATCAAAGAAACAAGACCTGACGAAATTGGGCTTCCTTTTAGTCTTTGCCTTATTCCCGGTACACGGTAACGAGTAAAGAGGGGCAGCTGTTGGAACCCAATTTGTCCGGGCCCAACTCAAAACCAAAAACCAAATAAATAAATTTTTAAATTTAAATTTATTTTAAATTTAAATGTCCAAAATACAAGTCCAAAACCAGATTACAAATTTTTTAGTCCAAATACCTTAAAACCCAATTTGCAAATTAGTCCTAAACCCAAACCCTTGACCCATTACATTCAACCCGACAAACCTAAATCCTAAACTAGGCCTAAATAGCCCAACACCTAAAAACAACAAGTGGATCTGCTACCGCTCACCCCACCCACTCACGTGCTGCCATGTCAGCAACACCACCACCATCTTTAACCACCGCCACCAGCAAGTTGCACCACTGCAAGCCGAACTTGCAAAGAAGGAAAAGACAAAGTAATTAAGTTGTAAAAGACAAGATAGAATGATTGTAATATTGGCTTTAAAAACCGATTCCAAATCAGATTGTAATGGTTACATACCTTCGAGCATTTTTGAGAAATCAAACACAGACTTTTTTTTAGCATTTGAAATCAATACACAACAGTGATTCAAAATTAACAGAAGTACAAAGCATTTGAAAATCAATCAAGCAAAGAGAAGAAAGCAGATTCGAACAGCTAAAACAATATTGGTTATTGAGGTATATTTATTTTTTGTTTATTTATCATTCAAAGTTTGGAACGTTTTGTTTTAAATATATTAATATATTTATACATTCTGCCATTTATTACTATTATTTATTACTAAACTTTTTAATAAATAAATATAATAATACAATAAATATAATTAATAATAAAAGAGAAGATCAAAAGGTTTACCTGACCTCGTAGTTGAAGCGTCGTCGTCGCAGCCGTGGTTGAATTTCGTTCGACTGTCGTTCACGTTTGGGGAGACACTCTGATAGGGGATTTCACCATTTCAAAAACGAAGAATATAAATGTTGAAACCATCCTTTTTTCTAATTTGGACGACGAATCTCGAGAAAAAAAATCATTTTTTAAGATTTGATAAATAATGGGAGTCGCCACCAATCCTTTATTCAGTGTGATTGGATCACCACAAAACATTTTAAAAGCCGTTTTGAAAACATGTAGGTCTTCGAAATCCAGAAAAAAAAGGTTCGGGAGTCGGTTACGCATGAGGAAGGATTAGCACCCTCATGCGCCCAAATTGGTACCGTATTGATTATTTTCGAGTCTGAATTTGTGACATTTAAAAGTTCAAATAAAGCTTAGAATACAATCCTTGAATGCACGAGTTAAGTTTAAAAGAAATCGCGTTTGTTTGAAAATCCCACTACTTCAAAGTGATCAAGGAAGAAAAGTTACGTCCAGTGAGTTAGGACATGACATTTCAAGATCGAGAAATAATGAGCATTTCTTTGTGAAAACTTTTGCGAGAAGGATATTTGATTATCTCGATTTAAAGAAAGGTCGCACCTAGTAAGTTAAGGCGCAATATTTCGGAATCGAAGATAAGAAAACATTGCCTCGATTAAGGGTATTCGACTACTTCGATTTGAAGAAAAATTGCACCTAGTGAGTTAAGGCGCAAATCTTCGGAACCCGAAATAAAAGAATATTGCCTCGATATTAAAGTTTTTATGAAAAAAGACTATTTCGAAAACAAGCATGCGAGTTTAATAAGAATAAGCAGTTAATGATGGATATTAAACAACGCGAAGCAAGGTAAATAAGAAGATCAGTTATTCACGAAAGAAATCAAGGATACAGAACACGAGTGCATAATAAAAATGTGAATGTTGATGAGAAAGAAGAAAAGCTGTAATTAGAGTTTGAAATGAGACCTTTCGGATGCACGGAGTGGCAAAACGATAGTTTTGGAACGTTCGGAATCAAAAATAGGATTTTGGAAGTTCGAGGGTAAAATGGTAATTTTTGGAAAGTTTAATGTCAAAAATGAGATTTTTGGAAGTTCGGGGGTAAAATTGTAATTTCAAGAAGGTTCGGGGTCAAAAATGAGATTTTTGGAAGTTCGAGGGTAAAATGGTAATTTTAGAAGGTTCGGGGTCAAAAATGAGATTTTTGGAAGTTTGGGGGTAAAATGGTAATTTTAGAAGGTTCAGGGTCAAAAATGAGATTTTTGGAAGTTCGGGGGTAAAAT
Source organism: Kokia cookei (assembly GCA_039519145.1). Classification (NCBI taxonomy): domain Eukaryota; kingdom Viridiplantae; phylum Streptophyta; class Magnoliopsida; order Malvales; family Malvaceae; genus Kokia; species Kokia cookei. Next base: position 2,602,455 of record CM076901.1, on the reverse strand, counting down.
GGTAATTTTTAGAAAGTTCGAGGTCAAAAATGAGATTTTTGGAAGTTCGGGGGTAAAATGGTAATTTTTAAAAAGTTCAAGGACCTCCGGAGTAATAAAACCAAAGACGAGTGACACGTGGCAGCCCCTCAGGCATCTTGAAGTCAGAGGACTATTTTGAAAACCATGGAAAATTTATGGGGCAATTTTGAAATTAAAACAAACCTGATTTAAGGATCAAATTAGAACAGATTAGAAATAAAGGGGACCATTTGCGAAAATAAGTCAAAATCATGACACGTGGCAGCTCCTTGTGCTTTTGAAAGGTCAAGGGATTAAATTAAAAAAAACATGAAAATCATTGGGCTAATTTAAAAGTAATTAAAAGTACGAGAAGGACCTAATTGAAAATTTTTAAAAAAGCGTAATGACCGAATGCATAAATACACCAATAATCGAAAACACGCGGATCCTAAGTCGGGTCAAATCGGATCCGGGCCGGTTTTAGGGAAACTACGCTGTTTTCATGCCGAATACCCTCACCAAAACGTTGCCGTTTCAGTGAGGGTATTTAAAACCTAAACCCTTTGAAAAAAAAGGCCCTTCTTTCATTTTCTTAGTTTTCAGGAAAAAAAACGAAAACCCCTTCTCCTGTTTTCTCTCAAGTCCCCTCCGTGGCCGTCCAAGCTCTGGCTTCAGGCCGGACACCGTCCGTCGTGCGTAGGGCCGCACGCGCATCGTCAAACTCGGCGCGTGGCCATTGCGCGTAGCCGCCCGGGTTTCTCCGGTGAGCCGCCGAGACCCCGTCGTACGTGCCTCACCGACCGCCGCGCGTGGTCGACACACCACGGTCCTACCCCCATCGATCGACGTTCGATGTCTTCCCCGACTGTCACGCGCTATCCCTGGAGGCCGTCCGGTCATCGTCCGACACGAATCGAGGTAAAGATGTCTCTCTGTTCTTCCTTTCTTCCCTTTTTTAGAAAATGACATAGGTCTGGGCCGGAATCCAGATCTTAGAAGATTCTGGTCCCATTTTTTTAAAAAACCTTTTAATCCTTACCCCTCTTGTTTTAAATAAAAACTTAAAACCGGTTTTTGTGTTTTTAACCTAAGTTAGTATTTTTCTTGCAGATCCGTGCATGACAGGACGCGAGTGACGTTCGGGGTCGAACTTCCGGTAACGGCGACCAACGGCGGCAGGCTGACCGTAGATAAGTCTTCTGACTTTTCGGTTTTTTTTTTATTTAATAAATAATTAATAATATTATTAATAAATCAAAACATTTATTACTATTAAAACTTATTTAATAATAATGGGTCACTAACAATAATTATTAATATTAACAGTTATTAATATTATTAATAATTGTTGAAACGTTTCGGGAAATAAAATAAAATTAAGTGCAGCAGTGGATAGTAAATGCATGCATTGAAACTAAATCAGTTTTTGAATAATGGTGAACATTTATTGAGGATACCTGGATGCTTTAATGCTTAAGTGCTGTGATCTGATTTGTCTTTTGTTGCCTTTGTGATTATTCGAGTTACCCTACCCCGAATTGATCTCTGAAAATATCAGCGTATCCTCTCTATTAACTTCTTAACATTCGAAATCCCCCTCTCGCAAATGATAATTCATTTGGCTTTTATAATCTGTTTTACAATGATTCTCTTTTGTTTTATGCAACTAAATGCATATCTAATCTGCTTTCTATTCTTGCAGGTTCGGCAGTGGTGGTAGCAGCCGGTGGCAGTGCAAGTTGGGGCTGAAGATGATGACCAGCTGCTGATGACGTGGCCGCTCCTGATTGGCTGAAGGGGAGGCAACACCAGCAGCAGCAGCACTGTAGTTTGGGCTTTCGGGCACTTTATAATTGGACTATTTGTATTTGGGCTATTTGTTATTTGTAATTTGGACTTTTCTTTTGGATTTTTTTGTAATTGGACTTTTCTAAATTTAATTTTATAATAAATTTAAATTTCAAATAAATTTAAATTTAAAATAAACTTAAATTCAATTTCCAACTAGTCCAACCAAATTTGGGCTTCAACAATAAAAAAAGCAGATTAAAAGGGGATACAACAAATCGTCAAAGTTTTTTTAGTTTCGAAGAGATCTGATATAGATCTTGTTTTTTTTTAAATAATAATGAAACAATAATAATAATAACAGTTTTTTAATCAAAAAAAGAAGGTATAACCTAAAAAAGAAAAACATATTTGAAAAGAGAAAAGAAATAGAAAAATAAAATAAAAAACTCTTTTTAGAGAAACAAAGAGAAATTCTAAACTGATTTTACAAAAGAGAGGAAAAAGGTCAGAAAAGATTCAATTTTTTCGAAAGTTCTTCACAGATCCAGGCTCGATCTTTCGATTTAGAGTCGAGATCTGTTCAAAAAAAAATAAAAGGATTAGTTTTCGTACATGAACTGTCGAGGATGGTGGTGCGTGCGACAGGGACGCGATGGCGATACGACGAACCACAGAGGTCTGACGGCCAAGGAACGGTCGAACATGAGAGTAGAGAGGAGAGAGTTTTGAGAGAAAAAATGAAAAGGAAAGGGTTTTTTTTTTAAACTGATGTTTAAAATGAATTTTTTTTTCTAAAATTTTAGCCTTTTATAGGCCTTAGAAACGACTCCGTTTTGAGGGTTGAGTTTTACCCCCAAAACGACGTTGTTTTGAGTCTTACCCATTTTCAGACTCGACTTGCTTCAGAGGTTTCGCGTGTTTTTGCTTTAGGGGTTATTTACCCATTTGGTCTTTCCACTTTTTTTTTTAAATTTACAATCTCATCCTTTTTGTACTTTTGATAAATTTAAAATTTGCCCAGTAATTTTTGAAGTCTAGGAAGTTGTCACGTGTCTTTTTTTTATTTATTTATGCAATTTGTCCTTCCTTTTTTTATTTTGTTTCACTTTAATCCTTAATTCAAATTTTGATTTATTTTAAATGTGCCTAGAAATTTTAAATAATTTTAACTTTAGTCCTTTGACTTTTTGGAGTTCGGAGAAGCTGCCATGTGGCATTTTTTTTGGTTTATTGCATAAAAGCCCTTTTCTTTAAAAATCACATTTTAACCCTTGAATTTTTCTAAAATTACATTTTATCCTTAAAATTCTCCAAAATTAAATTTTGGCCCCAAACTTATCCAAAATTACATTTTGACCCTTAAACTTTTCCAAAATTACATTTTGACCCTCAAACTTCTCCAAAATTATAATTTTGCCCCGAACATCCAAAAATTAAATTAAGCTTATGTCTTTTGTTAATGTGTTTGGTGAGGCAAAAGGCTTGCTCACTCTCTTGCTGACACTAAATATTCTCTATTTAATATGTGTTATTATTTATTTACCGAATACATCAAAATATTTCTTTTACTTTTCAAATTTTAAAATCTCAGTTTTTATTAAATGATATTTGTTAAATTCATTAAGTTCTTCTATTTTCAAAATTTGGTGTGGCAAATGTATTACTATATGTGTAATGTCATGTCAGTTTGTTATTACTCACTAAAAATTCAATTAACGGACTAATGGTTGTCATTTGCATCAAGACTGAAATTTTAAAATTCGGAAAGTATAGATACTTAGAATGATCCAATTAGATAGTATGGACTAAATCGACAATAATTAAATTTAACTAAACTGATTTAACTGCTACTGTCTGGATCAAAACTAAAATTTCAAAATTAAAAAAATTTAGGGATTAAAATTGATCAAATTGAAGCACTGAGACTAAATTTACAACTTTCGAAAGTACAGTGACCAACAGCAGAATTTAACCTTCTATAAATCAGTTCACCAAAGTCAATAGTCAATCTCTGAAAAGTAATGCAATTAATTACGTCATTGTCCTTTTAAAGGATTTCGTGACTTAAAATTCCCGCCAACTAAGCTTTTTGCATACATATTAGCTATGAACATTCAACCATTGACATCAAATTCAAGACCCCACAAATGTTGGAATAAACTTGCAAGGATTCAAAATTAAATATGACTTGCATATAATCCCAATTAGAATTTTAAAAAAATTACCACATTAATATAAATATTGTATACTCCGTATTTCGGAATTCATAAATTTTGAAATTTAAAATACACTTAAATATAAATGCAATTAATTTTAAGTTAACATATTTCATAAGTCCTTGTACTTTCACAAATTCGGAATTTAGTCTATTTATTTTTACTTTAAAAATTTTAGTCTCATTACTTTTCAGATTTCAAAATTCAAGTTTAATTGTTAACACTTATTTTTTTGTTCATTTTTTTTTTGTGTGACATTTTTTAAAATATAAAAAAACTCACATGACAAGAATGTGACTAGAAAATGACATTGCAATGAACTTAAATTTAACAAAACCAAATTTAATAGTGTTAACATTTAAGCTGAATTTTGAAATCTGAAAAGTAGAGAGGTTAAATTCTTAGAAATAAAAGAATATGGACTAAATTTTTAATTTATGAAGAGTACAAGGACTTATGACAAATTTTAACCTTGAGTTTAAATGCTAAGTTTATTTCAACATATTTGATTTTTTTAAGACTGTGTTTGATAAGTGTGTAATTTCTCCATTTATTTGTGATATTTCTCCCATTAAATTATGTTATTTATGTTTTAATTATATTATTTATACTTATATTTATTTACATTTGATAAGTGAGCTTAAAGTTTATTTTTGGCAAGTTTTTACACATTGGACTTTCAAAAACAGCTCATCTTCGGTATTTTGATCATAATTTGAGCTAAAAACCTCCATTCTAGGGCCATTATATACCGATTTGGAGGGAATTATAATGTGTAGCTAAAGTTATTTTATGAACGAAGTCCAAAAATGTCGGGAAGACATCCAAAAACAGTCTGAAAGTTTGACCCGCGAAAATTGCCACTCGTAAAAGATTACGATTTTATTTATATAATCATATTGTATCTAAAATTACAAAATCTAATAATATACATATAAAACCAAAATCAAGACCTAAATTTTCCAATAATAAAAACAAAATCGAGAGTCAAGACTTCAACTTTTCCATGAATTAAAACATTGTAGCTATCAAATCTGAAAAGTTGATGTTGAGTTGGAAACCTAATCTTTAGAAGTGTAAGAAGGGCATACTCCAATTGACTTGAAAGAACATATAAATCAAATTTACAAGAAAACCACATGAAGAATTTTATAACCCAAACCACACGATTTTATGCCCATTTCACACTTTTGATATCGTTTCGGCCATTAGTTAAGGGGGCAGAGAAATGAGTTGTTCAATATTAGATTTAGAATCCACGCAACTCATTCTATGCTTATAAGTTGGTTGGCTATCGATTTTCATATGTCAACATCAAGTTGAAGACTTTATTTTTCCATAAAACCAAAATTTTTCTACATGATGGAAACTTTTGAATTTTCATTTTGGCTATTAGTTAAGAGGGGATGAGGACTGGGTTTTCCAAAACTGATGTTTACATTAGCCTTAAATGGTAAAAGTATTATGGAATGTTATTACTGTACATTAAAAGAAAAATATAAAGAAGTCTTTTTAGATATTAAAAGTTCTATTCATTTGTGTTGTTGAGTGATGGTTTTTTTTAAAAAAATTGTAAGTGACAAGGAATTAACAGATGGGCAAAATTTGATCATTGTACTAAAAATCGAATTGTATTTTATTTTTTCTACTAAAAAATAATAAATTTATTTTTATTTGATAAAAAATGGACAAATTTAATTGAATAAATATAGGGATTAAAACTATAAATTGATCTATAATAATTTCTCAGCCATTTATCGTAAGGTTGACGCAGAAGTCAATAGTCAACATCTGAAAGTTTATGCAATGAATTACGTGATTGTGGATTTATGTAATGATATTTTCTTAGCAATTTCCTCCAAGTGCTTCGTAGAAAGTTAATTATATATAATGGTGCTATAATACATGGCAATGACTGAGCAAAAGTATATATTCCATCGTAGATCAAATTTTTAAGCAAATATTATATTTTTATCTTTTATTCTTAAATCATGAATAGTATAATAGTTGATACATTTTTAATGAATTTCTTTTTTTGAAAATATCCCATGTGCATTAATTGAAAGGCAGAAAAAAAAAAAACCCATTGTGCTTTACAACTTTAAAATTTCCAAGGCACCGATCACTCTCACCATACACCCTGTTAAGCAGATATTGGTTGTGACAGGCGGTGCTATGAAAACGTATAAAAAGATTAAAAGCCTTAACAAGAAAGAAGATTAATAAGATTACAAGATTAATACGTATCTTATAAAAATGTAATATAATATTAAAAATAAATATTATTACATTGTCAGCATTTCAAATATTAATCTTAAAATGAAATAATATTTTTATTTTTGTTGAAGAAACTTGTATATTTTAAAAGAAGTTTTTAAATTTAAAATTTAAAATTTATACTTTATAAAATTTAAATTTTCGATTCTCGCTATATTTATTAAAATCATTAAGTTCTATTATTTATACTTATATTTATTTACATTTGATAGGTGAGTTTAAAGTTTATTTTTGGTAAGTTTTTGCACATTGAACTTTCAAACTTGAGCTAAAAACTTCCATTTTAGGCCCATAATGTACCGATTAAGAGGGAATTGTAATGTGGAGCTAAAGTTATTTCATGGATGAAACCCAAAAATGACAGGAAGACAGTCCAAAAACAGTTTGAAACTTTGATACGAAAATTGCCACCCGTAAAAGATTATGATTTTATTTAATTAAGGGATTTTATTTATATAATCATATTGTATCTAGAATTACAAAATCTAATAATATACATATAAAACCAAAATCAAGAACTAAAATTTCCAAGAACAAAAACAAAATGAAGACTTCAAAATTTCCATCAATAAAACCAAAATCAAGACCTAAAATTTCCTTAAATAAAACGAAAATCAAGACCTAAATTTTCCAATAATAAAAACAAAATCAAGAGTCAAGACTTCAACTTTTCCATGAATTAAAACATTGTAGCTATCAAATCTGAAAAGTTGATGTTGAGTTGGAAACCTAATCTTTAGAAGTGTAAGAAGGGCATACTCCAATTGACTTGAAAGAACATATAAATGAAATTTACAAGAAAACCACATGAAGAATTTTATAACCCAAACCACACGATTTTATGCCCATTTCACACTTTTGATATCGTTTCGGCCATTAGTTAAGGGGGCAGAGAAATGAGTTGTTCAATATTACATTTAGAATCCACGCAACTCATGTTCCAATCCTTTTTCTTATATAATTATATTACATTTAAGATTTTAGGTCCACCTCACACTCTTCATATTTTTTTGGCCATTAGTTTTTGAAGATTAACATCAACATTTGATTTAAAATCAACGTTAAGCCATGTTTAAATTCTTTTTCTTATATAATATATTTAAAACTAACATTACATATATTAACTCATTAATAGAATGTCAAGACTTGTTTTTATCAGTGAATAAAATTTTGTGTAAATTGCTCCTCAAATAAATTCAATCTTGTATTTAAAACTTATCATTTTTATCATCCCATTCTCTCCAATCTTGAATTGTGTAAAAAAATTCAATTGATCCTCAAATAAATTGCTCCATTTATTTTGTACAACTTAAAATAAATTTAGCAGTGTATTTAAGTCAAGAGTTGATAAGCATTTTTGTGGTCCATTCATCCTTTCCTGACGAATTTCCACCAAGAGTTTGGCAATAAGGAATTTACGTAAATAAGAAGTCTAGATTGATCCAATTTTAGAGGAATTAATTAATTATATGTTATTTTAATATTATAGTGAATTAGTGGGATGCAATAGGTTCTGCTTGTATATAAATAAGAAGCTTAGGCTTCTTTAGCTTATATACATATAGAAGTTAAAAAGTAACATATAATTGAGAGAGAAGTGAAAACAGAGCGATGATGAAGATGATGATGATGGAGTGGAAATGGTTATGGTTTATTAGGATGGCAGTAATGTTGTTGGTGTTAGAAGGATGCAGGTGGTGTACTACTGATGCTTGTTTGGAGCATGAGAGGATCGCTCTCTTGCATCTCAAACCTTTCTTCAATTATGGTAATCATTTGAAAAGTTGGGTTGAGGTGAAGGGTTCAGATTGTTGTAAATGGGAAGGAGTTGAGTGCAACACCACCACTAGGAGACTCATACAACTTTCTCTCAATTCTACAAAATGGGAATTCAACGAGTATTCCTGGTATCTCAATGCCTCTATGTTTCTTCCCTTTGAGGAATTGAAGAATCTCTATTTGTCGGGGAATGCCATAGGTGGTAACCTTGAAAATGAAGGTCGTGCTTTTAATTTTTCCTTAATTACATCTTTTATCATTTCACTACTCTTACCATTGTTAATTTGCCATTACTTTTTATTTTATTGAAGAATAATCACTAACTGCTTGTATATATTTAAAAGAACACTTATACAGGTTTTGGAAAACTATCATCCACATTGAATAATTTGAAGATCCTTGACTTGAGTGTAAATTACTTGAATGATAGCATTTTGTTATCTTTGAGTGAGCTTTCATCTCTCCGGTATTTAGATCTGTCTGGGAACAAATTTGAAGGATCAAGTCATCCAAGAGGTAAATTAAGTTTGGTTTGGTGTTAGTTTTTATTTGTATAGTGGAGTTTGAGGATGGTTTTCTAGGCTCCGTACCTAATTTTCCATTCTGTTTATCTCTTGTAATTTCACTTTTGCTTTTGTAAAATTTTCATATAGCTCAGGTAGAAAAAACAATTAACAAGTAATTATATAAATATATATCAGGTTTTCAATTGCTTTCAAGACTCAATAACTTGGAAACTCTTGGTTTAAGTGGGAATTCTTTGAAGAATAGCATTTTGTTCCATATGAGAAATCTTCCATCCTTGAAGACTTTAAGATTGACAGATAATCAGTTGAAAGGAAGGCTGCTTCATATTCAAGGTAGACTGATTTTACTTGTTTCTTTTTTACTTTAAAATCAATTTTTGTTTAAGGGAAAGTTAATGTTGCAATATGTCATTTGTTTTTATCTTATCATGAAAATATAACTGATAAACATTTGGGATTGAATTTCAGAATTGAATAATTTGACGAATTTGAAGTACTTGGATTTAAGTGGGAACAGAATTGAAAGCATCTCAAACAAAGGTACAAGTTTTCATAGAATTTATATATTGAATAAATTAAGTTTTCAAAATCATCTTACAAAAATTTCAATGACCATTATATTAAGTATAGAAATTATTTTTCTTCTTACGAAAGATGGAACACAAATGAGGCTAACCAATTTGAAAGCTATAACTTTGTCTTTCTTGATAATTCTTTCTAGAACCTTTTAAAATTAATTGTTTCAAATTTGTACATTCACATTTCATGTTAGAGGATTTTCATCTTCACTTCAAGTTTTAGATTACTTTTTTTTTCCATGTTTATTTAATTAAAATATTTAGTAGAAATTAAAATTTTTAACATAATGATTTTTTGAATTGGACGTGGATATATATAGGATTGAGAAATTTGACAAATTTAAAGAAACTCGAATTAAGTGATAATCAAATTGAAAGCTTTCAATCCTTTAAAGGTATGCATTTATTTTTTTTAATTTAAAAGTTTAGTTTTGATCACAGATATTATAATAATGGTTATTGTCATATTTAAAACTAAAATATGAGTTTGGTGAAACAGTTTCTAAATCCTCCATTATAATGTGTTTGGACTTTGGTTTGAAAGTAAAATATTTTATAATTGTCATAAATTTGACGTATTAATGTTTATCATTATTTTGTTTGTAGAATTATATTTTTTAAATAATTTATTGAACTTTTTATGAGATAAATAATAATTATAAATAAAACATAATATTATAAATTAAGTTTTCAAAATCATCAACTTACAAAAATTTCAATGACCATTATATTAAGTATAGAAATTATTTTTCTTCTTATGATAGATGGAACACAAGTGAGGCTAACCAATTTGGAAGAACTTGATTTGAGTGATAATCTCTTTCGGAACAACACAATTTCCTCTCTTGAAGGGCTTTCAAGCCTAAAGTCTTTGACTTTGTACAACAACCATTTGCAAGGCTCGTTGGATATTAAAGGTACTAAAGCTATAACTTTGTTTTTCATGATAATTCTTTTTAGAACCTTTTTAAAATTAATTGTTCCAAATTTGTACATTCACATTTCATGTTAGAAGATTTCCATCTTCACTTCAAGTTTTAGATTTACTTGTTTTCATTTTTATTTCTTTAAAATATTTAGTAGAAATTAAAATTATTAACATAATGATTATTTGAATTGGACGTGGATATATATAGGATTGAACAATCTGACAAATTTGAAAGAACTCGATTTAAGTTGGAATCAAATTGAAAGCTTTCAATCCTTTAAAGGTATGCATTTATTTTTAATCAATTAACTAAATTCTTGCATATAATTAAATTTTATGCCAATTCTTTCCAGTGATGAAATTATATGAATCTTTTATAGATGGTGGTAGAAAATTGGAGTTGACCCACTTGGAAGACCTTAATCTAGATGGAAATCTCTTCAATAACAGTGTATTTGCATCCCTTCACAAGCTTTCAAATTTGAAATCCCTGAGCATAAATAGCAATCAATTGAAAGGATCAATAGATATGAAAGGTAAAATTATTACTTTTTTTGTTACAAAAAGTTTGACTTTGTTAACAAAAATATAATCATGTTTTAAGAGGATATAATGAAGTTTATCTGTTGTTTTCTTTTTCTAGATTTGGATGCATTTATCAACTTAAGGACACTAGATATGGGCGGCAACAAATTGAAAGATTTTGTGATCCACAAAGGTATCATTTAATTAAATTTTATTTATTTTTTTTAATTCAGAAGTTTAGTTCTGATCACAGATATTATAATAATGGTTATTGTCATACTTGAAACTAAAATATGAGTTTGGTGAAACATTTTCTAAATCCTCCATTATAATGTGTTTGGACTTTGGTTTGAAAGTAAAATATTTTATTATTTTCATAAATTTCAAGTATTAATGTTTATCATTATTTTGTTTGTAGAATTATATTTTTTAAATAATTTATTGAACTTTTTATGAGATAAATAATAATTATAAAATAAAACATAATATTATAAATAAAAAATATACATATATTTATGGAAAAAATATGTAATATATATTTTTTAAATTTTTGTATAGTTTTAATAATATAAAACATAAACTAAATATTAGAGTTAAATAAATGGCATCTTTTGGCCAAAAATATTAGAGTTAAATTTTATATATATATTTTAAATATGTAATATATATTTTTTAAATATGTAATATATATATATATATTTTTAAAAAATGTGGTAGGTCTACGTATTCTTCAAAAATTCTTAATTTAATTTTTGTTTTATTTTTAAGAATTTGGTCCTTTTATTTTTAAAATTTTAAAATTTAAGTTCAATTGTTATCCTTATTAATTTTGTAAAATAATTTATTGATATAATATTTTAAAATAAAAAATTTAATAAAAATGTAATTTTAAAAAATGGGCATAATAAACATGAATTTAATAAATAATTTAAAAAATGGGAGGATTTGGACAAAAATATAAACCCGAAAAATGGACTTGGACAAAAAATGAGGCCCATATCAGAATAAACAGAGAGCTTATATACCAAACCAAAACCAAATTGAAAGCTTTCAATCCTTTAAAGGTATGCATTTATTTTTAATCAATTAACTAAATTCTTGCATATAATTAAATTTTATGCCAATTCTTTCCAGTGATGAAATTATATGAATCTTTTATAGATGGTGGTAGAAAATTGGAGTTGACCCACTTGGAAGACCTTAATCTAGATGGAAATCACTTCAATAATAGTGTATTTGCATCCCTTCACAAGCTTTCAAATTTGAAATCCCTGAGCATATATGGCAATCAATTGAAAGGATCAATAGATATGAAAGGTAAAATTATTACTTTTTTTGTTACAAAAAGTTTGACTTTGTTAACAAAAATATAATCATGTTTTAAGAGGATATAATGAAGTTTATCTGTTGTTTTCTTTTACTAGATTTGGATGCATTTATCAACTTAAGGACACTATATATGAGAGGCAACGAATTGACAGATTTTGTGATCCACAAAGGTATCATTTAATTAAATTTTATTTATTTTTTTTAATTTAGAAGTTTAGTTCTGATCACAGATATTATAATAATGGTTATTGTCATACTTGAAACTAAAATTTTAGTTTGGTGAAACATTTTCTAAATCCTCCATTATAATGTGTTTGGACTTTGGTTGAAAGTAAAATATTTTATTATTTTCATAAATTTCAAGTATTAATGTTTATCATTATTTTATTTGTAGAATTATATTTTTTAAATAATTTATTGAACTTTTTATGAGATAAATAATAATTATAAAATAAAACATAATATTATAAATAAAAAATATACATATATTTATGGAAAAAATATGTAATATATTTTTTTTAAATTTTATATACTTTTAATAATATAAAACATAAACTACATATTAGAGTTAAATAAATGGCATCTTTGGGCCAAAAATAAATATATGCCAATTTTGAATAATTAAAAAAAAAAAACTTCAATTTTATGAAATTTATGCTAAAACTTTTTTTCAAACTTTCTATAAATTTCAAAACCCACATGTTATTAACTTTTTGGTTTAAAAAAATGTGGTAGGTCTATGTACTCTTCGAAAATTCTTAATTTAATTTTTGTTTTATTTTTAAGAATTTGGTCCTTTTATTTTTTAAATTTCAAAATTTAAGTTCAATTGTTATCCTTATTAATTTTATAAAATAATTTATTGATATAATATTTTAAAATAAAAAATTTAATAACAATGTAATTTTAAAAAATGGCATAATAAACATGAATTTAATAAATAATTTAAAAAATGGGAGGGTTTGGACAAAAATATAAACCCGAAAAATGGGCTTGGACAAAAAATGAGGCCCATACCAAAATACACAAAGCAATAAACCAGCCAAAAAAGTTGAAAACAGAATACAGCATATACCAAACCAAAACCAAAACCAACAATTCTCCAAACAGATTACCGATATGCTCATTGCAGGAAACCATCCAAGCAAGAACATACTACAACCACTATTCATAACTAATCACCAATATTAACAAAAATTGCAACCATCCATCCCTGAAACTTCGGTCAGCAGCCTGCATAAATAGAAAACATAGAGCTTTCCAATCCAACAGACAAATCCATAGCATTTACAAATTAAATGCTAGGCTGATTTCAACATATTTGATTTTTTATAATCTATTCATAAATTTAAAGGTAATATAACAATTTTAGTGTAGACATGTTTTATTTTATAAATATTATTTATAGTGTTGTTGATTGGGGTTTGAAATTTATACAAGTTAACTATATCAGTTAATTACTTATACTAAAAATAATAATATACGAAGATATAAATTATCTAATATTTCTTGTTATTGCTTAGAATCAAATGTGTCCAGCAATGTGGAGGAAATATATCTTGATTATTCTAATCTCACCATCAACATTTTGCAAAGCATTGGAGTATTCGCTTCTCTTAAAACATTGTCTTTATATGATTGTGGACTTAGTGGTCCCTTACCTAATCAAGGTAAACAATTTTATTTTTTAGCTCAAATTGAATTCTTTATGAGCTTTCTGTAATATAATATTTCCTATTATGTTTTGTAAAATAAAATTTATTCACAATTTCTTCCGTGAATTTATAATTTTTCAGGATGGTGTGATCTAAGGAATCTTGAAGTACTGGGTGTGGGTGAGAATACACTTGAGGGGATGCTTCCTCATTGTTTTAGTAACTTGACATCTCTTCGTGAGCTAGATATTTCAAGAAACCATTTTCAAATTCCGCTGTCATTCGCACCATTTGCAAACCTTTCAAACCTCAAAGTCCTTTTTAGTAATGAAAACAAGATGATAATGGAACCTTCCTTTCATACCTCAGTCCCAAAGTTTCAATTGAAATTCATCAGTTTGCCAAAGTGCACTACATCTCAGCAACTCAACCTTGAACTTCCATCCTTCCTTTACTACCAATATGACTTGAGATATGTGGATCTTTCTCAAAACAATTTCAGCGGAACAGTCCCAACTTGGTTGTTAGAAAACAACACAAAGTTAGAAGTTCTCATCCTGAGGGGTAATTCTTTTACAGGTCCTCTCTCATTCTCGTCAGCTCTTAATGTTAATTTATCTTCAATTGACATATCTGAAAACAAATTACAAGGTCAGATTCCATCCAATATATGTTCCACTTTTCCACATTTGAGGGGATTATTCTTATCCAAGAATGCTTTTGAAGGTAATATCCCACTTTGTTTAAGTGGCATGAAGGATTTATCAGTTTTAGATCTATCAAACAATCAATTGTATGGAAAAGTGCCAGAAGAGTTGATCAGGAAAGCCTCACTGACTGTTTTGAGACTATCAAATAACAACCTCAGTGGAAATGTAGTTCCTGCAATTCTCAACGCAAATGGGCTGCAGAGTTTATATTTGGATGGAAATAATTTTTCAGGAGAGATGACAAATGTTGATGTGTCTACTTTTGAGTTTCCAAGTTCACTATTCGAAATTGATCTCAGTAGCAACAAGTTGCATGGAAAGCTCCCAAGATGGATAGGGAATGCATCAATTTTGGTGAGATTAGATTTGTCCAACAATAGTTTCGAGGGTTCTATTCCAATGGAATTTTGCAACTTGAATTACTTGAAATTTTTGGATCTTTCTCAAAATAATTTATCTGGCTCTATACCGTCATGTTTTAATCCACCACACATAAAGCATGTCCACCTCCACGAGAATAGACTGGGAGGTTCACTATCACATGCTTTTTATAATAGCTCTTCGCTAGTGACTTTAGATCTCAGAGGAAACAATTTGATAGGTAGTATTCCGAAGTGGATTCACACACTTTCTTCTTTGAGTGTTCTTCTTTTGAAAGATAATCATTTTCATGGAAAAGTTCCAGCTCATTTATGCAAGTTGCATTCTTTAAGCATCATAGATCTTTCTCAAAATATGTTTTCTGGTCCTATACCTTCTTGTTTGGGAAATTTATCTCTTCCAATAAAAGAGAATGAGAATCTAGCAACTGGGAGGTATTTTTTACATCCAGAAGAAGAAGAATCACCATCAATTGGGGGGATAAATGTTTACTATCCTGACAGCTACCTAGAAGAAGTAATAGAGTTCACAACAAAGAGTGGGTACTACTCATACAAAGGCAACATCCTTCAATATATGACCGGGATTGATTTATCTTGCAACAACTTAACTGGTCATATACCACCAGAATTAGGGAACTTAAGTGAAATCCATTCTTTAAACTTGTCGCACAATAAGTTGACCGGAGTTATACCCTCATCTTTCTCAAAACTTAAGCAAATTGAGAGTTTGGACCTTTCTCACAACAATTTGAGTGGTGAAATCCCCAATCAACTGGTAGAGATGAACTCTTTGGAGGTTTTCAGCGTGGCGTACAACAACTTGTCAGGTAGTATTCCTGAACCAAAAGCTCAATTTGGGACCTTTATTGAAAACAGTTACGAGGGAAACCCTTTTCTTTGTGGAGATATACTGCATAAAAGTTGTTCCAAAACCGATTCACCATCAACAATATCAACTGTGTCAAAAGACAAAGGAGAAGATGGTTTGCTAGATACTTATGATTTTTGTGTGAGCTTTTTGGTTTCTTATGTAATTGCGGTGTTGACAATTTTTGTTGTCCTCTACATAAATCCATATTGGCGAAGAGCTTGGTTTTCTGTCGTTGGAAAATGCATCACCACCTGTCGCTACTCAAATGTGGGCAATTTTCTTACTTATCACATTTTCAGGCAATGTGTTTAGCTACTCAAATTATGATTTGATTTCCTCACCTAATTGCTTAATTGTGCTAAGTTGGGCTGCGATGAATATTTTGTTTATTTTTTGCATTTTGAATAAAAGTTCTTATCTTTGTGAGGAGGAAGTTTATAGTTTTATCTTATGGTTTTATCATTTTCAACCATCAATTTCTTTTTTTTTTCTATGAAATTCAAAGTAAAATCATAATCCATTACTATGTATATGCAATAGCTCTTTGAATTAAATTAATTCACTTTATCAACTTTATATTCTTACCAACAAAACATACATTCAGAGTTCAAATAAGTTCCACACCTAATTTTTTACTACAATACTCAAGAATATGCTCATCATCAGAAATATGAAATATTCCACTCTAATTAATATTATGATTCTGTAAACAACAAAAAACTGTGATCCTTTTTTAAAGCTCTCTTTTTTTCTTTAATGAAATGGGATTGGTAAAAAATTCGCACATGTGTCGGTGTGTGAAGAAAATCAGGTTGTCTATTCATAGTGTAATAAGTAGCTAATTATAGTTGATTCTACAAAATCAAAATCAATTCAAGTATCTATATATTCTGAAGACTGGACAGACCTTAGAAGCTCCTTCAAATTTGCAAGAACATGTCGCGGTCCTAAACTCTTTACACCGATGAAATTCAAAAGTTGCTCTATATCCTGCAATCACAGAAAAGATTACGCAAATCTTTTCAAAACGAATAACATAACAAGCAAAAGGCAATCAAAATACTGTGATCTCCATAATGTTTTTTGCCGAAAAGGAACATTAACTTAACCTTTAAACATCAGTGAAGGCTCATCAGATTTGCTAAGCAACCTTACATACACATGTAAAAAGCTTTGCTTTTGGATGTAAGGTGTGACTATCATCACAGTTTTTCCTAATTAGCTGATAACTTATATCTAACATTTATAAGGGCTAAGTAAATTAACATACATGATGTAAAAGAATTTCACTATAAGATCCAACGGTAAACTTAATAAAAGATAATCAACATAGAAAGTCAGAAAGCAATGAAGAACACTAAAAATTAATAAACACACTTTTCTGCAGCACTTTTCTACCACTTTTCAACAGCACTTTTTTCTAAAAGCACTTTTGAAAAGCATTTTTCAACTACAACAACAATGAAGAACTAGTCCTTAGTCTATCATGCATCAACTCTTCATTTTTCTTTAACTACCCATGTCCGACGTCAAACATGGATATGGAGATATGGCCAAGTCACAGTGACATAGTTTTTAGTTATGGTGAATGGGATTCGAGTGCTGGACCCCCTTTTAGATGCATGGTGAGACTTTCATCGCATCTTTCAAATTTGTTTATAATGCTTCATCTAATCTGCCGGTGAAATTTATAAATAGTCTTAAGAGCCACAAGAACCTAGATATTGTAAATCCAATATCTTCCAAACAATTCAACCATGATATTAATGATGATGGAACCAAGATTATCCACTATCAATGACATAAAATGAGATGTAAATGCTGACAAATAAACATGCACTGTTTTTCCAACCTGTGGATTGAAGAGCATTGACAAGCTAACTTTGCAGACCATTTGAATCCAATAATATACATAAAAATGCCAAAGGAGAACAATTCATTTTGGAAAAAGAACTAATAATATGCGAAAACTTACCTTGTGTAACAAGAACACAGCATATGCTGCTCTTGTCGTGTCTTGACCTTCTAAAAACAGCGGAAATTCTGTCGGCTTTACATTTGCTGAAAGTGTTGTATCCAATGACAAATCATAAGATGCAGGGTCTATTGAAGACACATGGTCATTAATATATGAGCGAGAACCACCCAAGCGCAGAGGATAACGCAAGGGAACTTGTAAATAGGATGCAATTAGTGAAACAGCCTGCAAATGATGAAATAGCAGGAAACAAGAAACAATAATAGGTATGATTAAAATTATAGCCTAAACATGAGAAACAAACAATCAAGATGCAGCCCACTATACCATATTTCCATCCTAGCAATTAAAAATTACTACAGCATCTTCAAGCAACAAGGGATTGTAGGTGGTAGGTCAAAAAACTTGATATCCACAGCTTGATATTATCAGAAAAAAACAATTTCAGTAATAAATGGTAACTTCGCAGAAGAAATAAAACGCACATGTGCAGCATATCCCAAGGCAGTTGCAGATCTCTGAACCTGCTTTTTGTCAATGAAAAAACTCATCTTCGTAAAAGGAAACAAGGTGAGATGCAGACCTAAAATCGTCAACGATCCTTGATTGACGGGCTTTTATGCAGAAGGAGTCCCTAGTGAAGATAGGAACAAAGGAACTTCGTATCAGTACATCACCAGACACCACCTCTTTGTGGGAGTCTAAACAATATTCAATAATATATAATCATGAAAGAAAGAGATAAGTAAAATCTCATAATATTCAAAAGCAAAAAAAATGTTTTGATATGAGAAGAGAATTGAATAGTAGATTGCTAAAAGAGGAATAACTGAAGTACATGTAAAGTATACAACCATTATAACCAAAAGAAGAGTCAAGTGATAGGTAACGGTACTCCTTAAGCTGTTTAGGAATCATAAAAGACTTGTCCAGTTGACAAAAATAACTCACATCATATTGGACCAACCATATTTGATACCAAAGGATATGCATATCCAGGCATGCCATTTGTAGATATTCCCCGTGTTGCAAGAAGGAATTGTTCAAGAGAAAGAAGCTGCTATTGTTGGTAAAGTTTTCCTCAAACCATTTTGAGAATTAGTTTGATATTATCCCTTTCTTATTAGTAAACGTTTGTCAAATGAAAACAGTGAAAAATAAAATAAATTATTGAGACAGTCAATAAGCTCAATAAGGCAGGCTTTTTCTAATGCCCGTTGCCTTACAAAAAAGTACGTGCCTAGGTGCACCAGGCGTGTGCTTGATCAAATGGACCTCGCCTGGAAGGGTCTAAGGCGTTTTGTTGTATAATACTAAGGCGTAGGCATGCCTAGGCGCACGCCTTGACAACACTGACCATACGTTGGCTTTATTACAAAGCATTAGCAATCCAAAACCACTAGCACATTACCTAATATACTACTGCTAGAATAGGACTCAAGTTCTTGCTCCTGTGCAGGTCCAACCAAGATCTTTACAGGATAGAGTAATGAAACTTGTGATATCATATATTGTTGCCTCGCTCGAAGCTTCCTTCGCACATTTTGTAGTTTAACACAACCCCTTTCTTCAGTGAGTAATCTATTTGCTTCTTGTGATAAAAACAACATATAATCAATCATGCCATGCATGCAAGACTACCAACCAACTATCTAAAAAAAGAGACAAAAAAGTAGGAGAGCAAGAAGGGGATAACCCTTGACTATGCAAAGGAATTCATAGAACGAGAATCATCTTATCTAAGCCCCTCATCCACCTTCACTGGGGGTGGAGGTGCGAAGTGAGAGGTCTTATTGATCGGAGAGGAGAATATATAACATCTAAAGCTGAATAGAAAAGAAACCTTCAAATATATCATAAATTCAGCATTCATGATAATATAAAAATGAAATTGCAAAGCTAATTTATGCTAGAATATTAAAAATGCTTCACCTGTAATCGCTTCCTTGCTACAGAAAGGGAGGTACCAGCAACCAACAATGATCTTACTTCAGTACTGAGCATTTCCTCCTGTTTTTTAGCATCCTCTGTTGCAACTTTGCAACAAGTTGACATGTTTGCCATAACCACTTTCCTTGCCTCTAGTTTCTCACGCATTTCCTCAAGCTCGTTCAGTTTACTCAAAGATTTATTTTTTACCTGCACAGCATGCTCCCGCCCATTAATCAGTGGGCCAATTAATTAGGTAACAGAAGACAAAACTAAATTATCACTCACCAGGTCCCCTTGAAGTGTCATATGGCTTTAACAGTTCAACATGCAATATCTAGTAAAAGTAAAATAAACATAGAAGAATGCAAATGCAATTCTTAAACGCCTTTAAATGGACAATATGAAACAGTTTAAGAGCCCTATAAAACAGAAAAGTGGAGAAAAGCATCTGAAAAGGAAAAAATTGAATTGAAACAATAAATCCATTTGGTACAAGCAGCCCAATAAAGCTCGGGCATCCAGCCAAATAAACGGTGATTGCCATGTCAACTTTTTGAGACATTAGAAAAGAGCTCGAAAATCTCAATTTCTAAATATAAGGACATAAGGAGAAAAAAAAATGTACTTATTCTTAGTAGAAGAGCAAAATGAATTGAGATTGTTATTTTTGGGACTAAAAAGAATTAGCAGATTGAATATTTAAGATTTTGTAAGGGCAAAGTTCCATTCACCAACACAATTATCGTCGCCCTTTATCCCAGTAAAGCTTAACTGACAACTTTTCTGTCTCGTGTTCTTGCTGAAGCATTTGAGTAACCCTACAGAAATCATTATATTTCAAACTGAAATGATTGGCTTTATCAATTTCACAACCTATACTGCCCAACCTATTAAGTAATTTAGGTGCAGACACCAGAAATCTATCTTCTTTGTACTCTACAACTAAATAGCCTACGGCTTATCAATCAAACACAGCTGAAAACTTAGCGAGGAAACATTATATAAACTGAAAAAACAACAACTTCAACTTGATTCATAGCTCGGCAAGTTCAGGGAATTGGGACTTCTACCACTACAACTACAAATAAAATTACTAAACGATATTACTACATTAAGGATCCAGAAAAACTTTGTTTCAATTGTTGATCACTTGATCCAACTATTTTAGAAAGTTTATTCTTCTCTTTCCTTTCCCTTATTTTCTAAATCAGGAAAAATTATAGCATATAAACTGGATTACTGCTCCAAGTTTCTAAAATTTTAGCAATATCCCTTTTACCTTTTCACTCAAGTCACTACCCCCCAATTAACAAATATATTCCCAGTTTCCCTTTTACTTCGAACCCCCTTTTTTTCTCTACCCAATTTCATCTTATGTTCAAAAACCCAAAATTGGTTTGCTAAAATAATATTAATTTTCAAACACAAAAATAACCTAATTTTAATAAGAAAAACAAAGCATTACCTGAATTAGTGACTGGAGCTTCTCTTGAAGATTTTGCTTCTTCTCGTTAGCTTCCTTAAGGGCAGAAGTTAAACACCACAATCTAGCTAGCTCGTTGTCGAAATCTTCCCATTCCATTAGTTGCATATTTTCATGTGCAGCATTGAAGTAACTCTTTTTTAATTTCAGGTTATCTAAATTTCTTGTTGAAATTACATATACTTTTTAAAATCAATATCAAATTTAATTAAAAGAGTAATTAGAATTTTAAAAAACAAAAGTGATTAAGTGTGATATGTATATGAAGACTTTAAAAAATTTTCAAATAATTATTTTTTTCCAGATTGGGCTGATAAATTTAAAAGTAATATAATGATTTCAATAAATGAAAATTTTATTTTACACAATTTATTTTTTTGTTTGAGGAATGATTTCAAAATAAATATTTATATATTTCTTTTCGGTCACAGAAAATAAAAGTTTGGGAAAGTTAAAAGTTCTTCACCTCCAAAATATAGTCACCGATGATAGTATTCCCAAGATGGATAAGGAATGCATCATTTTTGCAGAGATTAGCTTTGTCCAACAATGGTTTGAGGGTTCTATTCCAATTGAATTTTATTTTACACTTTTCAGTCTTGTTTTTGCAAGTAATTTTAAGGTTGGTTCCATCGTCGTCTCCTCTAGTTTGGTGAATGCTTGGTTCTTTTGTAAATTTATGCCCATCGCTTTGGACCATCCGAGTTTAATTTCTTTATTGTATCAAGTGCTGGCAATCACTCCTGATATGTTGTGTTTGAGTTGTTACAGAGTCAATCGTCAACGTGCCATAATGTTCTATTGATACTGAAACTGAAGCTTTTGTTATGTTGATGGAGCTTGTCCTGTAGCGCGTACAACGAGTGTTTGTTATTTTTTTCCTTGAATTGTATGGTATTATTCATTGAATGAATTAATGAATTTCTTTTCAAAAATAATAATAATTAGGGTAAACTACATTTAAGGTCATTAAACTATTAGACACAATTTCAAAAGTTTACAAAAAGTATTACTAAATTATTTGAAAGCTTTCATTTAAGTTATTGGATTGTTAAAATCATTGTTGGATGGCTTTCGCCATTCACACAACTTGCACCAATCAAAAGCTTTCATTCCCTTTCTTTTTTACAGTTCAGTTTTTTTCATGAAACAACTTTGAACGTCATGAATCTACGAACCAAAATCCAAATAGCTTTCTTCTCCGGCCTTTGACCTTGACTGTCAAATCAACTTGGATCTAAGATATGTTATTCTACTCGTTGATGGATACTGATCTACCGTATCGATCGTCGAATCGTCGTTAGGAACTCGTTAGCCAGACTTTTTTTTTTAAAGAAAAGCTTAACAGTTCAGTAACTTAAATAAAAATCATTGAATAGTTTAGTTACTTAAATGAAAAGTTTCGAATAATTCAGTGACCATTTTATAACTTTTTATAATTTAGTGACCAAAACATAAATTTACTAATAATTTAATAACATTAAACGTAATTTACCCTAATAATTAATAGAGTGGAAAAGAATTCTACAACCCAAATACACGATATTACGTCCAATTCATACTCTTGATTAAAATGTCAACTAGAAAATGTCAAAATGATATTATGATAATGATCAAAATGTAGTTTTGATTCTTTAATTATGTTCACATTTGGGATTTTCCTTTTATATTTTAATTTGATATAATTTTATTCTTTATTTTTAAAGTGACATTATTTAGTTTTGATGATTGTAAAATTAGTTTTGATGATTGTAAAATTAGTTTTGATCCCTCTACTATATTTAAATCTGGGATTAATTTTTATATTTTAATTTGGTATAATTTAATTTTTTATAATTTTATAATAATATTAGTTAGTTCAAATCATTAACATCATTAATTATTCTGATAAAAATGAAAATATGAATTTTCTTAAAAACAAAAAAAAATGTTTTGACATGATAAGTTGGTATGAATATTTTTAAGAAAAACTTTGAGTGTCTCAACAATTAAATAGGAATATTTAAGGGTGTAAACTATTTGGATTAACTAATGATATTATAAAAATAAATAAATCAAATTATGTCAAATTAAAATATAAATACTAAATCCTAAATTTACATATAGCATAACACCCATAACCATAATTTGACCTAAAACAATTTATACCAAACACAATTTTTATTATTTGATTTAATAACGATATATTTAAAAAAAAAACATTATTTTTAATTCAAATTGCAAAAGTTCCCAAAGCTGATGTGATTGCCACAAATTAGTACATTATTTTTCCACAAACTTTCCGTGTCAAACAAGTTCGATTTGGTTTCACCAAACACATACTTAGTTGGGTAAGTCTAAAAAAATATTTTTATGAAAGTGTTTATAATTTTTAATAGTTTATATTAATTTTTTTTAAAAATCATAATTTTAAAGCAGACGTAAATGATAATTTAATTATGAAAAATTTATCTTAAATTATTTAAAAACTAAATCTTCAAAGTGAATTTAGCGTAGGGACTGAAACCAGAAATTGACCTGTAATAATTTCTCAAGGAATAGTATTAATTTGGAAGCGGTCAGCCTGTACAAGGGTCAAGATTGACTCCGTCAACTCTAATGGATAAATTGCACTCATGATCACTAAATTATTTGTAAGTTTATGTTTTGATCTCAACATCATAAAAGTTATAAAATGATTACTAAATTATTCAAAAGTTTTTATTTAAGTCAATGAGCTGTTAAAAATTACTACTATATAGCCTTCTCTGTTTGCACTACTTGCATGAATTGTAAGTTCTCCTTCATTTTCTCTTCTACAGGTCAGTTTTTTTTTCTCATGAAACAACTTTGAATGTCACAATTTTACGAACCAAAATCCAAACAGTTTTCTTCTCTGATCTTTGACACTAGCTGTCAGATTGACTTGGATCTAAGGTATGTTTTTCCAGTCATTAACAAGTATTGATTCATCATACCAATCGTCGAATGGAGCTCGCTAGCCGGATTTTTTTCTCAAAAAAAAAACTTAACAACCGAGTGGCTTAAATAAAAACTTTTGAATAGTTTAATGACTTAAATAGTTCAATGACCATTTTACAATTTTTTAAAATTGAGAGATCAAAACCAAGGGTGAAACTAGGGAAGGCCCCGCCCCTCTTAAAATGGAAAATTTTATATTTAGGTCTTAAAATTTCTTAAAACTAAATTAATAAAGGTAAAATTTCATTTTGACCCCCCTAAAATATAAAAATTTGATTTAATCCTTTAAAAATTATAAAGATATAATGGTAAAATGGTATTTTTACTATCGTAAAAATTACAATTTAATTTAAGTCCCCAAAAACTTTTTTGGTTTCGCCCCTGGCCAAAACGTAAATTACTAATAGTTTAATGACATGGAGTTTAATTTATCCATTAAATATATTACAAGGATACTTATTTTGATTATTTCCACAACCAAACTTTGTAGGGCCTATATATAGTCAGTGTGTGAAATTATATTTCCACAGCCTTAGGTCATTGTCTATAAATAATAAGCTTCATGAAGGCTTATTCAATTGAGAGAGAAGCAAAAACAGAGAGATGATGGACTCCAAATGGTTGTGGTTTATGAGGATGGCAGTGATGAGTGTGTTGCTACTGTTAGAGAGATGCAGGTGGTGCACTACTGATGCTTGTGTGGAGCATGAGAGAGTTGCTCTCTTGCAACTCAAACCTTTCTTCAATCACTATAATGAGTTCGACAGCTGGGACGAGGTGAAGGGTTCAGATTGTTGTAAATGGAAAGGGATCGAGTGCAACACCACTACTGGGAGACTCATTGGACTCTCTCTTGATTCTATAAGGTCCGGATACTGGGATTATTGGTATCTCAATGCCTCTTTGTTTCTTCCCTTTGAGGAATTAAAGAGGCTTTATTTGACAGGGAATGGCATAGCCGGTTGTGTTGAAAATGAAGGTTCTATATTTGATTTTCCCTTAATTTCATCTTTAGTTACTCTACTATGTACATATTTTCAACACAACTCATTGTTAATTTTGCAATTACTTGTTACTATTAACTCTACAGGTTTTGAAAAGCTATCATCCACATTCAGTAATCTGCAGTTCCTTGACTTAAGTCAAAATCGTCTGAATGATAGCTTTATATTATCTTTGAGCGGATTTTCATCTCTTCAATATTTAAATCTAGCTTACAATCTATTCCAAGGAAAGTGGCCTCATATTCAAGGTAGATTGGCTTTCCCTGTTTTCTTTTCCTACTTTAAGTTAAGTTTTGTTTGGGGAAAATTTTTGGCAATATATCATCTGCTTTTATCATATCTTGAATACACAAACCAATTGTTGGGATTGAATAATTTTATTCAAGCTTGAAGGTTCAGTGTTGAAGCCTTAGTAATCACAATTTTTTACATATTTCTTTTTATTTTTTCTCGGCCAAATAAAATTTATAAAGAAAGGTGGAATCCAGCAAACAAGAAATATAACATTACATCCCATGGAAACCACACATTTTCCTTCCTTGAAGGGCTTTGCATAAAGTCCTTACATATGCAGGACCCTTTATAATTAATTGTTTCAAATTAGTACATTCACTTTTGGGGATTTTTCAACTTCCTTACTTTTAAAAATATGAAGTATATTTTAATATTACTAACATATTTGTTATTTGAATTCAATTTGAATATATACATATAGGATTGAATAATTTGATAAACTTAAAGACATTGGATCTAAGGTGGAATCAAATGGAAAGCTTTCAATCCTTCAAAGGTGTGTATTTATATTTTGTACAATGATAATCAAACACTCGAGCCATTAGGGCACAATTTGAGGTTCAGTTAACTAATTTATTACATACAATTAAATTTTATACAAATCCTTTTTCATTGACGAAATTACATAAATCTTTTGCAGATGATGGTAAAAAATTGGAATTGACCCATTTAGAAGAGCTTAATTTAGATGCAAATCTCTTCAATAACAGTGTATTTACAGTGCTAAACAAGCTTTCAAATCTGAAATCTTTGAGCATAGGTTTCAATCAATTGAATGGATTAATAGATATGAAAGGTAAAATTATTATTTTTATGACAAAAATTATGCCTCTATTTACGAAAATATTAATCATGTTTTAGAATGATTTAATGGAGTTTATCTGTTATTTTTTCCAGATTTGGATGCATTCACTAACTTACGAAAACTAGATATGAGTGGTAATCAATTGAAAGGTTTTGTGATCCACAAAGGTATCATTTAAATAATTTATTTCTTTTTTTTTTAGCATATTGGTGTAATTACATTGTAGTATCTGTTCATACTTTTTTAACTCTTTGACAATGCACACACACCTTGCATACATAAGAGTTCGAACCCAGGACTCCTAAAATGAACATCATCTTCTTTTCCATTGAAGCCATTTATTGAGTTCAAATTAAAACAACTTCTAAATGGTGGTTTATGTAGAAATTACAATTAAGGCAAATAAGACATTTTTTAAAAACTTGTAATTTAAAAATAGGCTAATATACTTAAAAAAAAAAAAAAACCTAAATTACCACACATTTTTTAGACGTCCTGGTTAAATAGCAATGATTCAAAACACTTTTTTTTTTACACTATTTCTAAAATTAAAAATTCAATCGTGTGGATATGTAAAATACAAAATTTCTAATCATAACAAAAAGCGGAGGAAAACGAATACTCAATTTAAAGTGAGTAAATAGAAGTTCATACTTGATCTCATATATACCTTTTTGTAATTAAATAACCTCATATCATATAATTTTCTTTATCTACAAAAACTCTTGATTTTAATATTAAAGCAATTCTTTTTTAATTTCAAGCTCTTATCTAAATTTCTTGTTGAAATTATATATACCTTTTAAAATCAATATCAAATTTAATTAAAAGAGTAATTAAAATTTTTAAAAAAAAAAAGTGATTAAATGTAATATGTATATGCAGACTTTCAAAAATTTTCAAATAATTTTTTTTTTTTTCAGATTGTGCTGATAAATTTAAAAGTAATCTAATTATTTCAATAAATGAAAATTTTATTTTACACACTATTTATCTTTTTTGTTTGAGGAATGATTTCAAAATAAATATTTATATATTTCTTTTGGTCACAGAAAATGAAGGATTGCGAAAGTTAAAAGTTCTTCACCTCCAAAATATAGTCACCGATGATAGTATTCCGCTAGAAAACTTAGTAGAGGCATTCTCATCAGGTAAACATCTTCTAATTTTTACCATTTTTTATTAACATCTAATGCTTCTTCTATTCCCAAACAACTTACGTTTTATTAACATCTAATACCTCTTGTGATTGAATAGAATTAAGCAATCTGGAGGAAATAAATCTCGATTATTCTCGTCTCAACACCAACATTTTGCGAAGCATTGGAGTATTCACTTCTCTGAAAACTTTGTCTCTATATAGGTGTGGACTTATCGGTTCCTTACCTAATCAAGGTAAAATTTTCTATACCATCTTTTCTTTTTATCTGATATCTCCTGTTCTGTTTTAGAAAACCAAATTTAATTAGAAATTCTTCCATGATTTTATAAAATTTTCAGGATGGTGTGATCTAAGGAACCTTCAAGTGTTGGATGTGAGTGGGAATGCACTTGAGGGGATGCTTCCTCATTGTTTCAGTAACTTGACATCTCTTCGTGAGTTAGATATCTCCATCAATCAATTTTCCGGAAATCTAACTCCTTTAGCAAGTCTTACATCACTCAGAGCCATTTCTCTGTCAAGTAATCATTTTCAAATTCCAATTTCATTCGTACCACTTACGAACTTTCCAAACCTTGAGGTCCTCTTGGCTGATGAAAACAAGTTGGAAACGGAACCTTCCTTCCACACTTTAGTCCCAAAATTCCAATTGAAATTCATTAGTTTGTCAAAGTGCAGAACATCTCAGCAACTCGGTCTTGAACTTCCTACCTTCCTTCACTACCAAAATGACTTGAGATTTGTGGATCTTTCTCAAAACAATTTCAGTGGAACTGTCCCATTTTGGTTGTTAGAAAACAACACAAAGTTAGAAGATCTCATCTTGAAGGGTAATTCTTTTACAGGTCCTCTCACATTACTGTCGACTCCTAATTCAAATGTATCTTCACTTGACATATCTGACAACAAAATACAAGGTCAGCTCCCTACGAATATATGTTCAACTTTTCCACATTTGGAGCAGTTATTCTTATCCAAGAATGCCTTTCAAGGCAATATCCCTCCTTGTTTAAGTGCCATGAAGAACTTGTCAATGTTAGATCTATCAAACAATCAATTGGCTGGAAAAGTATCTCAAGAGTTGGTCAGGAAAAGCTCACTATTCCTTTTGAGACTATCAAACAACAACCTCAATGGAAATATAGTTCCTGTGATTCTCAGTGCAAACGGGTTGCAGAAATTATATTTGGATGGAAATCATTTTTCTGGAGAGATGACAAATGTTGATGTCTCTACTTTTCAGTTTCCAACATCACTAACAGATATTGATCTCAGTAACAACACATTGCATGGAAAGCTTCCAGGATGGATAGGGAATATGTCACTTTTGGAGAGATTAGACTTGTCTAACAATGGTTTCGAGGGTTCTATTCCAGTAGAATTTTGCAACTTGAATAACTTCAAATTTTTGGATCTTGCTGAGAACAATTTATCTGGGTTTATACCATCTTGTTTTAATCCCCCAAACCTAGAGCATGTCCACCTGCACAGTAATAGACTGAGTGGTCCATTGTCACTTGCTTTTAATAAAAGCACTTCACTAGTGACATTAGATCTTAGAGGAAACAGTTTTACTGGTGGTATTCCAAAATGGATCGACACACTTTCTTCTTTGAGTGTCCTTCTCTTGAAAGCTAATCATTTACAGGGAAGAATTCCAGCCCAGTTATGCAAGTTGTATTCCTTGAGCATTATAGATCTTTCTCAAAATAGGTTTTCCGGTCCTATACCTTCTTGTTTGGGAAATTTAACTCTTCCAATGAATAAGGATAAGACCATGACACCAGATTTAATGTCTCCAACATTTTCAGAAATGGATGAATTGAAACTATTGAAGACGGATATACTTTTCGAGTACATGATGCATTCCTATAGCTACATGAAAGAGTCGGTAGAGTTTACCACAAAGAGTGGATCCTACTCATATGGAGGCGACATCCTTGAGTACATGTCTGGGATTGATTTATCTTGCAATGAGTTAACTGGTCAAATCCCACTTGAACTAGGGAACTTGAGTGAAATCCATTCTTTGAACTTGTCACACAATAAGTTGGTCGGAGTTATACCCTCATCATTCTCAAAACTTAAGCAGATTGAGAGTTTGGATCTTTCTTACAACAATTTGAGTGGTGAAATCCCAAACCAACTGGTAGAATTGAACTCTCTGGGGGTTTTCAGTGTTGCACACAACAACTTATCAGGTAGTATTCCAGAACAGAAAGGCCAATTTGGAACTTTCATTGAAAGCAGTTACGAGGGGAACCCTTTTCTCTGTGGACCAATACTTCATAAAAGTTGCTCCAAAATCAATTCACCATCAAAAATATCAGATGACGAAGGAGAAGATAGTTTTCTAGACACATATGTTTTTCGGGTGAGCTTTTTGGCTTCTTATATAGTTATGTTGTTAACAATTGTTGTTATCCTTTACATAAATCCGTATTGGCGAGGAGCTTGGTTTTCTTTCATTGGGAAGTGCATCACCACTTGCCGTTACTCAACTGTGGGCAATCTTCTTGGGTATTACATCTTTAGAAGATGTGTTTAGATGAATTTTAGGGAGTATTTTGTTAGTTTTGCATTTTGAATAAAGCTCTTGTCTTTGTGGTAAGAAAGCTTAAGTCTGTCTTGTTTGCTTTATTTTTGTATACAAATATTCAATTATCTAGTCTTTCTTCTTTTTTGAAATTTCGATGGTTAGAGTTGTGTGATCAAATTCTTATTAAAGAAATAAAGTATAAGTAACAAGATAAAGTTTTTCAACCTATAAATAAACGTAATCGATTTCTCTTGTAATCATTCGAATTCGATATTAGTGAATCGATTTTTTCACGTAAAATCTATGTGTTCTATTTTTCTATTTTTTTGCTATTCATTGTCACTATGGACACTTAATTTTAACATTGATTATTATCATAATTCTTTGAATAAAATTAAATTGATTAATGGAGCACTCACAATTATTTATAAATTTTATGTTTCGAAAACTAATGAATGCTAAAAGAATAGTGAGTTATTAAAGAGAAGTTATATGATAATGGGTATTTTTAAAGTAGTGGTTTAGTAGAAATAAATGGTTTTTATAAAAATATTATATAAATAATTAAATTTTATAGTTATTCTTATTTTTACATAAAATAATAAATATGATTTTTTAATCTTTCATAATGATTGATTAAATCATGACATCAATTAAATTAATCGATTTTATAATAGTAGAGATGAAATAATTACTACAAAATTAGACTTGATTCGAATGAAAACTCTATTCTTCTTTCCCTCTCCAAATTATTTAGTGTTAAATATCTTTACTGAATTATTATTTGTACTACTTTATTCAAAGAATAAAAAAAAAAATCGATAAAAGAATCAAAATAGAAATTGTCACTTGAAAAAAAAAATAAGGACCTTATCCCAGCTGAGAGCATATCTCTATTATCTGTTACTGTGGGCTCCATTAAGCTGTAGGATAAGTGGGAAAAGAGTATATCCTTCTGAAAATTCATAATTAAATTTTAATTTTTTAATTAAGGTATTAGATTTGATTCGAAGAAATTTTATAATTTTTATGAAGTCAACTTTGAAATTAGAGTTAAATCACATCCATAAAATCATATTTAATAAATCAAACATAAATTTAAACAAAATCACAATTAACACCAAATTTCTATTAAAAATCATAAAAAATTTAAACCTAATATTTGATAATAGTAATTAATAGGAGGGAAATTCTGATAACCCAAATTACACGATATTAAGTCCACGTCGCACTTTCGGTTGAAATGTCAACTACAAAGGACAACATTGAAAACCAAGCACTAACCGGAGTGTTCAACAAGTTTATACATCTTAATTAAATTTATTATTACTATGTTAAATTAATATTTCAAAATTTAATTTAGTTAGAGTATATTATTTATTAAGATAATGTAGAAATGAGGGTATTTGTTTTGCAAATAAACTATGTTTAAAATGATGCTTGGATATGTGGTCACAATTTCAACCACAAAACTAGAAGTGCATAAATTATAAAGATGAACATCGAGATTATTTATGCAGTTCGACTTCAGTCTACGTCTGTAGGGTTTTACCTAGAACAATGCCTCGCTATCTTTCTCACAGTATAACCAATTATTTAAGTTCTAACAATTGCTTAACACTCATCAATTTAGCGATCTCACCATTTTACAAAGACTAAATCACTCTCCTTCTAAGCTTCCCTCTCGAAAGCTTAGTTTTGGAACTCAAGAGACTCTCTTGATTGCTTACAGAAATAATGCACACATAAACAATTCCTTAAATAAATTTGTGCTCTATCAAGTTCTTAATCTCTTCATTGTCTCTTAACTTAGACAAAACTTAAGTTTATATACTACTAAGTTTTGTTTACATAAGAATTACAATCTAATCACTTCCCAAGGCTAAAAATCAACCTAAGATATTATTTCCATAAGAGTTCTAATTCAACCTAATACCTTTAAAATATGAAAAGTGACTTTCCTTGTTTGACAAATATTCTACCTCGGGTCGTAAGAAACCAACCTTCAATTCAATTCCAACTCAATTGATCTTCATGTTATAGGCTTTTTTCATCTAAATATCTTCAAAATCAATAGTCCAAAACTTTTGTTTTATTATAATTTTTTTAATAATAAATCAATACAACAATTATATAAAAAACTTCACACATTCATATTTTTATTTTGTCGATTGAGTTTTAATTCGGTTGGTATCGACATTATTGCTAATAAAAAAATATGTGAGTTCGAAACGGTTTATCTTCCTATTTAAATGTTGAGAAGAGATTGAAAATAATTCTAAATATTGTATCAATTCTTTTACCACATTATATAATGATAACATACAAATTTTTTTTTAAAAAAAAAATGTACTCGTATTGCATGCAAAACCAAGCAAAAAAAAAAAATTCTTCATCTCCATAACTATTCTCTAAAAAATATTAAATTTTCAAGAATTAAAATTGTGTAAATATGGGTAAGAATGGGTTTTTTTTTTTAAATCCGATGTTCATTAATTGAAAGGCAAAAGGTCAAAAAAAAAAAACATTGTGCTGTACAACTTTAAAACTTCCAAGGCACCAGTCACTCTCACCATACACCTGTTAAGCAGATATTGGTTGTGACAGGCGGTGCTATGAAAACGTCTGAAAAGATTAAAAGCCTTAACAAGAAAAAAGATTAATAAGATTACACGATTAATACGTATCTTATAAAAATGTAATATAATATTAAAAATAAATATTATTACATTGTCAGCACTTCAAATATTA
Organism: Kokia cookei; assembly: GCA_039519145.1. NCBI lineage: Eukaryota > Viridiplantae > Streptophyta > Magnoliopsida > Malvales > Malvaceae > Kokia > Kokia cookei. The sequence goes on along the minus strand of CM076901.1, from coordinate 2,569,974 downwards.
ATCTTAATAATGAAATAATATTTTTATTTTTTATTGAAGAAACTTGTATATTTTAAAAGAAGTTCTTAAATTTAAAATTTAAAATTTAAAATTTATATTTTTCAAATTTTAAAATTTCGATTCTCACTAAACGATATTTGTTAAAATCATTAAGTTTTACTATTTTAAAATTTTGGTGCGACAAACATATTATTATATGTGTAATGTCATGTTAGCTTGTTATTTTTACATATTACTCACTAAAAATCAAGTTAGTGGACTAACTGTTATCATTTGCATCAAGACTGAAATTTTAAAATTCGAAAAGTATAGATACTTAGAATGATCCAATTGAAGAGTATGGATTAAATCGACAATTGTATGCATAATATAGGACTAGTAATTGCATTTAATCAAACTGATTTAACTACTGCTATGTGGGTCAGAATTAAAATTTTAAAATTGAAGAGTATAGGGACTAAAATTAATCAAATTGAAGTAAAGGGACTAAATTCACAACTTTCATACAGTACAATGACCAACGGAAAATTTAACCTTCTATAAATAAGCCTACAAAAGTCAATAGTCAATCTTTGGAAAGTAATGGAATGAATCATGTCATTGTAGAAACACCCTTTTAAACGATTTCCAGACTTGAAATCCCCACCAACATATTAGCTATGAAAATTCAACCATTGATCTCAAATTGAAGGCCCCACAAATGTCACGGTCATACTCATAACGTATAAGTTAGTGGAGCAAGGTTACAAGAAGACTACTTCTGATCATTGTGTTTTTGTAAAGAGATTCTTTGGTGATGATTTTGTTATCCTTTTGCTCTATGTTGATGATATACTTATTGTTGGTCACAATGCTTCTAGAATTGACAAGTTGAAGCAGGAGTTGAGTAAATCTTTTGCGATGAAGGATTTGAGGCCAGCAAAGCAAATTCTTGGCATAAGGTTGACTCGTGATAGAAAGGCCAAGAAATTGTGGTTATCACAAGAAAGGTACATTAAGAAGGTACTTTAGAGATTTAATATGGACAAAGCTAAAGCGGCGAATACTCCTTTTGCTACTCATTTTAGATTGAGTGTTAAGCACAGTCCTTCCACAGAAAAGGAGAAGGAAGAGATGCAAAAGGTTCCTTACTCTTCAGCCGTGGGTAGTTTGATGTATGCGATGGTATGCACGAGATCGGACTTGGCTTATGCTGTTGGTACAATTAGTCGGTCTCTTTCTAATCTAGACACAGAGCATTGGAATGCAGTGGAGTGGATCATGAGGTATCTCCGTGGTAGTTTCAACTTGAAACTTTGCTTCGACAATGAGAAACCTATTCTTGTTGGATATACAGATTCGGACATGGTCGGGAACATTAACTCGAGGAGATCTACTTCAGGTTACTTGATCACTTATGCAGGAGGAGTTGTGGCATGACAATCGAGGTTACAAAAGTGTGTTGCATTGTCCACCACTGAATCAGAGTTCATTGTAGCGACCGAAGCGTGTAAGGAGATGCTTTGGATGAAGAAGTTTGTGCATGAACTTGGTTTTACTCAACAGAGGTATGTCTTGTATTGTGATAGCCAGAGCAAAATTCATCTTGGTAAGAACTCAACTTTTCATGCTAGATCAAAGCATATTGATGTGAGGTACCATTGGATACGAGATGTCCTTGAAGCTAAGTTATTAGAGCTTGAAAAGATTCATACTGATGATAATGGTGCTGATATGTTGACGAAAGCCTTACCAAGAGGGAAGTTTGAGGCATGTTATTTGATCTCCGGCATGGAGGCATTTCCACATAGTTGGGGGGAGATTTTTTGGGTGTGGGTCCCACTATGTGGGAAACCCATCACCTTAAAATGAGTTATTCTATTTTTTTGGCTGATGTGTGGGCAGCTAATATATGCAACAAAAATCAGAATTTAAGAGTTGTGAGATAAGCTCACGTTTGAGAGAAAAAGAAAACAAGAGGAGAAAAAACAGTTTTTGTGAAGTTTGCACAATAGTGATAAACTCATCGATCGGAGAATCATCCGTGGTTCGATTGAGCTGACTTTTAGATAGCTGCTAGGTGACAAGGTGTTCTTGACTTTGGATGGTCGGATTTTTCATCCGAGTCCTTTAGCATCGGAAAAACCCATTTTACATCAGGTTGCGTTTTGGTGATATTCTCCCTTTTTCTTTCTTTTGCTTAAGATTACTAGTTGTTAGCGTTGTTAGAGTTGTATGCTTGTTGCAGGCTTGATTTTGTGATCTTGTAGCTGAACATTTTGTTGATAGTGGAGCTTTTGATCGGACTCTAAAGTCCCGCAGGCTTGATTTAGAGGGGTTTTCCACGTAAAAAAAAATTGGTGTCTCGCTTTATTGCTTTTGTAGTTGCATTGGTTGATTAGTGTTGCTAGAGAACACATATTTTGTGTTATTGTGGTTGCCATAATTATTGACAGGTGTTATAGGGAGAGAAAGAACGCCGATTGTGCTTCCGCTTTGTTTCGATTGTTCGGTTTCTTCCCAACAGTTAGAAGGATGCAGGTAGTGTTCTAATGCTTGTTTGGAGCATAAGAGAATCGCTCTCTTGCATCTCAAACCTTTCTTCAATTCTGATAATAAATTGAAAAGTTGGTTTGAGGTGAAGGGTTCAAATTGTTGTAAATGGGAAAGAGTTGAGTGCAATACCACTTCTAGAAGACTCGTACAACTCACCCTTAATTTTACAAAATGGTTTGACGATATGGAACACAATGCTTGGTATCTCAATACCTCTATGTTTCTTCCCTTTGAGGAATTGAAGAGCTTTATCTGTGGGGGAATGCCATAGGTGGTAACCTTGAAAATGAAGGTCGTGCTTTTAATTTTTCTTAATTACATCTTCTATTATTCCCCTACTTCCACCGTTATTAATTTGCAATTAATTGTATTTTATTTTAATGAAGAAAAGTCGCTAACCACTTATAGATATATTTAAAAGAACATTTTTATAGGTTTTGAAAAGCTATCATCCACATTGAGTAATTTGGAGATCCTTGACTTAAGTTACAGTTATCTGAACGATAGCATTTTGTTATCTTTGAGTGAGCTTTCATCTCTATAGTATTTAGATCTATCATACAACCGAGTCGAAGGGTAAATTAAGTTTGGTCTGGTGTTAGTTTGTATTTGTAACTCCACTTTTGTTTTAGTAAAATTTTTATATAGCTAAGAAATTGAAAAAAAATTAACAAGTAATTATATATATATATCCAGGTTTTCAGTTGCTTTCAAGACTCGTTAAATTGGAAACTCTTGATTTAAGTGTGAATTCCTTGAAGAATAGCATTCTGCTTCATATGAGCAATCTTTCATCCTTGAAGACTTCAATATTGAGGGAAAATCAGTTGGATGGAACGTTGATTCATATTCAAGGTAAATCAGTTTAAGTAAAAGCTATTGCAATATGTCATTTGTTTTTATCTTATCATGAAAATAAAATTGATAAACATTTGAGATTGAATTTCAGAATTGAATTATTTGACAAACTTGAAGTACTTGGATTTAGGTGGGAACAGAATTGAAAGCATCACAAACAAAGGTATAAGTTTAGTATTCATATATTCTTTCATATTTAAGGTAGACTGATTTTACATGTTTTTTTTTTTTTTTTTACTTTAAAATCAATTTTTGTTTAAAGGAAAGTTAATGTTACAATATGTCATTTTCTTTTATCTTATCATGAAAATATAACTGATAAACATTTGAGATTGAATTTTAGATTTGAATAATTTGACAAACTTGAAGTACTTGGATTTAAGTGAGAACATAATTAGTATTTATATATTGAATGATATTAACTATAAAAATTATTTTTCTTCTTATGATAGATGGAACACAAATGAGACTAACAAACTTGGAGGAACTTGATTTGAGTGGTAATCTCTTTCGGAATAATACAATTTCTTCTCTTGAAGGGACTTCAAGTCTAAAGTCTTTGGCTTTGTCCAACAACTATTTGCAAGGCTCATTAGATATTAAAGGTACTAAAGCCATAATTTTGTTTTTCTTCATAAACCTTTCTAGAACCTTTTAAAATTAATTGTTTCAAATCTGTACATTCACATTTTACGTTAGAGGATTTTCATCTTCACTTAAAGTTTTAGATTTACTTTTTTTCATTTTTATTTCATTAAAATGTTTAGTAGGAATTAAAATTATTAACATAATGATTATTTGAATTGGGCGTGGATATGTATAGGATTGAGCAATTTGACAAACTTGAAAAAACTCGATTTAAGTGAGAATTAAATTGAAAGTTTTCAATCTTTTAAAGGTATGCATTCATATTTAATCAATTAGCTATATTCTTACATATAATTATATAAATTATTATTCTTCTTACGATAGATGGAACACAAGTGAGGCTAACGAACTTGAAGGAACTTGATTTGAGTAATAATCAATCCAAGCTGAAAAGGAACAAAGTGCAGGATTAATACAGGAAAGAAAAGGTGATGATAGGATGAATTTAGAAGCTCAAAGAGTGGGGAAAACAGTGAGAAATACTGTACAAGGTCATGTTGAAGAAGAACAACTTTGGAACCTCTAGAAATTTCTGGTTTACGAAGCGATGACTGTAAGTGATACAAAAAGCCTAAATGAAAGGACAGCAAAAATTGGTCTTGGGGAGATAACAGCTAGAAGGATTCAAGGAAGATTTTATTTGGTTGAAATACCGGATGAAGAACTGTTGGATCTGTTGAAGGAAAACAGAATGGTCTTACTTGAGAGACTTTTTTATTCATATAGAGACATGGTCGGAAAAATTGAAGATAGTGGAAAGGGTAGCATGGGCCGAGGTTTCGGGTGTTCCACTTGTTGGAACTTTGAAACGTTCAAACTAATTGCAGGTCTATGGGGAAACTTAGTTTCGATCGGAGACAGTCTCAAAAAAGTTCAAAGCTTCGAAAAGATGGAACTCTTAATTTCAATAATACAATCGAAAATGGTTGACGATGTAACAAACGTGGAAGTGGGAAGTGATCAATTTCCAGTTAGAGTAAGGGAACGAGGGTTGCCTGAAATGGAGGATGAAGGTTCTATCTTAAAGGAAAAGCGGAAAGAAATGGAGGAAGATAGCATATCAGAGGCTGGTTCGGTAACGAGGACTATGCCGGAGAATCCAGCGGAGAATCCAGCGGAGAATCCATCGGAAGGTAGGGAAATCGTCAAACAAGGAGAGTTAAATGCAACAAGCATAGAAATTGAAAGTAACATTAATGCATGTCAGAGAATGTTGGAGAAGGAAAGTGAAGAGGCAGGGGCAGAGGCAGGGACAGAATCTGTTTCCAACGTGGAAAAAAAATAATGAGGAATTAAAAGGGGTTTTGACTAAAGTCGGGCCTAGGAGGATGTAAGTAACATGGGCTTGGTAGTTCATGACCCAAATGTTGGGGGAGGTGTTAGTGGACTAAGCATTGAGAATGGTTGTAGAAAAATTGGTGTTGTTAATACAACAGGAAATGTCAGCCCGATGGAAGAAAGCAATGAGAATCAGGATATTGAAGTTGAACAAGGGGATGGGTGGGATCCTATTCTAGAAGTAGAAGAAGAACTAGAAAAGATACGCATATTCAGGAAAAAAAAAGAAAAGAAAGGTTTGAACAAAAAGATCCGTTCTATGTACGAAATTCAAAATAACATTCTATCGTCAAAAGAGAGGAAGAAAAGAAATAAAGCTCTGAAGAAGGAGAAAGGCAGGGGGGTTCGCGACGAGGAGGAAAGGATTGTGAACCTGTCACTTTCAGACTCGGATATCAGTAACCACAGGCGAGTGATTCTAAGGGAAGCGAAAAATACCTGGGAGATTGGGAAGAAATTGGGGCTGTGTTAGAGGTGACGAAATAGATGTAATTGGAGATATCGTAAGAGCGGAATTTCAATAACAAGGGGAGTGGTCAATGCTAGAAAGGTGAAGGGGGAGAGAGTTATAGTGGTAGTGAAGGAGCGTCAATATGAACGGGGTTCCTATGTCTAATTTAATAGGCCATAATGGAGAAAAAAACTTTGTCACAAATTGGATTCACCAGGCAATTTGTTTCAATGGGACATCAAGCTTGTGGTGCATTGGAGCTTTGGAACTATCCTTCATGGCTTTAAGACCTTGTAGCACAAGATGTTAATGGCAAAGATAGGCCTGACCAAGTGGAATTGGCAGCTCTATAAGAGAAGAGAAAGAGGGATAGGGCGATGAAAAAACTGAGAGGGAAGGGTAGTGTGGATAGGGAGAAAGAGGTGGTAAACGCTTCGCTTTCAGACTCAGATATCAGCAACAGGAAACGGGTTATCCTTAGGGAGGCAAATAAAGCTTGGGAAATTGGTAAAAAAACTCGGACTTATCATTCGGGGTGACGAGCGAGAAGTTGTAGAGGAAATTATGAGACTAGAAGGAAGACAAGGATAAATCTCTACAAGCAATGAGAAGGCGATCGTTTTGAGGTGAGGTTAGTAGTTTCTGTTAGGTTGTGAAATTTCTTAAAGGATGAGTTTTGTTGTTTTAATATTGTTAAAAAAGAAGAAGAAAAAAGTGAGGAAATTATCTTGGAATAATAGGGGTTTATCATCATAGGTGAAAAAAAAAAGTTACCTTAAAAGCGAGATTTATAGGCTTAGAGATGGAGTATGTTTTATGCAAGGATCTAAGTTAGAAGATGTTTAGGAAGCGATAATTAGAAAGGTGTGGGGAAATGATAATTTTGAGTTTTGCTTCTCGGCAGCTGAAGGAAATTCGGGAGGGGTGATAACCATAAGGGATAAAAGCAAGTTTGAGTTAGGAAGTCATTTGTGTTCTAAACACTTTGTGGTCATTGAAGGCAAAATGGTCGGAAGAGAGTATGGCTGTAACTTTAATAAATGTATATGCTAGAAACGTTTAATTGGTGGGGTTTTGATTGGGAAGATGTGGTGAAATTTGATGAATTTTTTTACGTGGTGTTGGATTATGTGTCGAATAGGATTCCAAAAAAGTGTATGGTTTGTGGTGATTGGACGTCGTGCTGGACAGTGAGGTTAGCTCGGAACAAGATTGTTTTTTGAAAGGTTTGTTGTACCACTTGACTCTTTTTAATGTGAGTTAGAGTCGTTCACAATGAATGTAGTTTTTCGGATGTCGAGTGTTGGGGTTGGCTAAGGAATTGTGGAACGTTTAGAAATTGGGGACGGATTGGGATCCTACTCCAGTTGGCTGGCTGAAATTTAACGTGGCTGGGGTTGTGAGCTGTTGTGGAGTTTTGAGGGATGCTAAGGGAGTGGTTTCGGCTTTATTGTTGGGTAATAGCGAAGCGGGAGGTATGGATTTGGTGGATATAATGACTTTAAAGTGGCATTGGTATTGTTTATAGATGAGATTTGTAAAGCAAATGTTCCGTTGATTGTAGAGTGGGAAGCTAGTTATGTTTTGGAATTGGACAAAGTATAGACGTTAACGACCGTGGTCATTAAGAAATTTATTTGTGGACATTGAAGGAGGAATTGGGCAATTAGCGGCGATTCAGGAGATAGTCAAAAGAATGGAATGGCGAAGACATTGGAGAAAGCTGGATTGGCAAGTAAATTTTTTTTAAAAGCATATTGGTAGTTTGTTATCTTGTTGGTGGTTACTTTTGATTGCTGCTGTTTTGTCTGTGGAATTGTACTGCTGTTTTTGCAGCAGAGTCGATCTGACTTGGGTTGGGAGTTCTCTACCCCTGCTTGGTTTTGTATTTGTTGAATATAAACGACTGAGCTAAAAAAAAAGGAGGAAGCAAGGCGCGGAGGGGTGTTAAGAGATGCTGATGGTGTTGCAAGAGCTTTATTTTCTAGTCCAATTTCAGCAAAGGATTCGAAGGCAGCTGAACTAGGAGCTATCATTAACGCACTGGACATGTGTTTAATTGAAACAGGGGCTGATGTGGTGTTTGATTGGTTACTAAATAATCGGATGAGACCGTGGGCGCTGCAATACTGACTGAAATTAGAATGGCGCGGGTGGGAAAAGTGTTTTTCTCGAAGGCTGAGAAGAGTGGAAATGAGATGGCTTTTGCTCTGACTATAGCAGGAATTAAAAGGGCTGAAATGTTCTAAGCATGGTGAAGGTCGAGTAGGGGCAATAGTCTGCTTCAATCGGGTGGTTTGCTGTTGATTGTAGTATCTAATATTTTTGGGTTGTTCAGCAGTTTGAGAATGATCTTCATGTTTGGCCAAAGGGTGATGTGTTGGGTGGTATGCTGTTTCTGTTGTTTGCTGGCTTAGAATAATGCAGGGTGTATCTTTTTCTTTCTTATGGTTTTTGAGCTGTTTGGCTCAAGAGTTTGCTGCAATTTGCAGCTTTGTTTTTGTTCCAGTTTGGCTTGGATTCTTCCAATGCCTTTCTCTTTGTTTAATTATGATTGAGCAAAAAAATAGCATTCCAAAATGGATCGACACACTTTTTTCTTTGAGTGTTCTTCTCTTGAAAGATAATCATTTTCATGGCGAAATTCCAATTCAGTTATGCAAGTTGTATTCTTTAAGCATCATAAATCTTTCTCAAAATATGTTTTCTGGCCCTATACCTTCTTGTTTGGGAAATTTATCTCTTCCAATGAAAGCGAAAGAGAGTCTAGCAAATGGGTTCTATCTTCCATTTACAGAAAACACACTAGAAAATTTAAAAACTCAAAGACAATGCAACTCTCTATCCTCTTTCCCTCTGAAGTTATTTTGTATCATATTATATTTTATATAGTTATTCATAATCATCAAATTTATAAAATAATTTGTTGGTTGGTATCGTATTCACATTATGCTTTAATTTAAAATGTATTTTTGTATAGTATACGTTACATCAATTCAACTAAAAAAAAGTGATTTTTTTTTTCATAACATATTATATGCTTATATAATCTTTTACATGATGATAGTTTGTTATAAATAATTTTTTAATAATTGAATGGTCGCACGAATATGTTCAATTAAAAATGTAATATCATAATAAGTCTACATTTCTTACATTAATATGAATATTATATACTCTTTATTCCAGAATTCATAAATTTTGAAATTCAAAATGCATGTGTTTTGATATAAAATTTGATATTCTGTGTCGAATCGTTTGACAAAATTTATTCATCCAAAGTTGATGCGGTTCCATTTGATGGAGGATCTTCCATTACCGGTTAGACTTTGTTTGCTTTGCTTTTTGCTGTTTATTTTTACTAAAAAAATTTCTATTACCATTTATAATTAGGTACAATTAAGTTTAGGTTAAAATATTTTATTAAGTTTTTGTACTTTTCACAAATTTTGAATTTAGTCAACTTATTTTTATTTTCAGGAATTTAGTCTCTCTATTTTTCAAATTTCAAAATTCAAGTCCAAGAGTGTTACGTTTTTTTAATTTGTTGGTGTGACATTTTTTAATTTATATTCCTTAATTTTTGGCATAATTTGATTCTTTTATTTTTATAATATCATTAGTTAGTTTAAATAATTAATATTGTAAACTTCTTCAATCAAAATGTTGACGTCAATTTAAAAAAAAACATTATTCCAACAAAAAAAGTCATTTTATCATGATCAATTCGAATGAGTATTTTAAATAAAAATCCACATCAGTATTTTTAATGTTATTCTTCATTGTTACATGACTACAAAATGAATATTTTTTTTTTAAATTTCAAAAGGTGACACTAATGAATTTAACAGAAGAATCTTATCCGTGGAAATAATAGGGGGCTTGAATTTTTAAAACCAAAAACCAAAAATACTAAATTCATGAAAATAAAAATTAAGAAAACTAAATTCTAAATATAAAAAATATATAGGGACTTAGATATATTTTAACTTTTGAAGTTTTACTTTAAACTTTGACATAAACAAATAATCAATGCAACCCAAGATATAGTTCCAAAATAATTATTAAAATGGAAAGAATTTTATAATCTAAACTCGTGATTTAATTACAAACTTAGAGGAGCACAAGTCTTTTGAGGAATTAATTATATATTATTTTATATGACTGAGAATTAATAGGGATGCGATGTCATAGGCCCTGCTTGTATATAACTGGTTTTGGATTTTTTTTTTTTCTCAATCATAACAGAGTTTTAAGGCAATGGAAAACCATGCCAAACCAGGACGAAAACAGGGCTGCATGCTGCAGCAAACTCTTTGAGCCAATTTAGCTCAATCATAAAGAGGTCTGTTATGTTCAAAGCTTGGTGGTGAGTCATAGAGCTGGAAGAGGATAGTTTCTTTTGGTATTGTTTGTTATTTTCTATGTTTAAGGATTTCGTGACTTAAAATTCCCTCCAACTAAGCTTTTTGCATACATATTAACAAAATCAAATTTAACAGTATCGAAATCATCTTTTTGAAAACGCTTTTCGAAAATTATTTTAAAATTGCAAAAAATGAGAGTCGCCACCAATCCTTTATTTGGTGTGATTGGATCACCACAAAATGTTTAAAATTCGTTCTGAAAAATACTTTGGTCTTCGCAATCTAGAAAACAAGTTCGGGAGTCGGTTACGCATGAGGAAGGGTTAGCACCCTCATACGCCCAAAATTGGTACCACATTAATTACTTTCGGGTCTTGATTTGTAAAATTTAAAAACTTGAATAAAGTTTAAAATATGATCCTTCAATGTATGAGTTACATTTAAAAGAAATCGATTTTTGTTTGGAAGTGTCATTATTTCGAGGTGATCGACACAGAAAGTCACGTCTAGTGAGTTAGGACATAACATTTCGAGATCCAGAAATAACGAGCTTTCCTGTGGTGTAAACTTTTAAACTTTGGAAAAGGATATTCAATTATCTCGATTTGAAGAAAAGTCGCACCTATTAAGTTAAGGCACAAACTTTCAGAATCAGAGATAAAGAAACACTGCCTTGATTTAAGGGTATTCGATTATTTCGATTTGAGGAAAAATTGCACCTAGTAAGTTAAGGCACAAATTTTCAAAACCCGAAATAAAAGAATATTACCTCGGTTTTAAAGTTTTCATGAAGATAATTTTGAAAACAAATGTGAAATTTTAGATATGGATGAACAATTAATAATGGAGATTAGATATCACGAAGTAAAATAATGAAGCAGATAAACGATATACAAAAAATCAAGAATGCAAAATACGAAGGCATAATAATTAAAATTAAAATATAAATATTGAAGAGGAAGAAAAATAAAACAATCGGAGTTGAAAATGAGATTTTTGGATACCCGGGGGCAAAATGGTAATTTTGGACACTCGAGGGCAAAATGGTAATTTTGGAAAGTTTGGGGTAAAAAATGGAAATTTTAGACATTCGGGGGTAAAATTGTAATTTTTTTAAAAAATCAGGGTAAAAATGGAATTTTTGAAAGTTCGGGGGTAAAATGTTAATTTTGGAAAAATTGAGGTCAAAATGGAATTTTTAGAAAGTTCGAGGGTAAAAATGTAATTTTTGGAAAAATCGGGATCAAAAATGGAATTTTGGAAAGGGTAAAAATGTAATTTTTTGAAAAATGGGGTTAAAAATGGAATTTTGAAAATTTCGAGGGTAAAAATTAATTTTTAGAGAAATCGAGGTTAAAAATGGAATTTTGGAAAGTTCAAGAGTAAAAATGTAATTTTCGAAAAAATCGGGGTCAAAAATGGAATTTTTGAAGTTCAAGGGTCAAAATGGTATTTTTGGAAAAATCGAAGTCAAAAATGGAATTTTGGAAGTTTGAGGGTCAAAATGGTATTTTTGGAAAATTTTGGGATCAAAATAGGACTTCTGAATAGTTTAGGGACCTCCTGGGTAATAAAACAAAAACATGGTGACACGTGGCAGCTTCTCAAGCATTCTAAAGTCAGAGGACTAATTTGAAAATCATTTAAAATTTTTGGGCCAATTTTGTAATAAAACAAAACTTGATTTAAGGGTAAAATTGAAACAAAAATAAAAGGTAAAGGACCAATCACATAAATAAGCCAAATTTAGGACACGTGGCAGCTTCCTGGGCTTTCAAAAGGTCAAGGGATTAAATTGAAAGGCAATAAAAATTATTGGGTCAATTTAAAATAAATTAGAAATATAAAAAGGACCGAATTGTAAAAATCTGAAAAGAGGAAGGAACAAATGCACAAATATACCATTAAGCAAAAACACACGAATCCTAAAGAATAGGTCAGGTCTTGAATCAGGTCGGCTCAAAACGACATCATTTTAGGGCTGAAATTCAGCCCTCAAAAAGACGCCATTTTGAAGGTCGATAAAAGGATTCCTTTAGGTTTTTTTTTTAGTTTTCTTCTTTCTTTTTCAAAAAAAACTTCAAAATTCTCTCATCTCTCTTCTTTCTATGGCCGGCCAAGCCTCGACCGATTACCCAATCGCCGTTCGCCACGTGTTGCCACTACGCGCCACCGTGTGCTGTCGCCCAACGCCCTCTGTCGTCATTCCACCGTTTACGCGCCGACATCCAAGGTAAAACCTTCATTTTTGTATCCTTTTTATTATTATTTTATTTTAAAACCGGATCTTCGTTTAAAACTAGATCTGGAAGAGTTTTCGATCCCTCTCTCTTTTTCCTTTAAAATCTGTCTTTTTTTTTTTTAAACTGATAAGTTCTAGTTCGATTTGTTAAAAGTTCAAACTTGGCTCTTTATTCATTTTTAATCTGTCTATGTTACTCACTTTTACTCCATTTGAGCATATTTTCGAAATCGTGAAATGCCCTTTTTACTGGGCCTCTCACGAACGCTGGCAAGTCTGGAGAGGTTCTGGTCAAAGCAACGACGGCAGTGATGTGACAGGTACGACTCTTCACATTTCCCTTTTTTTATTAATATTATTTGTTTAATAATAATTATTATTATTAATGTAATTAAAACGTTTTTTAATACATTTATTATATTTTGGGAAAATAATAATAATAATGAATGATAATACAGGTATTCAATGCATGCATGAACGCATCTTTTGAAACTGATTTAACTAAGACCTTTTTAAATCATGAATGCTAATAAATGCATTTTGGAAATACTTGAACCACTTAGTAGAATCTGACTTGAAGTTATCCCTGTTTCTTGGTATGTCTGCTCGAATATTTTCTGCTAAGCATTAACTCTAAAACAATTGTATATATTTGTTAATAAAGAAAATTTCTATTGAGTTCAAAATGCTTCCAAAAAAAGATCTGTAACCTATGTTTGAATCTGGTTTTTATAACCAGATTTATAATGATTCTAATCTGTTGTTTTGCAATTTAAAATTTGTCTCCTCTTTCTTTTTGCAGGTACGGCAATGGAGGCTATGCAGTGGCGGTGGCAGAGGTGCAAGTTGAGGCTGGAGGTGGCACTGTTGGTGCTGACGTGGCACCTCTAAATGGTTAAGGGTGGACGGCAGTAGTGCAAGTGGGTGTACATTGGGGCTTCTTGTTTAGGATAGGGTTTGAGTCACTTGGCCTAATTAGGTTTGGGGGATATTTGGATTATTGGGCTTAGGTTAGCATTTAGGTTTGTATTGGACGTTTGGGTTAAATGTAATGGGTCAAGGGTTGGCAATTGGACTTGTATTTTAGGTAGTGTTTTTGGATATTCGTAATTGGGCCCAATTGGGCTTGTATTTGGACATTTCAAATTAAAATTTAAAATTTAAACCATTTTAAATTTAACTAAATTTAAATTCAGAAATAAATTTAAAATCAATTTTAAACTTAATATCAATTTAAAGGTTTGGATCCAAAGCTTGACCTGGTCAAAATTGGGCTTCAACAGCTGCCGCTCTTTGCTCGTTGCTGTGTAACAGGAATGGAGCAAAGACCAAAAGAAGACCGATTTTGCCCAATCCTATTGAATCTTGGCTCCACTACTTCAAAATGACAGCACTTGACCTGTAGTTCCACTCCACTCTACTGCGACTGCGGGGAGAGTGAGATCTGTTATCCAGCTTGCTGCATCCTCCAATAGAATTTGATGTCGAGGCTTCATCTTGTCTTTACTACAATCTCAGAGAGATAAAGATTTGTTATTTTGACCTAGTCTTCAATGTAGAAGCTTCATAGTTACAGCTTTAATCTTCTCCTTTAAGGCATTAGATTCGCTGCTCTTTCCATGCTTTGGAGGTATATGGTTCGCCATTGCGACTTTAAAACTTTCCCCTCGTGTTTTCGCGATATTGGATTCACCGTTGCGGCTTAAATGTTTCCCTTCCTGTCTTTGAGGTATAAGGTTCGCCATTACGACTTAAACCTTTCCCTTGTGTCTTCGTGGTATTGGATTCGCCATTGTGGCTTAAATCTTTCCCTTTATGTCTCTGAGGCACTAGGTTCACCGTTGTGACTTAAACCTTTCCCTTTGTGTCTTTGTGGTACTGGATTCGTCGTTGCGGCTTAAATCTTTCCCTTCATGCTTCTGAGGTACATGGTTCGCCGTTGCGACTTAAACCTTTCCCTCCATATCTTCTTAGTACTGGATTTCCATTGCAGCTTAAATCTTTCCCTTCATGCTTCTGAGGTATAAGGTTTGCCGTTGCGACTTAAACCTTTCCCTTTTGTAGCTTTGCGGTACTGGATCCGCCGTTGCGGCTTATATCTTTCCCATCATTTCTCTGAGGTACAAGGTTCGCTGTTGCGACTTAAACCCTTCCCTTTATGTCTTTGTGGTATTGGATTCGCCGTTGCGGCTTAAATCTTTCCCTTCATGCTTCTGAGGCACTAGGTTTTCCATTGCGACTTAAACCTTTCCCTTTTGTATCTTTGAGGTACTGGATCCGCCGCTGTGGCTTAGATCTTTCCCTTCATGTCTCTGAGGTACAAGGTTCGCCGTTGCGCCTTAAACCTTTCCCTCCATATCTTCTTGGTACTAGATTCGCCGTTGCGGCCTAAATCTTTTCCTTCATGTTTCATGGTACTGAGACCTGTAGAATATGCTCAAATGAGCTTCTAGGTAGGCCAAATTGTTTAGGATGCCATGCTCAGAATGAGTCAAAATGCTCCTAACTAGATGGATGTGCATGATTAATGTTTAATTTTTCAAATATTAGTTTCTTCTGCTTTGGGATCATCTCTTTACGTCTTCTCAAATCTATGACTTGGCAGATTCTCAATTTGAACCGTTCTTTCCAGGTTTGATTATTTTAACTGGTGGTTTTGTTTAGGGTCCTTGTATCATTTAGGAATTTTCTGAAATAATACTCTCGGATCCTTGCTTTTCATGCGATTTTAGTCTATTATCCATTATCTTGGTATGAAAATACTTGGACAGTGTAGGAAAGAATGAGATTGTATTAGAGTCAAAACTTGAAGAATTGTTGGCTAAAGAAAGAAAAATGCAGAATATTTACAAGGAACAAAACAATGACAAGGAACAATATTAGATGCCTAGATATCAAGTATGATTGTCTCTGATCTGAGGATCATCTTTCTGCTCGATATGTATCTGGAGATCTTGGAGTACTTTGTCGATCCCTCAGGATGTAAAATTTCTCCATCTTGTCACATTTGAGGGAACAATTGATCGCCTTTGTTCCACATTTGAGCCGCCCTTTCCGGGTTTTGAACTTAAAATCCCTTTGGTTTCAAGATGCCCTTTCATGGGTTTTCATCTTGACCTCTCCACTTTTTTTTTAGGTGAAATATTTCTTCACCGAGTCTAAATTCACTGGGTTGTATAGCTCCTTTCCATCCATTTAAGTCAAAATTAGAGCACCTCCAGAGAAGGCTTTCTTCACTACATACAACCCTTCCCAATTAGGCATCCATTTTCCTCGAGAGTCTTTGTGTATTGGGAGTATCTTCTTCAAGACTAAATCTCCCTCGTGAAATTCTCTAGGGCGAACCTTTTTGTTGTATGCTCGCATCATCCGCTTTTGGTACATCTAACCATGACGGATGACTCTTAACCTCTTTTCTTCGATCAAGTTCAAGTGATCATATCTGGCTTGGATCCATTCTGCTTTATCTAAGTTTAGCTCTGACAAGACTCGAAGAGAAGGAATCTCCATCTCGATGAGTAAAATGACTTTCATCCTATATATAAGTGAGAACGGTGTTGTCCCAATAGACGTTCTGACTGAAGTCCTATAAGCAAGGAGAGCGAATGGTAATTTCTCATGCCAGTCTTTATAGGTTTCTGTCATTTTTGTAATAATCTTCTTGATGTTTTTATTTGCCGCTTCCACTGTTCCATTCATCTTTGGGCTATATGGAGATGAATTATGATGTTTGATCTTGAATTGATCACAAACCTCTGATATCATGTTGTTATTCAAGTTCAATGCATTAATCGATATGATCTTTTCTGACATTCCATATCGGCATATGATTTCCTTTTTTAGAAACTTGCTAATTACGGACTTTGTAACGTTGGAATAAGAGGCAACTTCCACCCACTTAGTGAAGTAGTCAATTACTACAAAGATGAATCTATGCCCATCAGAAGCCTTCGGTGAAATCGGCCCAATAACATCCATTCCCCACATAGAAAAATGTCACGGGGAAGTCATGACATGCAGATGTGATGGAGGTACATGAATTTTATCTCCATAGATCTGGCATTTGTGACATTTCTTAACATAGTTGATGCAATCATTCTCCATAGTTAACCAGTAGTATCCGAATCTCATGATCTGCATGGCCATTTTGAATCCATTAGCGTGCGTTCCGTAAATGCCTTCATGGACTTCTTCTAGGATTTTCTTAGCCTCGATTGCATCAACACATCTTAGCAACACCTGATCTTTTCTCCTCTTATACAAAATTTCCCCATCTAGGACGTACTCATTTGCAAGCCTTCTCAATGTCCTTTTGTCATTTTCAATAGCTTTTTCGGGGTATTTACGGTCTTTTACATATTGGAGGATGTCTTGGTACCGAGGATGTTCATCTTTTTCTTCTTCTTCGATCTCGTAGCAATGGGTTGGAGTCTCATAAATGCACATTTGAATGGGCTTCATATCCTCTTATCATCGAGGCTAGAGTGGCCAAAGCATCAGCCATTTGGTTTTCCTCACGTGGGAGGTATTGGAATGTAACCTCGTCGAATTCTTTGATCAATTCGAGGACCAAATTTCGATAATCAATTAGCTTGGAGTCTCTTGTCTCCCATTCTCCTCTGAGCTGGTAGATTACCAACGTTGAATCTCCATATATTTCCAAGACTTTGATCCCTCGATCTATGGCTGCTCGAATCCCCATAATGCATGCCTCGTACTCTGCCATATTGTTTGTGTAATCGAAGTCGAGTTTACTTGTGAAGGGATAATGGTCTCCTTCTGGTGATACTAAGACTGCCTCAATTAAATTGCCCACCACATTTGAAGCACCATCAAAATTTAATCGCTAGGGACGCTCTATCACGGTCCTCTCTTCGATGGTTGTAGTATACATTAGGTTCTCTTTTGGAAAGTCAAAATTTATTGGCTCATAATCCTCCAAAGCTCTACTGGCTAGGAAATCTGCTATTGCACTTCCTTTCACCGCCTTTTGGCTTACATAGACTATATCGAAATCTAAAAGTAGGATTTGCCATCTAGCCATTCTTCCGTTCAATGCAGTTAACTCCTTCATGTATTTAAGAGGATCTAATTTCGAGATTAACCAAGTTGTGTGGTATAGCATGTATTGTCGTAATCTTCGGGTAGTCCAAACCAACGCATAGCATAACTTTTCTATCGATGAATACCTTACTTCACAGTCAGTAAACTTTTTGCTAAGGTAGTATATGGCTCTTTCCTTCTTTCTAGTCTCGTCGTGTTGGCCCAAGACACATCCCATAGAATTCTCAAAAACTGCTAAGTACAAGATTAATGGCTTGTTGGGACTTGGTGGTACTAAGACCGGAGCATCAGACAAATACTGCTTAACCTTGTCAAAAGTTCTTTGGCACTCATCGTCCCACACACCTCGATTGTGCTTTCTAAGAAGACGAAAGATGGGATCACATTTCTCAGTTAATTGTGAGATGAACCGAGCGATGTAATTCAACCTCCAGAGGAAACCTCGAACTTGTTTTTACGTACAAGGCGGGGGTAATTCTTGTATGGCTTTAACCTTGTCTAGATCGATCTCAATCCGCTTTCGACTGACCACAAAACCTAACAACTTGCCTAAAGTAACCCCAAAAGTACATTTAGCGAGGTTTAACTTTAACTGGAACTTCCTTAATCTCAAGAACAACTTTCTCAAGACCTTTACATGTTCTTCCCTAGTTCGCGACTTTGCGATCATGTCATCGACATAGAACTCGATTTCCTTGTGCATCATATCATGAAACAATGTCACCATGGCTCTTTGATATGTTGCCCCTGCATTTTTAAGTCCGAATGACATCACATTATAACAAAAAGTCCCCCACATTGTGACGAATGTAGTTTTCATCATATCTTTAGGATCTATCTTTATTTGTTTATACCTATAGAAGCCATCCATGAAAGAGAAAAAGGAATGACCTACCGTATTGTCTACTAGGGTATCAATGTGAGGCAATGGGAAGTTTTCTTTTGGGCTGGCTTTGTTCAAGTCTCAGTAATCCACACACATACGTACTTTCCCATCCTTCTTAGGGACGGGGACTACGTTGGCAACCCATTCTGAATATTTAACCACTTGGAGGAAATCCGCATCAAACTGCTTTTGAACTTCTTCTTTTATTTTTAGCAACACATCTAGTCGCATCATGCAGAGCTTTTGTTAGACGAGCTTGCATTCCTATTTTATCGAGAGCTTATGGACTACAATATCGGTGTTTAGCCCAGGCATGTCCTGGTAAGACCATGCGAAGACGTCTTTGAGCTCTCTGAGCAGCTCAATAAGATCTTTTCGTGTTTTTGCCGATATGCTGGTTCCAATTTTCACTTCCTTCTTTTCATATTCATCCCCTATGCTCATAGTTTCGATTAACTCTTTATGGGGCAAGATCTGTTTTTCCTCTTGTTCTATTATTCGCAGCAAATCAGGAGATAAGTTACTATCTTGGTCATCTTCAAAGTCCTGAGGTTCTTCGAGACACATATCTCGCTCGAAATGAGGTTCAATGTCAGTGTTGCTCATATTATTGATATTCAAGGATCTGTCTAAAGAATAAGAGTGGTCCAATGAACAAAGTAATTTAAGAATGATTGTATAGTATGAGTATGAGTGTATGTATACAAAATTCAAGAATGATTAATTTGTGTAGGTTAAGGGTAAACAAATTATTTGAATTAGAATGAAAAAATATAAAGAAATATTTGTCGAAAGAAGACAAAATACATTTTCATTAAGATAATGGATAAAAGTTAAATTCCCTTTACAAAAGATCGTTACCGCTCTTAGGCATAAAATGATAGATATGCGTCGATTATTACTCTAAATGATCCTAAAGGCTACAGGGAGCTCCTCTTCCGTCCAGTTGTCCAGAATGCTTCCTGATGCATACGGGCAAATTTGTGATAAACTCCTTCCTTCGCCTTCTTCAGAGATGGCATTAATGTCCAACTCCGTCATAACTCCTCTAGTATTCTCTTCCTCTTTAAACCTCATTCCACCGGAAATGAAAGTTTTTGATATATGAGGAAAGGTTATCGGCTCCCACTTGATTTCCTCCCCGGCCAGTCGTGCTTTTCTCATCCCTCGCTTTCTTTCTATTTCCTCCTTCTTTTCCTTCACATCTGGCTTGTATCCCAGCTCGAAGCGATCCCACTTTCCTAGCGGTGCTGGTACATTGAGTATCTCTTGCAGATGTTTCCCAAGCCCTTTTCCTGACAGTGCCCCTTTTTCAATTGTTAATTGTAACCCCATCTTCGTGGTTCATGACAACTTCGGTTCGAGAATTTTACTTCCTTCTGCGATGAATGTGGCATTAACAAACTCTAACGATCGAAAGGAGCATTCCACCACCTCTTCGTTTCTTTCTACGTATGAGGCGTCACTTGTCACAGATGCGATGATATCCTCTTCTGCGTTTATTGTAACCAATCTTCCTTCGGTTACCAGTTTGAGCTTCTGATGAACTGAGGATGGTACCGCTCCTGATGAATGGATCCAGGGTCTCCCTAATAAACAATTGTAGGAGGGCTTAATGTCCATTACCAAGAAGTCCACCTTATAGGTATTCGGGCCTATCTGCAACGGCATTTCAATTCGGCCCATCACTTTTCTTTCTGTTCCGTCGAAAGCTCTAACTATGTTGTGACATGTCTTCATATAGGAGCTGTCGATTGGTAACTTTCTAGGGTGGCTAGTGGCAATATATTTAAAGCTGAGCCATTGTCGATGAGCACTCCAGGTAAGGTAGACCCCTTGCAGCGAGTAGTTATGTGTAAAGCCTTTGTCGACCCCATTCCCTCAAAGGGGATCTCATCGTCACTGAAGAAAATAAAGTTGTCAGTGTGACGTTATTAATCAAGCGGTCTAGTTTACATACAGATATGTCATTAGCCACATATGTTTCATTGAGCACCCTCATCTGTACATTACGGTGGGCTTCTGAACTTAGCAGCAGGGCTAAGATTGATATGCGTGCCGATTGTTTGTGTAACTACTCGACCACATTGTACTCACTATGTTTCAAAAATTTCAAGAATTCTTTCGCTTCTTTTTCTGCTACTGGCTCATTTACCGGCTCAGGCTTGTCAGTCTCTTTTTCTTCTGGTTCAATTGCCAAGGCCTTTCCTTTTGCAGCTTTTTTTTTCTCTTCTTTCAAGTCATAGCGTTTCCCACTACGAGTAATAAGGTTTACATCTTCTTAGGATTGCTCATCTTTGGGCGTTATATGTTACACCGGTAATTCCAAGGGACTCTCTTGCTATCCTCATAGGGAAACGGTGCAGGTTTTCGTATGATAACACAAGGTACCGTTTGTCTTTTTGTCTTAGTACCTTTGGACGTAGAAGTAATTATCATAGGTTGATCAGGCTTGTTCATCCCTTTTTCTTCAGAGGTACAAATATCCTCCATCTCTTCTTCTTCTTCAAAGAACTCCAGTTCTTTATGGTCCATCAGATTTTGTACCAACATCTTGAACTCCACACAGTGTTGAATCTCGTGTCCCTCAGCATTATGGAAGTCACAATAATTCTTAGCCGTTACCATCCTATCTTCACCATTCCGCGTGATCACTCCTCTGTCTATCATTTGACGCCATACCCATTTCAATGGTGATTTGACTTCTCCAATATTGGTTTTAACCCTTTTAGCTTTTGCTCTTGTAATCGCATTCACCCCCTGATCGGGGTGGGGAGGTAAAGGGTTCCCAGCTACGTTAGGTCCAGATGGCTCATCGAATCTTATACACTTCATTTTAATTAATCTTTCCATTATCTTCTTGAAAGCGAAACAGTTTTCGATAGAGTGTCCAATTACTCCTCCGTGGAATTCGCACTGAGCATTGGCGTCGCACCATTTCGAAAAAGGTGGTTGTACTAGCTCCGTGTAGTACGGGGCCACTACATGTTGGTCATATAATTGCTAGTAAAGCTCTTTATACGTCACCGGAATAGAAGTGAACTGAATCCTTTTAGTGTTTTTTCTTGAGCTTGGTTCCGACTTTGGTAAATTTTGATAATTGCTTACCTCAGCTTCTTCCTTCTGGGGGCTATTCTTTTTCTACTGTCTCCAACGTCAATTTTATCACTCTTAATTTCACTTTCAATCATTTCTCCAGAGATAACCATGTCCGAGAAACTCCTCGTAGCATTTCCCAACAAGTGATTGAGATATGGTGCTTTTAGCGTGTGGATGAAAAGCATGGTCATCTCTTTCTCCGTTAATGGTGGCTGCACCTGGGTGGCCATATCTCTCCATCGTTGAGCATATTGCTTGAAACTCTCGCTCGGCCTTTTCTCCATATTTTGCAAGGTGATTCTATCCGAAGCAATGTTAGTAACATGACCGTATTGTTTCATAAAGGCCTAGGCCTGGTCCTTCTATGAACTGATCTTTACACGACTTAACTGGTTGTACCACTTTGCCACGGATCCTACCAAACTGTCTTGGAAATAGTGAATCAGTAACTAGTCATTATGGACGTATCCTGTCATTTTCCGGTAGAACATAGTGATGTGAGCTTCTGGGCAGCTTGTCCCATTGTATTTCTCAAACTTTGGTGCTTTGAATTTTGGGGGCAGCACTAAGTCTTGAACTAGGCATAGTTCCTTAACATCTATCCCACAGCAGTTGTCAGCCTCTTCCATTACTTTGACCTTATCTTCCAACCATTTGTACCGCTCCTCTATCTTTTTGGAAACTTCTAATTTTATTTTCTCTGCCTCCATAATTTCATCAAAGTAAGGATTAATGGGGTTCACACCAGTTTCTCCTGGATTAGAACTTGATCCAGTTGGATAATTGGCTTGGCCTTAGGTGTTGATGGGCTGTGGTTGTGCTCTAATGAAGATGGGAGTTCCCCATGATTTTGTTTCCGGTAGAACTTAGTTATGCATGAAAGTAAAGCCAGGAGGGTATTAGGGATCTTCATTCTCCTCTCTTGGGCCTACTGTAGGATTTTTCCCTTTTATCGCCTCTTGTAATAGTTGGGTCAACCGATTGATTATGTTGCTTTGAGACTCAATAATCTGGTCTCATATATCCCTTTGGACCCTTTCCAACTGGTCTTGTAACTGAGCCTGCATTTGCTCTTGTATTTCTTTTTGTAACTGCTCCAACCTTTCTATTCTTTGGTTCATGGCTCTCCGAGTACCGTAAGGGTGTGAGTTCTCTATTTCTTCGGGTTTAACAGTTTCAAATTTTATTTAATGAGATTTATTGTGTTAAAACATGAAGATGCATTGCGAAAGAATGCGTGAATGCAAAAGAAAGGTATTAACTTATAATTTAATTTTCGTTTAGAAAACTTCATTAGATAACAAGTTCCTTTACATAAAGCAAATTACATAAATGGCTTTGCCTTGATGCTCAGAGATTTGACTTTCTTGAGAAGTCCCGCTAGCTTTTGACCTCATTCTGTCTTCGTCTCATATTGTATGCTTAACTCTTCTGCTTCAACTGTCAATGCTTACACATGATCGGCTACTCCGCGAATTTGATTTAAAGCCTCACCCATAACATAATCCCTGTCTCTGACTTGCTTCTGAGTTTGCTGAAGATGCCAGTCATTTGTTTCCAACGTCCTCTCCAGAATCTCGGTTCGTATTTCACTATTCTACAAAGAGGCTTCTAACTCTTCCACCCTCTCAATCAGTCTTTCGATCTCAGCTCGGCTTGCCTTCAACTCTATCACTGAATTTTAGCTACGATGCTTATACAAGGATTCCTCTAATTCTCTTACTCGGGCCTTTAATTCTGTCACCTCAGCTTGGCTTTCCAAAAGGCTACTCTTCATGGCATTTTCCTGAACCTGGGCATCTTGAAACTTGTTTTTCCAATGACTTGTTCTATTCTTCTCTTCGCGGATTTCCTGTTGCCATTGCTCTAACGTCTTACCTAAATCGGCAGTCCTTATTGACAAGCGAAGCTTTTTATAGTCTTTCTTTAGGCTATTGAGATCTTCTTCAGCCTTATTCTTCCCTTTTCTCAATTTCTCTGCTTCTAGCTTCTGAACATCAACATCTAATCCTAAAAGCACCTTCTCCTCTTCCAGTTTTTCTATCATTTTTTCCATTTCAGCAATCTTCCTCTCAAAATCTTGTTTAATTATTTCTAGTTCAGTCGAGACAACCTGGCAGTGTTCCTCAATTGGGCGAACAATTTTCGGGTTCGGCACAGGAATGTTGTCGTTGATCCTTCTATTTCTCCACCAATCATATTTTACAATTGTCATGGGATTGGCACCTAATGCTTTCATTCTTCGAACCTGGTTCCATGCATTCGAGATTTCGCGAATCCTTTTCTTATTATTTTCTCCTCGATACGCGGATTCACACTGAGTTAATCTCTGAGTCGCTGGTATGAACTATCTTGATATGTATTGTCTTGAAACCAGTAAAGGTGCATATCCTGTTACTCCCCATATTCCCGCCAGTGAGACCTAATCGAAGTCTCCGCATCGATACAATATTTCATCAGGAGCAAACCATAGCGCTCGCCACTCTATGTCTTCGTCTTTGAGGCTTTGGAGCATGGCCATCCACTTTTCTTCTGAGAAATTTTCTTGTCTTTGCATAGCTATGAATTCTTTCAAAGGGGAGTAATCTTTTGACAAGTACTGATAGGAGACTTTTTCTATTTTCCAAAAGTGACTATGAAACCATACCATCAACAACGGTACGCATGCAATAAATCGACCTTCTCCCTCCTTTCTTCACGCATTTAAGGATATGAAAGTATCAGCTAATATGGCTGGGACAGGTGTAACTCTTTTATTCAATCAGTCAAACAAGTCTATCATCGCGTCTTCTATATGTCCCAAAGCCTTTGGAAAAATGACTAACCCGTAGATACTTAAGGCTAGGATGTCAATCTTTTTCTTTGCATCTGGATGAGCCAGCATCAAATCTCGTAGACTTTTCCACGTGATGCATTTTTTGTCGCCTTTAACCTTAACTCGAGCTGCAACCCATTGTTCGCTCATGCCGGTGATGTTTATTAACCTTTTAACAATAGTTAGGAGATTTGGAGCTCTAGAATAGGCCTTATCTACTAAGATTTTCGGATAACGGAGTAGAGTGGTGTATTCTTCTATTGTCGGTGTCATGTCTACATTCTCGAAGGTGAAACAACTGTAGGCTGGGTTCCAATACTGCGTTAAAGCTCGAAAGAGGAATTTATCTACCTTAACCTCGAACAAGTATGACAAATCTCCGTATTCTTGGTAAAAGGTCTGCTCCATGTCATTATCCCAACTGTCCCATATCTCTTTTAGTTCCTGCATATTGTTTTGAGTCGTATTGATCCTGGTATAATCCCAAAGCTCTGACTCATATCCTTCAACTAAGCTATCCCCTTTTTTGGCATTGAGTCTCCTCTGACCACGTACGCATGACCATATTATCTTCCACCTTATCAAGGTACTTGTTTTCCATGATCGATTCTCTTATCGATAATTGAACTTTTGAGTCTATACCTTTCCTTTTTATGATGATGAAATGCAATGCAAAAAGAGACAAAATAAACAAGTCAGCAAAACACATTAATATCAATATACAAGTATAGAGCACAGAACCTAAGAGTTTGTCTCGGATAGTTGCTAAAAGGTTTAGTATAACTCCTTCTAAGGCAAGTTCTTACGGCTCACTATATGTGGTTTTAAGCTCTAAAGTAAGGGTACCAAAACCAGCAGATTCCTCGATCTTCACCCATTACAAGCTCATACGGACGAGTTCGATTTAGGGGGAGACATTTCCCACATGTTTGCACGAAAGTGAAACCTTCACGAAAACATGGGTACGGATGTAATCCCGAAAGCGATCCACTATCCTGCACGGAGGTGAAGACCTCACGAAGGAGTAGTTTCCCACTTCCACTTAAACGGGTAGTATCATATGCAGATGAATGTAAATTTATACTATTAGTACAACATCACACAAAATGTTTAAGGATCATATTTTAAACAAAATCGAGTACTTTAAACTTTTGACAAAAAGACCCAAAAATAATCAATTTTGGCTTGACTCTCTTTTATTTAAAAAAAAAGTCCTCGGTGGAGTCATCAAGCTATCGAGACCATCTTTTTGAAAATGCATTTCGAAAATTATTTTAAAATTGAAAAAAATGGGAGTCGCCACCAATCATTTATTTGGTGTGATTGGATCACTACAAAATGTTTAAAATCCATTCTGAAAAATACTTTGGTCTTCGCAATCCAGAAAACAAGTTCGAGAGTCGATTACGCATGAGGAAGGGTTAGCACCCTCATACGCCCAAAATTGGTACCACATTGAATACTTTCGGGTCTTGATTTGTAAAATTTAAAAACTCGAATAAAGTTTAAAATACGATCCTTGAATGTATGAGTTACATTTAAAAGAAATCAATTTTTTTTGGAAGTCCCATTATTTCGACGTGATCGAGACAGGAAGTCATGTCCAGTGAGTTAGGACATAACATTTCGAGATCCAAAAATAACGAGCTTTCCTTTGGTGTAAACTTTTAAACTTTGGAAAAGGATATTCGATTATCTCGATTTGAAGAAAAGTAGCAGCTAGTAAGTTAATGCACAAACTTTCAGAATCAGAGATAAAGAAACATTGCCTCGATTTAAGGGTATTCGATTATTACGATTTGAGGAAAAATTACACCTAGTAAGTTAAGGCACAAATTTTCAAAACTTGAAATAAAAGAATATTGTCTCGATTTTAAAGTTTTCATGAAGATAATTTTGAAAACAAATGCAAAATTTTAGATATGGATTAACAGTTAATAATGGAGATTAGATAACACGAAGCAAAATAATGAAGCAGATAAACAATATACAAAAAATTAAGAATGAAAAATACGAAGGCATAATAATTTAAATTTAAATATAAATATTGAAGAGGAAGAAAAATAAAACAATCGGAGTTGAAAATGAGATTTTTGGATACCCGGGAGCAAAATGGTAATTTTGGATACTCGGGGGCAAAATGGTAATTTTGGATACTCGGGGGCAAAATGGTAATTTTGGGAAATTGAGGGGTAAAAATGGAATTTTTAGACATTCGGGGGGATAAAATGTTAATTTTTAAAAAATTGAGGTCAAAAATGGAATTTTTGGAAGTTCGAGGGTAAAATGGTAATTTTGGAAAAATTGGGGTCAAGAATGAAATTTTTGGAAAGTTTGGGGTAAAAATGTAATCTTTTGAAAAAATTAGGGTTAAAAATGGAATTTTAAAAAGTTCAGGGATAAAAATGTAATTTTTGGAGAAATCGAGGTTAAAAATAGAAATTTTTGAAGTTCGAGGGTTAAAATGGTATTTTTGGAAAAATCGAGGTTAAAAATGGAATTTTTAAAAATGTAATTTTTGGAGAAATCGGGGTCAAAATGGAATTTTGGAAGTTTGGGGGTCAAAATGGTATTTTTGAAAAATTTTGGGGTCAAAATATGATTTTTGGATAGTTTAAGGACCTACTGGGCAATAAAACCAAAACATGGTGACACGTGGCAGCTTCTCAAGCATTCTGAAGTCAAAAGACTAATTTGAAAATCATTTAAAATTTCTGGGCCAATTTTATAATAAAACAAAACTTGATTTAAGGGAAAAATTTAAACAAAAATAAAAGGGACAGGACCAATCGCATAAATAAGCCAAATTAAGGACACGTGGCAGCTTCTTGGGCTTTCAAAAAGTCAATGGATTAAATTGAAAGACAATGAAATTATTTGACCAATTTAAAATAAATTAGAAATATAAAAAGGACCGAATTGTAAAAATCCGAAAAAGCGGAAGGACCAAATGTACAAATATACCATTAAGAAAAAACACGCGGATCCTGAAGAGTGGGTCGTGTCTTGAATCGGGTCGGCTCAAAAAGACGCCGTTTTGAGGGTCTATAAAAGGATTCCTTTAGGGTTTTTTTTTAGTTTTCTTCTTTCTTTTTCAACAAAAAACTTCAAAATTCTCTCATCTCTCTTCTTTCCATGGCCGGCCAAGCCTCAACCGATTACCCAATCACCGTCTGCCGCGTGTTGTCGTTACGCGCCACCGTACGCTGCCGCCCAACGCCCTCCGTTGTCGTTCCACCATTCACGCGCCGACATCTAAGGTAAATCCTTCATTTTTGTAACTTTTTTTTTTTTATTACTTTACTTTTAAAATCGGATCTTGCTTTAAAACTAGATCTGGAATAGTTTTCGATCCCTTTCTCTTTTTCCTTTAAAATCTGTCTTCTTCTTTTTTTTTTTAAAACTGAGAAGTTCTGGTTCGATTTATTAAAAGTTCAAACTTGGCTCTTTATTCATTTTTAATCTATCTATGTTACTCACTTTTACTCCGTTTGAGCATATTTTTGAAATCGTGAAATGCCCTTTTTACTGGGCCTCTCACGAACGCCGACAAGTTTGGAGAGGTTTCGATCAAAGCAATGACAGCAGTGATGTGGCAGGTATCACTCTTCACATTTCCCTTTTTTTATTAATATTATTTGTTTATTATTATTAATGTAATTAAAACGTTTTTTAATATATTTATTACATTTTGGGAAAATAATAATAATAATGAATGATAATGCAGATATTCAATGCATGCATGAATGCATCTTTTGAAACTGATTTAATTAAGACCTTTTTAAATCATGAATGCTAATAAATGCATATTGGAAATACCTGAACCACTTAGTAGAATCTGACTTGAAGTTATCCTTGTGGCACGCTCTGAATGGTTGAGGGTGGACGGCAGCAGCAGTGCAAGTGGGAGCAGATTGGGGCTTCTTGTTTAGGATAGGGTTTGGGTCACTTGGCCTAATTAAGTTTGGGGTGTATTTGGGTTATTGGGCTTAGGGTGACATTTGGGTTTGTATTGGACATTTGGGTTAAATGTAATGGGTCAAGGGTTGGCAATTGGGCTTGTATTTTGGGTAGTATTTCTGGACATTCGTAATTGGGCCCAATTGGACTTGTATTTGGACATTTCAAATTAAATTTTAAATTTAAAACCATTTTAAATTTAACTAAATTTAAACTTAAAACAAGTTTAAATTTAAATTCAGAAATTAATTTAAAATCAATTTTAAACTTAATATCAATTTAAAGGTTTGGATCCAAAGCTTGGGCCTGGTCAAAATTGGGCTTCAACAAACAATGTTAACATTTAACTTGAATTTTGAAATTTGAAAAAATAGAGAATTAAATTCTTAGAAATAAAAGAATATGAACTAAATTCTTAATTTATGAAGAGTGCAAGGATTTATGATAAATTTTAACCTTGACTTTAAATGCTAAGTTTATTTCAACATATTTGTTTTTTTTAAAGATTGTGTTTGATAAGTGTGTAATTTCTCTATTTATTTGTGATATTTCTCCCATTAAATTATGTTATTTATGTTTTTAATTATATTATTTACATTTGATAAGTGAGCTTAAAGTTTATTTTTGGCAAGTTTTTGCACATTAGACTTTCAAAGCAACTCTTCTTCAGCATTTTGATCATAACTTGAGCTAAAAACATCCATTTTAAGCCCATAATATATCAATTCAGAGGGAATTGTGATGTGTAACTAAAGTTGTTTCATACATGAAGCCCAAAAATATCAGGAAGACATCCAAAAACAGTCTGAAAGTTTGATGCGAAAATTATCACCCGTAAAAGATTATGATTTTATTTAATTAAAGGATTTTATTTATATAATCATATTGTTTCTAAAATTAAAAATCCAATAAAATACATATAAAACCAAAATCAAGAACTAAAATTCCCAAGAACAAAAACAAAATGAAGACTTCAAAGTTTCCATTAATAAAACCAAAATCAAGACCTAAATTTTCCAATAATAAAAACAAAATCAAGAGTCAAGACTTCAACTTTTCCACGAATTAAAACATTGTAGCTATCAAATCTGAAAAGTTGATGTTGAGTTGGAAACCTAAATCTTTAGAAGTGTAAGAAGGGCATACTCCAATTGACTTGAAAGAACATATAAATGAAATTTACAAGAAAACCACATGAAGAATTTTATAACCCAAACCACACGATTTTATGCCCATTTCACACTTTTGATATCGTTTCGGCCATTAGTTAAGAGGGCAGAGAAATGAGTTGTTCAATATTAGATTTAGAATCCACGCAACTCATTCTATGCTTATAAGTTGGTTGGCTATCGATTTTCATATGTCAACATCAAGTTGAAGACTTTATTTTTCCATAAAACCAAAATTTTTCTACATGATGGAAACTTTTGAATTTTCATTTTGGCTATTAGTTAAGAGGGGATGAGGACTGGGTTTTCCAAAACTGATGTTTACATTAGCCTTAAATGGTAAAAGTATTATGGAATGTTATTACTGTACATTAAAAGAAAAATATAAAGAAGTCTTTTTAGATATTAAAAGTTCTATTCATTTGTGTTGTTGAGTGATGGTTTTTTTAAAAAAAATTGTAAGTGACAAGGAATTAACAGATGGGCAAAATTTGATCATTGTACTAAAAATCGAATTGTATTTTATTTTTTCTACTAAAAAATAATAAATTTATTTTTATTTGATAAAAAATGGACAAATTTAATTGAATAAATATAGGGATTAAAACTATAAATTGATCTATAATAATTTCTTAGCCATTTATCGTAAGGTTGACGCAGAAGTCAATAGTCAACATCTGAAAGTTTATGCAATGAATTACGTGATTGTGGATTTATGTAATGATATTTTCTTAGCAATTTCCTCCAAGTGCTTCGTAGAAAGTTAATTATATATAATGGTGCTATAATACATGGCAATGACTGAGCAAAAGTATATATTCCATCGTAGATCAAATTTTTAAGCAAATATTATATTTTTATCTTTTATTCTTAAATCATGAATAGTATAATAGTTGATACATTTTTAATGAATTTCTTTTTTTGAAAATATCCCATGTGCATTAATTGAAAGGCAGAAAAAAAAAAAACCCATTGTGCTGTACAACTTTAAAATTTCCAAGGCACCGGTCACTCTCACCATACACCCTGTTAAGCAGATATTGGTTGTGACAGGCGGTGCTATGAAAACGTATGAAAAGATTAAAAACCTTAACAAGAAAGAAGATTAATAAGATTACAAGATTAATACGTATCTTATAAAAATGTAATATAATATTAAAAATAAATATTATTACATTGTCAGCATTTCAAATATTAATCTTAAAATGAAATAATATTTTATTTTTGTTGAAGAAACTTGTATATTTTAAAAGAAGTTTTTAAATTTAAAATTTAAAATTTATACTTTATAAAATTTAAATTTTCGATTCTCACTATATTTATTAAAATCATTAAGTTCTATTATTTATACTTATATTTATTTACATTTGATAAGTGAGTTTAAAGTTTATTTTTGGTAAGTTTTTGCACATTGAACTTTCAAACTTGAGCTAAAAACTTCCATTTTAGGCCCATAATGTACCGATTAAGAGGGAATTGTAATATGGAGCTAAAGTTATTTCATGGATGAAACCCAAAAATGATAGGAAGACGTCCAAAAACAGTTTGAAAGTTTGACACGAAAATTATCACCCGTAACAGATTATGATTTTATTTAATTAAGGGATTTTATTTATATAATCATATTGTATCTAGAATTACAAAATCTAATAATATACATATGAAACCAAAATCAAGAACTAAAATTTCCAAGAACAAAAACAAAATGAAGACTTCAAAATTTCCATCAATAAAACCAAAATCAAGACCTAAAATTTCCTTGAATAAAACGAAAATAAAGACCTAAATTTTCCAATAATAAAAACAAAATCAAGAGTCAAGACTTCAACTTTTCCATGAATTAAAACATTGTAGCTATCAAATCTGAAAAGTTGATGTTGAGTTGGAAACCTAATCTTTTGAATGTAAGAAGGGCATACTCCAATTGACTTGAAAGAACATATAAATGAAATTTACAAGAAAATCACATGAAGAATTTTATAACCCAAACCACACGATTTTATGCCCATTTCACACTTTTGATATCGTTTCGGCCATTAGTTAAGGGGGCAGAGAAATGAGTTGTTCAATATTACATTTAGAATCCACGCAGCTCATGTTTCAATCCTTTTTCTTATATAATTATATTACATTTAAGATTTTAAAAAATATAAATGTATGCATGTAAAACCAATCACAAATTTTACAGTATATATATTAATTGAATGTGAAGATTTAAGATCAACGTTTATTTTTTTTAAAAGTAAATATAGTGTTTGATTTAATATTTAAGTGTTATAAATCATTTTTAATTGATATAGTTTGGTGTTAAGATGTAATGCTGTTGTTTTTGGAGATGTTTTTAAAATCTATTTTAATGTCGTAATTTATTTGAATCAATGGTTAAAATTTTTATCTAAACCTAAATGATATGGATGGAATTATAACTCTATCTCTTCACACATAAATTGCTTATTTAAGCTAAGGGTTGAAACAAAAATCAAGAGTTGAGTGACCGCAATAAATTTTGTGGTCCATTCAGTCTATCATCCTTTCCTAAAAAATTTCCCACCAGAACTTTGCAAAAGGGAATTTCGACCAAGAACTTTGCACGAATCTAAATTATATGGGTTCAAATATTGTTATCTCATCTCTTTCCAATCTTGTATCGATGAAAAAAAATAATTAAATGGAATTATAACTTTATCTCTTTGCATAAATTGCTTCATTTTTTTTCTACAACTTAAATTAAATAAGTTGATTGAGTTTTAATTTAGTTGTTATCGTTGTTATTGTAATAATTAGAAGAAGGTGAGTTTGAGTGTACCTAAGCATTGTTGCTTCGAATGAAGTTGATTTTTATTTTTTTGAAAAGTGGATGCAAGGTGAGACGGGTGAACACTTTTCTATTGGACAATAAATATAAAGCGGTTATGATAATTGTTTACCCATCACACTTCACTCTATTATATAAAATCACCATTTCATTATTTTATATATAACACTATTACTAAAATAAATATTTATTATAGAAGAAATTCATATATTTTATGAAAATAATTGTGTTCAAATTTCCAAGAATAAAAGGAATAAATTGAAGACTTAAATTTTCCATTAATAAAGCCAAGTCAAGACTAACTCTGTATAAGTGTAAGAAGGGCACAATCCAATATTTTGATTTTTTGCTCAGTCAATATAACCCCAACTACACGATTTTAGGTCCACCTCACACTCTTCATATTGTTTTGGCCATTAGTTTTTCAAGATTAACATCAACATTTGATTTAAAATCAACGTTAAGCCATGTTTAAATTCTTTTTTTTTTATATAATATTTTTAAAACTAACATTTTATATATATATTAATTCATTAATAAAGCCAAGTCAAGACTAACTCTGTATAAGTGTAAGAAAGGCACAATCCAATATTTTGATTTTTTGCTCAGTCAATATAACCCCAACTACATGATTTTAGGTCCACCTTACACTCTTCATATTTTTTTGGCCATTAGTTTTTGAAGATTAACATCAACATTTGATTTAAAATCAACGTTAAGCCATGTTTAAATTCTTTTTCTTATATAATATATTTAAAACTAACATTACATTTATTAACTCATTAATAGAATGTCAAGACTTGTTTTTATCAGTGAATAAAATTTTGTGTAAATTGCTCCTCAAATAAATTCAATCTTGTATTTAAAACTTATCATTTTTATCATCCCATTCTCTCCAATCTTGAATTGTGTAAAAAAATTCAATTGATCCTCAAATAAATTGCTCCATTTATTTTGTACAACTTAAAATAAATTTAGCAGTGTATTTAAGTCAAGAGTTGATAAGCATTTTTGTGGTCCATTCATCCTTTCCTGACGAATTTCCACCAAGAGGTTGGCAATAAGGAATTTACGTAAATAAGAAGTCTAGATTGATCCAATTTTAGAGGAATTAATTAATTATATATTATTTTTATATTATAGTGAATTAGTGGGATGCAATAGGTTCTGCTTGTATATAAATAAGAAGCTTAGGCTTCTTTAGCTTATATACATATAGAAGTTAAAAAGTAACATATAATTGAGAGAGAAGTGAAAACAGAGCGATGATGAAGATGATGATGATGGAGTGGAAATGGTTATGGTTTATTAGGATGGCAGTAATGTTGTTGGTGTTAGAAGGATGCAGGTGGTGTACTACTGATGCTTGTTTGGAGCATGAGAGAATCGCTCTCTTGCATCTCAAACCTTTCTTCAATTATCGTGATCAATTGCAAAGTTGGGTTGAGGTGAAGGGTTCAGATTGTTGTAAATGGGACAGAGTTGAGTGCAACACCACCACTAGGAGACTCATACAACTCTCCCTTTATTCCTCAAAAACGATGTACAACGAGGATTATAGGAATCTCAATGCCTGGTATCTCAATGCCTCTATGTTTCTTCCCTTTGAGGAATTGAAGAATCTCTATTTGTCGGGGAATGCCATAGGTGGTAACCTTGAAAATGAAGGTCGTGCTTTTAATTTTTCCTTAATTACATCTTTTATCATTTCACTACTCTTACCATTGTTAATTTGCCATTACTTTTATTTTATTGAAGAATAATCACTAACTGCTTGTATATATTTAAAAGAACACTTCTACAGGTTTTGGAAAACTATCATCCACATTGAATAATTTGAAGATCCTTGACTTAAGTGGAAATTACTTGAATGATAGCATTTTGTTATCTTTGAGTGAGCTTTCATCTCTCCGGTATTTAGATCTATCTTGGAACAAATTTGAAGGATCAAGTCATCCAAGAGGTAAATTAAGTTTGGTTTGGTGTTAGTTTTTATTTGTATAGTGGAGTTTGAGGATGGTTTTCTAGGCTCCGTACCTAATTTTCCATTCTGTTTATCTCTTGTAATTTCACTTTTGCTTTTGTAAAATTTTCATATAGCTCAGAAAGAAAAAACAATTAACAAGTAATTATATAAATATATATCAGGTTTTCAATTGCTTTCAAGACTCAATAACTTGGAAACTCTTGATTTAAGTGTGAATTCTTTGAAGAATAGCATTTTGTTCCATATGAGAAATCTTCCATCCTTGAAGACTTTAAGATTGACAGATAATCAGTTGAAAGGAAGGCTGCTTCATATTCAAGGTAGACTGATTTTACTTGTTTCTTTTTTACTTTAAAATCAATTTTTGTTTAAGGGAAAGTTAATGTTGCAATATGTCATTTGTTTTTATCTTATCATGAAAATATAACTGATAAACATTTGGGATTGAATTTCAGAATTGAATAATTTGACGAATTTGAAGTACTTGGATTTAAGTGGGAACAGAATTGAAAGCATCTCAAACAAAGGTACAAGTTTTCATAGAATTTATATATTGAATAAATTAAGTTTTCAAAATCATCTTACAAAAATTTCAATGACCATTATATTAAGTATAGAAATTATTTTTCTTCTTACGATAGATGGAACACAAATGAGGCTAACCAATTTGAAAGCTATAACTTTGTTTTTCTTGATAATTCTTTCTAGAACCTTTTAAAATTAATTGTTTCAAATTTGTACATTCACATTTCATGTTAGAGGATTTTCATCTTCACTTCAAGTTTTAGATTACTTTTTTTTTTCCATGTTTATTTAATTAAAATATTTAGTAGAAATTAAAATTATTAACATAATGATTTTTTGAATTGGACGTGGATATATATAGGATCGAACAATTTGATAAATTTGAAGAAACTCAATTTAAGTGATAATCAAATTGAAAGTTTTCAAGCATTTATTTTTAATCAATTAACTAAATTCTTGCATATAATTAAATTTTATGCCAATTCTTTCCAGTGATGAAATTATATGAATCTTTTATAGATGGTGGTAGAAAATTGGAGTTGACCCACTTGGAAGACCTTAATCTAGATGGAAATCTCTTCAATAACAGTGTATTTGCATCCCTTCACAAGCTTTCAAATTTGAAATCCCTGAGCATAAATGGCAATCCATTGAAAGGATCAATAGATATGAAAGGTAAAATTATTACTTTTTTTGTTACAAAAAGTTTGACTTTGTTAACAAAAATATAATCATGTTTTAAGAGGATATAATGAAGTTTATCTGTTGTTTTCTTTTTCTAGATTTGGATGCATTTATCAACTTAAGGACACTAGATATGGGCGGCAACGAATTGAAAGATTTTGTGATCCACAAAGGTATCATTTAATTAAATTTTATTTATTTTTTTTAATTTAGAAGTTTAGTTCTGATCACAGATATTATAATAATGGTTATTGTCATACTTGAAACTAAAATATGAGTTTGGTGAAACATTTTCTAAATCCTCCATTATAATGTGTTTGGACTTTGGTTTGAAAGTAAAATATTTTATAATTTTCATAAATTTGACGTATTAATGTTTATCATTATTTTGTTTGTAGAAATATATTTTTTAAATAATTTATTGAACTTTTTATGAGATAAATAATAATTATAAAATAAAACATAATATTATAAATAAAAAATATACATATATTTATGGAAAAAATATGTAATATATATATTTTAAAATTTTGTATATTTTTAATAATATAAAACATAAACTACATATTAGAGTTAAATAATTGACATCTTTTGGCCAAAACTAAATAAATGCCAATTTTGAATAATTTTTAAAAAAAAAAACTTCAATTTTATGAAATTTATGCTTAAACTTTTTTTCAAACTTTCTATAAATTTCAAAACCCACATGTTATTAACTTTTTGGTTAAAAAAATGTGGTAGGTCTACGTATTCTTCAAAAATTCTTAATTTAATTTTTGTTTTATTTTTAAGAATTTGGTCCTTTTACTTTTTAAATTTTAAAATTTAAGTTCAATTGTTATCCTTATTAATTTTGTAAAATAATTTATTGATATAATATTTTAAAATAAAAAATTTAATAAAAATGTAATTTTAAAAAATGGGCATAATAAACATGAATTTAATAAATAATTTAAAAAATGAGAGGATTTGGACAAAAATATAAACCCGAAAAATGGACTTGGACAAAAAATGAGGCCCATACCAGAATAAACAGAGAGCTTATATACCAAACCAAAACCAAATTGAAAGCTTTCAATCCTTTAAAGGTATGCATTTATTTTTAATCAATTAACTAAATTCTTGCATATAATTAAATTTTAGGCCAATTCTTTCCAGTGATGAAATTTTATGAATCTTTTATAGATGGTGGTAGAAAATTGGAGTTGACCCACTTGGAAGACCTTAATCTAGATGGAAATCTCTTCAATAACAGTGTATTTGCATCCCTTCACAAGCTTTCAAAATTGAAATCCCTGAGCATAAATGGCAATCAATTGAAAGGATCAATAGATATGAAAGGTAAAATTATTACTTTTTTTGTTACAAAAAGTTTGACTTTGTTAACAAAAATATAATCATGTTTTAAGAGGATATAATGAAGTTTATCTGTTGTTTTCTTTTTCTAGATTTGGATGCATTTATCAACTTAAGGACACTAGATATGGGCTGGAACGAATTGAAAGATTTTGTGATCCACAAAGGTATCATTTAATTAAATTTTATTTATTTTTTTTAATTTAGAAGTTTAGTTCTGATCACAGATATTATAATAATGGTTATTGTCATACTTGAAACTAAAATATGAGTTTGGTGAAACATTTTCTAAATCCTCCATTATAATGTGTTTGGACTTTGGTTTGAAAGTAAAATATTTTATTATTTTCATAAATTTCAAGTATTAATGTTTATCATTATTTTGTTTGTAGAATTATATTTTTTAAATAATTTATTGAACTTTTTATGAGATAAATAATAATTATAAAATAAAACATAATATTATAAATAAAAAATATACATATATTTATGGAAAAAATATGTAATATATATTTTTTAAATTTTATATACTTTTAATAATATAAAACATAAACTACATATTAGAGTTAAATAAATGGCATCTTTTGGCCAAAAATAAATATATGCCAATTTTGAATAATTTAAAAAAAAAAACTTCAATTTTATGAAATTTATGCTAAAACTTTTTTTCAAACTTTCTATAAATTTCAAAACCCACATGTTATTAACTTTTTGGTTAAAAAAAATGTGGTAGGTCTATGTACTCTTCGAAAATTCTTAATTTAATTTTTGTTTTATTTTTAAGAATTTGGTCCTTTTATTTTTTAAATTTCAAAATTTAAGTTCAATTGTTATTTTTATTAATTTTATAAAATAATTTATTGATATAATATTTTAAAATAAAAAATTTAATAACAATGTAATTTTAAAAAATA
Source organism: Kokia cookei (assembly GCA_039519145.1). Classification (NCBI taxonomy): domain Eukaryota; kingdom Viridiplantae; phylum Streptophyta; class Magnoliopsida; order Malvales; family Malvaceae; genus Kokia; species Kokia cookei. The sequence goes on along the minus strand of CM076901.1, from coordinate 2,532,261 downwards.
GCATAATAAACTTGAATTTAATAAATAATTTAAAAAATAGGAAGGTTTGGACAAAAATATAAACTCGAAAAATGGACTTGGACAAAAAATGAGGCCCATACCAAACCAAAACCAACAATTCTCCAAAACACACACACCGAATACAGCATATACCAAACCAAAACCAAAACCAACAATTCTCCAAACAGATTACCGATATGCTCATTGCAGGAAACCATCCAAGCAAGAACATACTACAACCACTATTCATAACTAATCACCAATATTAACAAAAATTGCAACCATCCATCCCTGAAACTTCGGTCAGCAGCCTGCATAAATAGAAAACATAGAGCTTTCCAATCCAACAGACAAATCCATAGCATTTACAAATTAAATGCTAGGCTGATTTCAACATATTTGATTTTTTATAATGTATTCATAAATTTAAAGGTAATATAACAATTTTAGTGTAGACATGTTTTATTTTATAAATATTATTTATAGTGTTGTTGATTGGGGTTTGAAATTACTTATACTAAAAATAATAATATACGAAGATATAAATTATCTAATATTTCTTGTTATTGCTTAGAATCAAATGTGTCGAGCAATGTGGAGGAAATATATCTTTACTTTTCTAGTCTCAACACCAACATTTTGCAAAGCATTGGAGTATTCGCTTCTCTTAAAACATTGTCTTTACATGGTTGTGGACTTAGTGGTCCCTTACCTAATCAAGGTAAACAATTTTATTTTTTAGCTCAAATTGAATTCTTTATGAGCTTTCTGTAATATAATATTTCCTATTATGTTTTGTAAAATAAAATTTATTCACAATTTCTTCCGTGAATTTATAATTTTTCAGGATGGTGTGATCTAAGGAATCTTGAAGTACTGGATGTGGGTGAGAATACACTTGAGGGGATGCTTCCTCATTGTTTTAGTAACTTGACATCTCTTCGTTACTTAGATATTTCAAGAAACCATTTTCAAATTCCGCTGTCATTGGCACCATTTGCAAACCTTTCAAACCTCAAATTCCTTTTGAGTAATGAAAACAAGATGATAATGGAACCTTCCTTTCATACCTCAGTCCCAAAGTTTCAATTGAAATTCATCAGTTTGCCAAAGTGCACTACATCTCAGCAACTCAATCTTGAACTTCCCACCTTCCTTTACTACCAATATGACTTGAGATATGTGGATCTTTCTCAAAACAATTTCAGCGGAACAGTCCCAACATGGTTGTTAGAAAACAACACAAAGTTAGAAGTTCTCATCCTGAGGGGTAATTCTTTTACAGGTCCTCTCTCATTCTCGTCAGCTCTTAATGTTAATTTATCTTCAATTGACATATCTGAAAACAAATTACAAGGTCAGATTCCATCCAATATATGTTCCACTTTTCCACATTTGAGGGGATTATATTTATCCAAGAATGCTTTTGAAGGTAATATCCCACTTTGTTTAAGTGGCATGAAGGATTTATCAGTTTTAGATCTATCAAACAATCAATTGTATGGAAAAGTGCCAGAAGAGTTGATCAGGAAAGCCTCACTGACTGTTTTGAGACTATCAAATAACAACCTCAGTGGAAATGTAGTTCCTGCAATTCTCAACGCAAATGGGCTGCAGAGTTTATATTTGGATGGAAATAATTTTTCAGGAGAGATGACAAATGTTGATGTGTCTACTTTTGAGTTTCCAAGTTCACTAATCGAAATTGATCTTGGTAGCAACAAGTTGCATGGAAAGCTCCCAAGATGGATAGGGAATGCATCAATTTTGGCGAGACTAGCTTTGTCCAACAATGGTTTCGAGGGTTCTATTCCAATGGAATTTTGCAACTTGAATTACTTGAAATTTTTGGATCTTTCTCAAAATAATTTATCTGGCTCTATACCGTCATGTTTTAATCCACCACACATAGAGCATGTCCACCTCCACGAGAATAGACTGGGAGGTCCACTATCACATGCTTTTTATAATAGCTCTTCGCTAGTGACTTTAGATCTCAGAGGAAACAATTTGACAGGTAGTATTCCAAAGTGGATTGACACACTTTCTTCTTTGAGTGTTCTTCTTTTGAACGATAATCAATTTCACGGAAAAGTTTCAGCTCAGTTATGCAAGTTGCATTCTTTAAGCATCATAGATCTTTCTCAAAATATGTTTTCTGGTCCTATACCTTCTTGTTTGGGAAATTTATCTCTTCCAATCAAAGAGAATATGATTCTAGCAACTGGTGGGTATAATTTTTTTCCAGAAGAAGAAAAAACACCATCCCTTTTGTGGGCATATTTTGAAAGGGAAACAATTGTTTACTATCCTGACAGCTACTTAGAAGAAGTAATAGAGTTCACAACAAAGAGTGGGTTCTACTCATACAAAGGCAACATCCTTGAATATATGACCGGGATTAATTTATCTTGCAACAACTTAACTGGTCATATACCACCAGAATTAGGGAACTTAAGTGAAATCCATTCTTTAAACTTGTCGCACAATAAGTTGATCGGAGTTATACCCTCATCTTTCTCAAAACTTGAGCAAATTGAGAGTTTGGACCTTTCTCACAACAACTTGACTGGTGAAATCCCCAATCAACTGGTAGAGTTGAACTCTTTGGAGGTTTTCAGCGTGGCGTACAACAACTTGTCAGGTAGTATTCCTGAACCAAAAGCTCAATTTGGGACCTTTATTGAAAACAGTTACGAGGGAAACCCTTTTCTTTGTGGAGATATACTACATAAAAGTTGTTCCAAAACCGATTCACCATCAACAATATCAACTGTGTCAAAAGACAAAGGAGAAGATGGTTTGCTAGATACTTATGATTTTTGTGTGAGCTTTTTGGTTTCTTATGTAATTGCGGTGTTGACAATTTTTGTTGTCCTCTACATAAATCCATATTGGCGAAGAGCTTGGTTTTCTGTCGTTGGAAAATGCATCACCACCTGTCGCTACTCAAATGTGGGCAATTTTCTTACTTATCACATTTTCAGGCAATGTGTTTAGCTACTCAAATTATGATTTGATTTCCTCACCTAATTGCTTAATTGTGCTAAGTTGGGCTGCGATGAATATTTTGTTTATTTTTTGCATTTTGAATAAAAGTTCTTATCTTTGTGAGGAGGAAGTTTATAGTTTTATCTTATGGTTTTATCATTTTCAACCATCAATTTCTTTTTTTTTTCTATGAAATTCAAAGTAAAATCATAATCCATTACTATGTATATGCAATAGCTCTTTGAATTAAATTAATTCACTTTATCAACTTTATATTCTTACCAACAAAACATACATTCAGAGTTCAAATAAGTTCCACACCTAATTTTTTACTACAATACTCAAGAATTTCCTAATTAACTTTATATTCACTTTGTCGAAAAGGAACATTAACTTAACCTTTAAACATCAGTGAAGGCTCATCAGATTTGCTAAGCAACCTTACATACACATGTAAAAAGCTTTGCTTTTGGATGTAAGGTGTGACTATCATCACAGTTTTTCCTAATTAGCTGATAACTTATATCTAACATTTATAAGGGCTAAGTAAATTAACATGCATGATGTAAAAGAATTTCACTATAAGATCCAACGGTAAACTTAATAAAAGATAATCAACATAGAATGTTAGAAAGCAATGAAGAACACTAAAAATTAATAAACACACTTTTCCGTTGCACTTTTCAACAGCACTTTTTTTTAAAAGCACTTTTTAAAAGCATTTTTCAACCACAACAGCAATGAAGAACTAGTCCTTAGTCTATCGTGTATCAACTCTTCATTTTTCTTTAACTACCCATGTCCGACGTTAAACATGGATATGGAGATATGACCAAGTCACAGTGACATAGTTTTTAGTTATGGTGAATGGGATTCGAGTGCTGGACCTCCTTTTAGATGCATGGTGAGACTTTCATCGCATCTTTCAAATTTGTTTATAATGCTTCATCTAATCTGCCGGTGAAGTTTATAGATAGTCTTAAGAGCCACAAGAACCTAGATATTGTAAATCCAATATCTTCCAAACAATTCAACCATGATATTAATGATGATGGAACCAAGATTATCCACTATCAATGACATAAAATGAGCTGTAAATGCTGACGAATAAACATGCACTGTTTTTCCAACCTGTGGATTGGAGAGCATTGACAAGCTAACTTTTCAGACCATTTGAATCCAATAATATACATAAAAATGCCAAAGGAGAATAATTCATTTTGGAAAAAGAACTAATAATATGCGAAAACTTACCTTGTTTAACAAGAACACAGCATATGCTGCTCTTGTCGTGTCTTGACCTTCTAAAAACAGCGGAAATTCTGTCGGCTTTACATTTGCTGAAAGTGTTGTATCCAATGACAAATCAGAAGATGCAGGGTCTATTGAAGACACATGGTCATTAATATATGAGCGAGAACCACCCAAGCGCAGAGGATAACGCAAGGGAACTTGTAAATAGGATGCAATTAGTGAAACAGCCTGCAAATGATGAAATAGCAGGAAACAAGAAACAATAATAGGTATGATTAAAATTATAGCCTAAACATGAGAAACAAACAATCAAGATGCAGCCCACTATACCATATTTCCATCCTAGCAATTAAAAATTACTACAGCATCTTCAAGCAACAAGGGATTGTAGGTCAAAAAAACTTGATAACCATTGCTTGATATTATCAGAAAAAAACAATTTCAGTAAAAAATGGTAACTTCGCAGAAGAAATAAAACGCACATGTGCAGCATATCCCAAGGCAGTTGCAGATCTCTGAACCTGCTTTTTGTCAATGAAAAAACTCATCTTCGTAAAAGGAAACAAGGTGAGATGCAGACCTAAAATCGTCAACGATCCTTGATTGACGGGCTTTGATGCAGAAGGATTCCCTAGTGAAGATAGGAACAAAGGAACTTCGTATCAGTACATCACCAGACACCACCTCTGTGTGGGAGTCAAAACAATATTCAATAATATATAATCATGAAAGTAAGAGATACGTAAAATCTCATAATATTCAAAAGCAAAAAAAATGTTTTGATATGAGAAGAGAATTGAATAGTAGATTGCTAAAAGAGGAATAACTGAAGTACATGTAAAGTATACAACCATTATAACCAAAAGAAGAGTCAAGTGATAGGTAACGGTACTCCTTAAGCTGTTTAGGAATCATAAAAGACTTGTCCAGTTGACAAAAATAACTCATTTCATTCTCCCCTAGTAAAACATCATATTGGACCAACCATATTTGATACCAAAGGATATGCATATCCAGGCATGCCAATTGTAGATATTCCCCGTGTTGCAAGAAGGAATTGTTCAAGAGAAAGAAGCTGCTATTGTTGGTAAAGTTTTCCTCAAACCATTTCGAACATCCAAAATCTCAAGAACAAAAAGGAAAATGTAGGAAGGAAATATAACAAGCATCACAATGGGTTCTCGATGATATAAGTGAGAGGATAAACATTAATTTAGAATATAAAAATAAACCACAAACTAAACAGGAAAGAGATATTGATTTCTAAACGAGGAGACTGGCTGCTAATTAAAACCATATGCAGTGTTGTCTAGGGCGCAAGACGCATTCTAGGTGCTAACCTTTATATTGCCTCAAGCGCAAGGCACAAAAAAAGGCGCTAGCCTGAGAGCAGTAAAGCGCAATACGTATATGTGAGAGTTTTTGCAAGTCTGTGTGTCTATAACATAAAAAGTTTAAGATATATAGTAAACTCTTAAGCGTGGTCTAGTTTATCCACAAAACTTGCAATTTTTTTATAGGTGAATGCTCAAATATTGAGAATTAGTTTGATATTATCCCTTTCTTATTAGTAAACGTTTGTCAAATGAAATATTGAGAAATTCAATAAGCTCAATAAGGCAGGCTTTTTCTAATGCCCGTTGCCTTACAAAAAAGTACGTGCCTAGGTGCACCAGGCGTGTGCTTGATCAAATGGACCTCGCCTGGAAGGGTCTAAGGCGTTTTGTTGTATAATACTAAGGCGTAGGCATGCCTAGGCGCACGCCTTGACAACACTGACCATACTTTTGTTTTATTACAAAGCATTATCAATCCAAAACAACTAGCACATTACCTAATATACTACTGCTAGAATAGGACTCAAGTTCTTGCTCCTGTGCAGGTCCAACCAAGATCTTTACAGGATAGAGTAATGAAACTTGTGATATCATATATTGTTGCCTTGCTCGAAGCTTCCTTCGCACATTTTGTAGTTTAACACAACCCCTTTCTTCAGTGAGTAATCTATTGGCTTCCTGTGATAAAAACAACATATAATCAATCATGCCATGCATGCAAGACTACCAACCAACTATCTAAAAAAAGAGACAAAAAAGTAGGAGAGCAAGAAGGGGATAACCCTTGACTATGCAAAGGAATTCATAGAACGAGAATCATCTTATCCAAGCCCCTCATCTACCTTCACTGGGGGTGGAGGTGCGAAGTGAGAGTTCTTATTGATCGGAGAGGAGAATATATAACATCTAAAGCTGGATAAGAAGAAACCTTCAAATATATCATAAATTCAGCATTCATGATAATATAAAAATGAAATGGCAAAGCTAATTTATGCTAGAATATTAAAAATGCTTCACCTGTAATCGCTTCCTTGCTACAGAAAGGGAGGTACCAGCAACCAACAATGATCTTACTTCAGTACTGAGCATTTCCTCCTGTTTTTTAGCATCCTCTGTTGCAACTTTGCAACAAGTTGACATGTTTGCCATAACTACTTTCCTTGCCTCTAGTCTCTCACGCATTTCCTCAAGCTCGTTCAGTTTATTCAAAGACTCATTTTTTACCTGCACAGCATGCTCCCGCCCATTAATCAGTGGGCCAATTAATTAGGTCACAGAAGACAAAACTAAATTACCACTCACCAGGTCCCCTTGAAGTGTCATATGGCTTTAACAGTTCAACGTGCAATATCTAGTAAAAGTAAAATAAACATAGAAGAATGCAAATGCAATTCTTAAACGCCTTTAAATGGACAATATGAAACAGTTTAAGAGCCCTATAAAACAGAAAAGTGGAGAAAAGCATCTGAAAAGGAAAAAATTGAATTGAAACAATAAATCCATTTGGTACAAACAGCAACAAATCTTGAAATAAGCTTTGGCTTTAGCCCAATAAAGCTCGGGCATCCAGCCAAATAAACGGTGATTGCCATGTCAACTTTTTGAGACAGTAGAAAAGAGCTCGAAATTCCCAATTTCCAAAAATAAGGACATAAGAAGGAAAAAAAATGTACTTATTCTTAGTAGAAGAGCAAAATGAAACTAAATGAAGCATAAGGGAACTGATATGAATTGAGATTGTTATTTTTGGGACTAAAAAGAATAAGCAGATTGAATATTTAAGATTTTGTAAGGGAAAAGTTCCATTCACCAACACAATTATCGTCGCCCTTTATCCCAGTAAAGCTTAACTGACAACTTTTCTGTCTCATGTTCTTGCTGAAGCATTTGAGCAACCCAACAGAAGTCATTATATTTCAAACTGAAATGATTGGCTTTATCAATTTCACAACCTATACTGTCCAACCTATTAAGTAATTTAGGTGCAGACACCAGAAATCTATCGGATTCCTAAAGTTTATTTACCTAAACAATGTGATAAATTGATTCTGAAAACAAATGCTTCACAAAAACATTGGGGATCCATTTTAAAAGCTAGAACTAATAAAGAAGAAGAATTGGTATGTGGATATTGTCGAAACCATTTTTAAAAACGTGTTTCGAAGATTGTTTTAAAATTGGAAAATGGGAGTCACCACCAATCTTTTTATATAGTGTGATTGGATCACCATAAAACGTTTAAAAATCGTTTTTTTTTTTAATATTTTGGTCTTCGAAATCCAGAAAACAAGTTCGGGAGTCGGTTACGCATAAGGAAGGATTAACACCCTCATACGCCCAAAATTGGTATCACACTGATTATCTTAGGGTCTTGTTTATAAAATTTTGAAAACTCGAATAAAGTTTAAAATACGATTCTTGAATGCATGAGTTACGCTTAAAAGAAATCGATTTTTGTTTGGAAGTCCCACTATTTTGAGGTGATCGAGACAGAAAGTCACGTCCAGTGAGTTAGGACATAACGTTTCGAGATACAGAAATAACGAGTTTTCCTTTGTTGTTAGGACACAACGTTTCGAGATCTAGAAATAACGATCTTTCCTTTGTTGTAAACTTTTTAAACTTTGGAAAAGGATGTTCGATTATCTCGATTTGAAGAAAAGTCGCACCTAGTAAGTTAAGGCACAAATTTTCAGAATCAGAGATAAAGAAATATTGCCTCGATTTAAGGGTATTCGATTATTCCGATTTCAAGAAAAAATTGCGCCTAGTAAGTTAAGGCACAAATTTTCAAAACTCGAAATAAAAGAATATTGCCTTGATTTTAAAGTTTACATGAAGATAATTTTGAAAACAAATATGTGAGTTTAATATGAGCAGTTAATAATGGATATTAGATAACACGAAGCAAAATAATTTGACAGATAAACGATATATAAAAAATCAAAAAATACGAAATACGAAGGCATAATAATTAAAATTTAAATACAAATATTGAAGAGGAAGAAAAATAAAATAATCAGAGTTGAAAACGAGATTTTTGGATACCCGAGGGTAAAATGGTAATTTTGGTCACTCGGGGGGCAAAATGATAATTTTGGGAAAGCTCGGGGTCAAAAAAGGAATTTTTAGACATCTGAGGGTAAAATGGTAATTTTTTGGAAAAAATAAGGGTCAAAAATGGAATTTTTGGAAGTTCGGGGGTAAATTGGTATTTTTTGGAAAAATTGGAGTCAAAAATGGAATTTTTGGAAGTCCGAGTGTAAAAATATAATTTTCGAAAAATAGGGTCAAAAATGGAATTTTGGAAAGTTTGGGGATAAAAATGTAATCTTTTGAAAAATTAGGGTTAAAAATGGAATTTTGGAAAGTTTAGGGTTACAATATAATTTTTAAAAAGTTCGAGGTTGAAAATGGAATTTTAGAGAAGTTCAAGGGTCAAAATATGATTTTTTGATAGTTTAGGGGCCTCTAGAGCAATAAAACTAAAACATGGTGACATGTGGCAGTCTCTCAGGTGTTCAGAAATCAAAAGACTAATTTGAAATTCATTTAAAATTTTTGGGCCAATTTTGTAATAAAACAAAACTTGATTTAAGGGCAAAATTGGAATAAAAATAAAAGGAGAAGGACCAATTGCAGAAATAAGCCAAGATAAGAACACTTGGCAACTTCCTAGGCTTTCAAAAGGGCAAAGGATTAAATTGAATAAGAGATGAAATTATTGGGTTAATTTTAAATTAATTAAAAATACAAAAAGGACCTAATTACAAATTGAAAATAAAGCGGAAGGACCAAATGTATAAATAGCCTTTTTAATAAAAACACGCGGATCCTGGTGGAGCGGGTCACAAATCAAGTCGGGTCAGCCAAAACGATGTCGTTTTGAGCATTTTAAAGCCATGTCAAAACAACGCTGTTTTGGATTACTATATATAGGTTATTTCCTTAAAAAAAATCACTTTTACACCCTTTTTAAAAAAAAAACAAATTTCCTTTTTTAAAATCATCTCAAATACTCTCCTAGGCCGGCCACTAGGACTGCCAGTCACCGCCGAGACCCCACCAACCGTCGCACGTGGTTGTCACAAGCCACTGTCCGTCAATGCACCTGCCGTCCGTCACCGCTACGAGCGCGGTTGTCACAAGCCACTGTCCGTCAATGCACCTGCCGTCCGTCACCGCTACGAGCGCCATGCGCCCCCGATCGTCGCTGTCAGGTATTTAGGTAAAACTTTTCTCTTTTTTTATTTTTTAAAACCTTAAAACCCAAATCTGAGTTTGAAAACCTCATATTTCGAATCAAAAAGTTTAGTCCTCCATTTTTTTTTTCTTTCCTTTTTATTTCCCTTAATTGTTAAACCTAGTCCAGATCTTTAAACATTAACCCTTTTTCTTTTTTATTAATGTTTTCTTCAGATTCTCGGCCACAGCGACAATGGTGACGTGGGGAAGGTCTCGCTCGGCTCCGATAGTGGTAACAGATCCGGTCCAAGGTAAACGTTTCAACTTTCTTTTTATTATTATTATTATTATTATTAGAATTATTACTTAATAAATTAAATGTGTATTTAATGCGTTCTTGAGAAAAATGATGAATGAAATTAATATAATAATTAATAATTATATATATATATGGATATTTACAACGTCTGAAATAATTAAGCAATGAATGATAATAATGATATAAACATATCATGAAAACGTTTTAAGTTTGAATAATGAACAAAAAAACAAACAAATAATCAACACGTATATTTAATGTACCTTGCAAGTATTCAATGCTCTGTGTTCTTTTGCTATTAGTTTCGAACCTCTGGTCTTTGTATTGATTTCTTTTTTTGAGTCTAAAAAAGAAAAAGAAGAAGAAATCACTCTTACAATGGAATTGAATTCGGCTTTTATAGCCTTCAATACAATGATTTTTTTTGTCTTTTACAACTTAATACCTATCTCTTCTTCTTTTTGCAGATTCACAGTGGCGGTTTGGCAGTGCAAGTTGGTAGTTTGTGCTGCCGATGTTGACGTGGAGCGCTCTGAATGGTTGAGTGTAAACGGCAGCAACGGTGCAAGTGGGAGTAATCACCTTTTAGAGTTTGACTTTAGGGATTGGGTTATGTATTGGGTAGTGTTTAGTTCTTTGGTGATTTGGGCTTTTTATAATTGGGTCTGGTTTGGGGTTGTAAATTTGGGCCTTAAATTGGACAATTGTAATTGGATTTTGAATTTTGCGTTTTTTATATTAAGTTTAAAATCATTTAAAATTTAAATAAATTTAAATTTAAAACAAATTTAAATTTAAAATAAATCTAAATTTAATAATAAATTTAAAATCAAATTAAACTTAATTTAAAATTAAAATTTGATCCAAAGCTTGGGGCCCGGTCCAAATTGGGCTTCAACAGATATAGTTCAGGAAAATTTAAGCCAAATGAAATTAATTATGTTATATTTTAAAAAGAATTATTAGCTATAAAAAAAAGGATAAAAAATTTTCTTATCTATTTAGCACCTAAAAAGTTTATCATAAAAACTGATAATCAGGCTGTTAAACATTTTCTTACTAATAAAAGTTTAGAAACGGTACCAAGAAGAATTAGATGGTATAATGAATTATTTACTTTTAATTTTGAAGTTTTATATGTTAAAGGTACTAATAATGTTATTGTTGATTATCTTAGCAGGCATTATGGACAAAAGTAAACAACCTTTAGAAAAAGTTGGAGAATAGACAACTATTCGCAAAAAGCGAAATAATTTCCATAAAAAAAATCACTGTCCAAGATTTATCCTAATCAAGGATATTATGTTCCATATCCATTGGCAAGACAACCAATCCCAATTCAGACTTTTACACCACAGGTAAATTACTTGCCTTGGTCACCAAGCTAGTTATGTAGAAGTTATTCAAAAAGTAGAAAAATTTTGTGTGAAAGAAAATTTGTTGAAAATACAACAAATGAATGAGGTAAAATATTTTTATAATTCAGGATTATCACCAGAAATATATAATATCATTAATGAAATATAGAAAACTCATATTACTGAACAAAGAGTAAATTTTAAGAGAGCTCTTACTAAGCTTTCACAACTTTTAGTTGAAAAAATAACTAAAGAACAAGAAAATCATGATTTATTATTAAAGTCAATTTTATATCGTGACTGGGAGGATTTTGAAATAAGTTACTTAGACATTAAGAAGATAAACAATCTTCTTGATATAGTTCAATATTTTAGGAATATGGGAACCTATAATCCAATCCTTAATAAAATATTTAGATTATATCTTTATAATAAAGCTTGATTTATTTTACCATTGGATTTATTTGGAAAAATTAACAGGATCATTTGCAACCAGCAGGATCTATTTAAAAAATCTTTTTCTCAGTATTTTTTTCAATCTTATGTTTTTACAAACTATTTGGGAGAAAAATTTCTTGCTATAAAATTTAGATTTGATCATGAATCATTTGATATAAGAAGTATTGAATGGGGTTTTGTTAAATAACTCACCGTTCAAAATTTTTCTTTTCATTTTTTAAAAGATTTTTCAGCATTTGTTAAAACTATGCTACTTCGTATGGTCAAAAAAGATAACTATATAAAGTATTTTCATATTGATATTAGCAGCCTAATTGGTGTAGCTGAAAGAGAAAAATTTTATCACCCATATCAAATATGAGATGTTAAAATAATGCTTGGAGAACCCAAACTCTCAGCAGCAAATGAAGACAAAGAATACTTGACAAAATACATTGACAAGTGCTATAATAACCCTACTTATTATCAAATCCAAGCTGGAATTGATCTTGTGGTCAAAGCTAAAGACCTACTGCAACAAAAAACATATCATCTTTCGATTGATGGACGCAGAATTTTGTATCATGTTATATTTTACATAGTTATTCGTAATCATCCAATTTAAAAAAATAATTAATATTTTGATATCGTGTAGGTATTATACTTTAATTCACAATGTATTTTGCACAGCAATTCATCTAAAATAAATAAATAAATATCTTCTTTTTGCGTACCGTATTATACGTTCATGTTAATAATTCATATAATACGTGTTGGTATTATACGTTCATGTTAAAAGAAAATCCATTTGTCTTCTTTTCTTTCTTTTTTTTTTTTCATTTTGATTGAAAAAATAATTTTAATCTAAATTGAACAAATGTTCGGTTCAAGCTCGAATATTGTTAAATTCAAGCTCAACTCGAAATTTAAAATTTGTTATTTGGTTCGAGCTTGATCAAACATATATTTTTTAGTTCGAGATCAAATTTGTTTATCAATTTTTGTATTCAAGCTTGAGCTTGATTCAATAATTAAACTTAGAGTTAATAATATATATTAAGGGCAATAGCATAATTTAATAACATAAAAATATGAAAAAATATATATATATAATATAATATTAAAAAATAAATAATATTATGTACATTGTATCAAATATTAATCCTAATAATGAAATAATATTATTTTTTTTGGTTGAGAACAACGTCTATATTATAAAAATGGACATTATTTTCTTGGATTATATGGGAAGTACTAGAAGGTTATAAATGAAATTGATGGGTTCATTGACTGTATTAAGTTTGTGTCCAAGGGCGGAATTAGGGGTTGGGAGGCGCCGGTCTTTTTAAAAATAGAATTTTTTTTATATAAATCCTTTATAATTTATAAATTTTAAATTAGTAATGGTAAAATTACATTTTGGTCGTTCAAAAAATAATAAAAATTTGATTTAATCCTTTAAAAATTATAAAGATGTAGACTATTAAGCTTGTGTCTTTTATAAAAATTATTAATATTTATTTATAAAAATTTCATTATTTTTTATTTAATAGTGAGATTAAACATGATCATGGTTCGGGCCGGATCAATGTAAAATTTTAAGTCCATTTTCTAAGTTTGGACTCAACTCGGCTCAAAAAATAGACATAAAATTTTATCCAAACTCAACCTGAATAAAAATGTTAAACCCAAGTCTGTCTCGCCCATATTAATTTTTATATTATTTTTATATAAAATAAATTAAAAAATATAATACATCAAATACACTAAAAACATTACATAAATATTTTTCAACAAATTGAATTTATATTAAATTTTTTTTTTTTTACATAAATAAGACTAAGATAGTGCAACTTAGCAAGTGAAAGCCTCTAAAATAGTAGCAAAATTAATAATAAAATAAGAGTTATACAATATTCAAATGATAACAACAAAATAATAGTATTATAATGTCAAAATGCCAACAAAACAACATCAAAATGACAGCAAACAACAACAACAAAGCAGTAGTAAAAAAATTAGACAAATTTGGGTCGGGATCGAGTAAAAAAATCTTACTTGAAGCTCAATCTGTTTAAAAATATAACCTTATTTTTTGTACAACTTCATTTTTCGAACCTATATTTTTATCCAAACCCTTTTACTTTTCAAGTAAATTTTGGAGTCTGAATAATATTTTAGTGAGATATCAGTGTTATTATTCATTTACCGAATACATCAAATATTACCTTATATATATTCACTCCCTCTTATTATATCTGACTGGAGAAATTGAAGTTCATCCAAGGAAATGGCAATGTGCGTTTTTTTCACGGAGGGAAATTATCATATAAAGGTTAGATTCTACCTTTACTTCCTGTAACTTACCGAATACATCAAATATTTCTTTTTCTTTTCAAATTTCAATTTTCACTAAAAGATAGTTGTTAAATTCATTAAGTTCTTCTATTTCCAAATTTGGTGTGGCAAATATATTACCGTATGTGTAATGTCATGTCAGTTTGTTAATACTCACTAAAAATCTAACTAACGGACTAGCGGTTGTCATTTACATCAATACTGAAATTTCAAAATTCGGAAAGTATAGGTACTTGGAATGATTCAATTAGATAGTATGGCTAAATTGAAAATAATTGAATTTAATCAAACTGATTTAATGGCTACTGTCTCGGTCAGAACTAAAATTTCAAAATTCAAAAAATTTAGGGACTAAAATTGATCAAATTGAAATACAGAGATTAAATTTACTACTTTCGTAAAGTACAGTGACCAGCAACAGAATTTAACCTTCTATAAATAAGTTCACCAAAGTCAATAGTCAATCTTTGAAAAGTAATGCAGTTAATCACGTTAGGATTTCGTGACTTAAAATTCCAATCCACTAGGCTTTCTACATACATATTAGCTATGAAAATTCAACCATTGATATAAAATTGAAGACCCTACAAATGTTGGAAAAAGAACTTGCAAGGACTCAAAATTATATATGACTTGCATATAAAACCAATTAGATAAAACTAATTAAATTTTTTTTTAATATATTGGTGTGATTAAAAGATAATATCTATTTATATTTTTTTAACTCGTTAACAATGCACACACACCCTGCACATGAAACCACTCCTTAAATTCTTAAAACCAATTAGAATTAATATATATATATATCTGTTTTTTACCATATTAATATAAATATTGTATGCTCTGTATTTCTGAATTCATAAATTTTGAAATTCAAAATGCATGTGTTTAGAAATTCAAAATGCACTCAATTATAAATGCAATTAATTTTAAGTTAAAATATTTCATAAGTCTTTGTATTTTTACAAATTTAGAATTTAGTCTATTTATTTTTACTTTCAAAATTTTAATCTCTTTACTTTTCAGATTTCAAAGTTTAAGTTCAATTGTTAACACTGTTATTTTTTTTATTAATTTGTTTTGGTGTGACATTTTTGAAATAATAAAAAAAAAACTCACATGATAAGAATGTGACTAGAAAATGACATTGCGATAAACTTGAATATAACAAAATCAAATTTAACAGTGTTAACAGTTAACTTGAATTTAAAATCTGAAAAATAGAGTGGTTAAATTCTTAGAAATAAAAGAATATGGACTAAATTCCTAATTTATGAATTGTACAAGGACTTATGACAAATTTTAACCTTGAGTTTAAATGCTAAGTTGATTTCAACATATTTGATTTTTTTTAAGACTCTGTTTGATAAGCATGTAATTTCTCTATTTATTAGTGATATTTCTCCTAATAAATTATGATATTTATGTTTTTAATTATATTATTTATACTTATATTTATTTACATTTGATAAGTGAGAAGTTTATTTTTGTCAAGATTTTGCGCATTGGACTTTCAACACAGCTCATTTTTTTGTATTTTAATCATAATTTGAGCTAAAAACCTCTATTTTAAGCCCATAATATACCGATTAGAAGAAAATTGAAATGTGTAACTAAAGTTATTTGATGGATGAAGCCCAAAAATATTCAGAAGCCGTTCAAAAACAATCTGAAAGTTTGACGCGAAAATTGTCACCCGTAAAAAATTATGATTTTATTTAATTAAAGAATTTTATTTATATAATCATATTGTATCTAAAATTACAATGATTTTATTTAATTAAAGAATTTTATTTATATAGTCATATTGTATCTAAAATTACAAACTCTAATAATAAACATACAAAACCAAAATCAAGAACTAAAATTCCCAAGAACAAAAACAAAATGAAGACTTCAAAATTTCCATTAATAAAACCAAAACCAAGACCTAAAATTTCCTTGAATAAATCGAAAATCAAGACCTAAATTTTTCAATAATAAAAACAAAATCTAGAGTCAAGACTTCAACTTTTCCATGAATTAAAACAGTGTAGCTATCAAATCTCAAAAGTTGATGTTGAATTCGAAACCTAATCTTTTGAAGTGTAAGAAGGGCACAATCCAATATTTTGATTTTTTGCTCATTCAATATAACTCCAACTACACGATTTTATGTCCACCTCACACTCTTCATATTTTTTTGATCATTAGTTTTTCAAGATTAACATCAACATTTGATTTAAAATCAACGGTAATTCTTTTTCTTATATAATATATTTAAAACTAACATTTGATATGTAAAGATTCACAAAAATAGAAACTAAACAGATAAGAAATCTAACTTTTATCTTTTCATTCAAATTTGATCAACTCCAAATGATTTGAAATCATCTATTTATACAAAGACTTATCAAACTAATTCTTTAACAGATTAACCATCTAACAGTTTAGCAGAACTAATAAACTTCTAACTACTTCTACCAGACTACTGCTTCTTAACTCTAATATTCACCCAGCTTGGTCAAATTTCACAACTCGAAGCAACTGTCGTAGCCGACTAAATTGCTGCGCAAAAAGAGGTTTAGTGAAAATATCTGCTATCTGATCACATGCTGGCACTTCTCCAACACACAGAGACCCAGCACTTACCTTTTCTCGAACAAAAAACAGATCCAACTCCACATGCTTAAACTTGGAATGCATTACTGGGTTAGCGGCAACCGCCACAGCACTAGAATTGTCACACCAGATAACAGGAACATCAGCAGACTTAAGTTGAAGCTCACTCAACAATGAGCCAATCCACGTAACATCAGCAGTTGCTGCAGCCAAACCACGATATTCAACTTCAGCAGTCGACCTAGAAACAACCTGTTGTTTCTTCGAACACCAGGACACCAGATTACCACCAAAATAAAAACAATACCCAGAAGTCGATCGTCTATCATCAAAATCTAAGCCCCAGTTAGCATCAGCATACCCTTCGAGCGGCATCCGATTCGAAGGGCTAATAAGAACCCCGTACTCAAGCGTTCCACACAAGTATCGTAATATCCTTTTAAGAGCAACAAAATGAACATCTGTAGGTGCATGCATGAACTGACAAAATTTTTTATCATTAATATGATATATATTAACTCATTAATAGAATATCAAGACTTGTTTTTATCAGTGAATAAAATTTTGTGTAAAATTAACTGACTTAAAACTTATCATTTTTGTCATCCCATCTTCTCTCCAATCTTGTTTTGATGAAAAAATTTTAATTCATCCTCAAATCAATTGCTCCAATTGCAACTTAAAATAAATTTAGCAGTGTATTTAAGTCAAGAGTTGATAAGCATTTTTGTGGTCCATTCATCCTTTCCTAACGAATTTTCACCAAGAGTTTGGCAATAAGGAATTTACGTAAATGAGAAGTCTAGATTGATCCAATTTTTGAGGAATTAATTAATTATATATTATTTTTATATTATAGTGAATTAGTGGGATGTAGTATGTTCCGCTTGTATATAAATAAGAAGCTTATGCTTCTTTAGATTATATACATATACAAGTTAAAAGGTAGCATACAGTTGAGAGAGAAGTGAAAACAGAGCGATGAAGATGATGATGGAGTGGAAATGGTTATGGTTTATTAGGATGGCAGTAATGTTGTTGGTGTTAGAAGGATGCAGGTGGTGTACTACTGATGCTTGTTTGGAGCATGAGAGGATCGCTCTCTTGCATCTCAAACCTTTCTTCAATTATGGTAATCATTTGAAAAGTTGGGTTGAGGTGAAGGGTTCAGATTGTTGTAAATGGGAAAGAGTTGAGTGCAACACCACCACTAGGAGACTCGTACAACTCTCCCTTAATTCCTCAAAACCGACATACAACGAGCATTATAAGAATCTCAATGCCTGGTATCTCAATGCTTCTATGTTTCTTTCCTTTGAGGAATTGAAGAGTCTTAATTTGCGAGGGAATGGCATAGGTGGTAACCTTGAAAATGAAGGTCGTGCCTTTAATTTTTCCTTAATTACATCTTTTATTATTCCCCTACTCCCCATTGTTAATTAGCAATTGCTTATATTTTGTTTTATTTTATTGAAGAAAAGTCACTAACAGCTTGTACATATTTAAAAGAACACTCCTACAGGCTTTGGAAAACTATCATCCACATTGAGAAATTTGAAGATCCTTGACTTAAGTGATAATTACTTGAATGATAGCATTTTGTTATCTTTGAGTGAGCTTTCATCTCTTCGGTATTTAGATCTATCTAGCAACGAATTTGAAGGATCAAGTCATCCAAGAGGTAAATTAAGTTTGGTTTGGTGTTACTAGGCTCGGTACCTAATTTTCCATTCTGTTTATCCGTTGTAATTTAACTTTTGCTTTAGTAAATTTTTCATATAGCTCAGAAAGAAAAAACAATTAACAAGTAATTATATAAATATATATCAGGTTTTCAATTGCTTTCAAGACTCAATAACTTGGAAACTCTTGATTTAAGTGTGAATTCTTTGAAGAATAGCATTTTGTTCCATATGAGAAATCTTTCATCCTTGAAGACTTTAAGATTGAGAGATAACCAGTTGAAAGGAAGGCTGCTTCATATTCAAGGTAGACTGATTTTACTTGTTTCCTTTTTACTTTAAAATCAATTTTTGTTTAAGGGAAAGTTAATGTTGCAATATGTCATTTGTTTTTATCTTATCATGAAAAAATAACTGATAAACATTTGGGATTGAATTTCAGAATTGAATAATTTGACGAATTTGAAGTACTTGGATTTAAGTGGGAACAGTATTGAAAGCATCTCAAACAAAGGTACAAGTTTTCATAGAATTTATATATTGAATAAATTAAGTTTTCAAAATCATCTTACAAAAATTTCAATGACCATTATATTAAGTATAGAAATTATTTTTCTTCTTACGATAGATGGAACACAAATGAGGCTAACCAATTTGAAAGCTATAACTTTGTTTTTCTTGATAATTCTTTCTAGAACCTTTTAAAATTAATTGTTTCAAATTTGTACATTCACATTTCATGTTAGAGGATTTTCATCTTCACTTCAAGTTTTAGATTACTTTTTTTTTTCCATGTTTATTTAATTAAAATATTTAGTAGAAATTAAAATTATTAACATAATGATTTTTTGAATTGGACGTGGATATATATAGGATCGAACAATTTGATAAATTTGAAGAAACTCAATTTAAGTGATAATCAAATTGAAAGTTTTCAAGCATTTATTTTTAATCAATTAACTAAATTCTTGCATATAATTAAAATTTATGCCAATTCTTTTCAGTGATGAAATTATATGAATCTTTTATAGATGGTGGTAAAAAATTGGAGTTGACCCACTTGGAAGACCTTAATCTAGATGGAAATCTCTTCAATAACAGTGTATTTGCATCCCTTCACAAGCTTTCAAATTTGAAATCCCTGAGCATACATGACAATCAATTGAAAGGATCAATAGATATGAAAGGTAAAATTATTACTTTTTTTGTTACAAAAAGTTTGACTTTGTTAACAAAAATATAATAATGTTTTAAGAGGATATAATGAAGTTTATCTGCTGTTTTCTTTTTCTAGATTTGGATGCACTTATCAACTTAAGGACACTAGATATGAGAGGCAACGAATTGACAGATTTTGTGATCCACAAAGGTATCATTTAATTAAACTTTATTTTTTTTTTAATTTAAAAGTTTAGTTTTGATCACAGATATTATAATAATGGTTATTGTCATATTTGAAACTAAAATATGAGTTTGGTGAAACAGTTTCTAAATTCTCCATTATAATGTGTTTGGACTTTGGTTTGAAAGTAAAATATTTTATTATTTTCATAAATTTCAAGTGTTAATGTTTATCATTATTTTGTTTGTAGAATTATATTTTTTAAATAATTTATTGAACTTTTTATGAGATAAATAATAATTATAAAATAAAACATAATATTATAAATAAAAAATATACATATATTTATGGAAAAAATATGTAATATATATTTTTTAAAATTTTGTATATTTTTAATAATATAAAACATAAACTACATATTAGAGTTAAATAAATGGCATCTTTTGGCCAAAAATAAATAAATGCCAATTTTGAATAATTTTAAAAAAAACTTCAATTTTATGAAATTTATGCTTAAACTTTTTTTCAAACTTTCTATAAATTTCAAAACCCACATGTTATTAACTTTTTGGTTAAAAAAATGTGGTAGGTCTACGTACTCTTAAAAAATTCTTAATTCAATTTTTGTTTTATTTTTAAGAATTTGATCCTTTTATTTTTTAAATTTTAAAATTTAAGTTCAATTGTTATCTTTATTAATTTTGTAAAATAATTTATTGATATAATATTTTAAAATAAAAAATTTAATAACAATGTAATTTTAAAAAATGGCGTAATAAACATGAATTTAATAAATAATTTTAACAGTATTGTGAAATTTCACATTTGAAGAGTAAAAAGGAGATCTGACATATTTCAACTTAACTATTTCTGAGCCAAGATTTAGTGCTTTAAAAATTTATTTAATCCATTGAGTTTACTTTTAAATGTTTTTTTGTTCAGTCAATTGGTTATAAGTAAAAGGTATTAGGAACACCGAACTAGACCTGATCATGGGCCGGGTCACCCCTCTAGACTTGAAGGTCTGCCCGAAAAATGGGAGAGTTTGGATAAAAATATAAGTCCGAAAAATGGGCTTGAACAAAAAATGAGGCCCATTTTCTAAACGGATTGGGCCTCGGGTATGATTTTTTGCCCGAAACCAACCCGGCCCGAATAAATTAATTATTTTTAATAAAAAAATTATATTGTTGTTTTGGTTTTTTTTACTGTTTTGGTTGATTTTTTTTGCTGTTTTTGACTTTTTTTTATTGTTTTGATTGCTATTTTCATGTTATTTTTGTTGTTTTACTGTTATTTTTGCTACTGTTTTTGTTGTTATTTTTTTTGTTTGGATGTTATTTTATATGCATTTTTACTATTGTTTCACTGTCTTTTTTTATATTATTTGAATATTGTAGAACATATGTTTTATTGTTAATTTTTTTACTAATTTAGTTACAACAATCTTAATATAATTTTTTTAATGTATTTTAAATTTTTTTATTTTTTAATGTTTGTTTTAATGTTTTTAAGTGTATTTGATATATTATATATTTTTTAAATTTGTTGTATGTAATAAAATAATAGAAAAATTAATATGGGTCGGACTCGGGTTTAACTATTATAATTCGGGTCGAATTTGGACAAAATTTTAGGCCCATTTTTCGGGTCGGGCCAGACTTGGGCTTAACAATTAGATCTAAAATTTTATTGAAGCCCGTCCCGACCCACAATCAGCTATACACCCAACCCATACCAGAAAAGCAATAAACCAGCCAAAAAAGTTGAAAACAGAATAAACACCAGAACAAAACACACACACACCGAATACAGCATATACCAAACCAAAACCAACAATTCTCCAAACAGATTACCGATATGCTCATTGCAGGAAACCATCCAAGCAAGAACATACTACAACCACTATTCATAACTAATCACCAATATTAACAAAAATTGCAACCATCCATCCCTGAAACTTCGGTCAGCAGCCTGCATAAATAGAAAACATAGAGCTTTCCAATCCAACAGACAGATCCATAGCATTTACAAATTAAATGATAGGCTGATTTCAACATATTTGATTTTTTATAATGTATTCATAAATTTAAAGGTAATATAACAATTTTAGTGTAGACATGTTTTATTTTATAAATATTATTTATAGTGTTGTTGATTGGGGTTTGAAATTTATACAAGTTAACTATATCAGTTAATTACTTATACTAAAAATAATAATATACGAAGATATAAATTATCTAATATTTCTTGTTATTGCTTAGAATCAAATGTGTCCAGCAATGTGGAGGAAATATATCTTGATTATTCTAATCTCACCATCAACATTTTGCAAAGCATTGGAGTATTCGCTTCTCTTAAAACATTGTCTTTATATGATTGTGGACTTAGTGGTCCCTTACCTAATCAAGGTAAACAATTTTATTTTTTAGCTCAAATTGAATTCTTTATGAGCTTTCTGTAATATAATATTTCCTATTATGTTTTGTAAAATAAAATTTATTCACAATTTCTTCCGTGAATTTATAATTTTTCAGGATGGTGTGATCTAAGGAATCTTAAAGTACTGGATGTGGGTGAGAATACACTTGAGGGGATGCTTCCTCATTGTTTTAGTAACTTGACATCTCTTCGTCACTTAGATATTTCAAGAAACCATTTTCAAATTCCGCTGTCATTGGCACCATTTGCAAACCTTTCAAACCTCAAATTCCTTTTGAGTAATGAAAACAAGATGATAATGGAACCTTCCTTTCATACCTCAGTCCCAAAGTTTCAATTGAAATTCATCAGTTTGCCAAAGTGCACTACATCTCAGCAACTCAATCTTGAACTTCCCACCTTCCTTTACTACCAATATGACTTGAGATATGTGGATCTTTCTCAAAACAATTTCAGCGGAACAGTCCCAACTTGGTTGTTAGAAAACAACACAAAGTTAGAAGTTCTCATCCTGAGGGGTAATTCTTTTACAGGTCCTCTCTCATTCTCGTCAGCTCTTAATGTTAATTTATCTTCAATTGACATATCTGAAAACAAATTACAAGGTCAGATTCCATCCAATATATGTTCCACTTTTCCACATTTGAGGGGATTATATTTATCCAAGAATGCTTTTGAAGGTAATATCCCACTTTGTTTAAGTGGCATGAAGGATTTATCAGTTTTAGATCTATCAAACAATCAATTGTATGGAAAAGTGCCAGAAGAGTTGATCAGGAAAGCCTCACTGACTGTTTTGAGACTATCAAATAACAACCTCAGTGGAAATGTAGTTCCTGCAATTCTCAACGCAAATGGGCTGCGGCGTTTATATTTGGATGGAAATAATTTTTCAGGAGAGATGACAAATGTTGATGTGTCTACTTTTGAGTTTCCAAGTTCACTAATCGAAATTGATCTTGGTAGCAACAAGTTGCATGGAAAGCTCCCAAGATGGATAGGGAATGCATCAATTTTGGTGAGATTAGCTTTGTCCAACAATAGTTTCGAGGGTTCTATTCCAATGGAATTTTGCAACTTGAATGGGTTGGAATTTTTGGATCTTTCTAAAAATCATTTATCTGGCTCTATACCGTCATGTTTTAATCCGCCACACATAGAGCATGTCCACCTCCACGAGAATAGACTGGGAGGTCCACTATCACATGCTTTTTATAATAGCTCTTCGCTAGTGACTTTAGATCTCAGAGGAAACAATTTGATAGGTAGTATTCCAAAGTGGATTGACACACTTTCTTCTTTGAGTGTTCTTCTTTTGAAAGATAATCATTTTCATGGAAAAGTTCCAGCTCATTTATGCAAGTTGCATTCTTTAAGCATCATAGATCTTTCTCAAAATATGTTTTCTGGTCCTATACCTTCTTGTTTGGGAAATTTATCTCTTCCAATAAAAGAGAATGAGATTCTAGCAAGTGGGTGGTATTTTTTTCTTCCAAAAGAAGAAGAATCACTATCCATTGCGGGGACAAAAATTGAACTGTACTATCCTGACAGCTACCTAGAAGAAGTAATAGAGTTCACAACAAAGAGTGGGTTCTACTCGTACAAAGGCAACATCCTTGAATATATGACCGGGATTGATTTATCTTGCAACAACTTAACTGGTCATATACCACCAGAATTAGGGAACTTAAGTGAAATCCATTCTTTAAACTTGTCGCACAATAAGTTGACCGGAGTTATACCCTCATCTTTCTCAAAACTTAAGCAAATTGAGAGTTTGGACCTTTCTCACAACGACTTGAGTGGTGAAATCCCCAATCAACTGGTAGAGTTGAACTCTTTGGAGGTTTTCAGCGTGGCGTACAACAACTTGTCAGGTAGTATTCCTGAGCCAAAAGCTCAATTTGGGACCTTTATTGAAAACAGTTACGAGGGAAACCCTTTTCTTTGTGGAGATATACTGCATAAAAGTTGTTCCAAAACAGATTCACCATCAGCTACATCAACTGTACCAAAAGATAAAGGAGAAGATGGTTTGCTAGATACTTATGATTTTTGTGTGAGCTTTTTGGTTTCTTATGTAATTGTGGTGTTGACAATTTTTGTTGTCCTCTACATAAATCCATACTGGCGAAGAGCTTGGTTTTCTCTGATCAGGAAATGCATCACCACCTGCCGATACTCAAATGTGGGCAATTTTCTTGCTTATCACATTTTCAGGCAAAGTGTTTAGCTACTCAAATTGTGATTTGATTTCCTCGCCTAATTGCTTAATTGTGCTAAGTAGGGCGGTGATGAATATTTTGTTGATAATGCTTCATCTAATCTGCCGGTGAAATTTATAAATAGTCTTAAGAGCCACAAGAACCTAGATATTGTAAATCCAATATCTTCCAAACAATTCAACCATGATATTAATGATGATGGAACCAAGATTATCCACTATCAATGACATAAAATGAGATGTAAATGCTGACAAATAAACATGCACTGTTTTTCCAACCTGTGGATTGAAGAGCATTGACAAGCTAACTTTGCAGACCATTTGAATCCAATAATATACATAAAAATGCCAAAGGAGAACAATTCATTTTGGAAAAAGAACTAATAATATGCGAAAACTTACCTTGTGTAACAAGAACACAGCATATGCTGCTCTTGTCGTGTCTTGACCTTCTAAAAACAGCGGAAATTCTGTCGGCTTTACATTTGCTGAAAGTGTTGTATCCAATGACAAATCAGAAGATGCAGGGTCTATTGAAGACACATGGTCATTAATATATGAGCGAGAACCACCCAAGCGCAGAGGATAACGCAAGGGAACTTGTAAATAGGATGCAATTAGTGAAACAGCCTGCAAATGATGAAATAGCAGGAAACAAGAAACAATAATAGGTATGATTAAAATTATAGCCTAAACATGAGAAACAAACAATCAAGATGCAGCCCACTATACCATATTTCCATCCTAGCAATTAAAAATTACTACAGCATCTTCAAGAAACAAGGGATTGTAGGTCAAAAAAACTTGATAACCATAGCTTGATATTATCAGAAAAAAACAATTTCAGTAATAAATGGTAACTTCGCAGAAGAAATAAAACGCACATGTGCAACATATCCCAAGGCAGTTGCAGATCTCTGAACCTCCTTTTTGTCAATGAAAAAACTCATCTTTGTAAAAGGAAGCAAGGTGAGATTCAGACCTAAAATCGTCAACGATCCTTGATTGACGGGCTTTGATGCAGAAGGAGTCCCTAGTGAAGATAGGAACAAAGGAACTTCGTATCAGTACATCACCAGACACCACCTCTTTGTGGGAGTCAAAACAATATTCAATAATATATAATCATGAAAGAAAGAGATAAGTAAAATCTCATAATATTCAAAAGCAAAAAAAATGTTTTGATATGAGAAGAGAATTGAATAGTAGATTGCTAAAAGAGGAATAACTGAAGTACATGTAAAGTATACAACCATTATAACCAAAAGAAGAGTCAAGTGATAGGTAACGGTACTCCTTAAGCTGTTTAGGAATCATAAAAGACTTGTCCAGTTGACAAAAATAACTCATTTCATTCTCCCCTAGTAAAACATCATATTGGACCAACCATATTTGATACCAAAGGATATGCATATCCAGGCATGCCATTTGTAGATATTCCCCGTGTTGCAAGAAGGAATTGTTCAAGAGAAAGAAGCTGCTATTGTTGGTAAAGTTTTCCTCAAACCATTTTGAACATCCAAAATCTCAAGAACAAAAAGGAAAATGTAGGAAGGAAATATAACAAGCATCACAATGGGTTCTCGATGATAAAAGTGAGAGGATAAACATTAATTTAGAATATAAAAATAAACCACAAACTAAACAGGAAAGAGATATTGATTTCTAAACGAGGAGACTGGCTGCTAATTAAAACCATATGCAGTGTTGTCTTATCTAAGCCTGAGAGCAGTAAAGCGCAAAACGGATATGTGAGAGTTTTTGCAAGTCTGTGTGTCTATAACATAAAAAGTTTAAGATATATAGTAAACTCTTAAGCCCCTCATCTTATCTAAGCCCCTCATCCACCTTCATTGGGGGTGGAGGTGCGAAGTGAGAGGTCTTATTGATCGGAGAGGAGAATTCATAACATCTAAAGCTGAATAAGAAGAAACCTTCAAATATATCATAAATTCAGCATTCATGATAATATAAAAATGAAATTGCAAAGCTAATTTAAGCTAGAATATTAAAAATGCATCACCTGTAATCGCTTCCTTGCTACAGAAAGGGAGGTACCAGCAACCAACAATGATCTTACTTCAGTACTGAGCATTTCCTCCTGTTTTTTAGCATCCTCTGTTGCAACTTTGCAACAAGTTGACATGTTTGCCATAACTACTTTCCTTGCCTCTAGTCTCTCACGCATTTCCTCAAGCTCGTTCAGTTTATTCAAAGACTCATTTTTTACCTGCACAGCATGCTCCCGCCCATTAATCAGTGGGCCAATTAATTAGGTCACAGAAGACAAAACTAAATTACCACTCACCAGGTCCCCTTGAAGTGTCATATGGCTTTAACAGTTCAACGTGCAATATCTAGTAAAAGTAAAATAAACATAGAAGAATGCAAATGCAATTCTTAAACGCCTTTAAATGGACAATATGAAACAGTTTAAGAGCCCTATAAAACAGAAAAGTGGAGAAAAGCATCTGAAAAGGAAAAAATTGAATTGAAACAATAAATCCATTTGGTACAAACAGCAACAAATCTTGAAATAAGCTTTGGCTTTAGCCCAATAAAGCTCGGGCATCCAGCCAAATAAACGGTGATTGCCATGTCAACTTTTTAAGACAGTAGAAAAGAGCTCGAAAATCTCAATTTCCAAAAATAAAGACATAAGAGGAAAAAAAATGTACTTATTCTTAGTAGAAGAGCGAAATGAAACTAAATGAAGCATAAGGGAACTGATGTGAATTGAGATTGTTATTTTTGGGACTAAAAAGAATAAGCAGATTGAATATTTAAGATTTTGTAAGGGCAAAGTTCCATTCACCAACACAATTATCGTCGCCCTTTATCCCAGTAAAGCTTAACTGACAACTTTTCTGTCTCGTGTTCATGCTGAAGCATTTGAGTAACCCTACAGAAATCATTATATTTCAAACTGAAATGATTGGCTTTATCAATTTCACAACCTATACTGCCCAACCTATTAAGTAATTTAGGTGCAGACACCAGAAATCTATCTTCTTTGTACTCTACAACTAAATAGCCTACGGCTTATCAATCAAACACAGCTGAAAACTTAGCGAGGAAACATTATATAAACTGAAAAAACAACAACTTCAACTTGATTCATAGCTCGGCAAGTTCAGGGAATTGGGACTTCTACCACCATGATCACTTGATCCAACTATTTAAAAAGTTTATTCTTCTCTTTCCTTTCCCTTATTTTCTAAATCAGGAAAAATTATAGCATATAAACTGGATTACTACTCCAAGTTTCTAAAATTTCAGCAATATCCCTTTTACCTTTTACTCAAGTCACTACCCCCCAATTAACAAATATAATCCCAGTTTCCCTTTTACTTCAAACCCCCTTTTTTTTCTCTACCCAATTTCAGCTTATGTTCAAAAACCCAAAATTGGTTTGCTAAAATAATATAATTTTCAAAAACAAAAATAACCTAATTTTAATAAGAAAAACAAAGCATTACCTGAATTAGTGACTGGAGCTTCTCTTGAAGATTTTGCTTCTTCTCGTTAGCTTCCTTAAGGGCAGAAGTTAAACTCCACAATGTAGCTAGCTCGTTGTCGAAATCTTCCCATTCAATTAGTTGCATATTTTCATGTGCAGCATTGAAGTAACTCTTTTTTAATTTCAGGTTATCTAATTTTCTTGTTGAAATTACATATACTTTTTAAAATCAATATCAAATTTAATTAAAAGAGTAATTAGAATTTTAAAAAACAAAAGTGATTAAGTGTGATATGTATATGAAGACTTTAAAAAATTTTCAAATAATTATTTTTTTCCAGATTGGGCTGATAAATTTAAAAGTAATATAATGATTTCAATAAATGAAAATTTTATTTTACACAATTTATTTTTTTGTTTGAGGAATGATTTCAAAATAAATATTTATATATTTCTTTTCGGTCACAGAAAATAAAGGTTTGGGAAAGTTAAAAGTTCTTCACCTCCAAAATATAGTCACCGATGATAGCATTCCCAAGATGGATAAGGAATGCATCATTTTTGCAGAGATTAGCTTTGTCCAACAATGGTTTGAGGGTTCTATTCCAATTGAATTTTGCAACTTGAATAGGTTGAAATTTTTAGATATTTCTCAAAATAATTTATTTGGCTCTATACCGTCATGTTTTAATCCACCATATATAGAGCATGTCCACCTCTACGGGAATAAACTGAGAGGTCCACTATCACTTGCTTTTATAAAAGCTCTTCACTAGTGACTTTAGATCTTAGAGGAAACAATTTGACAGGTAGTATTCCAAAATGGATTGACACACTTTTTTTTTTGTTATCTTCACAAGTTGTGATGAATAGATGACGATATTTATTATCGTTGAAATACCACTGACCACAGACATTTTCTTTTAGAAAGCGGATAGCTCTTCGTTGACTTGTTCCTGTTTTGAGAGTTTGAAAATAATAAATGATTTCATGAGTCGGTTTGGAATCATTTTATCTTGATTTTTATATGTTTTTTTGTTTGTTTTTCCATTGTTTAATAAGTCTTCACTTTTAGAAGTTTTTATCTACTCTTGTAGTACACTTTTCAGTCTTGTTTTTGCAAGTAATTTTAAGGTTGGTTCCATCGTCGTCTCCTCTAATTTGGTGAATGCTTGGTTCTTTTGTAAATTTATGCCCATCGCTTTGGACCATCCGAGTTTAATTTCTTTATTGTATCAAGTGCTGACAATCACTCCTGATATGTTGTGTTTGAGTTGTTACAGAGTCAATTGTCAACGTGCCATAATGTTCTATTGATACTGAAACTGAAGCTTTTGTTATGTTGATGGAGCTTGTCCTGTAGCGCGTACAACGAGTGTTTGTTATTTTTTTCTTGAATTGTATGGTATTATTCATTGAATGAATTAATGAATTTCTTTTCAAAAATAATAATAATTAGGGTAAACTACATTTAAGGTCATTAAACTATTAGACACAATTTCAAAAGTTTACAAAAAGTATTACTAAATTATTTGAAAGCTTTCATTTAAGTTATTGGATTGTTAAAATCATTGTTGGATGGCTTTCGCCATTCACACAACTTGCACCAATCAAAAGCTTTCATTCCCTTTCTTTTTTACAGTTCAGTTTTTTTCATGAAACAACTTTGAACGTCATGAATCTACGAACCAAAATCTAAATAGCTTTCTTCTCCGGCCTCTGACCTTGACTGTCAAATCAACTTGGATCTAAGATATGTTATTCTACTCGTTGATGGATACTGATCTACCGTATCGATCGTCGAATCGTCGTTAGGAACTCGTTAGCCAAACTTTTTTTTTTAAAAGAAAAGCTTAACAGTTCAGTAACTTAAATAAAAATCATTGAATAGTTTAGTTACTTAAATGAAAAGTTTCGAATAATTCAGTGACCATTTTATAACTTTTTATAATTTAGTGACCAAAACATAAATTTACTAATAATTTAATAACATTAAACGTAATTTACCCTAATAATTAATAGAGTGGAAAAGAATTCTACAACCCAAATACACGATATTACGTCCAATTCATACTCTTGATTAAAATGTCAACTAGAAAATGTCAAAATGATATTATGATAATGATCAAAATGTAGTTTTGATTCTTTAATTATGTTCACACTTGGGATTTTCCTTTTATATTTTAATTTGATATAATTTTATTCTTTATTTTTAAAGTGACATTATTTAGTTTTGATGATTGTAAAATTAGTTTTGATCCCTCTATTATATTTAAATCTGGGATTAATTTTTATATTTTAATTTGGTATAATTTAATTTTTTATAATTTTATAATAATATTAGTTAGTTCAAATCATTAACATCATTAATTATTTTGATAAAAATGAAAATGTGAATTTTCTTAAAAACAAAAAAAAAAATGTTTTGACATGATAAGTTGGTATGAATATTTTTAAGAAAAACTTTGAGTGCCTCAACAATTTAATAGGAATATTTAAGGGTGTAAATTATTTGGATTAACTAATGATATTATAAAAATAAATAAATCAAATTATGTCAAATTAAAATATAAATACTAAATCCTAAATTTACATATAGCATAACACCCATAACCATAATTTGACCTAAAACAATTTATACCAAACACAATTTTTATTATTTGATTTAATAACGATATATTTTTAAAAAAAACATTATTTTTAATTAAAATAGCTTATGTAATTACCTATTTCTCCAAAACGAAGAGTGTAGTCATAATAAATTTCAACTCTAGTCAATTTCGGTTGGCTATCAAATTAAAGCCGATGTGATTGCCACAAATTAGTACATTATTTTTCCACAAACTTTCCGTGTCAAAGAAGTTGGATTTAGTTTCACCAAACACATACTTAGTTGGGTAAGTCTAAAAAAATATTTTTGTTTTTAAAAATATTTTTATGAAAGTGTTTATATATTTTAATAGTTTATATTAATTTTTTTTTAAAATCATAATTTTAAAGCAGACGTAAATGATAATTTAATTATGAAAAATTTATCTTAAATTATTTAAAAACTAAATCTTCAAAGTGAATTTAGCGTAGGGACTGAAACCAGAAATTGACCTGTAATAATTTCTCAAGGAATAGTATTAATTTGGAAGCGGTCAGCCTGTACAAGGGTCAAGATTGACTCCGTCAACTCTAATGGATAAATTGCACTCATGATCACTAAATTATTTGTAAGTTTATGTTTTGATCTCAACATCATAAAAGTTATAAAATGATTACTAAACTATTCAAAAGTTTTTATTTAAGTCAATGAGCTGTTAAATATTACTACTATATAGCCTTCTCTGTTTGCACTACTTGCATGAATTGTAAGTTCTCCTTCATTTTCTCTTCTACAGGTCAGTTTTTTTTTCTCATGAAACAACTTTGAACGTCACAATTTTACGAACCAAAATCCAAACAGTTTTCTTCTCTGATCTTTGACACTAGCTGTCAGATTGACTTGGATCTAAGGTATGTTTTTCTAGTCATTAACAAGTATTGATTCATCATACCAATCGTCGAATGGAGCTCGCTAGCCGGATTTTTTTCTCAAAAAAAAAACTTAACAACCGAGTGGCTTAAATAAAAACTTTTGAATAGTTTAATGACTTAAATAGTTCAATGACCATTTTACAATTTTTTAAAATTGAGAGATCAAAACCAAGGGTGAAACTAGGGAAGGCCCCGCCCCTCTTAAAATGGAAAATTTTGTATTTAGGTCTTAAAATTTCTTAAAACTAAATTAATAAAGGTAAAATTTCACTTTGACCCCCCTAAAATATAAAAATTTGATTTAATCCTTTAAAAATTATAAACATATAATGGTAAAATGGTATTTTTACTATCGTAAAAATTACAATTTAATTTAAGTCCCCAAAAACTTTTCTGGTTTCGCCCTTGGCCAAAACGTAAATTACTAATAGTTTAATGACATGGAGTTGAATTTATCCATTAAATATATTACAAGGATACTTATTTTGATTATTTCCACAACCAAACTTTGTAGGGCCTATATATAGTCAGTGTGTGAAATTATATTTCCACAGCCTTAGGTCATTGTCTATAAATAATAAGCTTCATGAAGGCTTATTCAATTGAGAGAGAAGCAAAAACAGAGAGATGATGGACTCCAAATGGTTGTGGTTTATGAGGATGGCAGTGATGAGTGTGTTGCTACTGTTAGAGAGATGCAGGTGGTGCACTACTGATGCTTGTGTGGAGCATGAGAGAGTTGCTCTCTTGCAACTCAAACCTTTCTTCAATCACTATAATGAGTTCGACAGCTGGGACGAGGTGAAGGGTTCAGATTGTTGTAAATGGAAAGGGATCGAGTGCTACTGGGAGACTCATTGGACTCTCTCTTGATTCTATAAGGTCCGGATACTGGGATTATTGGTATCTCAATGCCTCTTTATTTCTTCCCTTCGAGGAATTAAAGAGGCTTTATTTGACAGGGAATGGCATAGCCGGTTGTGTTGAAAATGAAGGTTCTATATTTGATTTGCCCTTAATTTCATCTTTAGTTACTCTTCTATGTACATATTTTCAACACAACTCATTGTTAATTTTGCAATTATTTGTTACTATTAACTCTACAGGTTTTGAAAAGCTATCGTCCACATTCAGTAATCTGCAGTTCCTTGACTTAAGTCAAAATCGTCTGAATGATAGCTTTATATTATCTTTGAGCGGATTTTCATCTCTTCAATATTTAAATCTAGCTTACAATCTATTCCAAGGAAAGTGGCCTCATATTCAAGGTAGATTGGCTTTCCCTGTTTTCTTTTCCTACTTTAAAGTTAAGTTTTGTTTGGGGAAAAATTTTGGCAATATATCATCTGCTTTTATTATATCTTGAATACACAAACCAATTGTTGGGATTGAATAATTTTATTCAAACTTGAAGGTTCAGTGTTGAAGCCTTAGTAATCACAATTTTTTACATATTTCTTTTTATTTTTTCTTGGCCAAATAAAATTTATAAAGAAAGGTGGAATCCATCAAACAAGAATTATAACATTACATCCCATGGAAACCACACATTTTCCTTCCTTGAAGGGCTTTGCATAAAGTCCTTACATATGTAGGACCCTTTATAATTAATTGTTTCAAATTAGTACATTCACTTTTGGGGATTTTTCAACTTCCTTACTTTTAAAAATATGAAGTATATTTTAATATTACTAACATATTTGTTATTTGAATTCAATTTGAATATATACAAATAGGATTGAATAATTTGATAAACTTAAAGACATTGGATCTAAGGTGGAATCAAATGGAAAGCTTTCAATCCTTCAAAGGTGTGTATTTATATTTTGTACAATGATAATCAAACACTCGAGCCATTAGGCCACAATTTAATGTTCAATTAACTAATTTATTACATACAATTAAATTTTATACAGATCCTTTTTCATTGACGAAAGTACATAAATCTTTTGCAGATGATGGTAAAAAATTGGAATTGACCCATTTAGAAGAGCTTAATTTAGAAGCAAATCTCTTCAATAACAGTGTATTTGCAACGCTAAACAGGCTTTCAAATCTGAAATCTTTGAGCATAGGTTTCAATCAATTGAATGGATTAATAGATATGAAAGGTAAAATTATTATTTTTATGACAAAAATTATGCCTCTATTTACAAAAATATTAATCATGTTTTAGAATGATTTAATGGAGTTTATCTGTTATTTTTTCCAGATTTGGATGCATTCACTAACTTACGAAAACTAGATATGAGTGGTAATCAATTAAAAGGTTTTGTGATCCACAAAGGTATCATTTAAATAATTTATTTCTTTTTTTTTTAGCATATTGGTGTAATTACATTGTAGTATCTGTTCATACTTTTTTAACTTTTTGACAATGCACACACACCTTACATATATAAGAGTTCGAACCCAGGACTCCTAAAATGAACATCATCTTCTTTTCCATTGAAGCCATTTATTGAGTTCAAATTAAAACAACTTCTAAATGGTGGTTTATGTAGAAATTACAATTAAGGTAAATAAGACATTTTTTAAAAACTTGTAATTTAAAAATAGGCTAATATACTTAAAAAAAAAAAAAAAAAAACCTAAATTACCACACATTTTTTAGACGTCCTGGTTAAATAGCAATGATTCAAAACACTTTTTTTTTTTACACTATTTCTAAAATTAAAGATTCAATCGTGTGGATATGTAAAATACAAAATTTCTAATCATAACAAAAAGCGGAGGAAAACGAATACTCAATTTAAAGTGAGTAAATAGAAGTCCATACTTGATCTCATATATACCTTTTTGTAATTAAATAACCTCATATCATATAATTTTCTTTATCTACAAAAACTCTTGATTTTAATATTAAAGCAATTCTTTTTTAATTTCAAGCTCTTATCTAAATTTCTTGTTGAAATTATATATACCTTTTAAAATCAATATCAAATTTAATTAAAAGAGTAATTAAAATTTTTTTTTAAAAAAAAGTGATTAAATGTAATATGTATATGTAGACTTTCAAAAATTTTCAAATAATTATTATTTTTTTTCAGATTGTGCTGATAAATTTAAAAGTAATCTAATTATTTCAATAAATGAAAATTTTATTTTACACACTATTTATCTTTTTTGTTTGAGGAATGATTTCAAAATAAATATTTATATATTTCTTTTGGTCACAGAAAATGAAGGATTGCGAAAGTTAAAAGTTCTTCACCTCCAAAATATAGTCACCGATGATAGTATTCCGCTAGAAAACTTAGTAGAGGCATTCTCATCAGGTAAACATCTTCTAATTTTTACCATTTTTTATTAACATCTAATGCTTCTTCTATTCCCAAACAACTTACGTTTTATTAACATCTAATACCTCTTGTGATTGAATAGAATTAAGCAATCTGGAGGAAATAAATCTCGATTATTCTCGTCTCAACACCAACATTTTGCGAAGCATTGGAGTATTCACTTCTCTGAAAACTTTGTCTCTATATAGGTGTGGACTTATCGGTTCCTTACCTAATCAAGGTAAAATTTTCTATACCATCTTTTCTTTTTATCTGATATCTCCTATTCTGTTTTAGAAAACCAAATTTAATTAGAAATCCTTCCATGATTTTATAAATTTTTCAGGATGGTGTGATCTAAGGAACCTTCAAGTGTTGGATGTGAGTGGGAATGCACTTGAGGGGATGCTTCCTCATTGTTTCAGTAACTTGACATCTCTTCGTGAGTTAGATATCTCCATCAATCAATTTTCCGGAAATCTAACTCCTTTAGCAAGTCTTACATCACTCAGAGCCATTTCGCTTTCAAGTAATCATTTTCAAATTCCAATTTCATTCGTACCACTTACGAACTTTGCAAACCTTGAGGTCCTCTTGGCTGATGAAAACAAGTTGGAAACGGAACCTTCCTTCCACACTTTAGTCCCAAAATTCCAATTGAAATTCATTAGTTTGTCAAAGTGCAGAACATCTCAGCAACTCAGTCTTGAACTTCCTACCTTCCTTCACTACCAAAATGACTTGAGATTTGTGGATCTTTCTCAAAACAATTTCAGTGGAACTGTCCCATTTTGGTTGTTAGAAAACAACACAAAGTTAGAAGATCTCATCTTGAAGGGTAATTCTTTTACAGGTCCTCTCACATTACTGTCGACTCCTAATTCAAATGTATCTTCACTTGACATATCTGACGACAAAATACAAGGTCAGCTCCCTACCAATATATGTTCAACTTTTCCACATTTGGAGCAGTTATTCTTATCCAAGAATGCCTTTCAAGGCAATATCCCTCCTTGTTTAAGTGCCATGAAGAACTTGTCAATGTTAGATCTATCAAACAATCAATTGGCTGGAAAAGTACCTCAAGAGTTGGTCAGGAAAAGCTCACTATTCCTTTTGAGACTATCAAACAACAACCTCAATGGAAATATAGTTCCTGTGATTCTCAGTGCAAACGGGTTGCAGAAATTATATTTGGATGGAAATCATTTTTCTGGAGAGATGACAAATGTTGATGTCTCTACTTTTCAGTTTCCAACATCACTAACAGATATTGATCTCAGTAACAACACATTGCATGGAAAGCTTCCAGGATGGATAGGGAATATGTCACTTTTGGAGAGATTAGACTTGTCTAACAATGGTTTCGAGGGTTCTATTCCAGTAGAATTTTGCAACTTGAATAACTTCAAATTTTTGGATCTTGCTGAGAACAATTTATCTGGGTTTATACCATCTTGTTTTAATCCCCCAAACCTAGAGCATGTCCACCTGCACAGTAATAGACTGAGTGGTCCATTGTCACTTGATTTTAATAAAAGCACTTCACTAGTGACATTAGATCTTAGAGGAAACAGTTTTACTGGTGGTATTCCAAAATGGATCGACACACTTTCTTCTTTCAGTGTCCTTCTCTTGAAAGCTAATCATTTACAGGGAAGAATTCCAGTCCAGTTATGCAAGTTGTATTCCTTGAGCATCATAGATCTTTCTCAAAATAGGTTTTCCGGTCCTATACCTTCTTGTTTGGGAAATTTAACTCTTCCAATGAATAAGGATAAGACCATGACACCAGATTTAATGTCTCCAACATTTTCAGAAATGGATGAATTGAAACTATTGAAGACGGTTATACTTTTCGAGTACATGATGCATTCCTATAGCTACATGAAAGAGTCGGTAGAGTTTACCACAAAGAGTGGATCCTACTCATATGGAGGCGACATCCTTGAGTACATGTCTGGGATTGATTTATCTTGCAATGAGTTAACTGGTCAAATCCCACTTGAACTAGGGAACTTGAGTGAAATCCATTCTTTGAACTTGTCACACAATAAGTTGGTCGGAGTTATACCCTCATCATTCTCAAAACTTAAGCAGATTGAGAGTTTGGATCTTTCTTACAACAATTTGAGTGGTGAAATCCCAAACCAACTGGTAGAATTGAACTCTCTGGGGGTTTTCAGTGTTGCACACAACAACTTATCAGGTAGTATTCCAGAACAGAAAGGCCAATTTGGAACTTTCATTGAAAGCAGTTACGAGGGGAACCCTTTTCTCTGTGGACCAATACTTCATAAAAGTTGCTCCAAAATCAATTCACCATCAACAAAATCAGATGACGAAGGAGAAGATAGTTTTCTAGACACATATGTTTTTCGGGTGAGCTTTTTGGCTTCTTATATAGTTATGTTGTTAACAATTGTTGTTATCCTTTACATAAATCCGTATTGGCGAGGAGCTTGGTTTTCTTTCATTGGGAAGTGCATCACCACTTGCCGTTACTCAACTGTGGGCAATCTTCTTGGGTATTACATCTTTAGAAGATGTGTTTAGATGAATTTTAGGGAGTATTTTGTTAGTTTTGCATTTTGAATAAAGCTCTTGTCTTTGTGGTAAGAAAGCTTAAGTCTGTCTTGTTTGCTTTATTTTTGTATACAAATATTCAATTATCTAGTCTTTCTTCTTTTTTGAAATTTCGATGGTTAGAGTTGTGTGATCAAATTCTTATTAAAGAAATAAAGTATAAGTAACAAGATAAAGTTTTTCAACCTATAAATAAACGTAATCGATTTCTCTTGTAATCATTCGAATTCGATATTAGTGAATCGATTTTTTCACGTAAAATCTATGTGTTCTATTTTTCTATTTTTTTGCTATTCATTGTCACTATGGACACTTAATTTTAACATTGATTATTATCATAATTCTTTGAATAAAATTAAATTGATTAATGGAGCACTCACAATTATTTATAAATTTTATGTTTCGAAAACTAATGAATGCTAAAAGAATAGTGAGTTATTAAAGAGAAGTTATATGATAATGGGTATTTTTAAAGTAGTGATTTAGTAGAAATAAATGGTTTTTATAAAAATATTATATAAATAATTAAATTTTATAGTTATTCTTATTTTTACATAAAATAATAAATATGATTTTTTAATCTTTCATAATGATTGATTAAATCATGACACCAGTTAAATTAATCGATTTTATAATAGTAGAGATGAAATAATTACTACAAAATTAGACTTGATTCGAATGAAAACTCTATTCTTCTTTCCCTCTCCAAATTATTTAGTGTTAAATATCTTTACTGAATTATTATTTGTACTACTTTATTCAAAGAACAAAAAGAAAAAATCGATAAAAGAATCAAAACAGAAATTATCACTTGAAAAAAAAAATAAGGACCTTATCCCAGCTGAGAGCATATCTCTATTATCTGTTACTGTGGGCTCCATTAAGCTGTAGGATAAGTGGGAAAAGAGTATATCCTTCTGAAAATTCATAATTAAATTTTAATTTTTTAATTAAGGTATTAGATTTGATTCGATGAAATTTTATAATTTTTATGAAGTCAACTTTGAAATTAGAGTTAAATCACATCCATAAAATCATATTTAATAAATCAAACATAAATTTAAACAAAATCACAATTAACACTAAATTTCTATTAAAAATCATAAAAAATTTAAACCTAATATTTGATAATAGTAATTAATAGGAGGGAAATTCTGATAACCCAAATTACACGATATTAAGTCCACGTCGCACTTTCGGTTGAAATGTCAACTACAAAGGACAACATTGAAAACCAAGCACTAACCGGAGTGTTCAACAAGTTTATACATCTTAATTAAATTTATTATTACTATGTTAAATTAATATTTCAAAATTTAATTTAATTAGAGTATATTATTTTTTAAGATAATGTAGAAATGAGGGTATTTGTTTTGCAAACAAACTATGTTTAAAATGATGCTTGGATATGTGGTCATAATTTAAACCACAAAATTAGAAGTGCGTAAATTATAAAAATGAACATTGAGATTATTTACGCAGTTCGACTTCAGTCTACGTCTGTAGGGTTTTACCTAGAACAATGCCTCACTATCTTTCTCACAGTACAACCAATGATTTAAGTTCTAACAATGGCTTAACACTCATCAATTTAGCGATCTCACCATTCTACAAAGACTAGATCACTCTCCTTCTAAGCTTCCCTCTCGAAAGCTTAGTTTTGAAACTCAAGAGACTCTCTTGATTGCTTACAGAAATAATGCACACATAAACAATTCCTTAAACAAATTTGTGCTCTATCAAGTTCTTAATCTCTTCATTGTCTCTTAACTTAGACAAAACTTAAGTTTATATACTACTAAGTTTTGTTTACATAAGAATTACAATCTAATCACTTCCCAAGGCTAAAAATCAACCTAAGATATTATTTCCATAAGAGTTCTAATTCAACCTAATACTTTTAAAATATGAAAAGTGACTTTCCTTGTTTGACAAATATTCTACCTCGGGTCGTAAGAAACCAACCTTCAATTCAATTCCAACTCAATTGATCTTCATGTTATAGGCTTTTTTCATCTAAATATCTTCAAAATCAATAGTCCAAAACTTTTGTTTTATTATAATTTTTTTAATAATAAATCAATACAACAATTATATAAAAAACTTCACACATTCATATTTTTATTTTGTCGATTGAGTTTTAGTTCGGTTGGTATCGACATTATTGCTAATAAAAAAAGATGTGAGTTCGAAACGGTTTATCTTCCTATTTAAATGTTGAGAAGAGATTGAAAATAATTCTAAATATTGTATCAATTCTTTTACCACATTATATAATGATAACATACAAATTTTTTTTTTTAAAAAAAATGTACTCGTATTGCATGCAAAACCAAGCAAAAAAAAAAAAAATCCTTCATCTCCATAACTATTCTCTAAAAAAATTAAATTTTCAAGAATTAAAATTGTGTAAATATGGGTAAGAATGGGTTTTTTTTTTTAAATTCCGATGTTCATTAATTGAAAGGCAAAAGGTCAAAAAAAAAAAAACATTGTGCTGTACAACTTTAAAACTTCCAAGGCACCGGTCACTCTCACCATACATCTGTTAAGCAGATATTGGTTGTGACAGGCGGTGCTATGAAAACGTCTGAAAAGATTAAAAGCCTTAACAAGAAAGAAGATTAATAAGATTACACGATTAATACGTATCTTATAAAAATGTAATATAATATTAAAAATAAATATTATTACATTGTCAGCACTTCAAATATTAATCTTAATAATGAAATAATATTTTTATTTTTTATTGAAGAAACTTGTATATTTTAAAAGAAGTTCTTAAATTTAAAATTTAAAATTTAAAATTTATATTTTTCAAATTTTAAAATTTCGATTCTCACTAAACGATATTTGTTAAAATCATTAAGTTTTACTATTTTAAAATTTTGGTGCGACAAACATATTATTATATGTGTAATGTCATGTTAGCTTGTTATTTTTACATATTACTCACTAAAAATCAAGTTAGTGGACTAACTGTTATCATTTGCATCAAGACTGAAATTTTAAAATTCGAAAAGTCTAGATACTTAGAATGATCCAATTGAAGAGTATGGATTAAATCGACAATTGTATGCATAATATAGGACTAGTAATTGCATTTAATCAAACTGATTTAACTACTGCTATGTGGGTCAGAATTAAAATTTTAAAATTGAGGAGTATAGGGACTAAAATTAATCAAATTGAAGTAAAGGGACTAAATTCACAACTTTCATACAGTACAATGACCAACGGAAAATTTAACCTTCTATAAATAAGCCTACAAAAGTCAATAGTCAATCTTTGGAAAGTAATGGAATGAATCATGTCATTGTAGAAACACCCTTTTAAACGATTTCCAGACTTGAAATCCCCACCAACATATTAGCTATGAAAATTCAACCATTGATCTCAAATTGAAGGCCCCACAAATGTCACGGTCATACTCATAACGTATAAGTTAGTGGAGCACAAGCCTACGTTGATCCAATTTTTGAGGAATTAAATAATTATATATTATTTTAATATTAGAGTGAATTAGTGGGATGCCACAGGTCCTACTTGTATATAAATAAGAAGCTTAGGCTTCTTCAGATTATATACATATAAAAGTTTAAAGTAACATATAGCTGAGAGAGAAGTAAAAACAGAGAGATGATGATGATGATGATGATGATGATGATGATGGAGTGGAAATGGTTATGGTTTATTAGGATGGCAGTTATGTTGTTGGTGTTAGTGTTGGGTGTGGGTCTCACTATGTGGGAAACCCATCACCTTAAAATGAGCTGTAGAAGCTCCACTTTAATCGGGCTATAAATAATAAAAAATAAAATTCAAATTCTAAAATGAAATTAATCTTCAAAGTCCATTTACAAATTCAAAATTACACACAGACTTGATAGGCTCAAAATATCCAAATCCTAAAGCCCAATGCCTATACAAGCCCAATAAACCCAAAAACCTTAAAAATATCAGAAACCTTAAATTTGCCTAAGTTTCCAGCCGCCACTGCCACGTCAGCATGGCTTCGTCATCACCACATCATCACCATGTCAGCGCCACGTGACCTTTCGTCTGCTGACCATTGACTGTTCCTCTCCCCGAAACGTTTCTTTGCTCGAGACCCTTCTATTGCTCAAGATTGTTCCTCTGCCCAAGGCTCCTCTTCTCGAAGCCTTCCCTGCTGCCCCTCTTGCACCGAAACGGCAAGGACACGCTCACCAATGTCGTTGACACCGTCGGACGCCCTGGACGTTCATCATTCAAGAAACCTGCAAAGGAGAAACAAAGAGCGATAGAGAACAGGAGGCAAAAGAACAGTATTGTTGTATTTTACTTTGGCTATAAAAGCCATTTTGAATCTGTGATAAAAAACACACGAAATATAAAAATATACAGAAGCAATTCACAAAAATTCAATAAAAAAAAGTCAAGCAAACAAATACAAGCAGTAGAGATCCAAAGTTTTAAAGGTATTATATTTGTTTTATTTTTAGTTTCGAAATATGCATGTAAATAATGAAGAAACAGTACGAAAAATGGATTTTAAAATAAGGGGCCAAAATATTTCACATAAAATCGTTTTCGGAAGATCTGGAAAGTAAAATCCAGATCTAAAACGCAATATGTATATACATAAAAAATAAAACCTTTTAAAGGAAAAAGAAGAATAATAATGGAAATCACAATAAAACCGAATGGTTTCTTTTCAAAAAACTCAAAGAGATCGAAGCGTTTTCAAAGTATTTAAACCCAAATCTTAAGTTTTTTTAAAAAGGGGAAGAAGGATTCTCTTGTTTTTTAAAGCAGATCTAGGTTAGATCTAAACCTAGATCTAGATTTAAAGAAACGAAAGGAACGACTCTTCACTTACCTAGTCGCCGTAGACGACGGCGTGGGGCTAACAGACAACATCGAAGGCGAGGGCAACGGTCGGAGACCGATGGACATAGAGTAGCCGCGGTGGTGTTCCTCATCGGGCAAGGAGCAGAATTGAGAGAGAAAGAGGAGGATGAAGTCTGTTTTTTTTTAGAAATGAAGCAAAAAATGAAATTTTTTGTGAAAATTTCACTAATATAGAATAAGGATACGACGTCGTTTAGGGTCTGAGCTGCTGGCCCTAAAACGACATCGTTTTAACGTTTTAACCCGGATTTAGACTCGGCCCGAAAACAGTTCTGCGTGTTTCTTGAATTGGTCTATTTCTTCTTTTAATCCTTCTAAATTTTTAGTTTTCACAATTTCATCCCTCAAATCCGTTTTAAATTTCTTTTAAATTACCTCTCAAATTTTATTCCATTTTCATGTTAAGCCTCCGAATTATGGTTGTCTGGAAATGACACGCGTGTGAACGGGGAATTATTACTATTTCAGTCCCTGTACATTTTTTAAATCCAAAAATCAAGTCCGAGTTTTTATGTTTTCACCCTAAATATTATTTTTCCCTTTTAATCCAATATAAACTACTCTCAAAATTAGAACCTTATTTGTTTTGAAATTGAAATCTTCATTCTTTATTACTTATTTTTACTTTCTTAAATACCTTTTACTTAATCCATCATCATTTTTCTTTTAAAAATTAAGTCTTGCATTTCCCTTCCATATTTGTTCGAATTGTAAATTTCTTTAATAACAAACCCTTTTATTCATTTATTTATTGTTTAATTCATATACTTACTTGTATCATGTTACTCATCTTTATTTTTTATGAATGATGTCCCATGGAATTGGTAGCTTCTCATGCTTTATTAATCTTTGTTCCATTAGTTTGAAAAGGAGCGTACATTTATTCAAATGTTCGTTGTAAAATAGTTTAGCTAAGTTGTTTCTTTTTTTTTTTTTAAATAATAATAAATAAAAATATATATACTTCAATTATCTTTTTAAGGCCAAGTTCCTTATCTTTGGGGATTCGGAAGATAATGTTCTAAAGTATTGGGTGTTATTTTCTTTCGAACCAAAGTATCGAATGACCTTTTTAAAATCGATAATGGCTTTTTCATTTGCAAAATTATGCGTTTTACTTATCCTCTTACAAAATCATCCTTTTTTTTTAATATATTTACATTATTTCTAAAGATGTGTGAATTGCTTTAGGTTAATAAAAAAGACAATGCTCTTTTATTCTCGGAAATTTTGAAAATAATGTCCTAACGTGTTGAGTGTTATTTTCTTCAAACCCAAGAATCTAATACCCTACTTTAAAATCAAAATTGCTAAAGCACTTTTCAATAGATATAAAAAATACATAGATTTTTTCTAAAAGGAAAAATAATAGTAAAGGCAACGCTCTGTTATTTTAGGAATACTAGGAATTGTGCTCTAACGTGATGAGTACGACTTTTCCCTAAACCTAAAATAATCAAGCAATCTATTTAAAATCATGAGTTACTTGATATTCCATTATTTTAAAGGGTTCAAAAACAAATCGTGCCCTAACTTGTTAGGTGTGATTTTGCTTTGAACTTAGATAATTGGATATCTTATTCATGAAGGGCATTTTAAATTTCTACTCGACTTTTCAATTTTCAACAATTAAGACACTAAATAATCGATTAGATACCGATTTCGGGCGTGTGAGGATGCTAACCCTTCCTCACATGTTATCGACTCCTGAACCTATTTTTCTGGATTTTGAAGACCAAGCGTTTTACAAAACAAATTCAAACATTTTAGGTGATCCAATCACACCAAATTAAAAGATTGATGGCAACTCTCGTTTTTCAATCTTAAAAATTATTTTCGAATCTCGCATATAAAAATGGTTTCACCTCCGTGTTATCGGTTATTTTACCCTTTAAGTGGAAGTGTGAAATTATGCCTTGGAGAGGTCTTCACCTCCGTGCAGGATAGTTGATAGCTTTCGGGAATACATCCGTACCTTTGTTTTCGTGAAGTTCTTACTTCCGTGCAAACATATGTGAAATTTATCCCCCTGAGCCGAACTCGTCCGTATGAGCCTATAATGGGTGAGGATAGAGGAATCGGCTGGTTCAGGTACCCATACTTTAGAACTTAAACCACATGTAGTTGACTTTAGGAGACTAGCCAAACCTCGCGACAAACCTTAGCGATCACCTAAATAGGGGAGACGTGTTATTATTTCTGCTTTTAGTTGTAATTTCATAATGATATTTTACCTTTGTGATTAATGTACTAACATGTCTTATTTTGTCTTTGTTTTATTTTGTGCATTGCATTTTTTCATTATAAGAAAAGGTGTTGGTTCATACTCGATTACCAAGTAGAGAGCTTTGACATGGAAAACGAGTTTCTTGATGGTGTGGAAGACAACATGCCCGTACGTTTATGGTCTGAAGGGAGACAACGCGAGAACGGTGACAGTTTGATGGAAGGACATCTATCGGAATTTTGGGATCACACTCGAGTAAATGTGACCCAAAACAGTGTGCAAGAGCTAAAGGACATTTGGGGTCAATGGAATGATGAAATGAAACAAATGTTTTATAGAGAGTATAGAGATTTACCCTACCTGCTCGAGGTAAAAATAGACAAGCACCTTTTTCGTGCTCTCACTCAACATTGGAATCCCGCGTATAGTTGCTTTTCCTTGGGGAGCTTCGACATGACACCCACTAT
The DNA here is from genome assembly GCA_039519145.1 of Kokia cookei. Taxonomy (NCBI): domain Eukaryota; kingdom Viridiplantae; phylum Streptophyta; class Magnoliopsida; order Malvales; family Malvaceae; genus Kokia; species Kokia cookei. The sequence continues at coordinate 2,487,291 of CM076901.1, read as the reverse complement.
AGAGGAATACACCGTGCTAATCCGTTGCCCGAAAATTCAAGTTGACAAGGTTTACTTAAGAGCTGCGAGTGTCCTGACCCTTCTGAAGAGGTTGATAAATATAACTGGGATGAGTGAATAGTGGGTGACGTCTAGAATTAAGGTAAAAGGGGACAATAAATGCATCACCTGGAAGAGTCTAAAGGATCTGATATTGACGCACCCAGACATGAAGAAACGTGTTGACCTTTTCGCTTTGAGTATTTATGGGCTGGTTATCGTCTCGAAAGCATTAGGGTACATAGAGGATGCAGTTGTGGATCTCTTCGACCGTCTTAGCAGGAGCGTTACACCTATCCAGAAAATCCTCGCTGAGACCTTCAGATCGCTAAATGCTTGTCGATGGGAAGGCGAAGGAAGGTTCATTGGCTGTGCACCACTTTTGATGGTCTAGTTTCATAGCCATTTTTGGAAAAAGGAAAGGATTTCGTATAAGGCATACTTAGTGGACTACTCGCCTTTGAAGGAATTTGTAGCGACGGAAAAAGAGCTAAATATATTTGGATTAAAATGGATGACAGTTTTTCAAAATCTCCGAGAAGAGGACATAAAGTGGAAGGCATCGTTACTTATTATCGACGAGATCCTTTATCGTTGTGGTAGTTTTGACTGGATTCCCTTACTTGGAAATTGAGAGTCATATGATATGCCTTTCTACTCGTGTTGAGGCAATATAAGTCAAGGAAATTCATACCCGTAACACATGGTTTAGCCCAGTGGGAGTTCATCTACAAAGGAGATAACTACAAGAAAAGGGTCAGGGAGATAACAAATGTGTGGAGGCAAGCGCATAGGATGAAGGTATTTGCTGTAAACTCGATGACGACGCCGGAATATGATTGGTGGAAGAGTAAAAGGGTCAATGATAATATCCCAGCATCGAACCTTGATGATGTCAGATCGTTAGAAGAATGCTTACAAGAGATTCCATCAGAGTTAGACATCATAAAGCAGGATTTTGAAAGGAAGAGCTTGGAATTTGGGAAAAGGATAGAAGTCCTAGAAGAGTATAAGATGAAGTTAGGGTTGGATGTAGACATTCGCAAGTTATAGGCTGAAAAGTTGAGAAAAGGGAAGAATAAAGCCGAGGAAGACTTGGAAGATTTAAAGAAACACTATAAGAAACTTCGTCAACCCATGAAAAACGTGGGACTTGGTAAGACTTCTGAGCAATGGCAACGAGAGATTCGGGAACAAGAGGACTGAGCAGAGTAATGGAAAAGGAATTTTCAAGATGGTCAAGCTCGGGAAAATGCCATAAAGGGAGAATTGTTAGAAAGCCAAGTTGAAAAAGCTGAATTAAAAGCCCAGATAATTGAGATGGAGGATAGAGTCATTGAATTGAAGGAGTCTCTGTATAAACATCGCAGTCGAAACTCTATCATAGAATTCAAGGCAAGCCAAGCCGAAAATAGATAATTGAGGAAAAGAGTACAAGAGCTTGAGGCTTCACTCTAAAACAACGAAATAAGGGTTAAAATTCTAGAAAGGAACTTAGAAGCAAGTGAATGGCACACCCAGTAGGCCCAAAGGAAAGTGGGAGAAAGAGACTATGCCATTGGTGAAGCACTTACACGGATGTGAGAAGCGGCGTATCACGTGCAGATGCTAGCCATGGAAGGTGACAAGTTAAGCATACAGTATAAGTCGAAGTCAACACGAGGACAAAAATTGGCCGAACTTCTTAGGAAAATTAGGGCTTTAGCCACTGAGGCAAAGCCATTTATGTAACTCGTTCTATGTAAAGAAAATTTTCTTCTAGTGAAGTTTATCTAATGGAATTGAATTCAGAATCAACGTCTTCTCTTGCATTGCATACATATATTCATTCGCATCTCATTTTCACCTTTTAACACAACAACTCTAATTAAGTAAAATTTGAAACAGTTCAACCTGAAAACATAGAGAACTCACATCCTTACGATACTCAGAGGGTAATGGACTAAAGAATAGAAAGGTTGGAATAATTACAAAGAGAGATGCAAGAATAAATGCAAGCACAGCTGCAAGACTAATTGGCGAAGGTCCAACAGGATATGAGAGATCAAATTATTGAGTCACAAGGGAACATAATCAATCGACTGACTCAACTACTACAAGAAGCAGAGAAAGGAAAAAACCCTATAGTAAGCCCAAGGGAAGAGAATGAAGACCCCCAATACCCTCTTGGCTTTACCCCCATACATAATCAGGTTCCACCAGAAACAAACTCATGGGGAGCTCACATCTTCATCAGAGCATAGCAACATCCCATTGGTACCTCAGGCCAAGCCAATTATCCAACTGGATCAGGGTCTAATCCAGGAGAAAATGTCGCAAACCTCATCAACCCGAATTTTGATGAAATAATAGAGACAGAGAGAACAAAACTAGAAGTTTCCAAACAGATAGATGAGCATTACAAGTGGCTGGAGGATAAGGTCAAAGCAATGTAAGGGGCTGACGTCTGTTGTGGGATGGATGCTAAAGAACTGAGTCTAGTCCCAGACTTAGTACTGCCTCCAAAATTTAAAGTTCTAGAGTTTGAGAAGTACAACGGGACAAGTTGCCCAGAAGCTCACATCACTATGTTCTGCCGAAAATGACAGGATATGTCCATCATGACCAACTACTGATCCACTGTTTCCAGGACAGTTTGGTAGGATCTGCAGTAAAATGGTACAATCAGTTGAGCCGTGCGAGGATCAGTTCCTGGAAAGACTTGGCCTAGGCCTTTATGAAGCAATATGGCCATGTCACTGATATAGCTCCTAATAAGATCACCCTGCAAAACATGGAGAAAAGGCCGAGTGAGAGCTTTAGGCAATACGCTTAACGATGGAGAGATATGGCCACTCAGGTGTAGCCACCATTAATGGAGAAAGAGACGACTATGCTTTTCATCCACACGCTGAAGGCACCATATCTCAACCACTTGTTGGGAAATTCTACGAGGAGTTTCTCAGACATGGTCATGTCTGAAGAAATTATTGAAAGCGCAATCAAGAGCAGTAAAATTGATACTGGGGAAAGAGAAAAGAGAGCAACCCTTAGAAGGAAAGAAGATGAGATAAACAATGTAGGCATGTACAAGCCAAAATATGCGAAGTCAATCATGATGACGCAATCTAAAACCCTTGTAAACAATTATCAAAATTCTTGATTTAGTATTCTTGAGATATTAATTCTTGTTTGATGTGCTTAAATCAGAGGAGGAATAGACCCTGTTTAAGAGTAGATCCAGCATAATTGAGTGGAGTTGCATGCAATCCTAGAAATAGGACGACATAAACCTATCGGATTAGAGTCAAATCTAATAGGGGAATCCATAGATCGAATTAATGCGACAATAGGGGTTTTAATTAGAAAGAAATTTCAATTAATCAACCTAGAGTCAATTGCTTTTACGCTTGAATAAAAGTATTAGCATAATTTAGGGGTTTCTACGGAACAAAATACTAAGTGAATAAATTGCTTAATTCAAAATGATAATGGCAGATGAAATCTAGGTGGAATCTTTCCTGGGTATTGTTTGCTTCTTGGTATAAAAATACTTATTATTTCTCGCTTTAATCTTTGACGCACTTTTTATTAATTTAGTTAAATTAGTTTAAAACAATCACTTTATTCGACCGGTTAGATAATAAGAAGACAGTTATTACTAGTACTTTTGGTTCTCGTGGGAACGATATCTGTGCTTATCGTAACTATACTATTAATTGATAGGTGCACTTGCCTTAGTCATATTTTTAGTTAAGTTTTGACTACCTCAATGCTTATCATCATAAATCTAAAAAATGCCAATCTAATTAACATTATGATTCTATAAAAAAACAAAAAAGTGTGATCCTTTTTTAAAGCCTTTTTTTTCTTTAATGAAATGGGATTACGAAAAAATCAGATTGTCTATTCATAATGTAATAAGTAGCTAATTATAGTTTATCCTACAAAATCAAAATTAATTCAGGTATTTCTATATTCTGAAGAATGGAAAGACCTTAGAAGCTCCTTCTAATTTGCAATAACAAACTCGCTACACCCATGAAATTCAAAAGATTATGCAATCATTTTATTTGGGTCGAGGTAGCAATTTGTTTTGTATCATGCGATTGGAAGTTTATTTAGGGTGGCAATGTCAACTAATTTTATATTCTTTTGATCAAATTGATTATTTCAAGTTGAACAACTAGCTTGTTGGAAATATTTTCTTTCTTTGCTCCTGTCCTTTTCACTTTCAAATTTTATGTGTGGTGTGATGACGGAAAGATTCATGGGTGGCTAAAGCCATTTTACTCACTAGACGCTGAGGCTATTATTTTGAGAAGTTAGTGATGCTATATCAATTGAGAATGCAGTGAACAAAAGCTTGCTAATAATAAGTGACTGTACACATGCGCGGGTTCTATCACATGTTGATGGAATATTTGGTGCTTTTTCTTCACAAGTTACGTATGTATAGATATAATTGTATAACATCTCGACCATTATTGCTGTTCCGAGGGGAAAAAAAACATAGCATGTAATGAAATTCAAATAGTAGGAATCCTAGATCCTTTTTTACATTCATCAACATTTTACAACATTTGATTTAACTCGAGCAAGATTCCGTTTTGGGCTTGGTCTTTTCCTATTCGTTCCCTTGTTTATATACCTCTACTGTGCCATTGTGTATCTGTGTTCGACATTCAATTGTCTCACAATCCCTGTCATGTCTTATAAGTGATTTTCTGGCTCTAAATATCTATGATATTTTTGTGCAGGCATTTCACTGAAGACTTAGGAACTCTATGATATTGTCTTTGCTACTCACTAAAAAATTTTGTTGAGCAAGTCGTGTGGACATTTTCCTCTTATCTGGAAGTTGTTGTGATACTTCCTCAGCTTGTATTATTGCAAAGGACTAGAAATATTGACAACTTGACTGGACAATATTGTTTCTCCTTGGGTAACCACTGTATTCTATAAAAATCTGAATCAGTTGCAAGTTTTCTATTTTATTACCTTGCATGAAGGACCCTTATTTCCTGGCTCAGTTCCCTATTTGTTGCCTCCTTCCTGAGGAAACAAAAGAGAGAAAGTCCTAATAGATTTGACATCATATTGCCGCTTGGTTACCACTGATTTCTTTTTGATGAAAATTTTATATGATTATATGTTGGACAAAAGTTGTCTATTTTTAAATGTGATTAACTGCAATTGAATTTTGTGAGTATGACTCTTATTGTATAACTTTTGTTATGTGCTTCCATGTCGTTTTTAGTCTTTTACAATGTGTTATGTCTATCTTTGTTTGCTATTATCCTAAGTTAGGAGACAAGGCGCCATTAGGAGCAACGTGACCTCAAAATTCATATCCCTTTAGCCTTTAGTTCTACCTTTTCTTTCCTTTCTTTATGTAGTTTTTGGGAGTTGGGGGTCACAGCAATGATAGTTGGTACATGTGACTTGAAAGATACCTAAAAACTTCAAGAGCATAGTGTTGTATGAATCCATTGGAGAATTTTTTCTTTTGGTACATTGATGCCAACTTACAACAACCCTTGCCACTAAAACTGTGGCTTTGTTGGCATATATATGCACTTTCGGAGCCACTTCGAAAAGCTGTTAGGTTTTGTTGTCAGCAAAAGGGGGATTGAAATTGATCTAGATAAAGTTAAAGCCATACAAGAATTACCACCACTCAATACGCAAAAAGAAGTTCGAGGGTTCTTAGGGAGATTAAATTACATTGCTCGGTTCATCTCCCACCTGACTGAGAAATGTGATCCTATCTTCTGTTTGCTTAGAAAGCACAACCCAGGTGTGTGGGATGAGTAATGCCAGGAAACTTTTAACAAGGTCAAGGATTATTTGTCCAATGCTCCCGTTTTGGTACCTCCAATTCCTGATAAACTGTTATTCCTATACTTGGCGGTCTTTGAGAATTCTATGAGATGCGTACTAGGCCAACACGATGAGTTTGGAAAGAAGGAAATGGCGATATCTCAGCAAGAAATTTATCGATTGTGAGACTCGATACTCGCTAATTGAAAAATTATGTTGCGCTCTAGTTTGGACCACGCGAAGATTAAGATAATACATGTTGTACCAGACCACTTGGTTAATCTCAAAACTAGACCCTCTGAAATACATGATGGAGTTAGCCGCATTGATTGGAAGATTGGCTAGGTGGTAGATCTTGCTTTCTGAATTTGACATAGTCTATGTCAATCAAAGGTAGTAAAAGGGAGTGCGATAGCAGACTTCCTAGCTAGCAGGACTTTAGAGGACTATGAGCCAATAAACTTCGACTACCCGAATGAGAATTTAATATATGTTGCAACCACTAAAAAGGGAACCACAATAGAATAGCCTTGGAGATTAAATTTTGATGGAGCTTCAAACGCCATAAGTAATGGAGTTGGGGTAGTCTTGGTATCACCAAAAGGAGACCACTATCTTTTCACCAGTAAACTCGAATGATTGCACAAATAACATGGCAGAATACGAAGCATGTATCATGGGAATCCGTGCAGCCATAGAACTGGGAATCAAAGTTTTGGAGATATATGGAGACTCCGTACTAGTAATCTATCAACTCAAAGGAGAATGAGAAACGAGAGATTCTAAGCTAATTGATTATCGAAAGTTGGTTCTCGAGTTAATCGAGTTTAATGATGTCACATTTCATTATATCTCACGAGAAGAAAATCAAATAGCAGATGCTCTTGCCACTTTGGCCTCGATGATTAAAGTAAATAGACCAAAAGATATGAAACCCATTCAAATGAGCATCTATGAGGCTCCGGCTCATTGTTATGATATTAAAGAAGAAGAAGAGGAAAGGGATGACCACCCATGGTACCAAGATATTCTTCAGTATGTATGAGATCGTAACTATCACGAGCAAGCTTCTGAAAATGAAAAAAGGACATTGAGAAGACTTGTCAATGAATATGTCCTAGATAGGGAAATCTTGTACAAAAGAAGAAAAGATCAGGTGTTACTAAGATGTGTCGACGTAGTTAAAGCTAGAAAGATCTTAAAAGAAGTTTAAGAAGGCATTTGTGGGACACAATGACATGCATATAATGAGATTTGGGTATTACTGGTCTACCATGGAAGGGGATTGCATCAATTATGCTAAGAGGTGCCATAAGTGTCAGATCTATGGAAATAAGATTCATGTACCTCCATCACACCTTCACGTCATGACTTCTCCTTGGCCATTTTCTATGTGGGGCATGGATGTCATTAGGCCAATTTCTCCGAAGGCTTCTAACGATCATAGATATATCTTCGTGGTTATCGACTATTTCACCAAATGGGTAGAACCACTTCTTATGCCAACGTCACGAAGTCTGCGGTTAGCAAGTTCTTAAAAAAAGAGATCATCTATCGATATAGGACGGTAGAGAGGATCATATTCGACAATGCCTTGAATTTGAACAATAGCACGATAGCGGAAGTTTGCGAGCAATTCAAAATCAAGCATCACAATTCATCTCCCTATCGCCCAAAGTTGAATGGAGCTGTGGAGGCAGCTAATAAAAAGATCAAGAAGATCATTGCAAAAATGACTAAGACCTACAAAGACTGGCACGAAAAACTACCATTTTCCCTCTTTGCGTACAGAACTTCAATCAGAACTTCTATTGAGGCAACACCATTCTCACTAGCATATAGTATGGGAATAGTCTTACTTATTGAGGTTGAAATACCTTCTCTCCGAGTCTTGACTGAGTTACAGTTAGATGAGGCAGAATGGATTCAAGCCCGATATGATCAATTGAATTTAATTGAAGAAAAGAGGTTAAGAGCTATCCGCCATGGTCAGATGTACCAGAAAAGAATGATGTGAGCTTATGACAAAAATGTTCATCCTAGAGAATTCCATTAATGAGATCTAGTTTTGAAAAAGATACTTCCCATACATAAAGACTTTCGAGGGAAAAGGATGCTCAACTGGGAAAGACCTTATGTGGTAAAGAAAACTTTCTCAAGAGGAGCTCTCATTCTAATAGAAATGGACAGCAAGGATCTGTACAACACCGTCAACTCGGACTCGATGAAAAAATACTTCGCCTAAAAAAAGAAGATTGAGATGAAAACCCGTAAAGGGCATCTCGAAAAAAAAGGGTCAAGATGAAAACTCGCAAAGGGCATCTTGAAATCAAAAGAATTTTGAGTTGAAAACCCGCAAAGCGCGACTCAAATTTAAGAATGGGTTCGAAGTGATCGTTTCTCTCAAATGTAACAAGATGGAGGAAAATTACAACTTGAAGCATCGACAAAGCACTCCAAGTCTTTTAAACACATATTTGGGCTCAGAATGATTCTCAGCGAGTCAACTTAGAAAAGCTCATTTTGCGATATCTGAGGCATCTAATTGTCTTTTATTGTATACTTGGCAATTTCTTAACTAAAATTTGCCTCCTGTTGATTTTTTCTTTTGAATATTGTCTTCAATAGATTTCGACTTTATTCTTTTATAATCTTGTTCGAGCATTTTGCATTTAAAATAATGGATAATGAACTAATAATATGAATCATACAAAGATCCATGAGCATTACTCTAAAATTTCCTAAATGGTACAAGGGCCCAAAACAGGACTACCAATTGGAAAACAAACTTAAAAACAAACAGTTCAAGCCAAGTCTAAAAAGACAAGGTGGTACGCTAGTGACAGAACTGCAACGGGTGACATACTATATCACTTCAGAGACGAAAACAGAAAAAGAATTAATAAAATTGAATCTGACATTAATCATGCATAATCATTTAGTTAGGGGCATGTAATTCATTCTGATCAAAGCATCATAAATAACTTGGCTTGCATAGAGGTCCATGAAAGCATATTCTACATGTTTGACAGGGAAGATTAAGGCCATAATGGAAAATCTAAAAATCTGGAGATGCGATGAGAAAGGTTGAGACCGTAACAACAAACTCGATACCTTAGAAGACGTGATGGGAAAAGCTGAGGCCGCAATGATAAACCCGGTACCATGAAGATTTGAAGGGAAGGATTGAAGCCACAATGGTGAATCTGGTATCTTAAAAGATGTGATTGGAAAGGTTGAGGCCACAACGGCGAACTCGGTACCATGAAGATACGAAGGGAAAGGTTGAGGCCGCAACAGCGAGCTCAGTACCTAAGAAGAAGTGATGGGAAAGGTTGAGGCCGTAATGGCGAACCCGGTATCATGAAGATTTGAAAGGAAGAATCGAAACCACAATGACAAATCTGATACCTTAAAAGATGTGATGGGAAAGGTTGAGGCCGCAACGGCGAACTTGATACCTAAGAAGATGTGATAGGAAAGGTTGAGGCTGCAACGGCGAACCCGGTATCATGAAGATACGGAGGGAAAGATTGAGGCCATAACGACGAACCCAGTACCTAAAAAGATGTGAGGGGAAAGGTTGAGGTCCAATGGTAAACCCGATACCACGGAGATATGAAGGGAAAGGTTGAGGCTGCAACGGTGAACCCGATACCTTAGAAGATATGATGAGAAGGATTGTGGTCGCAACGGCGAATCTGATACCATGTAGATATAAAGGGAAAGGTTGAGGCCACAACGGCGAACCTGTCACCTTAGAAAAGTGACGAGAAAGATTGAAGCCATAATGGTGAATCTTATACCCTAAAGTAAAAAATGAACAGATTGAAGAGGTAATGGTGAATTTTCTAGCTCGAAGCATCAGTAGATTAAATCAAAGACTATGGTGACGAATCTCAATCTCCTTGAAATTGCAAATGAATTGAGTGAAGATATAGTAGCAAATTTTGCCTTTTTGAAATTGCCTTAAGGCAAGATGAAATCACAATGCTGAAGACACAGAAATGGATGTAGTGAAGTCGAATGACCACTAAAGCGAAAGGCGGGATGATTGAAGAAAGAGCATCAAAGAAACAAGACCTGACGAAATTGGGCTTCCTTTTAGTCTTTGCCTTATTCTCGGTACACGGTAACGAGTAAAGAGGGGCAGCTGTTGGAACCCAATTTGTCCGGGCCCAACTCAAAACCAAAAACCAAATAAATAAATTTTTAAATTTAAATTTATTTTAAATTTAAATGTCCAAAATACAAGTCCAAAACCAGATTACAAATTTTTTAGTCCAAATACCTTAAAACCCAATTTGCAAATTAGTCCTAAACGCAAACCCTTGACCCATTACATTCAACCCGACAAACCTAAATCCTAAACTAGGCCTAAATAGCCCAACACCTAAAAACAACAAGTGGATCTGCTGCCGCTCACCCCACCCACTCACGTGCTGCCATGTCAGCAACACCACCACCATCTTTAACCACCGCCACCAGCAAGTTGCACCACTGCAAGCCGAACTTGCAAAGAAGGAAAAGACAAAGTAATTAAGTTGTAAAAGACAAGATAGAATGATTGTAATATTGGCTTTAAAAACCGATTCCAAATCAGATTGTAATGGTTACATACCTTCGAGCATTTTTGAGAAATCAAACACAGACTTTTTTTTAGCATTTGAAATCAATACACAACAGTGATTCAAAATTAACAGAAGTACAAAGCATTTGAAAATCAATCAAGCAAAGAGAAGAAAGCAGATTCGAACAGCTAAAACAATATTGGTTATTGAGGTATATTTATTTTTTATTTATTTATCATTCAAAGTTTGGAACGTTTTGTTTTAAATATATTAATATATTTATACATTCTGCCATTTATTACTATTATTTATTACTAAACTTTTTAATAAATAAATATAATAACACAATAAATATAATTAATAATAAAAGAGAAGATCAAAAGGTTTACCTGACCTCGTAGTTGAAGCGTCGTCGTCGCAGCCGTGGTTGAATTTCGTTCGACTGTCGTTCACGTTTGGGGAGAGACTCTGATAGGGGATTTCACCATTTCAGAAACAAAGAATATAAATGTTGAAACCATCTTTTTTTCTAATTTGGACGACGAATCTCGAGAAAAAAAATCATTTTTTAAGATTTGATAAATAATGGGAGTCGCCACCAATCCTTTATTCGGTGTGATTGGATCACCACAAAACATTTTAAAAGCCGTTTTGAAAACATGTAGGTCTTCGAAATCCAGAAAAAAAAGGTTCGGGAGTCGGTTACGCATGAGGAAGGATTAGCACCCTCATGCGCCCAAATTGGTACCGTATTGATTATTTTCGGGTCTTAATTTGTGACATTTAAAAGTTCAAATAAAGCTTAGAATACAATCCTTGAATGCACGAGTTGAGTTTAAAAGAAATCGCGTTTGTTTGAAAATCCCACTACTTCAAAGTGATCAAGGAAGAAAAGTTACGTCCAGTGAGTTAGGACATGACATTTCAAGATCGAGAAATAATGAGCATTTCTTTGTGAAAACTTTTGCGAGAAGGATATTTGATTATCTCGATTTAAAGAAAGGTCGCACCTAGTAAGTTAAGGCGCAATATTTCGGAATCGAAGATAAGAAAACATTGCCTCGATTAAGGGTATTCGACTACTTCGATTTGAAGAAAAATTGCACCTAGTGAGTTAAGGCGCAAATCTTCGGAACCCGAAATAAAAGAATATTGCCTCGATATTAAAGTTTTTATGAAAAAAGACTATTTCGAAAACAAGCATGCAAGTTTAATAAGAATAAGCAGTTAATGATGGATATTAAACAACGCGAAGCAAGGTAAATAAGAAGATCAGTTATTCACGAAAGAAATCAAGGATACAGAACACGAGTGCATAATAAAAATGTGAATGTTGATGAGAAAGAAGAAAAGCTGCAATTAGAGTTTGAAATGAGACCTTTCGGATGCACGGAGTGGCAAAACGATAGTTTTGGAACGTTCGGAATCAAAAATAGGATTTTGGAAGTTCGAGGGTAAAATGGTAATTTTTGGAAAGTTTAATGTCAAAAATGAGATTTTTGGAAGTTCGGGGGTAAAATTGTAATTTCAAGAAGGTTCGGGGTCAAAAATGAGATTTTTGGAAGTTCGAGGGTAAAATGGTAATTTTAGAAGGTTTAGGGTCAAAAATGAGATTTTTGGAAGTTTGGGGGTAAAATGGTAATTTTAGAAGGTTCAGGGTCAAAAATGAGATTTTTGGAAGTTCGGGGGTAAAATGGTAATTTTTAGAAAGTTCGAGGTCAAAAATGAGATTTTTGGAAGTTCGGGGGTAAAATGGTAATTTTTAAAAAGTTCAAGGACCTCCGGAGTAATAAAACCAAAGACGAGTGACACGTGGCAGCCCCTCAGGCATCTTGAAGTCAGAGGACTATTTTGAAAACCATGGAAAATTTATGGGGCAATTTTGAAATTAAAACAAACCTGATTTAAGGATCAAATTAGAACAGATTAGAAATAAAGGGGACAATTTGCGAAAATAAGTCAAAATCATGACACGTGGCAGCTCCTTGTGCTTTTGAAAGGTCAAGGGATTAAATTAAAAAAAACATGAAAATCATTGGGCTAATTTAAAAGTAATTAAAAGTACGAGAAGGACCTAATTGAAAATTTTTAAAAAAGCGTAATGACCGAATGCATAAATACACCAATAATCGAAAACACGCGGATCCTAAGTCGGGTCAAATCGGATCCGGGCCGGTTTTAGGGAAACTACGCTGTTTTCATGCCGAATACCCTCACCAAAACGTTGCCGTTTCAGTGAGGGTATTTAAAACCTAAACCCTTTGAAAAAAAAGGCCCTTCTTTCATTTTCTTAGTTTTCAGGAAAAAAAACGAAAACCCCTTCTCCTGTTTTCTCTCAAGTCCCCTCCGTGGCCGTCCAAGCTCTGGCTTCAGGCCGGACACCGTCCGTCGTGCGTAGGGCCGCACGCGCATCGTCAAACTCGGCGCGTGGCCATTGCGCGTAGCCGCCCGGGTTTCTCCGGTGAGCCATCGAGACCCCGTCGTACGTGCCTCACCGATCGCCGCGCGTGGTCGACACACCACGGTCCTACCCCCATCGATCGACGTTCGATGTCTTCCCCGACCGTCACGCGCTATCCCTGGAGGCCGTCCGGTCATCGTCCGACACGAATCGAGGTAAAGATGTCTCTCTGGTCTTCCTTTCTTCCCTTTTTTAGAAAATGACATAGGTCTGGGCCGGAATCCAGATCTTAGAAGATTCCGGTCCCATTTTTTTAAAAAACCTTTTAATCCTTACCCCTCTTGTTTTAAATAAAAACTTAAAACCGGTTTTTGTGTTTTTAACCTAAGTTAGTATTTTTCTTGCAGATACGTGCATGACAGGACGCGAGTGACGTTCGGGGTCGAACTTCCGGTAACGGCGACCAACGGCGGCAGGCTGACCGTAGATAAGTCTTCTGACTTTTCGGTTTTTTTTTTATTTAATAAATAATTAATAATATTATTAATAAATCAAAACATTTATTACTATTAAAACTTATTTAATAATAATGGGTCACTAACAATAATTATTAATATTAACAGTTATTAATATTATTAATAATTGTTGAAACGTTTCGGGAAATAAAATAAAATTAAGTGCAGCAGTGGATAGTAAATGCATGCATTGAAACTAAATCAGTTTTTGAATAATGGTGAACATTTATTGAGGATACCTGGATGCTTTAATGCTTAAGTGCTGTGATCTGATTTGTCTTTTGTTGCCTTTGTGATTATTCGAGTTACCCTGCCCCGAATTGATCTCTGAAAATATCAGCGTATCCTCTCTATTAACTTCTTAACATTCGAAATCCCCCCTCTCGCAAATGATAATTCATTTGGCTTTTATAATCTGTTTTACAATGATTCTCTTTTGTTTTATGCAACTAAATGCATATCTAATCTGCTTTCTATTCTTGCAGGTTCGGCAGTGGTGGTAGCAGCCGGTGGCAGTGCAAGTTGGGGCTGAAGATGATGACCAGCTGCTGATGACGTGGCCGCTCTTGATTGGCTGAAGGGGAGGCAACAGCAGCAGCAGCAGCACTGTAGTTTGGGCTTTCGGGCACTTTATAATTGGACTATTTGTATTTGGGCTATTTGTTATTTGTAATTTGGACTTTTGTTTTGGATTTTTTTGTAATTGGACTTTTCTAAATTTAATTTTATAATAAATTTAAATTTAAAATAAACTTAAATTCAATTTCCAACTAGTCCAACCAAATTTGGGCTTCAACAATAAAAAAAGCAGATTAAAAGGGGATACAACAAATCGTCAAAGTTTTTTTTAGTTTCGAAGAGATCTGATATAGATCTTGTTTTTTTTTTAAATAATAATGAAACAATAATAATAATAACAGTTTTTTAATCAAAAAAAGAAGGTATAACCTAAAAAAGAAAAACATATTTGAAAAGAGAAAAGAAATAGAAAAATAAAATAAAAAACTCTTTTTAGAGAAACAAAGAGAAATTCTAAACTGATTTTACAAAAGAGAGGAAAAAGGTCAGAAAATATTCAATTTTTTCGAAAGTTCTTCACAGATCCAGGCTCGATCTTTCGATTTAGAGTCGAGATCTGTTCAAAAAAAAATAAAAGGATTAGTTTTCGTACATGAACTGTCGAGGATGGTGGTGCGTGCGACAGGGACGCGATGGCGATACGACGAATCACAGAGGTCTGACGGCCAAGGAACGGTCGAACATGAGAGTAGAGAGGAGAGAGTTTTGAGAGAAAAAATGAAAAGGAAAGGGTTTTTTTTTTTAAACTGATGTTTAAAATGAATTTTTTTTTCTAAAATTTTAGCCTTTTATAGGCCTTAGAAACGACTCCGTTTTGAGGGTTGAGTTTTACCCCCAAAACGACGTTGTTTTGAGTCTTACCCATTTTCAGACTCGACTTGCTTCAGAGGTTTTGCGTGTTTTTGCTTTAGGGGTTATTTACCCATTTGGTCTTTCCACTTTTTTTTTTAAATTTACAATCTCATCCTTTTTGTACTTTTGATAAATTTAAAATTTGCCCAGTAATTTTTGAAGTCTAGGAAGTTGTCACGTGTCTTTTTTTTATTTATTTACGCAATTTGTCCTTCCTTTTTTTATTTTGTTTCACTTTAATCCTTAATTCAAATTTTGATTTATTTTAAATGTGCCTAGAAATTTTAAATAATTTTAACTTTAGTCCTTTGACTTTTTGGAGTTCGGAGAAGCTGCCATGTGGCATTTTTTTTGGTTTATTGCATAAAAGCCCTTTTCTTTAAAAATCATATTTTAACCCTTGAATTTTTCTAAAATTACATTTTATCCTAAAATTCTCCAAAATTAAATTTTGGCCCCAAACTTATCCAAAATTACATTTTGACCCTTAAACTTTTCCAAAATTACATTTTGACCCCTAAACTTTTCCAAAATTACATTTTGACCCTCAAACTTCTCCAAAATTATAATTTTGCCCCGAACATCCAAAAATTATCATTTTACCCCCGAACATCCAAAAATTACAGTGTTTGATTTAAGATTAAAGTATTGCGGATCATTTTTAATTGATATAGTTTGGTGTTTAGATTTAATGTTGGTGTTTTTGGAGATGTTTTTCGTGTTTGTGTCGTGTTCATAATTTTTAAAAATCTATTTTAATGAAATTTTTTTAGAAGAAAAAAATTGAAAGTCAAAATCTGTTTGGATTAATGATTAAAATTTTTATCTAAACCTAAATTATATGGGTTCAAATATTGTTATCTCATCTCCTTCCAATCTTGTATCGATGAAAAAATAATAATTAAATGGAATTATAACTTTATCTCTTCACATAAATTGTTTCATTTTTTTTCTACAACTTAAATTAAATAAGTTGATTGAGTTTTAATTTAGTTGTTATCGTTGTTATTGTAATAATTAGAAGAAGGTGAGTTTGAATGTACTCAAGCATCGTTGCTCTGAATGAAGTTGTTTTTTATTTTTTTGAAAAGTGGATGCAAGGTGAGACAGGTAGACACTTTTCTATTGGACAATAAATATGAAGCGGTTATGGTAATTGATTGCCCATCCCACTTCACTCCATTATATAAAATCACCATTTCATTATTTTAAAATATAACACTATTACTAAGATAAATATATATTATAGAAGAAATTCATATATTTTATGAAAATAATTGTGTTCAAATTTCCAAGAATAAAAGGAATAAACTGAAGACATAAATTTTCCATTAATAACGCTAAGTCAACACTAACTTTGTATAAGTGTCCCCAAATATAAATGTACCCAATATTAATCCTAATAATTAAATAATATTTTTAATGACTGTATTAAGCTTATGTCTTTTGTTAATGTGTTTGGTGAGGCAAAAGGCTTGCTCACTCTCTTGCTGACACTAAATATTCTCTATTTAATATGTGTTATTATTTATTTACCGAATACATCAAATATTTCTTTTACTTTTCAAATTTTAAAATCTCAATTTTTATTAAATGATATTTGTTAAATTCATTAAGTTCTTCTATTTTCAAAATTTGGTGTGGCAAACGTATTACTATATGTGTAATGTCATGTCAGTTTGTTATTACTCACTAAAAATTCAATTAACGGACTAATGGTTGTCATTTGCATCAAGACTGAAATTTTAAAATTCGGAAAGTATAGATACTTAGAATGATCCAATTAGATAGTATGGACTAAATCGACAATAATTAAATTTAACTAAACTGATTTAACTGCTACCGTCTGGATCAAAACTAAAATTTCAAAATTAAAAAAATTTAGGGATTAAAATTGATCAAATTGAAGCACTGAGACTAAATTTACAACTTTCGTAAAGTACAGTGACCAACAGCAGAATTTAACCTTCTATAAATCAGTTCACCAAAGTCAATAGTCAATCTCTGAAAAGTAATGCAATTAATTACGTCATTGTCCTTTTAAAGGATTTCGTGACTTAAAATTCCCACCAACTAAGCTTTTTGCATACATATTAGCTATGAACATTCAACCATTGACATCAAATTCAAGACCCCACAAATGTTGGAATAAACTTGCAAGGACTCAAAATTAAATATGACTTGCATATAACCCCAATTAGAATTTTAAAAAAATTACCACATTAATATAAATATTGTATACTCCGTATTTCGGAATTCATAAATTTTGAAATTTAAAATACACTTAAATATAAATGCAATTAATTTTAAGTTAACATATTTCATAAGTCCTTGTACTTTCACAAATTCGGAATTTAGTCTATTTATTTTTACTTTAAAAAATTTAGTCTCATTACTTTTCAGATTTCAAAATTCAAGTTCAATTGTTAACACTTATTTTTTTGTTAATTTTTTTTTTGTGTGACATTTTTTAAAATATAAAAAAACTCACATGACAAGAATGTGACTAGAAAATGACATTGCAATGAACTTAAATTTAACAAAACCAAATTTAATAGTGTTAACATTTAAGCTGAATTTTGAAATCTGAAAAGTAGAGAGGTTAAATTCTTAGAAATAAAAGAATATGGACTAAATTCTTAATTTATGAAGAGTACAAGGACTTATGACAAATTTTAACCTTGAGTTTAAATGCTAAGTTTATTTCAACATATTTGATTTTTTTAAGACTATGTTTGATAAGTGTGTAATTTCTCCATTTATTTGTGATATTTCTCCCATTAAATTATGTTATTTATGTTTTAATTATATTATTTATACTTATATTTATTTACATTTGATAAGTGAGCTTAAAGTTTATTTTTGGCAAGTTTTTACACATTGGACTTTCAAAAACAGCTCATCTTCGGTATTTTGATCATAATTTGAGCTAAAAACCTCCATTCTAGGGCCATTATATACCGATTTGGAGGGAATTATAATGTGTAGCTAAAGTTATTTTATGAACGAAGTCCAAAAATGTCGGGAAGACATCCAAAAACAGTCTGAAAGTTTGACCCGCGAAAATTGCCACTCGTAAAAGATTAAGATTTTATTTATATAATCATATTGTATCTAAAATTACAAAATCTAATAATATACATATAAAACCAAAATCAAGACCTAAATTTTCCAATAATAAAAACAAAATCGAGAGTCAAGACTTCAACTTTTCCATGAATTAAAACATTGTAGCTATCAAATCTGAAAAGTTGATGTTGAGTTGGAAACCTAATCTTTAGAAGTGTAAGAAGGGCATACTCCAATTGACTTGAAAGAACATATAAATGAAATTTACAAGAAAACCACATGAAGAATTTTATAACCCAAACCACACGATTTTATGCCCATTTCACACTTTTGATATCGTTTCGGCCATTAGTTAAGGGTGCAGAGAAATGAGTTGTTCAATATTAGATTTAGAATCCACGCAACTCATTCTATGCTTATAAGTTGGTTGGCTATCGATTTTCATATGTCAACATCAAGTTGAAGACTTTATTTTTCCATAAAACCAAAATTTTTCTACATGATGGAAACTTTTGAATTTTCATTTTGGCTATTAGTTAAGAGGGGATGAGGAATGGGTTTTCCAAAACTGATGTTTACGTTAGCCTTAAATGGTAAAAGTATTATGGAATGTTATTCCTGTAAACATTAAAAGAAAAATATAAAGAAGTCTTTTTAGATATTAAAAGTTCTATTCATTTGTATTGTTGAGTGATGATTTTTTTTTAAAAAATTGTAAGTGACAAGGAATTAACAGATGGGCAAAATTTGATCATTGTACTAAAAATCGAATTGTATTTTATTTTTTCTACTAAAAAATAATAAATTTATTTTTATTTGATAAAAAATGGACAAATTTAATTGAATAAATATAGGGATTAAAACTATAAATTGATCTATAATAATTTCTCAGCCATTTATCGTAAGGTTGACGCAGAAGTCAATAGTCAACATCTGAAAGTTTATGCAATGAATTACGTGATTGTGGATTTATGTAATGATATTTTCTTAGCAATTTCCTCCAAGTGCTTCGTAGAAAGTTAATTATATATAATGGTGCTATAATACATGGCAATGACTGAGCAAAAGTATATATTCCATCGTAGATCAAATTTTTAAGCAAATATTATATTTTTATCTTTTATTCTTAAATCATGAATAGTATAATAGTTGATACATTTTTAATGAATTTCTTTTTTTGAAAATATCCCATGTGCATTAATTGAAAGGCAGAAAAAAAAAAACCCATTGTGCTGTACAACTTTAAAATTTCCATGGCACCGGTCACTCTCACCATACACGCTGTTAAGCAGATATTGGTTGTGACAGGCGGTGCTATGAAAACGTATGAAAAGATTAAAAGCCTTAACAAGAAAGAAGATTAATAAGATTACAAGATTAATACGTATCTCATAAAAATGTAATATAATATTAAAAATAAATATTATTACATTGTCAGCATTTCAAATATTAATCTTAAAATGAAATAATATTTTTATTTTTGTTGAAGAAACTTGTATATTTTAAAAGAAGTTTTTAAATTTAAAATTTAAAATTTATACTTTATAAAATTTAAATTTTCGATTCTCACTATATTTATTAAAATCATTAAGTTCTATTATTTATACTTATATTTATTTACATTTGATAAGTGAGTTTAAAGTTTATTTTTTGTAAGTTTTTGCACATTGAACTTTCAAACTTGAGCTAAAAACTTCCATTTTAGGCCCATAATGTACCGATTAAGAGGGAATTGTAATGTGGAGCTAAAGTTATTTCATGGATGAAACCCAAAAATGATAGGAAGACTGTCCAAAAATAGTTTGAAACTTTGATACGAAAATTACCACCCGTAAAAGATTATGATTTTATTTAATTAAGGGATTTTATTTATATAATCATATTGTATCTAGAATTACAAAATCTAATAATATACATATAAAACCAAAATCAAGAACTAAAATTTCCAAGAACAAAAACAAAATGAAGACTTCAAAATTTCCATCAATAAAACCAAAATCAAGACCTAAAATTTCCTTAAATAAAACGAAAATCAAGACCTAAATTTTCCAATAATAAAAACAAAATCAAGAGTCAAGACTTCAACTTTTCCATGAATTAAAACATTGTAGCTATCAAATCTGAAAAGTTGATGTTGAGTTGGAAACCTAATCTTTAGAAGTGTAAGAAGGGCATACTCCAATTGACTTGAAAGAACATATAAATGAAATTTACAAGAAAACCAAATGAAGAATTTTATAACCCAAACCACACGATTTTATGCCCATTTCACACTTTTGATATCGTTTCGGCCATTAGTTAAGGGGGCAGAGAAATGAGTTGTTCAATATTAGATTTAGAATCCACGCAACTCATGTTCCAATCCTTTTTCTTATATAATTATATTACATTTAAGATTTTAAAAAATATAAATGTATGCATGTAAAACCAATCACAAATTTTACAGTATATATATTAATTGAATGTGAAGATTTAAGATCAACGTTTATTTTTTTTTAAAGTAAATATAGTGTTTGATTTAATATTTAAGTGTTATAAATCATTTTTAATTGATATAGTTTGGTGTTAAGATGTAATGCTGTTGTTTTTGGAGATGTTTTTAAAATCTATTTTAATGTCGTAATTTATTTGAATCAATGGTTAAATTTTTTATCTAAACCTAAATGATATGGATGGAATTATAACTCTATCTCTTCACACATAAATTGCTTATTTAAGCTAAGGGTTGAAACAAAAATCAAGAGTTGAGTGATCGCAATAAATTTTGTGGTCCATTCAGTCTATCATCCTTTCCTAAAAAATTTCCCACCAGAACTTTGCAAAAGGGAATTTCGACCAAGAACTTTGCACGAATCTAAATTATATGGGTTCAAATATTGTTATCTCATCTCTTTCCAATCTTGTATCGATGAAAAAAAATAATTAAATGGAATTATAACTTTATCTCTTCGCATAAATTGCTTCATTTTTTTTCTACAACTTAAATTAAATAAGTTGATTGAGTTTTAATTTAGTTGTTATTGTAATAATTAGAAGAAGGTGAGTTTGAGTGTACCCAAGCATTGTTGCTTCGAATGAAGTTGATTTTTATTTTTTTGAAAAGTGGATGCAAGGTGAGACGGGTGAACACTTTTCTATTGGACAATAAATATAAAGCGGTTATGATAATTGTTTGCCCATCCCACTTCACTCTATTATATAAAATCACCATTTCATTATTTTATATATAACACTATTACTAAGATAAATATTTATTATAGAAGAAATTCATATATTTTATGAAAATAATTGTGTTCAAATTTCCAAGAATAAAAGGAATAAACTGAAGACTTAAAATTTCCATTAATAAAGCCAAGTCAAGACTAACTCTGTATAAGTGTAAGAAGGGCACAATCCAATATTTTGATTTTTTGCTCAGTCAATATAACCCCAATTCCTCGATTTTATGTCCACCTCACACTTTTCATATTTTTTTGGCCATTAGTTTTTCAAGATTAACATCAACATTTGATTTAAAATCAACGTTAAGCCATGTTTAAATTCTTTTTTTTTTATATAATATTTTTAAAACTAACATTTTATATATATATTAATTCATTAATAAAGCCAAGTCAAGACTAACTCTGTATAAGTGTAAGAAGGGCACAATCCAATATTTTGATTTTTTGCTCAGTCAATATAACCCCAACTACACGATTTTAGGTCCACCTCACACTCTTCATATTTTTTTGGCCATTAGTTTTTGAAGATTAACACCAACATTTGATTTAAAATCAACGTTAAGCCATGTTTAAATTCTTTTTCTTATATAATATATTTAAAACTAACATTACATATATTAACTCATTAATAGAATGTCAAGACTTGTTTTTATCAGTGAATAAAATTTTGTGTAAATTGCTCCTCAAATAAATTCAATCTTGTATTTAAAACTTATCATTTTTATCATCCCATTCTCTCCAATCTTGAATTGTGTAAAAAAATTCAATTGATCCTCAAAAAAATTGCTCCATTTATTTTGTACAACTTAAAATAAATTTAGCAGTGTATTTAAGTCAAGAGTTGATAAGCATTTTTGTGGTCCATTCATCCTTTCCTGACGAATTTCTACCAAGAGTTTGGCAATAAGGAATTTACGTAAATAAGAAGTCTAGATTGATCCAATTTTAGAGGAATTAATTAATTATATGTTATTTTAATATTATAGTGAATTAGTGGGATGCAATATGTTCTGCTTGTATATAAATAAGAAGCTTAGGCTTCTTTAGCTTATATACATATAGAAGTTAAAAAGTAACATATAATCGAGAGAGAAGTGAAAACAGAGCGATGATGAAGATGATGATGATGGAGTGGAAATGGTTATGGTTTATTAGGATGGCAGTAATGTTGTTGGTGTTAGAAGGATGCAGGTGGTGTACTACTGATGCTTGTTTGGAGCATGAGAGAATCGCTCTCTTGCATCTCAAACCTTTCTTCAATTATCGTGATCAATTGCAAAGTTGGGTTGAGGTGAAGGGTTCAGATTGTTGTAAATGGGACAGAGTTGAGTGCAACACCACCACTAGGAGACTCATACAACTCTCCCTTAATTCCTCAAAAACGATGTACAACGAGTATTATAGGAATCTCGGTGCCTGGTATCTCAATGCCTCTATGTTTCTTCCCTTTGAGGAATTGAAGAATCTCTATTTGTCGGGGAATGCCATAGGTGGTAACCTTGAAAATGAAGGTCGTGCTTTTAATTTTTCCTTAATTACATCTTTTATCATTTCACTACTCTTACCATTGTTAATTTGCCATTACTTTTTATTTTATTGAAGAATAATCACTAACTGCTTGTATATATTTAAAAGAACACTTATACAGGTTTTGGAAAACTATCATCCACATTGAATAATTTGAAGATCCTTGACTTAAGTCATAATTACTTGAGTGATAGCATTTTGTTATCTTTGAGTGAGCTTTCATCTCTCCGGTATTTAGATCTGTCTTGGAACAAATTTGAAGGATCAAGTCATCCAAGAGGTAAATTAAGTTTGGTTTGGTGTTAGTTTTTATTTGTATAGTGGAGTTTGAGGATGGTTTTCTAGGCTCGGTACCTAATTTTCCATTCTGTTTATCTCTTGTAATTTCACTTTTGCTTTTGTAAAATTTTCATATAGCTCAGAAAGAAAAAAACAATTAACAAGTAATTATATAAATATATATCAGGTTTTCAATTGCTTTCAAGACTCAATAACTTGGAAACTCTTGATTTAAGTTGGAATTCTTTGAAGAATAGCATTTTGTTCCATATGAGAAATCTTTCATCCTTGAAGACTTTAAGATTGAGTCGTAATCAGTTGAAAGGAAGGCTGCTTCATATTCAAGGTAGACTGATTTTATTTGTTTCCTTTTTACTTTAAAATCAATTTTTGTTTAAGGGAAAGTTAATGTTGCAATATGACATTTGTTTTTATCTTATCATGAAAATATAACTGATAAACATTTGGGATTGAATTTCAGAATTGAATAATTTGACGAATTTGAAGTACTTGGATTTAAGTTGGAACAGAATTGAAAGCATCTCAAACAAAGGTACAAGTTTTCATAGAATTTATATATTGAATAAATTAAGTTTTCAAAATCATCTTACAAAAATTTCAATGACCATTATATTAAGTATAGAAATTATTTTTCTTCTTACGATAGATGGAACACAAATGAGGCTAACCAATTTGAAAGCTATAACTTTGTTTTTCTTGATAATTCTTTCTAGAACCTTTTAAAATTAATTGTTTCAAATTTGTACATTCACATTTCATGTTAGAGGATTTTCATCTTCACTTCAAGTTTTAGATTACTTTTTTTTTCAATGTTTATTTAATTAAAATATTTAGTAGAAATTAAAATTATTAACATAATGATTTTTTGAATTGGACGTGGATATATATAGGATCGAACAATTTGATAAATTTGAAGAAACTCAATTTAAGTGATAATCAAATTGAAAGTTTTCAAGCATTTATTTTTAATCAATTAACTAAATTCTTGCATATAATTAAATTTTATGCCAATTCTTTCCAGTGATGAAATTATATGAATCTTTTATAGATGGTGGTAGAAAATTGGAGTTGACCCACTTGGAAGACCTTAATCTACATGGAAATCTCTTCAATAACAGTGTATTTGCATCCCTTCACAAGCTTTCAAATTTGAAATCCCTGAGCATAAATGACAATCAATTGAAAGGATCAATAGATATGAAAGGTAAAATTATTACTTTTTTTGTTACAAAAAGTTTGACTTTGTTAACAAAAATATAATCATGTTTTAAGAGGATATAATGAAGTTTATCTGTTGTTTTCTTTTTCTAGATTTGGATGCATTTATCAACTTAAGGACACTAGATATGAGAGGCAACGAATTGACAGATTTTGTGATCCACAAAGGTATCATTTAATTAAATTTTATTTATTTTTTTTAATTTAGAAGTTTAGTTCTTATCACAGATATTATAATAATGGTTATTGTCATACTTGAAACTAAAATATGAGTTTGGTGAAACATTTTCTAAATCCTCCATTATAATGTGTTTGGACTTTGGTTTGAAAGAAAAATATTTTATTATTTTCATAAATTTCAAGTATTAATGTTTATCATTATTTTGTTTGTAGAATTATATTTTTTAAATAATTTATTGAACTTTTTATGAGATAAATAATAATTATAAAATAAAACATAATATTATAAATAAAAAATATACATATATTTATGGAAAAAATATGTAATATATATTTTTTAAATTTTATATACTTTTAATAATATAAAACATAAACTACATATTAGAGTTAAATAAATGGCATCTTTTGGCCAAAAATAAATATATGCCAATTTTGAATAATTTAAAAAAAAAAACTTCAATTTTATGAAATTTATGCTAAAACTTTTTTTTCAAACTTTCTATAAATTTCAAAACCCACATGTTATTAACTTTTTGGTTAAAAAAATGTGGTAGGTCTACGTATTCTTCAAAAATTCTTAATTTAATTTTTGTTTTATTTTTAAGAATTTGGTCCTTTTATTTTTTAAATTTCAAAATTTAAGTTCAATTGTTATCCTTATTAATTTTGTAAAATAATTTATTGATATAATATTTTAAAATAAAAAATTTAATAAAAATGTAATTTTAAAAAATGGGCATAATAAACATGAATTTAATAAATAATTTAAAAAATGAGAGGATTTGGACAAAAATATAAACCCGAAAAATGGACTTGGACAAAAAATGAGACCCATACCAGAATAAACAGAGAGCTTATATTCCAAACCAAAACCAAATTGAAAGCTTTCAATCCTTTAAAGGTATGCATTTATTTTTAATCAATTAACTAAATTCTTGCATATAATTAAATTTTATGCCAATTCTTTCCAGTGATGAAATTATATGAATCTTTTATAGATGGTGGTAGAAAATTGGAGTTGACCCACTTGGAAGACCTTAATCTACATGGAAATCTCTTCAATAACAGTGTATTTGCATCCCTTCACAAGCTTTCAAATTTGAAATCTCTGAGCATATATGGCAATCAATTGAAAGGATCAATAGATATGAAAGGTAAAATTATTACTTTTTTTGTTACAAAAAGTTTGACTTTGTTAACAAAAATATAATCATGTTTTAAGAGGATATAATGAAGTTTATCTGTTGTTTTCTTTTTCTAGATTTGGATGCATTTATCAACTTAAGGACACTAGATATGAGAGGCAACGAATTGACAGATTTTGTGATCCACAAAGGTATCATTTAATTAAATTTTATTTATTTTTTTTAATTTAGAAGTTTAGTTCTTATCACAGATATTATAATAATGGTTATTGTCATACTTGAAACTAAAATATGAGTTTGGTGAAACATTTTCTAAATCCTCCATTATAATGTGTTTGGACTTTGGTTTGAAAGAAAAATATTTTATTATTTTCATAAATTTCAAGTATTAATGTTTATCATTATTTTGTTTGTAGAATTATATTTTTTAAATAATTTATTGAACTTTTTATGAGATAAATAATAATTATAAAATAAAACATAATATTATAAATAAAAAATATACATATATTTATGGAAAAAATATGTAATATATATTTTTTAAATTTTATATACTTTTAATAATATAAAACATAAACTACATATTAGAGTTAAATAAATGGCATCTTTTGGCCAAAAATAAATATATGCCAATTTTGAATAATTTAAAAAAAAAAACTTCAATTTTATGAAATTTATGCTAAAACTTTTTTTCAAACTTTCTATAAATTTCAAAACCCACATGTTATTAACTTTTTGGTTAAAAAAAAATGTGGTAGGTCTATGTACTCTTCGAAAATTCTTAATTTAATTTTTGTTTTATTTTTAAGAATTTGGTCCATTTATTTTTTAAATTTCAAAATTTAAGTTCAATTGTTATCCTTATTAATTTTATAAAATAATTTATTGATATAATATTTTAAAATAAAAAATTTAATAACAATGTAATTTTAAAAAATAGCATAATAAACATGAATTTAATAAATAATTTAAAAAATGAGAGGGTTTGGACAAAAATATAAACCCGAAAAATGGGCTTGGACAAAAAATGAGGCCCATACCAAAATACACAAAGCAATAAACCAGCCAAAAAAGTTGAAAACAGAATAAACACCAGAACAAAACAGAGACATACCGAATACAACATATACCAAACCAAAACCAAAACCAAAACCAACAATTCTCCAAACAGAGACACACCGAATACAGCATATACCAAACCAAAACCAAAACCAACAATTCTCCAAACAGATTACCGATATGCTCATTGCAGGAAACCATCCAAGCAAGAACATACTACAACCACTATTCATAACTAATCACCAATATTAACAAAAATTGCAACCATCCATCCCTGAAACTTCGGTCAGCAGCCTGCATAAATAGAAAACATAGAGCTTTCCAATCCAACAGACAAATCCATAGCATTTACAAATTAAATGCTAGGCTGATTTCAACATATTTGATTTTTTATAATGTATTCATAAATTTAAAGGTAATATAACAATTTTAGTGTAGACATGTTTTATTTTATAAATATTATTTATAGTGTTGTTGATTGGGGTTTGAAATTACTTATACTAAAAATAATAATATACGAAGATATAAATTATCTAATATTTCTTGTTATTGCTTAGAATCAAATGTGTCCAGCAATGTGGAGGAAATATATCTTGGCTTTTCTAATCTCACCATCAACATTTTGCAAAGCATTGGAGTATTCGCTTCTCTTAAAACATTATCTTTACATCATTGTGGACTTAGTGGTCCCTTACCTAATCAAGGTAAACAATTTTATTTTTTAGCTCAAATTGAATTCTTTATGAGCTTTCTGTGATATAATATTTCCTATTATGTTTTGTAAAATAAAATTTAATCACAATTTCTTCCGTGAATTTATAATTTTTCAGGATGGTGTGATCTAAGGAATCTTGAAGTACTGGATGTGGGTGAGAATACACTTGAGGGGATGCTTCCTCATTGTTTTAGTAACTTGACATCTCTTCGTTACTTAGATATTTCAAGAAACCATTTTCAAATTCCCTTATCATTGGCACCATTTGCAAACCTTTCAAACCTCAAATTCCTTTTTAGTAATGAAAACAAGATGATAATGGAACCTTCCTTTCATACCTCAGTCCCAAAGTTTCAATTGGAAGCCATCAGTTTGTCAAACGGCATAACATCTCAGCAACTCAATCTTGAACTTCCCACCTTCCTTTACTACCAATATGACTTGAGATATGTGGATCTTTCTCAAAACAATTTCAGCGGAACAGTCCCAACTTGGTTGTTAGAAAACAACACAAAGTTAGAAGTTCTCATCCTGAGGGGTAATTCTTTTACAGGTCCTCTCTCATTCTCGTCAGCTCTTAATGTTAATTTATCTTCAATTGACATATCTGAAAACAAATTACAAGGTCAGATTCCATCCAATATATGTTCCACTTTTCCACATTTGAGGGGATTATTCTTATCCAAGAATGCTTTTGAAGGTAATATCCCACTTTGTTTAAGTGGCATGAAGGATTTATCAGTTTTAGATCTATCAAACAATCAATTGTATGGAAAAGTGCCAGAAGAGTTGATCAGGAAGGGCTCACTGACTGTTTTGAGACTATCAAATAACAACCTCAGTGGAAATGTAGTTCCTGCAATTCTCAACGCAAATGGGCTGCAGAGTTTATATTTGGATGGAAATAATTTTTCAGGAGAGATGACAAATGTTGATGTGTCTACTTTTGAGTTTCCGAATTCACTAAGAGATATTGATCTTAGTAACAACAAGTTGCATGGAAAGCTCCCAAGATGGATAGGGAATGCATCATTATTGTTGAGATTAGCTTTGTCCAACAATGGTTTCGAGGGTTCTATTCCAATGGAATTTTGCAACTTGAATGGGTTGGAATTTTTGGATCTTTCTCAGAATAATTTATCTGGCTCTATACCGTCATGTTCTAATCCACTACTCATAAAGCATGTCCACCTCCACGGGAATAGATTGAGAGGTCCACTATCACATGCTTTTTATAATAGCTCTTCGCTAGTGACTTTAGATCTCAGAGGAAACAATTTGACAGGTAGTATTCCAAAGTGGATTCACACACTTTCTTCTTTGAGTGTTCTTCTTTTGAAAGATAATCATTTTCATGGAAAAGTTCCAGCTCATTTATGCAAGTTGCATTCTTTAAGCATCATAGATCTTTCTCAAAATATGTTTTCTGGTCCTATACCTTCTTGTTTGGGAAATTTATCTCTTCCAATAAAAGAGAATGAGAATCTAGCAACTGTGTGGTATTTGTTACTTCCAGAAGAAGAAGAATCACCATCAATTGGGGGGACAAATGTTTACTATCCTGACAGCTACCTAGAAGAAGTAATAGAGTTCACAACAAAGAGTGGGTACTACTCATACAAAGGCAACATCCTTGTACATATGACCGGGATTGATTTATCTTGCAACAACTTAACTGGTCATATACCACCAGAATTAGGGAACTTAAGTGAAATCCATTCTTTAAACTTGTCGCACAATAAGTTGACCGGAGTTATACCCTCATCTTTCTCAAAACTTAAGCAAATTGAGAGTTTGGACCTTTCTCACAACGACTTGAGTGGTGAAATCCCCAATCAACTGGTAGAGTTGAACTCTTTGGAGGTTTTCAGCGTGGCGTACAACAACTTGTCAGGTAGTATTCCTGAGCCAAAAGCTCAATTTGGGACCTTTATTGAAAACAGTTACGAGGGAAACCCTTTTCTTTGTGGAGATATACTGCATAAAAGTTGTTCCAAAATCGATTCTCCATCAACTATATCAATTGTACCAAAAGATAAAGGAGAAGATGGTTTGCTAGATACTTATGATTTTTGTGTGAGCTTTTTGGTTTCTTATGTAATTGTGGTGTTGACAATTTTTGTTGTCCTCTACATAAATCCATATTGGCGAAGAGCTTGGTTTTCTCTCATCGGGAAATGCATCACCACCTGCCGATACTCAAATGTGGGCAATTTTCTTGCTTATCACATTTTCAGGCAAAGTGTTTAGCTACTCAAATTGTGATTTGATTTCCTCGCCTAATTGCTTAATTGTGCTAAGTAGGGCGGTGATGAATATTTTGTTGATTTTTTTCATTTTGAATAAAAGCACTCGTCTTTATGAATAGGAAGTTTGGAGTTTTATCTTATGGTTTTATCATTTTCAACTATCTATTTCTTTTTGTTTTCTATGAAATTTATGTAAAATCATAATCCATTATTATGTATATGCAATAGCTCTTTGAATTAAATTTAATTGACTTTATCAACTTTATATTCTCACCAACAAAACATACATTCAAAGTTCAAATAAGTTCCACACCCAATTTTTTTACTGCAATACTCAAGAATATGCTCATCATCAGAAATATGAAATATTCCACTCTAATTAACATTATGATTCTGTAAACAACAAAAAACTGTGATCCTTTTTTAAAGCTCTCTTTTTTTCTTTAATGAAATGGGATTGGTAAAAAATTCGCACATGTGTAATAAGTAGCTAATTATAATTGATTCTGCAAAATCAAAATCAATTCAGGTATCTATATATTCTGAAGACTGGACAGACTTTAAAAGCTCCTTCAAATTTGCAAGAACATGTCGCGGTCCTAAACTCTTTATACCGATGAAATTCAAAAGTTGCTCTATATCCTGCAATCACAGTAAAGATTATGCAATCGTTTCAGAACAAATAACATAACAAGCAAAAGGCAATCAAAATATTGTGATCTCCATAATGTTTTTTGTTGAAAACGAACATTAACTTAACCTTTAAACATCAGTGAAGGCTCATCAGATCTGCTAAGCAACCTTACATACACATGTAAAAAGCTTTGCTTTTGGATGTAAGGTGTGACTATCATCACAGTTTTTCCTAATTAGCTGATAACTTATATCTAACATTTATAAGGGCTAAGTAAATTAACATACATGATGTAAAAGAATTTCACTATAAGATCCAACGGTAAACTTAATAAAAGATAATCAACATAGAAAGTTAGAAAGCAATGAAGAACACTAAAAATTAATAAACACACTTTTCCGTTGCACTTTTCAACAGCACTTTTTTTTAAAAGCACTTTTTAAAAGCATTTTTCAACCACAACAGCAATGAAGAACTAGTCCTTAGTCTATCGTGTATCAACTCTTCATTTTTCTTTAACTACCCATGTCCGACGTTAAACATGGATATGGAGATATGACCAAGTCACAGTGACATAGTTTTTAGTTATGGTGAATGGGATTCCAGTGCTGGACCTCCTTTTAGATGCATGGTGAGACTTTCATCGCATCTTTCAAATTTGTTTATAATGCTTCATCTAATCTGCCGGTGAAGTTTATAGATAGTCTTAAGAGCCACAAGAACCTAGATATTGTAAATCCAATATCTTCCAAACAATTCAACCATGATATTAATGATGATGGAACCAAGATTATCCACTATCAATGACATAAAATGAGCTGTAAATGCTGACGAATAAACATGCACTGTTTTTCCAACCTGTGGATTGGAGAGCATTGACAAGCTAACTTTTCAGACCATTTGAATCCAATAATATACATAAAAATGCCAAAGGAGAATAATTCACTTTGGAAAAAGAACTAATAATATGCGAAAACTTACCTTGTTTAACAAGAACACAGCATATGCTGCTCTTGTCGTGTCTTGACCTTCTAAAAACAGCGGAAATTCTGTCGGCTTTACATTTGCTGAAAGTGTTGTATCCAATGACAAATCAGAAGATGCAGGGTCTATTGAAGACACATGGTCATTAATATATGAGCGAGAACCACCCAAGCGCAGAGGATAACGCAAGGGAACTTGTAAATAGGATGCAATTAGTGAAACAGCCTGCAAATGATGAAATAGCAATTAAAAATTACTACAGCATCTTCAAGCAACAAGGGATTGTAGGTCAAAAAAATTTGATAACCATAGCTTGATATTATCAGAAAAAAACAATTTCAGTAATAAATGGTAACTTCGCAGAAGAAATAAAACGCACATGTGCAACATATCCTAAGGCAGTTGCAGATCTCTGAACCTCCTTTTTGTCAATGAAAAAACTCATCTTTCTAAAAGGAAGCAAGGTGAGATTCAGACCTAAAATCGTCAACGATCCTTGATTGACGGGCTTTGATGCAGAAGGAGTCCCTAGTGAAGATAGGAACAAAGGAACTTCGTATCAGTACATCACCAGACACCACCTCTTTGTGGGAGTCAAAACAATATTCAATAATATATAATCATGAAAGAAAGAGATAAGTAAAATCTCATAATATTCAAAAGCAAAAAAAATGTTTTGATATGAGAAGAGAATTGAATAGTAGATTGCTAAAAGAGGAATAACTGAAGTACATGTAAAGTATACAACCATTATAACCAAAAGAAGAGTCAAGTGATAGGTAACGGTACTCCTTAAGCTGTTTAGGAATCATAAAAGACTTGTCCAGTTGACAAAAATAACTCATTTCATTCTCCCCTAGTAAAACATCATATTGGACCAACCATATTTGATACCAAAGGATATGCATATCCAGGCATGCCATTTGTAGATATTCCCCGTGTTGCAAGAAGGAATTGTTCAAGAGAAAGAAGCTGCTATTGTTGGTAAAGTTTTCCTCAAACCATTTTGAACATCCAAAATCTCAAGAACAAAAAGGAAAATGTAGGAAGGAAATATAACAAGCATCACAATGGGTTCTCGATGATAAAAGTGAGAGGATAAACATTAATTTAGAATATAAAAATAAACCACAAACTAAACAGGAAAGAGATATTGATTTCTAAACGAGGAGACTGGCTGCTAATTAAAACCATATGCAGTGTTGTCTTATCTAAGCCTGAGAGCAGTAAAGCGCAAAACGGATATGTGAGAGTTTTTGCAAGTCTGTGTGTCTATAACATAAAAAGTTTAAGATATATAGTAAACTCTTAAGCCCCTCATCTTATCTAAGCCCCTCATCCACCTTCATTGGGGGTGGAGGTGCAAAGTGAGAGGTCTTATTGATCGGAGAGGAGAATTCATAACATTTAAAGCTGAATAAGAAGAAACCTTCAAATATATCATAAATTCAGCATTCATGATAATATAAAAATGAAATTGCAAAGCTAATTTAAGCTAGAATATTAAAAATGCATCACCTGTAATCGCTTCCTTGCTACAGAAAGGGAGGTACCAGCAACCAACAATGATCTTACTTCAGTACTGAGCATTTCCTCCTGTTTTTTAGCATCCTCTGTTGCAACTTTGCAACAAGTTGACATGTTTGCCATAACTACTTTCCTTGCCTCTAGTCTCTCACGCATTTCCTCAAGCTCGTTCAGTTTATTCAAAGACTCATTTTTTACCTGCACAGCATGCTCCCGCCCATTAATCAGTGGGCCAATTAATTAGGTCACAGAAGACAAAACTAAATTACCACTCACCAGGTCCCCTTGAAGTGTCATATGGCTTTAACAGTTCAACGTGCAATATCTAGTAAAAGTAAAATAAACATAGAAGAATGCAAATGCAATTCTTAAACGCCTTTAAATGGACAATATGAAACAGTTTAAGAGCCCTATAAAACAGAAAAGTGGAGAAAAGCATCTGAAAAGGAAAAAATTGAATTGAAACAATAAATCCATTTGGTACAAACAGCAACAAATCTTGAAATAAGCTTTGGCTTTAGCCCAATAAAGCTCGGGCATCCAGCCAAATAAACGGTGATTGCCATGTCAACTTTTTAAGACAGTAGAAAAGAGCTCGAAAATCTCAATTTCCAAAAATAAAGACATAAGAGGAAAAAAAATGTACTTATTCTTAGTAGAAGAGCGAAATGAAACTAAATGAAGCATAAGGGAACTGATGTGAATTGAGATTGTTATTTTTGGGACTAAAAAGAATAAGCAGATTGAATATTTAAGATTTTGTAAGGGCAAAGTTCCATTCACCAACACAATTATCGTCGCCCTTTATCCCAGTAAAGCTTAACTGACAACTTTTCTGTCTCGTGTTCTTGCTGAAGCATTTGAGTAACCCTACAGAAATCATTATATTTCAAACTGAAATGATTGGCTTTATCAATTTCACAACCTATACTGCCCAACCTATTAAGTAATTTAGGTGCAGACACCAGAAATCTATCTTCTTTGTACTCTACAACTAAATAGCCTACGGCTTATCAATCAAACACAGCTGAAAACTTAGCGAGGAAACATTATATAAACTGAAAAAACAACAACTTCAACTTGATTCATAGCTCGGCAAGTTCAGGGAATTGGGACTTCTACCACCATGATCACTTGATCCAACTATTTAAAAAGTTTATTCTTCTCTTTCCTTTCCCTTATTTTCTAAATCAGGAAAAATTATAGCATATAAACTGGATTACTACTCCAAGTTTCTAAAATTTCAGCAATATCCCTTTTACCTTTTACTCAAGTCACTACCCCCCAATTAACAAATATATTCCCAGTTTCCCTTTTACTTCAAACCCCCTTTTTTTTCTCTACCCAATTTCAGCTTATGTTCAAAAACCCAAAATTGGTTTGCTAAAATAATATAATTTTCAAAAACAAAAATAACCTAATTTTAATAAGAAAAACAAAGCATTACCTGAATTAGTGACTGGAGCTTCTCTTGAAGATTTTGCTTCTTCTCGTTAGCTTCCTTAAGGGCAGAAGTTAAACTCCACAATGTAGCTAGCTCGTTGTCGAAATCTTCCCATTCAATTAGTTGCATATTTTCATGTGCAGCATTGAAGTAACTCTTTTTTAATTTCAGGTTATCTAATTTTCTTGTTGAAATTACATATACTTTTTAAAATCAATATCAAATTTAATTAAAAGAGTAATTAGAATTTTAAAAAACAAAAGTGATTAAGTGTGATATGTATATGAAGACTTTAAAAAATTTTCAAATAATTATTTTTTTCCAGATTGGGCTGATAAATTTAAAAGTAATATAATGATTTCAATAAATGAAAATTTTATTTTACACAATTTATTTTTTTGTTTGAGGAATGATTTCAAAATAAATATTTATATATTTCTTTTCGGTCACAGAAAATAAAGGTTTGGGAAAGTTAAAAGTTCTTCACCTCCAAAATATAGTCACCGATGATAGCATTCCCAAGATGGATAAGGAATGCATCATTTTTGCAGAGATTAGCTTTGTCCAACAATGGTTTGAGGGTTCTATTCCAATTGAATTTTGCAACTTGAATAGGTTGAAATTTTTAGATATTTCTCAAAATAATTTATTTGGCTCTATACCGTCATGTTTTAATCCACCATATATAGAGCATGTCCACCTCTACGGGAATAAACTGAGAGGTCCACTATCACTTGCTTTTATAAAAGCTCTTCACTAGTGACTTTAGATCTTAGAGGAAACAATTTGACAGGTAGTATTCCAAAATGGATTGACACACTTTTTTTTTTGTTATCTTCACAAGTTGTGATGAATAGATGACGATGTTTATTATCGTTGAAACACCACTGACCACAGACATTTTCTTTTAGAAAATGGATAGCTCTTCGTTGACTTGTTCCTGTTTTGAGAGTTTGAAAATAATAAATGATTTCATGAGTCGGTTTGGAATCATTTTATCTTGATTTTTATATGTTTTTTTGTTTGTTTTTCCATTGTTTAATAAGTCTTCACTTTTAGAAGTTTTTATCTACTCTTGTAGTACACTTTTCAGTCTTGTTTTTGCAAGTAATTTTAAGGTTGGTTCCATCGTCGTCTCCTCTAATTTGGTGAATGCTTGATTCTTTTGTAAATTTATGCCCATCGCTTTGGACCATCCGAGTTTAATTTCTTTATTGTATCAAGTGCTGGCAATCACTCCTGATATGTTGTGTTTGAGTTGTTACAGAGTCAATTGTCAACGTGCCATAATGTTCTATTGATACTGAAACTGAAGCTTTTGTTATGTTGATGGAGATTGTCCTTTAGCGCGTACAACGAGTGTTTGTTATTTTTTTCTTGAATTGTATGGTATTATTCATTGAATGAATTAATGAATTTCTTTTCAAAAATAATAATAATTAGGGTAAACTACATTTAAGGTCATTAAACTATTAGACACAATTTCAAAAGTTTACAAAAAGTATTACTAAATTATTTGAAAGCTTTCATTTAAGTTATTGGACTGTTAAAATCATTGTTGGATGGCTTTCGCCATTCACACAACTTGCACCAATCAAAAGCTTTCATTCCCTTTCTTTTTTACAATTCAGTTTTTTTCATGAAACAACTTTGAACGTCATGAATCTACGAACCAAAATCTAAATAGCTTTCTTCTCCGGCCTCTGACCTTGACTGTCAAATCAACTTGGATCTAAGATATGTTATTCTACTCGTTGATGGATACTGATCTACCGTATCGATCGTCGAATCGTCGTTAGGAACTCGTTAGCCAAACTTTTTTTTTTTAAAGAAAAGCTTAACAGTTCAGTAACTTAAATAAAAATCATTGAATAGTTTAGTTACTTAAATGAAAAGTTTCGAATAATTCAGTGACCATTTTATAACTTTTTATAATTTAGTGACCAAAACATAAATTTACTAATAATTTAATAACATTAAACGTAATTTACCCTAATAATTAATAGAGTGGAAAAGAATTCTACAACCCAAATACACGATATTACGTCCAATTCATACTCTTGATTAAAATGTCAACTAGAAGATGTCAAAATGATATTATGATAATGATCAAAATGTAGTTTTGATTCTTTAATTATGTTCACATTTGGGATTTTCCTTTTATATTTTAATTTGATATAATTTTATTCTTTATTTTTAAAGTGACATTATTTAGTTTTGATGATTGTAAAATTAGTTTTGATCCCTCTACTATATTTAAATCTGGGATTAATTTTTATATTTTAATTTGGTATAATTTAATTTTTTATAATTTTATAATAATATTAGTTAGTTCAAATCATTAACATCATTAATTATTCTGATAAAAATGAAAATATGAATTTTCTTAAAAACAAAAAAAAATGTTTTGACATGATAAGTTGGTATGAATATTTTTAAGAAAAACTTTGAGTGCCTCAACAATTTAATAGGAATATTTAAGGGTGTAAACTATTTGGATTAACTAATGATATTATAAAAATAAATAAATCAAATTATGTCAAATTAAAATATAAATACTAAATCCTAAATTTACATATAGCATAACACCCATAACCATAATTTGACCTAAAACAATTTATACCAAACACAATTTTTATTATTTGATTTATTAACGATATATTTTAAAAAAAAACATTATTTTTTAATTAAAATAGCTTATGTAATTACCTATTTCTCCAAAACGAAGAGTGTAGTCATAATAAATTGCACTCATGATCACTAAATTATTTGTAAGTTTATGTTTTGATCTCAACATCATAAAAGTTATAAAATGATTACTAAACTATTCAAAAGTTTTTATTTAAGTCAATGAGCTGTTAAAAATTACTACTATATAGCCTTCTCTGTTTGCACTACTTGCATGAATTGTAAGTTCTCCTTCATTTTCTCTTCTATAGGTCAGTTTTTTTTTCTCATGAAACAACTTTGAATGTCACAATTTTACGAACAAAAATCCAAACAGTTTTCTTCTCTGATCTTTGACACTAGCTGTCAGATTGACTTGGATCTAAGGTATGTTTTTCTAGTCATTAACAAGTATTGATTCATCATACCAATCGTCGAATGGAGCTCGCTAGCCGGATTTTTTTCTCAAAAAAAAAAACTTAACAACCGAGTGGCTTAAATAAAAACTTTTGAATAGTTTAATGACTTAAATAGTTCAATGACCATTTTACAATTTTTTAAAATTGAGAGATCAAAACCAAGGGTGAAACTAGGGAAGACCCCGCCCCTCTTAAAATGGAAAATTTTATATTTAGGTCTTAAAATTTCTTAAAACTAAATTAATAAAGGTAAAATTTCACTTTGACCCCCCTAAAATATAAAAATTTGATTTAATCCTTTAAAAATTATAAAGATATAATGGTAAAATGGTATTTTTACTGTCGTAAAAATTACAATTTAATTTAAGTCCCCAAAAACTTTTCTGGTTTCGCCCCTGGCCAAAACGTAAATTACTAATAGTTTAATGACATGGAGTTGAATTTATCCATTAAATATATTACAAGGATACTTATTTTGATTATTTCCACAACCAAACTTTGTAGGGCCTATATATAGTCAGCGTGTGAAATTATATTTCCACAGCCTTAGGTCATTGTCTATAAATAATAAGCTTCACGAAGGCTTATTCAATTGAGAGAGAAGCAAAAACAGAGAGATGATGGACTCCAAATGGTTGTGATTTATGAGGATGGCAGTGACGAGTGTGTTGCTACTCTTAGAGAGATGCAGGTGGTGCACTACTGATGCTTGTGTGGAGCATGAGAGAGTTGCTCTCTTGCAACTCAAACCTTTCTTCAATCACTATAATGAGTTCGACAGCTGGGACGAGGTGAAGGGTTCAGATTGTTGCAAATGGAAAGGGATCGAGTGCAACACCACTACTGGGAGACTCATTGGACTCTCTCTTGATTCTATAAGGTCCGGATACTGGGATTATTGGTATCTCAATGCCTCTTTGTTTCTTCCCTTTGAGGAATTAAAGAGGCTTTATTTGACAGGGAATGGCATAGCCGGTTGTGTTGAAAATGAAGGTTCTATATTTGATTTGCCCTTAATTTCATCTTTAGTTACTCTACTATGTACATATTTTCAACACAACTCATTGTTAATTTTGCAATTACTTGTTACTATTAACTCTACAGGTTTTGAAAAGCTATCATCCACATTCAGTAATCTGCAGTTCCTTGACTTAAGTCAAAATCGTCTGAATGATAGCTTTATATTATCTTTGAGCGGATTTTCATCTCTTCAATATTTAAATCTAGCTTACAATCTATTCCAAGGAAAGTGGCCTCATATTCAAGGTAGATTGGCTTTCCCTGTTTTCTTTTCCTACTTTAAGTTAAGTTTTGTTTGGGGAAAATTTTTGGCAATATATCATCTGCTTTTATCATATCTTGAATACACAAACCAATTGTTGGGATTGAATAATTTTATTCAAGCTTGAAGGTTCAGTGTTGAAGCCTTAGTAATCACAATTTTTTACATATTTCTTTTTATTTTTTCTCGGCCAAATAAAATTTATAAAGAAAGGTGGAATCCAGCAAACAAGAAATATAACATTACATCCCATGGAAACCACACATTTTCCTTCCTTGAAGGGCTTTGCATAAAGTCCTTACATATGCAGGACCCTTTATAATTAATTGTTTCAAATTAGTACATTCACTTTTGGGGATTTTTCAACTTCCTTACTTTTAAAAATATGAAGTATATTTTAATATTACTAACATATTTGTTATTTGAATTCAATTTGAATATATACATATAGGATTGAATAATTTGATAAACTTAAAGACATTGGATCTAAGGTGGAATCAAATGGAAAGCTTTCAATCCTTCAAAGGTGTGTATTTATATTTTGTACAATGATAATCAAACACTCGAGCCATTAGGGCACAATTTGAGGTTCAGTTAACTAATTTATTACATACAATTAAATTTTATACAGATCCTTTTTCATTGACGAAATTACATAAATCTTTTGCAGATGATGGTAAAAAATTGGAATTGACCCATTTAGAAGAGCTTAATTTAGATGCAAATCTCTTCAATAACAGTGTATTTACAGTGCTAAACAAGCTTTCAAATCTGAAATCTTTGAGCATAGGTTTCAATCAATTGAATAGATTAATAGATATGAAAAGTAAAATTATTATTTTTATGACAAAAATTATGCCTCTATTTACGAAAATATTAATCATGTTTTAGAATGATTTAATGGAGTTTATCTGTTATTTTTTCCAGATTTGGATGCATTCACTAACTTACGAAAACTAGATATGAGTGGTAATCAATTGAAAGGTTTTGTGATCCACAAAGGTATCATTTAAATAATTTATTTCTTTTTTTTTTAGCATATTGGTGTAATTACATTGTAGTATCTGTTCATACTTTTTTAATTTTTTGACAATGCACACACACCTTGCATACATAAGAGTTCGAACCCAGGACTCCTAAAATGAACATCATCTTCTTTTCCATTGAAGCCATTTATTGAGTTCAAATTAAAACAACTTCTAAATGGTGGTTTATGTAGAAATTACAATTAAGGTAAATAAGACATTTTTTAAAAACTTGTAATTTAAAAATAGGCTAATATACTTAAAAAAAAAAAAAAAAAACCTAAATTACCACACATTTTTTAGACGTCCTGGTTAAATAGCAATGATTCAAAACACTTTTTTTTTTTACACTATTTCTAAAATTAAAGATTCAATCGTGTGGATATGTAAAATACAAAATTTCTAATCATAACAAAAAGCGGAGGAAAACGAATACTCAATTTAAAGTGAGTAAATAGAAGTCCATACTTGATCTCATATATACCTTTTTGTAATTAAATAACCTCATATCATATAATTTTATTTATCTACAAAAACTCTTGATTTTAATATTAAAGCAATTCTTTTTTAATTTCAAGCTCTTATCTAAATTTCTTGTTGAAATTATATATACCTTTTAAAATCAATATCAAATTTAATTAAAAGAGTAATTAAAATTTTTTTTAAAAAAAAGTGATTAAATGTAATATGTATATGCAGACTTTCAAAAATTTTCAAATAATTTTTTTTTTTTTTCAGATTGTGCTGATAAATTTAAAAGTAATCTAATTATTTCAATAAATGAAAATTTTATTTTACACACTATTTATCTTTTTTGTTTGAGGAATGATTTCAAAATAAATATTTATATATTTCTTTTGGTCACAGAAAATGAAGGATTGCGAAAGTTAAAAGTTCTTCACCTCCAAAATATAGTCACCGATGATAGTATTCCGCTAGAAAACTTAGTAGAGGCATTCTCATCAGGTAAACATCTTCTAATTTTTACCATTTTTTATTAACATCTAATGCTTCTTCTATTCCCAAACAACTTACGTTTTATTAACATCTAATACCTCTTGTGATTGAATAGAATTAAGCAATCTGGAGGAAATAAATCTCGATTATTCTCGTCTCAACACCAACATTTTGCGAAGCATTGGAGTATTCACTTCTCTGAAAACTTTGTCTCTATATAGGTGTGGACTTATCGGTTCCTTACCTAATCAAGGTAAAATTTTCTATACCATCTTTTCTTTTTATCTGATATCTCCTATTCTGTTTTAGAAAACCAAATTTAATTAGAAATCCTTCCATGATTTTATAAATTTTTCAGGATGGTGTGATCTAAGGAACCTTCAAGTGTTGGATGTGAGTGGGAATGCACTTGAGGGGATGCTTCCTCATTGTTTCAGTAACTTGACATCTCTTCGTGAGTTAGATATCTCCATCAATCAATTTTCCGGAAATCTAACTCCTTTAGCAAGTCTTACATCACTCAGAGCCATTTCTCTTTCAAGTAATCATTTTCAAATTCCAATTTCATTCGTACCACTTACGAACTTTCCAAACCTTGAGGTCCTCTTGGCTGATGAAAACAAGTTGGAAACGGAACCTTCCTTCCACACTTTAGTCCCAAAATTCCAATTGAAATTCATTAGTTTGTCAAAGTGCAGAACATCTCAGCAACTCAGTCTTGAACTTCCTACCTTCCTTCACTACCAAAATGACTTGAGATTTGTGGATCTTTCTCAAAACAATTTCAGTGGAACTGTCCCATTTTGGTTGTTAGAAAACAACACAAAGTTAGAAGATCTCATCTTGAAGGGTAATTCTTTTACAGGTCCTCTCACATTACTGTCGACTCCTAATTCAAATGTATCTTCACTTGACATATCTGACGACAAAATACAAGGTCAGCTCCCTACCAATATATGTTCAACTTTTCCACATTTGGAGCAGTTATTCTTATCCAAGAATGCCTTTCAAGGCAATATCCCTCCTTGTTTAAGTGCCATGAAGAACTTGTCAATGTTAGATCTATCAAACAATCAATTGGCTGGAAAAGTACCTCAAGAGTTGGTTAGGAAAAGCTCACTATTCCTTTTGAGACTATCAAACAACAACCTCAATGGAAATATAGTTCCTGTGATTCTCAGTGCAAACGGGTTGCAGAAATTATATTTGGATGGAAATCATTTTTCTGGAGAGATGACAAATGTTGATGTCTCTACTTTTCAGTTTCCAACATCACTAACAGATATTGATCTCAGTAACAACACATTGCATGGAAAGCTTCCAGGATGGATAGGGAATATGTCACTTTTGGAGAGATTAGACTTGTCTAACAATGGTTTCGAGGGTTCTATTCCAGTAGAATTTTGCAACTTGAATAACTTCAAATTTTTGGATCTTGCTGAGAACAATTTATCTGGGTTTATACCATCTTGTTTTAATCCCCCAAACCTAGAGCATGTCCACCTGCACAGTAATAGACTGAGTGGTCCATTGTCACTTGATTTTAATAAAAGCACTTCACTAGTGACATTAGATCTTAGAGGAAACAGTTTTACTGGTGGTATTCCAAAATGGATCGACACACTTTCTTCTTTCAGTGTCCTTCTCTTGAAAGCTAATCATTTACAGGGAAGAATTCCAGTCCAGTTATGCAAGTTGTATTCCTTGAGCATCATAGATCTTTCTCAAAATAGGTTTTCCGGTCCTATACCTTCTTGTTTGGGAAATTTAACTCTTCCAATGAATAAGGATAAGACCATGACACCAGATTTAATGTCTCCAACATTTTCAGAAATGGATGAATTGAAACTATTGAAGACGGATATACTTTTCGAGTACATGATGCATTCCTATAGCTACATGAAAGAGTCGGTAGAGTTTACCACAAAGAGTGGATCCTACTCATATGGAGGCAACATCCTTGAGTACATGTCTGGGATTGATTTATCTTGCAATGAGTTAACTAGTCAAATCCCACTTGAACTAGGGAACTTGAGTGAAATCCATTCTTTGAACTTGTCACACAATAAGTTGGTCGGAGTTATACCCTCATCATTCTCAAAACTTAAGCAGATTGAGAGTTTGGATCTTTCTTACAACAATTTGAGTGGTGAAATCCCAAACCAACTGGTAGAATTGAACTCTCTGGGGGTTTTCAGTGTTGCACACAACAACTTATCAGGTAGTATTCCAGAACAGAAAGGCCAATTTGGAACTTTCATTGAAAGCAGTTACGAGGGGAACCCTTTTCTCTGTGGACCAATACTTCATAAAAGTTGCTCCAAAATCAATTCACCATCAACAAAATCAGATGACGAAGGAGAAGATAGTTTTCTAGACACATATGTTTTTCGGGTGAGCTTTTTGGCTTCTTATATAGTTATGTTGTTAACAATTGTTGTTATCCTTTACATAAATCCGTATTGGCGAGGAGCTTGGTTTTCTTTCATTGGGAAGTGCATCACCACTTGCCGTTACTCAACTGTGGGCAATCTTCTTGGGTATTACATCTTTAGAAGATGTGTTTAGATGAATTTTAGGGAGTATTTTGTTAGTTTTGCATTTTGAATAAAGCTCTTGTCTTTGTGGTAAGAAAGCTTAAGTCTGTCTTGTTTGCTTTATTTTTGTATACAAATATTCAATTATCTAGTCTTTCTTCTTTTTTGAAATTTCGATGGTTAGAGTTGTGTGATCAAATTCTTATTAAAGAAATAAAGTATAAGTAACAAGATAAAGTTTTTCAACCTATAAATAAACGTAATCGATTTCTCTTGTAATCATTCGAATTCGATATTAGTGAATCGATTTTTTCACGTAAAATCTATGTGTTCTATTTTTCTATTTTTTTGCTATTCATTGTCACTATGGACACTTAATTTTAACATTGATTATTATCATAATTCTTTGAATAAAATTAAATTGATTAATGGAGCACTCTACTGTATAACTCGAAATCGCAGCACTCACAATTATTTATAAATTTTATGTTTCGAAAACTAATGAATGCTAAAAGAATAGTGAGTTATTAAAGAGAAGTTATATGATAATGGGTATTTTTAAAGTAGTGGTTTAGTAGAAATAATTGGTTTTTATAAAAATATTATATAAATAATTAAATTTTATAGTTATTCTTATTTTTACATAAAATAATAAATATGATTTTTTAATTTTTTATAATGATTGATTAAATCATGACACCATTTAAATTAATCGATTTTATAATAATAGAGATGAAATAATTACTACAAAATTAGACTTGATTCGAATGAAAACTCTATTCTTCTTTCTCTCTCCAAATTATTTAGTGTTAAATATCTTTACTGAATTATTATTTGTACTACTTTATTCAAAGAATAAAAAGAAAAAATCGATAAAAGAATCAAAATAGAAATTGTCACTTGAAAAAAAAAATAAGGACCTTATCCCAGCTGAGAGCATATCTCTATTATCTGTTACTGTGGGCTCCATTAAGCTGTAGGATAAGTGGGAAAAGAGTATATCCTTCTGAAAATTCATAATTAAATTTTAATTTTTTAATTAAGGTATTAGATTTGATTCGAAGAAATTTTATAATTTTTATGAAATCAACTTTGAAATTAGAGTTAAATCACATCCATAAAATCATATTTAATAAATCAAACATAAATTTAAACAAAATCACAATTAACACTAAATTTCTATTAAAAATCATAAAAAATTTAAACCTAATATTTGATAATAGTAATTAATAGGAGGGAAATTCTGATAACCCAAATTACACGATATTAAGTCCATGTCTCACTTTTGGTTGAAATGTCAACTACAAAGGACAACATTGAAAACCAAGCACTAACCGGAGTGTTCAACAACTTTATACATCTTAATTAAATTTATTATTACTATGTTAAATTAATATTTCAAAATTTAATTTAATTAGAGTATATTATTTATTAAGATAATGTAGAAATGAGGGTATTTGTTTTGCAAATAAACTATGTTTAAAATGATGCTTGGATATGTGGTCACAATTTCAACCACAAAATTAGAAGTGCGTAAATTATAAAGATGAACATCGAGATTATTTACGCAGTTCGACTTCAGTCTACGTCTGTAGGGTTTTACCTAGAGCAATGCCTCACTATCTTTTTCACAGTACAACCAATGATTTAAGTTCTAACAATGGCTTAACACTCATCAATTTAGCGATCTCACCATTCTACAAAGACTAGATCACTCTCCTTCTAAGCTTTCCTCTCGAAAGCTTAGTTTTGAAACTCAAGAGACTCTCTTGATTGCTTCCAAAAATAATGCACACATAAACAATTCCTTAAACAAATTTGTGCTCTATCAAGTTCTTAATCTCTTCATTGTCTCTTAACTTAGACAAAACTTAAGTTTATATACTACTAAGTTTTGTTTACATAAGAATTACAATCTAA
Source organism: Kokia cookei (assembly GCA_039519145.1). NCBI lineage: Eukaryota > Viridiplantae > Streptophyta > Magnoliopsida > Malvales > Malvaceae > Kokia > Kokia cookei. Next base: position 2,442,453 of record CM076901.1, on the reverse strand, counting down.
TCACTTCCCAAGGCTAAAAATCAACCTAAGATATTATTTCCATAAGAGTTCTAATTCAACCAAATACTTTTAAAATATGAAAAGTGACTTTCCTTGTTTGACAAATATTCTACCTCGGGTCGTAAGAAACCAACCTTCAATTCAATTCCAACTCAATTGATCTTCATGTTATAGGCTTTTTTCATCTAAATATCTTCAAAATCAATAGTCCAAAACTTTTGTTTTATTATAATTTTTTTAATAATAAATCAATACAACAATTATATAAAAAACTTCACACATTCATATTTTTATTTTGTCGATTGAGTTTTAGTTCGGTTGGTATCGACATTATTGCTAATAAAAAAAGATGTGAGTTCGAAACGGTTTATCTTCCTATTTAAATGTTGAGAAGAGATTGAAAATAATTCTAAATATTGTATCAATTCTTTTACCACATTATATAATGATAACATACAAATTTTTTTTTTTAAAAAAAATGTACTCGTATTGCATGCAAAACCAAGCAAAAAAAAAAAAAATCCTTCATCTCCATAACTATTCTCTAAAAAAATTAAATTTTCAAGAATTAAAATTGTGTAAATATGGGTAAGAATGGGTTTTTTTTTTTAAATTCCGATGTTCATTAATTGAAAGGCAAAAGGTCAAAAAAAAAAAACATTGTGCTGTACAACTTTAAAACTTCCAAGGCACCGGTCACTCTCACCATACATCTGTTAAGCAGATATTGGTTGTGACAGGCGGTGCTATGAAAACGTCTGAAAAGATTAAAAGCCTTAACAAGAAAGAAGATTAATAAGATTACACGATTAATACGTATCTTATAAAAATGTAATATAATATTAAAAATAAATATTATTACATTGTCAGCACTTCAAATATTAATCTTAATAATGAAATAATATTTTTATTTTTTATTGAAGAAACTTGTATATTTTAAAAGAAGTTCTTAAATTTAAAATTTAAAATTTAAAATTTATATTTTTCAAATTTTAAAATTTCGATTCTCACTAAACGATATTTGTTAAAATCATTAAGTTTTACTATTTTAAAATTTTGGTGCGACAAACATATTATTATATGTGTAATGTCATGTTAGCTTGTTATTTTTACATATTACTCACTAAAAATCAAGTTAGTGGACTAACTGTTATCATTTGCATCAAGACTGAAATTTTAAAATTCGAAAAGTCTAGATACTTAGAATGATCCAATTGAAGAGTATGGATTAAATCGACAATTGTATGCATAATATAGGACTAGTAATTGCATTTAATCAAACTGATTTAACTACTGCTATGTGGGTCAGAATTAAAATTTTAAAATTGAGGAGTATAGGGACTAAAATTAATCAAATTGAAGTAAAGGGACTAAATTCACAACTTTCATACAGTACAATGACCAACGGAAAATTTAACCTTCTATAAATAAGCCTACAAAAGTCAATAGTCAATCTTTGGAAAGTAATGGAATGAATCATGTCATTGTAGAAACACCCTTTTAAACGATTTCCAGACTTGAAATCCCCACCAACATATTAGCTATGAAAATTCAACCATTGATCTCAAATTGAAGGCCCCACAAATGTCACGGTCATACTCATAACGTATAAGTTAGTGGAGCACAAGCCTACGTTGATCCAATTTTTGAGGAATTAAATAATTATATATTATTTTAATATTAGAGTGAATTAGTGGGATGCCACAGGTCCTACTTGTATATAAATAAGAAGCTTAGGCTTCTTCAGATTATATACATATAAAAGTTTAAAGTAACATATAGCTGAGAGAGAAGTAAAAACAGAGAGATGATGATGATGATGATGATGATGATGATGATGGAGTGGAAATGGTTATGGTTTATTAGGATGGCAGTTATGTTGTTGGTGTTAGTGTTGGGTGTGGGTCTCACTATGTGGGAAACCCATCACCTTAAAATGAGCTGTAGAAGCTCCACTTTAATCGGGCTATAAATAATAAAAAATAAAATTCAAATTCTAAAATGAAATTAATCTTCAAAGTCCATTTACAAATTCAAAATTACACACAGACTTGATAGGCTCAAAATATCCAAATCCTAAAGCCCAATGCCTATACAAGCCCAATAAACCCAAAAACCTTAAAAATATCAGAAACCTTAAATTTGCCTAAGTTTCCAGCCGCCACTGCCACGTCAGCATGGCTTCGTCATCACCACATCATCACCATGTCAGCGCCACGTGACCTTTCGTCTGCTGACCATTGACTGTTCCTCTCCCCGAAACGTTTCTTTGCTCGAGACCCTTCTATTGCTCAAGATTGTTCCTCTGCCCAAGGCTCCTCTTCTCGAAGCCTTCCCTGCTGCCCCTCTTGCACCGAAACGGCAAGGACACGCTCACCAATGTCGTTGACACCGTCGGACGCCCTGGACGTTCATCATTCAAGAAACCTGCAAAGGAGAAACAAAGAGCGATAGAGAACAGGAGGCAAAAGAACAGTATTGTTGTATTTTACTTTGGCTATAAAAGCCATTTTGAATCTGTGATAAAAAACACACGAAATATAAAAATATACAGAAGCAATTCACAAAAATTCAATCAAAAAAAGTCAAGCAAACAAATACAAGCAGTAGAGATCCAAAGTTTTAAAGGTATTATATTTGTTTTATTTTTAGTTTCGAAATATGCATGTAAATAATGAAGAAACAGTACGAAAAATGGATTTTAAAATAAGGGGCCAAAATATTTCACTTAAAATCGTTTTCGGAAGATCTGGAAAGTAAAATCCAGATCTAAAACGCAATATGTATATACATAAAAAATAAAACCTTTTAAAGGAAAAAGAAGAATAATAATGGAAATCACAATAAAACCGAATGGTTTCTTTTCAAAAAACTCAAAGAGATCGAAGCGTTTTCAAAGTATTTAAACCCAAATCTTAAGTTTTTTTAAAAAGGGGAAGAAGGATTCTCTTGTTTTTTAAAGCAGATCTAGGTTAGATCTAATCGATCTAAACCTAGATCTAGATTTAAAGAAACAAAAGGAATGACTCTTCACTTACCTAGTCGTCGTAGACGACAGCGTGGGGCTAACACACAACGTCGATGGCGAGGGCAACGGTCAGAGACCGATGGACATAGAGGAGCCGCGGTGGTGCTCCTCATCGGGCAAGGAGCAGATTTGAGAGAAAAAGAGGAGGATGAAGTCTGTTTTTTTTAGAACTAAAGTAAAAAATGAAATTTTTTGTGAAAATTTCACTAATATAGCATAAGGATACGACGTCGTTTAGGGTCTGAGATGCTGGCCTAAAACGACATCAACGTTTTAACCCGGATTTAGACCCGGCCCGAAAACAGATCCGCGTGTTTCTTGAATTGGTCTATTTCTTCTTTTAATCCTTCCTAATTTTTAATTTTTACAATTTCATCCCTAAAATCCGTTTTATATTTCTTTTAAATTACCTCTCAAATTTTATTCCATTTTCATGTTAAGCCTCCGAATTATGGTTGTCTGGAAATGACACGCGTGTGAACGGGGAATTATTACTCTTTCAGTCCCTCGACATTTTAAAAATCCAAAAATCAAGTCCGACTTTTTATGTTTTCACCCTAAATATTATTTTTCCCTTTTAATCCAATATAAACTACTCTCAAAATTAGAACCTTATTTGTTTTGAAATTGAAATCTTCATTCTTTATTACTTATTTTTACTTTCTTAAATACCTTTTACTTAATCCATCATCATTTTTCTTTTAAAAATTAAGTCTTGCATTTCCCTTCCATATTTGTTCGAATTGTAAATTTCTTTAATAACAAACCCTTTTATTCATTTATTTATTGTTTAATTCATATACTTACTTGTATCATGTTACTCATCTTTATTTTTTATGAATGATGTCCCATGGAATTGGTAGCTTCTCATGCTTTATTAATCTTTGTTCCATTAGTTTGAAAAGGAGCGTACATTTATTCAAATGTTCGTTGTAAAATAGTTTAGCTAAGTTGTTTCTTTTTTTTTTTTTTAAATAATAATAAATAAAAATATATATACTTCAATTATCTTTTTAAGGCCAAGTTCCTTATCTTTGGGGATTCGGAAGATAATGTTTTAAAGTATTGGGTGTTATTTTCTTTCGAACCAAAGTATCGAATGACCTTTTTAAAATCGATAATGGCTTTTTCATTTGCAAAATTATGCGTTTTACTTATCCTCTTACAAAATCATCCTTTTTTTTTAATATATTTACATTATTTCTAAAGATGTGTGAATTGCTTTAGGTTAATAAAAAAGACAATGCTCTTTTATTCTCGGAAATTTTGAAAATAATGTCCTAACGTGTTGAGTGTTATTTTCTTCAAACCCAAGAATCTAATACCCTACTTTAAAATCAAAATTGCTAAAGCACTTTTCAATAGATATAAAAAATACATAGATTTTTTCTAAAAGGAAAAATAATAGTAAAGGCAACGCTCTGTTATTTTAGGAATACTAGGAATTGTGCTCTAACGTGATGAGTACGACTTTTCCCTAAACCTAAAATAATCGAGCAATCTATTTAAAATCATGAGTTACTTGATATTCCATTATTTTAAAGGGTTCAAAAACAAATCGTGCCCTAACTTGTTAGGTGTGATTTTGCTTTGAACTTAGATAATTGGATATCTTATTCATGAAGGGCATTTTAAATTTCTACTCGACTTTTCAATTTTCAACAATTAAGACACTAAATAATCGATTAGATACCGATTTCGGGCGTGTGAGGATGCTAACCCTTCCTCACATGTTATCGACTCCTGAACCTATTTTTCTGGATTTTGAAGACCAAGCGTTTTACAAAACAAATTCAAACATTTTAGGTGATCCAATCACACCAAATTAAAAGATTGATGGCAACTCTCGTTTTTCAATCTTAAAAATTATTTTCGAATCTCGCATATAAAAATGGTTTCACCTCCGTGTTATCGGTTATTTTACCCTTTAAGTGGAAGTGTGAAATTATGCCTTGGAGAGGTCTTCACCTCCGTGCAGGATAGTTGATAGCTTTCGGGAATACATCCGTACCTTTGTTTTCGTGAAGTTCTTACTTCCGTGCAAACATATGTGAAATTTATCCCCCTGAGCCGAACTCGTCCGTATGAGCCTATAATGGGTGAGGATAGAGGAATCGGCTGGTTCAGGTACCCATACTTTAGAACTTAAACCACATGTAGTTGACTTTAGGAGACTAGCCAAACCTCGCGACAAACCTTAGCGATCACCTAAATAGGGGAGACGTGTTATTATTTCTGCTTTTAGTTGTAATTTCATAATGATATTTTACCTTTGTGATTAATGTACTAACATGTCTTATTTTGTCTTTGTTTTATTTTGTGCATTGCATTTTTTCATTATAAGAAAAGGTGTTGGTTCATACTCGATTACCAAGTAGAGAGCTTTGACATGGAAAACGAGTTTCTTGATGGTGTGGAAGACAACATGCCCGTACGTTTATGGTCTGAAGGGAGACAACGCGAGAACGGTGACAGTTTGATGGAAGGACATCTATCGGAATTTTGGGATCACACTCGAGTAAATGTGACCCAAAACAGTGTGCAAGAGCTAAAGGACATTTGGGGTCAATGGAATGATGAAATGAAACAAATGTTTTATAGAGAGTATAGAGATTTACCCTACCTGCTCGAGGTAAAAATAGACAAGCACCTTTTTCGTGCTCTCACTCAACATTGGAATCCCGCGTATAGTTGCTTTTCCTTGGGGAGCTTCGACATGACACCCACTATAGAGGAATACACCGTGCTAATCCGTTGCCCGAAAATTCAAGTTGACAAGGTTTACTTAAGAGCTGCGAGTGTCCTGACCCTTCTGAAGAGGTTGATAAATATAACTGGGATGAGTGAATAGTGGGTGACGTCTAGAATTAAGGTAAAAGGGGACAATAAATGCATCACCTGGAAGAGTCTAAAGGATCTGATATTGACGCACCCAGACATGAAGAAACGTGTTGACCTTTTCGCTTTGAGTATTTATGGGCTGGTTATCGTCTCGAAAGCATTAGGGTACATAGAGGATGCAGTTGTGGATCTCTTCGACCGTCTTAGCAGGAGCGTTACACCTATCCAGAAAATCCTCGCTGAGACCTTCAGATCGCTAAATGCTTGTCGATGGGAAGGCGAAGGAAGGTTCATTGGCTGTGCACCACTTTTGATGGTCTAGTTTCATAGCCATTTTTGGAAAAAGGAAAGGATTTCGTATAAGGCATACTTAGTGGACTACTCGCCTTTGAAGGAATTTGTAGCGACGGAAAAAGAGCTAAATATATTTGGATTAAAATGGATGACAGTTTTTCAAAATCTCCGAGAAGAGGACATAAAGTGGAAGGCATCGTTACTTATTATCGACGAGATCCTTTATCGTTGTGGTAGTTTTGACTGGATTCCCTTACTTGGAAATTGAGAGTCATATGATATGCCTTTCTACTCGTGTTGAGGCAATATAAGTCAAGGAAATTCATACCCGTAACACATGGTTTAGCCCAGTGGGAGTTCATCTACAAAGGAGATAACTACAAGAAAAGGGTCAGGGAGATAACAAATGTGTGGAGGCAAGCGCATAGGATGAAGGTATTTGCTGTAAACTCGATGACGACGCCGGAATATGATTGGTGGAAGAGTAAAAGGGTCAATGATAATATCCCAGCATCGAACCTTGATGATGTCAGATCGTTAGAAGAATGCTTACAAGAGATTCCATCAGAGTTAGACATCATAAAGCAGGATTTTGAAAGGAAGAGCTTGGAATTTGGGAAAAGGATAGAAGTCCTAGAAGAGTATAAGATGAAGTTAGGGTTGGATGTAGACATTCGCAAGTTATAGGCTGAAAAGTTGAGAAAAGGGAAGAATAAAGCCGAGGAAGACTTGGAAGATTTAAAGAAACACTATAAGAAACTTCGTCAACCCATGAAAAACGTGGGACTTGGTAAGACTTCTGAGCAATGGCAACGAGAGATTCGGGAACAAGAGGACTGAGCAGAGTAATGGAAAAGGAATTTTCAAGATGGTCAAGCTCGGGAAAATGCCATAAAGGGAGAATTGTTAGAAAGCCAAGTTGAAAAAGCTGAATTAAAAGCCCAGATAATTGAGATGGAGGATAGAGTCATTGAATTGAAGGAGTCTCTGTATAAACATCGCAGTCGAAACTCTATCATAGAATTCAAGGCAAGCCAAGCCGAAAATAGATAATTGAGGAAAAGAGTACAAGAGCTTGAGGCTTCACTCTAAAACAACGAAATAAGGGTTAAAATTCTAGAAAGGAACTTAGAAGCAAGTGAATGGCACACCCAGTAGGCCCAAAGGAAAGTGGGAGAAAGAGACTATGCCATTGGTGAAGCACTTACACGGATGTGAGAAGCGGCGTATCACGTGCAGATGCTAGCCATGGAAGGTGACAAGTTAAGCATACAGTATAAGTCGAAGTCAACACGAGGACAAAAATTGGCCGAACTTCTTAGGAAAATTAGGGCTTTAGCCACTGAGGCAAAGCCATTTATGTAACTCGTTCTATGTAAAGAAAATTTTCTTCTAGTGAAGTTTATCTAATGGAATTGAATTCAGAATCAACGTCTTCTCTTGCATTGCATACATATATTCATTCGCATCTCATTTTCACCTTTTAACACAACAACTCTAATTAAGTAAAATTTGAAACAGTTCAACCTGAAAACATAGAGAACTCACATCCTTACGATACTCAGAGGGTAATGGACTAAAGAATAGAAAGGTTGGAATAATTACAAAGAGAGATGCAAGAATAAATGCAAGCACAGCTGCAAGACTAATTGGCGAAGGTCCAACAGGATATGAGAGATCAAATTATTGAGTCACAAGGGAACATAATCAATCGACTGACTCAACTACTACAAGAAGCAGAGAAAGGAAAAAACCCTGTAGTAAGCCCAAGGGAGGAGAATGAAGACCCCCAATACCCTCTTGGCTTTACCCCCATACATAATCAGGTTCCACCAGAAACAAACTCATGGGGAGCTCACATCTTCATCAGAGCATAGCAACATCCCATTGGTACCTCAGGCCAAGCCAATTATCCAACTGGATCAGGGTCTAATCCAGGAGAAAATGTCGCAAACCTCATCAACCCGAATTTTGATGAAATAATAGAGACAGAGAGAACAAAACTAGAAGTTTCCAAACAGATAGATGAGCATTACAAGTGGCTGGAGGATAAGGTCAAAGCAATGTAAGGGGCTGACGTCTACTGTGGGATGGATGCTAAAGAACTGAGTCTAGTCCCAGACTTAGTACTGCCTCCAAAATTTAAAGTTCTAGAGTTTGAGAAGTACAACGGGACAAGTTGCCCAGAAGCTCACATCACTATGTTCTGCCGAAAAATGACAGGATATGTCCATCATGACCAACTACTGATCCACTGTTTCCAGGACAGTTTGGTAGGATCTGCAGTAAAATGGTACAATCAGTTGAGCCGTGCGAGGATCAGTTCCTGGAAAGACTTGGCCTAGGCCTTTATGAAGCAATATGGCCATGTCACTGATATAGCTCCTAATAAGATCACCCTGCAAAACATGGAGAAAAGGCCGAGTGAGAGCTTTAGGCAATACGCTTAACGATGGAGAGATATGGCCACTCAAGTGTAGCCACCATTAATGGAGAAAGAGACGACTATGCTTTTCATCCACACGCTGAAGGCACCATATCTCAACCACTTGTTGGGAAATTCTACGAGGAGTTTCTCGGACATGGTCATGTCTGAAGAAATTATTGAAAGCGCAATCAAGAGCAGTAAAATTGATACTGGGGAAAGAGAAAAGAGAGCAACCCTTAGAAGGAAAGAAGATGAGATAAACAATGTAGGCATGTACAAGCCAAAATATGCGAAGTCAATCATGATGACGCAATCTAAAACCCTTGTAAACAATTATCAAAATTCTTGATTTAGTATTCTTGAGATATTAATTCTTGTTTGATGTGCTTAAATCAGAGGAGGAATAGACCCTGTTTAAGAGTAGATCCAGCATAATTGAGTGGAGTTGCATGCAATCCTAGAAATAGGACGACATAAACTATCGGATTAGAGTCAAATCTAATAGGGGAATCCATAGATCGAATTAATGCGACAATAGGGGTTTTAATTAGAAAGAAATTTCAATTAATCAACCTAGAGTCAATTGCTTTTACGCTTGAATAAAAGTATTAGCATAATTTAGGGGTTTCTACGGAACAAAATACTAAGTGAATAAATTGCTTAATTCAAAATGATAATGGCAGATGAAATCTAGGTGGAATCTTTCCTGGGTATTGTTTGCTTCTTGGTATAAAAATACTTATTATTTCTCGCTTTAATCTTTGACGCACTTTTTATTAATTTAGTTAAATTAGTTTAAAACAATCACTTTATTCGACCGGTTAGATAATAAGAAGACAGTTATTACTAGTACTTTTGGTTCTCGTGGGAACGATATCTGTGCTTATCGTAACTATACTATTAATTGATAGGTGCACTTGCCTTAGTCATATTTTTAGTTAAGTTTTGACTACCTCAATGCTTATCATCATAAATCTAAAAAATGCCAATCTAATTAACATTATGATTCTATAAAAAAACAAAAAAGTGTGATCCTTTTTTAAAGCCTTTTTTTTCTTTAATGAAATGGGATTACGAAAAAATCAGATTGTCTATTCATAATGTAATAAGTAGCTAATTATAGTTTATCCTACAAAATCAAAATTAATTCAGGTATTTCTATATTCTGAAGAATGGAAAGACCTTAGAAGCTCCTTCTAATTTGCAATAACAAACTCGCTACACCCATGAAATTCAAAAGATTATGCAATCATTTTATTTGGGTCGAGGTAGCAATTTGTTTTGTATCATGCGATTGGAAGTTTATTTAGGGTGGCAATGTCAACTAATTTTATATTCTTTTGATCAAATTGATTATTTCAAGTTGAACAACTAGCTTGTTGGAAATATTTTCTTTCTTTGCTCCTGTCCTTTTCACTTTCAAATTTTATGTGTGGTGTGATGACGGAAAGATTCATGGGTGGCTAAAGCCATTTTACTCACTAGACGCTGAGGCTATTATTTTGAGAAGTTAGTGATGCTATATCAATTGAGAATGCAGTGAACAAAAGCTTGCTAATAATAAGTGACTGTACACATGCGCGGGTTCTATCACATGTTGATGGAATATTTGGTGCTCTTTCTTCACAAGTTACGTATGTATAGATATAATTGTATAACATCTCGACCATTATTGCTGTTCCGAGGGGAAAAAAAACATAGCATGTAATGAAATTCAAATAGTAGGAATCCTAGATCCTTTTTTACATTCATCAACATTTTACAACATTTGATTTAACTCGAGCAAGATTCCGTTTTGGGCTTGGTCTTTTCCTATTCGTTCCCTTGTTTATATACCTCTACTGTGCCATTGTGTATCTGTGTTCGACATTCAGTTGTCTCACAATCCCTGTCATGTCTTATAAGTGATTTTCTGGCTCTAAATATCTATGATATTTTTGTGCAGGCATTTCACTGAAGACTTAGGAACTCTATGATATTGTCTTTGCTACTCACTAAAAAATTTTGTTGAGCAAGTCGTGTGGACATTTTCCTCTTATCTGGAAGTTGTTGTGATACTTCCTCAGCTTGTATTATTGCAAAGGACTAGAAATATTGACAACTTGACTGGACAATATTGTTTCTCCTTGGGTAACCACTGTATTCTATAAAAATCTGAATCAGTTGCAAGTTTTCTATTTTATTACCTTGCATGAAGGACCCTTATTTCCTGGCTCAGTTCCCTATTTGTTGCCTCCTTCCTGAGGAAACAAAAGAGAGAAAGTCCTAATAGATTTGACATCATATTGCCGCTTGGTTACCACTGATTTCTTTTTGATGAAAATTTTATATGATTATATGTTGGACAAAAGTTGTCTATTTTTAAATGTGATTAACTGCAATTGAATTTTGTGAGTATGACTCTTATTGTATAACTTTTGTTATGTGCTTCCATGTCGTTTTTAGTCTTTTACAATGTGTTATGTCTATCTTTGTTTGCTATTATCCTAAGTTAGGAGACAAGGCGCCATTAGGAGCAACGTGACCTCAAAATTCATATCCCTTTAGCCTTTAGTTCTACCTTTTCTTTCCTTTCTTTATGTAGTTTTTGGGAGTTGGGGGTCACAGCAATGATAGTTGGTACATGTGACTTGAAAGATACCTAAAAACTTCAAGAGCATAGTGTTGTATGAATCCATTGGAGAATTTTTTCTTTTGGTACATTGATGCCAACTTACAACAACCCTTGCCACTAAAACTGTGGCTTTGTTGGCATATATATGCACTTTCGGAGCCACTTCGAAAAGCTGTTAGGTTTTGTTGTCAGCAAAAGGGGGATTGAAATTGATCTAGATAAAGTTAAAGCCATACAAGAATTACCACCACTCAATACGCAAAAAAAAGTTCGAGGGTTCTTAGGGAGATTAAATTACATTGCTCGGTTCATCTCCCACCTGACTGAGAAATGTGATCCTATCTTCTGTTTGCTTAGAAAGCACAACCCAGGTGTGTGGGATGAGTAATGCCAGGAAACTTTTAACAAGGTCAAGGATTATTTGTCCAATGCTCCCGTTTTGGTACCTCCAATTCCTGATAAACTGTTATTCCTATACTTGGCGGTCTTTGAGAATTCTATGAGATGCGTACTAGGCCAGCACGATGAGTTTGGAAAGAAGGAAATGGCGATATCTCAGCAAGAAATTTATCGATTGTGAGACTCGATACTCGCTAATTGAAAAATTATGTTACGCTCTAGTTTGGACCACGCGAAGATTAAGATAATACATGTTGTACCAGACCACTTGGTTAATCTCAAAACTAGACCCTCTGAAATACATGATGGAGTTAGCCGCATTGATTGGAAGATTGGCTAGGTGGTAGATCTTGCTTTCTGAATTTGACATAGTCTATGTCAATCAAAGGTAGTAAAAGGGAGTGCGATAGCAGACTTCCTAGCTAGCAGGACTTTAGAGGACTATGAGCCAATAAACTTCGACTACCCGAATGAGAATTTAATATATGTTGCAACCACTAAAAAGGGAACCACAATAGAATAGCCTTGGAGATTAAATTTTGATGGAGCTTCAAACGCCATAAGTAATGGAGTTGGGGTAGTCTTGGTATCACCAAAAGGAGACCACTATCTTTTCACCAGTAAACTCGAATGATTGCACAAATAACATGGCAGAATACGAAGCATGTATCATGGGAATCCGTGCAGCCATAGAACTGGGAATCAAAGTTTTGGAGATATATGGAGACTCCGTACTAGTAATCTATCAACTCAAAGGAGAATGAGAAACGAGAGATTCTAAGCTAATTGATTATCGAAAGTTGGTTCTCGAGTTAATCGAGTTTAATGATGTCACATTTCATTATATCTCACGAGAAGAAAATCAAATAGCAGATGCTCTTGCCACTTTGGCCTCGATGATTAAAGTAAATAGACCAAAAGATATGAAACCCATTCAAATGAGCATCTATGAGGCTCCGGCTCATTGTTATGATATTAAAGAAGAAGAAGAGGAAAGGGATGACCACCCATGGTACCAAGATATTCTTCAGTATGTATGAGATCGTAACTATCACGAGCAAGCTTCTGAAAATGAAAAAAGGACATTGAGAAGACTTGTCAATGAATATGTCCTAGATAGGGAAACTTGTACAAAAGAAGAAAAGATCAGGTGTTACTAAGATGTGTCGACGTAGTTGAAGCTAGAAAGATCTTAAAAGAAGTTTAAGAAGGCATTTGTGGGACACAATGACATGCAGATAATGAGATTTGGGTATTACTGGTCTACCATGGAAGGGGATTGCATCAATTATGCTAAGAGGTGCCATAAGTGTCAGATCTATGGAAATAAGATTCATGTACCTCCATCACACCTTCACGTCATGACTTCTCCTTGGCCATTTTCTATGTGGGGCATGGATGTCATTAGGCCAATTTCTCCGAAGGCTTCTAACGATCATAGATATATCTTCGTGGTTATCGACTATTTCACCAAATGGGTAGAACCACTTCTTATGCCAACGTCACGAAGTCTGCGGTTAGCAAGTTCTTAAAAAAAGAGATCATCTATCGATATAGGACGGTAGAGAGGATCATATTCGACAATGCCTTGAATTTGAACAATAGCACGATAGCGGAAGTTTGCGAGCAATTCAAAATCAAGCATCACAATTCATCTCCCTATCGCCCAAAGATGAATGGAGCTGTGGAGGCAGCTAATAAAAAGATCAAGAAGATCATTGCAAAAATGACTAAGACCTACAAAGATTGGCACGAAAAACTACCATTTTCCCTCTTTGCGTACAGAACTTCAATCAGAACTTCTATTGAGGCAACACCATTCTCACTAGCATATAGTATGGGAATAGTCTTACTTATTGAGGTTGAAATACCTTCTCTCCGAGTCTTGACTGAGTTACAGTTAGATGAGGCAGAATGGATTCAAGCCCGATATGATCAATTGAATTTAATTGAAGAAAAGAGGTTAAGAGCTATCCGCCATGGTCAGATGTACCAGAAAAGAATGATGTGAGCTTATGACAAAAATGTTCATCCTAGAGAATTCCATTAATGAGATCTAGTTTTGAAAAAGATACTTCCCATACATAAAGACTTTCGAGGGAAAAGGATGCTCAACTGGGAAAGACCTTATGTGGTAAAGAAAACTTTCTCAAGAGGAGCTCTCATTCTAATAGAAATGGACAGCAAGGATCTGTACAACACCGTCAACTCGGACTCGATGAAAAAATACTTCGCCTAAAAAAAGAAGATTGAGATGAAAACCCGTAAAGGGCATCTCGAAAAAAAAGGGTCAAGATGAAAACTCGCAAAGGGCATCTTGAAATCAAAAGAATTTTGAGTTGAAAACCCGCAAAGCGCGACTCAAATTTAAGAATGGGTTCGAAGTGATCGTTTCTCTCAAATGTAACAAGATGGAGGAAAATTACAACTTGAAGCATCGACAAAGCACTCCAAGTCTTTTAAACACATATTTGGGCTCAGAATGATTCTCAGCGAGTCAACTTAGAAAAGCTCATTTTGCGATATCTGAGGCATCTAATTGTCTTTTATTGTATACTTGGCAATTTCTTAACTAAAATTTGCCTCCTGTTGATTTTTTCTTTTGAATATTGTCTTCAATAGATTTCGACTTTATTCTTTTATAATCTTGTTCGAGCATTTTGCATTTAAAATAATGGATAATGAACTAATAATATGAATCATACAAAGATCCATGAGCATTACTCTAAAATTTCCTAAATGGTACAAGGGCCCAAAACAGGACTACCAATTGGAAAACAAACTTAAAAACAAACAGTTCAAGCCAAGTCTAAAAAGACAAGGTGGTACGCTAGTGACAGAACTGCAACGGGTGACATACTATATCACTTCAGAGACGAAAACAGAAAAAGAATTAATAAAATTGAATCTGACATTAATCATGCATAATCATTTAGTTAGGGGCATGTAATTCATTCTGATCAAAGCATCATAAATAACTTGGCTTGCATAGAGGTCCATGAAAGCATATTCTACATGTTTGACAGGGAAGATTAAGGCCATAATGGAAAATCTAAAAATCTGGAGATGCGATGAGAAAGGTTGAGACCGTAACAACAAACCCGATACCTTAGAAGACGTGATGGGAAAAGCTGAGGCCGCAATGATAAACCCGGTACCATGAAGATTTGAAGGGAAGGATTGAAGCCACAATGGTGAATCTGGTATCTTAAAAGATGTGATTGGAAAGGTTGAGGCCACAACGGCGAACCCGGTACCATGAAGATACGAAGGGAAAGGTTGAGGCCGCAACAGCGAGCTCAGTACCTAAGAAGAAGTGATGGGAAAGGTTGAGGCCGTAATGGCGAACCCGGTATCATGAAGATTTGAAAGGAAGGATCGAAACCACAATGACAAATCTGATACCTTAAAAGATGTGATGGGAAAGGTTGAGGCCGCAACGGCGAACTTGATACCTAAGAAGATGTGAAAGGAAAGGTTGAGGCTGCAACGGCGAACCCGGTATCATGAAGATACGGAGGGAAAGATTGAGGCCATAACGACGAACCCAGTACCTAAAAAGATGTGAGGGGAAAGGTTGAGGTCCAATGGTAAACCCGATACCACGGAGATATGAAGGGAAAGGTTGAGGCTGCAACGGTGAACCCGATACCTTAGAAGATATGATGAGAAGGATTGTGGTCGCAACGGCGAATCTGATACCATGTAGATATAAAGGGAAAGGTTGAGGCCACAACGGCGAACCTGTCACCTTAGAAAAGTGACGAGAAAGATTGAAGCCATAATGGTGAATCTTATACCCTAAAGTAAAAAATGAACAGATTGAAGAGGTAATGGTGAATTTTCTAGCTCGAAGCATTAGTAGATTAAATCAAAGACTATGGTGACGAATCTCAATCTCCTTGAAATTGCAAATGAATTGAGTGAAGATATAGTAGCAAATTTTGCCTTTTTGAAATTGCCTTAAGGCAAGATGAAATCACAATGCTGAAGACACAGAAATGGATGTAGTGAAGTCGAATGACCACTAAAGCGAAAGGCGGGATGATTGAAGAAAGAGCATCAAAGAAACAAGACCTGACGAAATTGGGCTTCCTTTTAGTCTTTGCCTTATTCCCGGTACACGGTAACGAGTAAAGAGGGGCAGCTGTTGGAACCCAATTTGTCCGGGCCCAACTCAAAACCAAAAACCAAATAAATAAATTTTTAAATTTAAATTTATTTTAAATTTAAATGTCCAAAATACAAGTCCAAAACCAGATTACAAATTTTTTAGTCCAAATACCTTAAAACCCAATTTGCAAATTAGTCCTAAACGCAAACCCTTGACCCATTACATTCAACCCGACAAACCTAAATCCTAAACTAGGCCTAAATAGCCCAACACCTAAAAACAACAAGTGGATCTGCTGCCGCTCACCCCACCCACTCACGTGTTGCCATGTCAGCAACACCACCACCATCTTTAACCACCGCCACCAGCAAGTTGCACCACTGCAAGCCGAACTTGCAAAGAAGGAAAAGACAAAGTAATTAAGTTGTAAAAGACAAGATAGAATGATTGTAATATTGGCTTTAAAAACCGATTCCAAATCAGATTGTAATGGTTACATACCTTCGAGCATTTTTGAGAAATCAAACACAGACTTTTTTTTAGCATTTGAAATCAATACACAACAGTGATTCAAAATTAACAGAAGTACAAAGCATTTGAAAATCAATCAAGCAAAGAGAAGAAAGCAGATTCGAACAGCTAAAACAATATTGGTTATTGAGGTATATTTATTTTTTGTTTATTTATCATTCAAAGTTTGGAACGTTTTGTTTTAAATATATTAATATATTTATACATTCTGCCATTTATTACTATTATTTATTACTAAACTTTTTAATAAATAAATATAATAACACAATAAATATAATTAATAATAAAAGAGAAGATCAAAAGGTTTACCTGACCTCGTAGTTGAAGCGTCGTCGTCGCAGCCGTGGTTGAATTTCGTTCGACTGTCGTTCACGTTTGGGGAGAGACTCTGATAGGGGATTTCACCATTTCAGAAACAAAGAATATAAATGTTGAAACCATCTTTTTTTCTAATTTGGACGACGAATCTCGAGAAAAAAAATCATTTTTTAAGATTTGATAAATAATGGGAGTCGCCACCAATCCTTTATTCGGTGTGATTGGATCACCACAAAACATTTTAAAAGCCGTTTTGAAAACATGTAGGTCTTCGAAATCCAGAAAAAAAAGGTTCGGGAGTCGGTTACGCATGAGGAAGGATTAGCACCCTCATGCGCCCAAATTGGTACCGTATTGATTATTTTCGGGTCTTAATTTGTGACATTTAAAAGTTCAAATAAAGCTTAGAATACAATCCTTGAATGCACGAGTTGAGTTTAAAAGAAATCGCGTTTGTTTGAAAATCCCACTACTTCAAAGTGATCAAGGAAGAAAAGTTACGTCCAGTGAGTTAGGACATGACATTTCAAGATCGAGAAATAATGAGCATTTCTTTGTGAAAACTTTTGCGAGAAGGATATTTGATTATCTCGATTTAAAGAAAGGTCGCACCTAGTAAGTTAAGGCGCAATATTTCGGAATTGAAGATAAGAAAACATTGCCTCGATTAAGGGTATTCGACTACTTCGATTTGAAGAAAAATTGCACCTAGTGAGTTAAGGCGCAAATCTTCGGAACCCGAAATAAAAGAATATTGCCTCGATATTAAAGTTTTTATGAAAAAAGACTATTTCGAAAACAAGCATGCGAGTTTAATAAGAATAAGCAGTTAATGATGGATATTAAACAACGCGAAGCAAGGTAAATAAGAAGATCAGTTATTCACGAAAGAAATCAAGGATACAGAACACGAGTGCATAATAAAAATGTGAATGTTGATGAGAAAGAAGAAAAGCTGCAATTAGAGTTTGAAATGAGACCTTTCGGATGCACGGAGTGGCAAAACGATAGTTTTGGAACGTTCGGAATCAAAAATAGGATTTTGGAAGTTCGAGGGTAAAATGGTAATTTTTGGAAAGTTTAATGTCAAAAATGAGATTTTTGGAAGTTCGGGGGTAAAATTGTAATTTCAAGAAGGTTCGGGGTCAAAAATGAGATTTTTGGAAGTTCGAGGGTAAAATGGTAATTTTAGAAGGTTTAGGGTCAAAAATGAGATTTTTGGAAGTTTGGGGGTAAAATGGTAATTTTAGAAGGTTTAGGGTCAAAAATGAGATTTTTGGAAGTTTGGGGGTAAAATGGTAATTTTTAGAAAGTTCGAGGTCAAAAATGAGATTTTTGGAAGTTCGGGGGTAAAATGGTAATTTTCAAAAATTTCAAGGACCTCCGGAGTAATAAAACCAAAGACGAGTGACACGTGGCAGCCCCTCAGGCATCTTGAAGTCAGAGGACTATTTTGAAAACCATGGAAAATTTATGGGGCAATTTTGAAATTAAAACAAACCTGATTTAAGGATCAAATTATAACAGATTAGAAATAAAGGGGACCATTTGCGAAAATAAGTCAAAATCATGACACGTGGCAGCTCCTTGTGCTTTTGAAAGGTCAAGGGATTAAATTAAAAAAAACATGAAAATCATTGGGCTAATTTAAAAGTAATTAAAAGTACGAGAAGGACCTAATTGAAAATTTTTAAAAAAGCGTAATGACCGAATGCATAAATACACCAATAATCGAAAACACGCGGATCCTAAGTCGGGTCAAATCGGATCCGGGTCGGTTTTAGGGAAACTACGCTGTTTTCATGCCGAATACCCTCACCAAAACGTTGCCGTTTCAGTGAGGGTATTTAAAACCTAAACCCTTTGAAAAAAAAGGCCCTTCTTTCATTTTCTTAGTTTTCAGGAAAAAAAACGAAAACCCCTTCTCCTGTTTTCTCTCAAGTCCCCTCCGTGGCCGTCCAAGCTCTGGCTTCAGGCCGGACACCGTCCGTCGTGCGTAGGGCCGCACGCGCATCGTCAAACTCGGCGCGTGGCCATTGCGCGTAGCCGCCCGGGTTTCTCCGGTGAGCCACCGAGACCCCGTCGTACGTGCCTCACCGATCGCCGCGCGTGGTCGACACACCACGGTCCTACCCCCATCGATCGACGTTCGATGTCTTCCCCGACCGTCACGCGCTATCCCTGGAGGCCGTCCGGTCATCGTCCGACACGAATCGAGGTAAAGATGTCTCTCTGTTCTTCCTTTCTTCCCTTTTTTAGAAAATGACATAGGTCTGGGCCGGAATCCAGATCTTAGAAGATTCCGGTCCCATTTTTTTAAAAAACCTTTTAATCCTTACCCCTCTTGTTTTAAATAAAAACTTAAAACCGGTTTTTGTGTTTTTAACCTAAGTTAGTATTTTTCTTGCAGATCCGTGCATGACAGGACGCGAGTGACGTTCGGGGTCGAACTTCCAGTAACGGCGACCAACGGCGGCAGGCTGACCGTAGATAAGTCTTCTGACTTTTCGGTTTTTTTTTATTTAATAAATAATTAATAATATTATTAATAAATCAAAACATTTATTACTATTAAAACTTATTTAATAATAATGGGTCACTAACAATAATTATTAATATTAACAGTTATTAATATTATTAATAATTGTTGAAACGTTTCGGGAAATAAAATAAAATTAAGTGCAGCAGTGGATAGTAAATGCATGCATTGAAACTAAATCAGTTTTTGAATAATGGTGAACATTTATTGAGAATACCTGGATGCTTTAATGCTTAAGTGCTGTGATCTGATTTGTCTTTTGTTGCCTTTGTGATTATTCGAGTTACCCTGCCCCGAATTGATCTCTGAAAATATCAGCGTATCCTCTCTATTAACTTCTTAACATTCGAAATCCCCCCTCTCGCAAATGATAATTCATTTGGCTTTTATAATATGTTTTACAATGATTCTCTTTTGTTTTATGCAACTAAATGCATATCTAATCTGCTTTCTATTCTTGCAGGTTCGGCAGTGGTGGTAGCAGCCGGTGGCAGTGCAAGTTGGGGCTGAAGATGATGACCAGCTGCTGATGACGTGGCCGCTCTTGATTGGCTGAAGGGGAGGCAACAGCAGCAGCAGCAGCACTGTAGTTTGGGCTTTCGGGCACTTTATAATTGGACTATTTGTATTTGGGCTATTTGTTATTTGTAATTTGGACTTTTGTTTTGGATTTTTTTGTAATTGGACTTTTCTAAATTTAATTTTATAATAAATTTAAATTTAAAATAAACTTAAATTCAATTTCCAACTAGTCCAACCAAATTTGGGCTTCAACAATAAAAAAAGCAGATTAAAAGGGGATACAACAAATCGTCAAAGTTTTTTTTAGTTTCGAAGAGATCTGATATAGATCTTGTTTTTTTTTTAAATAATAATGAAACAATAATAATAATAATAACAGTTTTTTAATCAAAAAAAGAAGGTATAACCTAAAAAAGAAAAACATATTTGAAAAGAGAAAAGAAATAGAAAAATAAAATAAAAAACTCTTTTTAGAGAAACAAAGAGAAATTCTAAACTGATTTTACAAAAGAGAGGAAAAAGGTCAGAAAATATTCAATTTTTTCGAAAGTTCTTCACAGATCCAGGCTCGATCTTTCGATTTAGAGTCGAGATCTGTTCAAAAAAAAATAAAAGGATTAGTTTTCGTACATGAACTGTCGAGGATGGTGGTGCGTGCGACAGGGACGCGATGGCGATACGACGAACCACAGAGGTCTGACGGCCAAGGAACGGTCGAACATGAGAGTAGAGAGGAGAGAGTTTTGAGAGAAAAAATGAAAAGGAAAGGGTTTTTTTTTTTAACTGATGTTTAAAATGAATTTTTTTTTCTAAAATTTTAGCCTTTTATAGGCCTTAGAAACGACTCCGTTTTGAGGGTTGAGTTTTACCCCCAAAACGACGTTGTTTTGAGTCTTACCCATTTTCAGACTCGACTTGCTTCAGAGGTTTTGCGTGTTTTTGCTTTAGGGGTTATTTACCCATTTGGTCTTTCCACTTTTTTTTTTTAAATTTACAATCTCATCCTTTTTGTACTTTTGATAAATTTAAAATTTGCCCAGTAATTTTTGAAGTCTAGGAAGTTGTCACGTGTCTTTTTTTTTTATTTACGCAATTTGTCCTTCCTTTTTTTATTTTGTTTCACTTTAATCCTTAATTCAAATTTTGATTTATTTTAAATGTGCCTAGAAATTTTAAATAATTTTAACTTTAGTCCTTTGACTTTTTGGAGTTCGGAGAAGCTGCCATGTGGCATTTTTTTTGGTTTATTGCATAAAAGCCCTTTTCTTTAAAAATCACATTTTAACCCTTGAATTTTTCTAAAATTACATTTTATCCTAAAATTCTACAAAATTAAATTTTGGCCCCAAACTTATCCAAAATTACATTTTGACCCTTAAACTTTTCCAAAATTACATTTTGACCCCTAAACTTTTCCAAAATTACATTTTGACCCTCAAACTTCTCCAAAATTATAATTTTGCCCCGAACATCCAAAAATTATCATTTTACCCCCGAACATCCAAAAATTACAGTGTTTGATTTAAGATTAAAGTATTGCGGATCATTTTTAATTGATATAGTTTGGTGTTTAGATTTAATGTTGGTGTTTTTGGAGATGTTTTTCGTGTTTGTGTCGTGTTCATAATTTTTAAAAATCTATTTTAATGAAATTTTTTTAGAAGAAAAAAATTGAAAGTCAAAATCTGTTTGGATTAATGATTAAAATTTTTATCTAAACCTAAATTATATGGGTTCAAATATTGTTATCTCATCTCCTTCCAATCTTGTATCGATGAAAAAATAATAATTAAATGGAATTATAACTTTATCTCTTCACATAAATTGTTTCATTTTTTTTCTACAACTTAAATTAAATAAGTTGATTGAGTTTTAATTTAGTTGTTATCGTTGTTATTGTAATAATTAGAAGAAGGTGAGTTTGAATGTACTCAAGCATCGTTGCTCTGAATGAAGTTGTTTTTTATTTTTTTGAAAAGTGGATGCAAGGTGAGACAGGTAGACACTTTTCTATTGGACAATAAATATGAAGCGGTTATGGTAATTGATTGCCCATCCCACTTCACTCCATTATATAAAATCACCATTTCATTATTTTAAAATATAACACTATTACTAAGATAAATATATATTATAGAAGAAATTCATATATTTTATGAAAATAATTGTGTTCAAATTTCCAAGAATAAAAGGAATAAACTGAAGACATAAATTTTCCATTAATAACGCTAAGTCAACACTAACTTTGTATAAGTGTCCCCAAATATAAATGTACCAAATATTAATCCTAATAATTAAATAATATTTTTAATGACTGTATTAAGCTTATGTCTTTTGTTAATGTGTTTGGTGAGGCAAAAGGCTTGCTCACTCTCTTGCTGACACTAAATATTCTCTATTTAATATGTGTTATTATTTATTTACCGAATACATCAAATATTTCTTTTACTTTTCAAATTTTAAAATCTCAGTTTTCATTAAATGATATTTGTTAAATTCATTAAGTTCTTCTATTTTCAAAATTTGGTGTGGCAAACGTATTACTATATGTGTAATGTCATGTCAGTTTGTTATTACTCACTAAAAATTCAATTAACGGACTAATGGTTGTCATTTGCATCAAGACTGAAATTTTAAAATTCGGAAAGTATAGATACTTAGAATGATCCAATTAGATAGTATGGACTAAATCGACAATAATTAAATTTAACTAAACCGATTTAACTGCTACTATCTGGATCAAAACTAAAATTTCAAAATTAAAAAAATTTAGGGATTAAAATTGATCAAATTGAAGCACTGAGACTAAATTTACAACTTTCGTAAAGTACAGTGACCAACAGCAGAATTTAACCTTCTATAAATCAGTTCACCAAAGTCAATAGTCAATCTCTGAAAAGTAATGCAATTAATTACGTCATTGTCCTTTTAAAGGATTTCGTGACTTAAAATTCCCACCAACTAAGCTTTTTGCATACATATTAGCTATGAACATTCAACCATTGACATCAAATTCAAGACCCCACAAATGTTGGAATAAACTTGCAAGGACTCAAAATTAAATATGACTTGCATATAACCCCAATTAGAATTTTAAAAAAATTACCACATTAATATAAATATTGTATACTCCGTATTTCGGAATTCATAAATTTTGAAATTTAAAATACACTTAAATATAAATGCAATTAATTTTAAGTTAACATATTTCATAAGTCCTTGTACTTTCACAAATTCGGAATTTAGTCTATTTATTTTTACTTTAAAAATTTTAGTCTCATTACTTTTCAGATTTCAAAATTCAAGTTCAATTGTTAACACTTATTTTTTTGTTAATTTTTTTTTTGTGTGATATTTTTTAAAATATAAAAAAAACTCACATGACAAGAATGTGACTAGAAAATGACATTGCAATGAACTTAAATTTAACAAAACCAAATTTAATAGTGTTAACATTTAAGCTGAATTTTGAAATCTGAAAAGTAGAGAGGTTAAATTCTTAGAAATAAAAGAATATGGACTAAATTCTTAATTTATGAAGAGTACAAGGACTTATGACAAATTTTAACCTTGAGTTTAAATGCTAAGTTTAAATGCTAAGTTTATTACAAAATCTAATAATATACATATAAAACCAAAATCAAGACCTAAATTTTCCAATAATAAAAACAAAATCGAGAGTCAAGACTTCAACTTTTCCATGAATTAAAACATTGTAGCTATCAAATCTGAAAAGTTGATGTTGAGTTGGAAACCTAATCTTTAGAAGTGTAAGAAGGGCATACTCCAATTGACTTGAAAGAACATATAAATGAAATTTACAAGAAAACCACATGAAGAATTTTATAACCCAAACCACACGATTTTATGCCCATTTCACACTTTTGATATCGTTTCGGCCATTAGTTAAGGGTGCAGAGAAATGAGTTGTTCAATATTAGATTTAGAATCCACGCAACTCATTCTATGCTTATAAGTTGGTTGGCTATCGATTTTCATATGTCAACATCAAGTTGAAGACTTTATTTTTCCATAAAACCAAAATTTTTCTACATGATGGAAACTTTTGAATTTTCATTTTGGCTATTAGTTAAGAGGGGATGAGGACTGGGTTTTCCAAAACTGATGTTTACATTAGCCTTAAATGGTAAAAGTATTATGGAATGTTATTCCTGTAAACATTAAAAAATATATATAAAGAAGTCTTTTTAGATATTAAAAGTTCTATTCATTTGTGTTGTTGAGTGATGGTTTTTTAAAAAAAAATTGTAAGTGACAAGGAATTAACAGATGGGCAAAATTTGATCATTGTACTAAAAATCGAATTGTATTTTATTTTTTCTACTAAAAAATAATAAATTTATTTTTATTTGATAAAAAATGGACAAATTTAATTGAATAAATATAGGGATTAAAACTATAAATTGATCTATAATAATTTCTCAGCCATTTATCGTAAGGTTGACGCAGAAGTCAATAGTCAACATCTGAAAGTTTATGCAATGAATTACGTGATTGTGGATTTATGTAATGATATTTTCTTAGCAATTTCCTCCAAGTGCTTCGTAGAAAGTTAATTATATATAATGGTGCTATAATACATGGCAATGACTGAGCAAAAGTATATATTCCATCGTAGATCAAATTTTTAAGCAAATATTATATTTTTATCTTTTATTCTTAAATCATGAATAGTATAATAGTTGATACATTTTTAATGAATTTCTTTTTTTGAAAATATCCCATGTGCATTAATTGAAAGGCAGAAAAAAGAAAAAAACCATTGTGCTGTACAACTTTAAAATTTCCAAGGCACCGGTCACTCTCACCATACACCCTGTTAAGCAGATATTGGTT
The DNA here is from genome assembly GCA_039519145.1 of Kokia cookei. Classification (NCBI taxonomy): domain Eukaryota; kingdom Viridiplantae; phylum Streptophyta; class Magnoliopsida; order Malvales; family Malvaceae; genus Kokia; species Kokia cookei. Next base: position 2,417,968 of record CM076901.1, on the reverse strand, counting down.
GTGACAGGCGGTGCTATGAAAACGTATGAAAAGATTAAAAACCTTAACAAGAAAGAAGATTAATAAGATTACAAGATTAATACGTATCTTATAAAAATGTAATATAATATTAAAAATAAATATTATTACATTGTCAGCATTTCAAATATTAATCTTAAAATGAAATAATATTTTATTTTTGTTGAAGAAACTTGTATATTTTAAAAGAAGTTTTTAAATTTAAAATTTAAAATTTAAAATTTATACTTTATAAAATTTAAATTTTCGATTCTCACTATATTTATTAAAATCATTAAGTTCTATTATTTATACTTATATTTATTTACATTTGATAAGTGAGTTTAAAGTTTATTTTTTGGTAAGTTTTTGCACATTGAACTTTCAAACTTGAGCTAAAAACTTCCATTTTAGGCCCATAATGTACCGATTAAGAGGGAATTGTAATGTGGAGCTAAAGTTATTTCATGGATGAAACCCAAAAATGATAGGAAGACGTCCAAAAACAGTTTGAAAGTTTGACACGAAAATTATCACCCGTAACAGATTATGATTTTATTTAATTAAGGGATTTTATTTATATAATCATATTGTATCTAGAATTACAAAATCTAATAATATACATATAAAACCAAAATCAAGAACTAAAATTTCCAAGAACAAAAACAAAATGAAGACTTCAAAATTTCCATCAATAAAACCAAAATCAAGACCTAAAATTTCCTTGAATAAAACGAAAATAAAGACCTAAATTTTCCAATAATAAAAACAAAATCAAGAGTCAAGACTTCAACTTTTCCATGAATTAAAACATTGTAGCTATCAAATCTGAAAAGTTGATGTTGAGTTGGAAACCTAATCTCTTGAAGTGTAAGAAGGGCATACTCCAATTGACTTGAAAGAACATATAAATGAAATTTACAAGAAAACCACATGAAGAATTTTACAACCCAAACTACACGATTTTATGCCCATTTCACACTTTTGATATCGTTTCGGCCATTAGTTAAGAGGGCAGAGAAATGAGTTGTTCAATATTAGATTTAGAATCCACGCAGCTCATGTTTCAATCCTTTTTCTTATATAATTATATTACATTTAAGATTTTAAAAAATATAAATGCATGAATGTAAAACCAATCACAAATTTTACAGTATATATATTAATTGAATGTGAAGATTTATATATTAATTGAATGTGAAGATTTAAGATCAACGTTTATTTTTTTTGAAGTAAATATAGTGTTTGATTTAATATTTAAGTGTTATAAATCATTTTTAATTGATATAGTTTGGTGTTATGATGGAATGCTGTTGTTTTTGGAGATGTTTTTAAAATCTATTTTAATGTCGTAATTTATTTGAATCAATGGTTAAAATTTTTATCTAAACCTAAATGATATGGATGGAATTATACTATATCTCTTCACACATAAATTGCTTATTTAAGCTAAGGGTTGAAACAAAAATCAAGAGTTGAGTGACCGCAATAAATTTTGTGGTCCATTCAGTCTATCATCCTTTCCTAAAAAATTTCCATCAGAACTTTGCAAAAGGGAATTTCGACCAAGAACTTTGCACGAATCTAAATTATATGGGTTCAAATATTGTTATCTCATCTCTTTCCAATCTTGTATCGATGAAAAAAAATAATTAAATGGAATTATAACTTTATCTCTTCGCATAAATTGCTTCATTTTTTTTCTACAACTTAAATTAAATAAGTTGATTGAGTTTTAATTTAGTTGTTATCGTTGTTATTGTAATAATTAGAAGAAGGTGAGTTTGAGTGTACCTAAGCATTGTTGCTTCGAATGAAGTTGATTTTTATTTTTTTGAAAAGTGGATGCAAGGTGAGACGGGTGAACACTTTTCTATTGGACAATAAATATAAAGCGGTTATGATAATTGTTTGCCCATCCCACTTCACTCTATTATATAAAATCACCATTTCATTATTTTATATATAACACTATTACTAAGATAAATATTTATTATAGAAGAAATTCATATATTTTATGAAAATAATTGTGTTCAAATTTCCAAGAATAAAAGGAATAAACTGAAGACTTAAATTTTCCATTAATAAAGCCAAGTCAAGACTAACTCTGTATAAGTGTAAGAAGGGCACAATCCAATATTTTGATTTTTTGCTCAGTCAATATAACCCCAATTCCTCGATTTTATGTCCACCTCACACTTTTCATATTTTTTTGGCCATTAGTTTTTCAAGATTAACATCAACATTTGATTTAAAATCAACGTTAAGCCATGTTTAAATTCTTTTTTTTTATATAATATTTTTAAAACTAACATTTTATATATATATTAATTCATTAATAAAGCCAAGTCAAGACTAACTCTGTATAAGTGTAAGAAGGGCACAATCCAATATTTTGATTTTTTGCTCAGTCAATATAACCCCGACTACACGATTTTAGGTCCACCTCACACTCTTCATATTTTTTTGGCCATTAGTTTTTGAAGATTAACATCAACATTTGATTTAAAATCAACGTTAAGCCATGTTTAAATTCTTTTTCTTATGTAATATATTTAAAACTAACATTACATATATTAACTCATTAATAGAATGTCAAGACTTGTTTTTATCAGTGAATAAAATTTTGCGTAAATTGCTCCTCAAATAAATTCAATCTTGTATTTAAAACTTATCATTTTTATCATCCCATTCTCTCCAATCTTGTATTGTGTAAAAAAATTCAATTGATCCTCAAATAAATTGCTCCATTTATTTTGTATAACTTAAAATAAATTTAGCAGTGTATTTAAGTCAAGAGTTGATAAGCATTTTTGTGGTCCATTCATCCTTTCCTGACGAATTTCCACCAAGAGTTTGGCAATAAGGAATTTACGTAAATAAGAAGTCTAGATTGATCCAATTTTTGAGGAATTAATTAATTATATATTATTTTTATATTATTGTGAATTAGTGGGATGCAATATGTTCTGCTTGTATATAAATAAGAAGCTTAGGCTTCTTTAGATTATATACATATACAAGTTAAAAAGTAACATATAGTTCAGAGAAAGTGAAAACAGAAAGAAGAAGATGATGATGGAGTGGAAATGGTTATGGTTTAACAGGATCTTCATGTTGTGGCCTTTTCTTATTTAAATATCTTCAAAATCAATAGTTCAAAATTTTTGTTTTAAAATATGCCAACTCTTATGATTTTTTAATAATAAATAAATACAAAAAAAAAAAAAAAAATTCACACATTCATATTTTTATTTTGTCGATTGAGTTTTAGTTCGGTTGGTATCAATATTATTGCTAGTAGAAACATTTATCTTCTTATTTAAATGTTGGGGAGAGATTAAAAATAATTCTAAATATTATATCAATTTTTTTACCACGTTATATAATGGTAACATACAAAAAAAAATTTTGAAAATCTACTCACCAAGCAAAAAAAAATACCCTTCATCTTCATAACTATTCTTTCTAATAATATTGTTTCTAAAAAATATTAAATTTTCAAGAATTAAAATTGTGTACATATACATTTGCTATCAAATGTCAAAGGTTTAAAATTTGCTATCAAATTTTCAAGGTGTATGCCTTATTAAAAAAATTTAGTAAATATGAACAGATACTATCATATAATTATATTACATTTAAGATTTTAAAAAATATAAATGTATGCATGTAAAACCAATCACAAATTTTACAGTATATATATTAACTGAATGTGAAGATTTAAGATCAACGTTTATTTATTTTGATATGGTGTTCGATTTTTTTTTAAGTAAATATAGTGTTTGATTTAATATTTAAGTGTTATAAATCATTTTTAATAATAAATAAATACAAAAAATTAAAAAAAAAATTCACACAAGTTGTGATGAATAGATGACGATGTTTATTATCGTTGAAACACCACTGACCACAGACATTTTCTTTTAGAAAGTGGATAGCTCTTCGTTGACTTGTTCCTGTTTTGAGAGTTTGAAAATAATAAATGATTTCATGAGTCGGTTTGGAATCATTTTATCTTGATTTTTATATGTTTTTTTGTTTGTTTTTCCATTGTTTAATAAGTCTTCACTTTTAGAAGTTTTTATCTACTCTTGTAGTACACTTTTCAGTCTTGTTTTTGCAAGTAATTTTAAGGTTGGTTCCATCGTCGTCTCCTCTAGTTTGGTGAATGCTTGGTTCTTTTGTAAATTTATGCCCATCGCTTTGGACCATCCGAGTTTAATTTCTTTATTGTATCAAGTGCTGGCAATCACTCCTGATATATTGTGTTTGAGTTGTTACAGAGTCAATTGTCAACGTGCCATAATGTTCTATTGATACTGAAACTGAAGCTTTTGTTATGTTGATGGAGCTTGTCCTGTAGCGCGTACAACGAGTGTTTGTTATTTTTTTCCTTGAATTGTATGGTATTATTCATTGAATGAATTAATGAATTTCTTTTCAAAAATAATAATAATTAGGGTAAACTACATTTAAGGTCATTAAACTATTAGACACAATTTCAAAAGTTTACAAAAAGTATTACTAAATTATTTGAAAGCTTTCATTTAAGTTATTGGTTTGTTAAAATCATTGTTGGATGGCTTTCGCCATTCACACAGCTTGCATCAATCAAAAGCTTTCATTCCCTTTCTTTTTTACAGTTCAGTTTTTTTCATGAAACAACTTTGAACGTCATGAATCTACGAACCAAAATCCAAATAGCTTTCTTCTCCGGCCTCTGACCTTGACTGTCAAATCAACTTGGATCTAAGATATGTTATTCTACTCGTTGATGGATACTGATCTACCGTATCGATCGTCGAATCGTCGTTAGGAACTCGTTAGCCAGACTTTTTTTTTAAAAAGAAAAGCTTAACAGTTTAGTAACTTAAATAAAAATCATTGAATAGTTTAGTTACTTAAATGAAAAGTTTCGAATAATTCAGTGACCATTTTATAACTTTTTATAATTTAGTGACCAAAACATAAATTTACTAATAATTTAATAACATTAAACGTAATTTACCCTAATAATTAATAGAGTGGAAAAGAATTCTACAACCCAAATACACGATATTACGTCCAATTCATACTCTTGATTAAAATGTCAACTAGAAAATGTCAAAATGATATTATGATAATGATCAAAATGTAGTTTTGATTCATTAATTATGTTCACATTTGGGATTTTCATTTTATATTTTAATTTGATATAATTTTATTCTTTATTTTTAAAGTGACATTTTTTAGTTTTGATGATTGTAAAATTAGTTTTGATCCCTCTACTATATTTAAATCTGGGATTAATTTTTATATTTTAATTTGGTATAATTTAATTTTTTATAATTTTATAATAATATTAGTTAGTTCAAATTATTAACATCATTAATTATTCTGATAAAAATGAAAATATGAATTTTCTTAAAAAAAAAAAAATGTTTTGACATGATAAGTTGGTATGAATATTTTTAAGAAAAACTTTGAGTGCCTCAACAATTTAATAAGAATATTTAAGGGTGTAAACTATTTGGATTAATTAATGATATTATAAAAATAAATAAATCAAATTATGTCAAATTAAAATATAAATACTAAATCCTAAATTTACATATAGCATAACACCCATAATCATAATTTGACCTAAAACAATTTATACCAAACACAATTTTTATTATTTGATTTAATAACGATATATTTAAAAAAAAAACATTATTTTTAATTAAAATAGCTTATGTAATTACCTATTTCTCCAAAACGAAGAGTGTAGTCATAATAAATTTCAACTCTAGTCAATTTCGGTTGGCTATCAAATTGCAAAAGTTCCCAAAGCCGATGTGATTGCCACAAATTAGTACATTATTTTTCCACAAACTTTCCGTGTCAAACAAGTTCGATTTGGTTTCACCAAACACATACTTAGTTGGGTAAGTCTAAAAAAATATTTTTATGAAAGTGTTTATATTTTTTAATAGTTTATATTAATTTTTTTAAAAAGTCATAATTTTAAAGCAGACGTAAATGATAATTTAATTATGAAAAATTTATCTTAAATTATTTAAAAACTAAATCTTCAAAGTGAATTTAGCGTAGGGACTGAAACCAGAAATTGACCTGTAATAATTTCTCAAGGAATAGTATTAATTTGGAAGCGGTCAGCCTGTACAAGGGTCAAGATTGACTCCGTCAACTCTAATGGATAAATTGCACTCATGATCACTAAATTATTTGTAAGTTTATGTTTTGATCTCAACATCATAAAAGTTATAAAATGATTACTAAACTATTCAAAAGTTTTTATTTAAGTCAATGAGCTGTTAAAAATTACTACTATATAGCCTTCTCTGTTTGCACTACTTGCATGAATTGTAAGTTCTCCTTCATTTTCTCTTCTACAGGTCAGTTTTTTTTTCTCATGAAACAACTTTGAACGTCACAATTTTACGAATCAAAATCCAAACAATTTTCTTCTCTGATCTTTGACACTAGCTGTCAGATTGACTTGGATCTAAGGTATGTTTTTCTAGTCATTAACAAGTATTGATTCATCATACCAATCGTCGAATGGAGCTCGCTAGCCGGATTTTTTTCTCAAAAAAAAAACTTAACAACCGAGTGGCTTAAATAAAAACTTTTGAATAGTTTAATGACTTAAATAGTTCAATGACCATTTTACAATTTAATTTTTTAAAATAGTTTAATTTAATTTTTTAAAATAGTTCAATTCAAATGTATCTTCACTTGACATATCTGACGACAAAATACAAGGTCAGCTCCCTACCAATATATGTTCAACTTTTCCACATTTGGAGCAGTTATTCTTATCCAAGAATGCCTTTCAAGGCAATATCCCTCCTTGTTTAAGTGCCATGAAGAACTTGTCAATGTTAGATCTATCAAACAATCAATTGGCTGGAAAAGTACCTCAAGAGTTGGTCAGGAAAAGCTCACTATTCCTTTTGAGACTATCAAACAACAACCTCAATGGAAATATAGTTCCTGTGATTCTCAGTGCAAACGGGTTGCAGAAATTATATTTGGCTGGAAATCATTTTTCTGGAGAGATGACAAATGTTGATGTCTCTACTTTTCAGTTTCCAACATCACTAACAGATATTGATCTCAGTAACAACACATTGCATGGAAAGCTTCCAGGATGGATAGGGAATATGTCACTTTTGGAGAGATTAGACTTGTCTAACAATGGTTTCGAGGGTTCTATTCCAGTAGAATTTTGCAACTTGAATAACTTCAAATTTTTGGATCTTGCTGAGAACAATTTATCTGGGTCTATACCATCTTGTTTTAATCCCCCAAACCTAGAGCATGTCCACCTGCACAGTAATAGACTGAGTGGTCCATTGTCACTTGCTTTTAATAAAAGCACTTCACTAGTGACATTAGATCTTAGAGGAAACAGTTTTACTGGTGGTATTCCAAAATGGATCGACACACTTTCTTCTTTGAGTGTCCTTCTCTTGAAAGCTAATCATTTACAGGGAAGAATTCCAGCCTAGTTATGCAAGTTGTATTCCTTGAGCATTATAGATCTTTCTCAAAATAGGTTTTTCGGTCCTATACCTTCTTGTTTGGGAAATTTAACTCTTCCAATGAATAAGGATAAGACCATGACACCAGATTTAATGTCTCCAACATTTTCAGAAATGGATGAATTGAAACTATTGAAGACGGATATACTTTTCGAGTACATGATGCATTCCTATAGCTACATGAAAGAGTCGGTAGAATTTACCACAAAGAGTGGATCCTACTCATATGGAGGCGACATCCTTGAGTACATGTCTGGGATTGATTTATCTTGCAATGAGTTAACTGGTCAAATCCCACTTGAACTAGGGAACTTGAGTGAAATCCATTCTTTGAACTTGTCACACAATAAGTTGGTCGGAGTTATACCCTCATCATTCTCAAAACTTAAGCAGATTGAGAGTTTGGATCTTTCTTACAACAATTTGAGTGGTGAAATCCCAAACCAACTGGTAGAATTGAACTCTTTGGGGGTTTTCAGTGTTGCACACAACAACTTATCAGGTAGTATTCCAGAACAGAAAGGCCAATTTGGAACTTTCATTGAAAGCAGTTACGAGGGGAACCCTTTTCTCTGTGGACCAATACTTCATAAAAGTTGCTCCAAAATCAATTCACCATCAACAATATCAGATGACGAAGGAGAAGATAGTTTTCTAGACACATATGTTTTTCGGGTGAGCTTTTTGGCTTCTTATATAGTTATGTTGTTAACAATTGTTGTTATCCTTTACATAAATCCGTATTGGCGAGGAGCTTGGTTTTCTTTCATTGGGAAGTGCATCACCACTTGCCGTTACTCAACTGTGGGCAATCTTCTTGGGTATTACATCTTTAGATGATGTGTTTAGATGAATTTTAGGGAGTATTTTGTTAGTTTTGCATTTTGAATAAAGCTCTTGTCTTTGTGGTAAGAAAGCTTAAGTCTGTCTTGTTTGCTTTATTTTTGTATACAAATATTCAATTATCTAGTCTTTCTTCTTTTTTGAAATTTCGATGGTTAGAGTTGTGTGATCAAATTCTTATTAAAGAAATAAAGTATAAGTAACAAGATAAAGTTTTTCAACCTATAAATAAACGTAATCGATTTCTCTTGTAATCATTCGAATTCGATATTAGTGAATCGATTTTTTCACGTAAAATCTATGTGTTCTATTTTTCTATTTTTTTGCTATTCATTGTCACTATGGACACTTAATTTTAACATTGATTATTATCATAATTCTTTGAATAAAATTAAATTGATTAATGGAGCACTCACAATTATTTATAAATTTTATGTTTCGAAAACTAATGAATGCTAAAAGAATAGTGAGTTATTAAAGAGAAGTTATATGATAATGGGTATTTTTAAAGTAGTGGTTTAGTAGAAATAAATGGTTTTTATAAAAATATTATATAAATAATTAAATTTTATAGTTATTCTTATTTTTACATAAAATAATAAATATGATTTTTTAATCTTTCATAATGATTGATTAAATCATGACACCAGTTAAATTAATCGATTTTATAATAGTAGAGATGAAATAATTACTACAAAATTAGACTTGATTCGAATGAAAACTCTATTCTTCTTTCCCTCTCTAAATTATTTAGTGTTAAATATCTTTGCTGAATTATTATTTTTACTACTTTATTCAAAGAATAAAAAGAAAAAATCGATAAAAGAATCAAAATAGAAATTGTCACTTGAAAAAAAAAATAAGGACCTTATCCCAGCTGAGAGCATATCTCTATTATCTGTTACTGTGGGCTCCATTAAGCTGTAGGATAAGTGGGAAAAGAGTATATCCTTCTGAAAATTCATAATTAAATTTTAATTTTTTAATTAAGGTATTAGATTTGATTCGATGAAATTTTATAATTTTTATGAAGTCAACTTTGAAATTAGAATTAAATCACATCCATAAAATCATATTTAATAAATCAAACATAAATTTAAACAAAATCACAATTAACACCAAATTTTTATTAAAAATCATAAAAAAATTTAAACCTAATATTTGATAATAGTAATTAATAGGAGGGAAATTCTGATAACCCAAATTACACGATATTAAGTCCATGTCGCACTTTTGGTTGAAATGTCAACTACGAAAACCAAGCACTAACCGGAGTGTTCAACAAGTTTATACATCTTAATTAAATTTATTATTACTATGTTAAATTAATATTTCAAAATTTAATTTAATTAGAGTATATTATTTATTAAGATAATGTAGAAATGAGGGTATTTGTTTTGCAAATAAACTATGTTTAAAATGATGCTTGGATATGTGGTCACAATTTCAACCACAAAACTAGAAGTGCATAAATTATAAAGATGAACATCGAGATTATTTATGCAGTTCGACTTCAGTCTACGTCTGTAGGGTTTTACCTAGAACAATGTCTCACTATCTTTCTCACAGTATAGCCAATTATTTAAGTTCTAACAATTGCTTAACACTCATCAATTTAGCGATCTCACCATTTTACAAAGACTAAATCACTCTCCTTCTAAGCTTCCCTCTCGAAAGCTTAGTTTTGGAACTCAAGAGACTCTCTTGATTGCTTACAGAAATAATGCACACATAAACAATTCCTTAAATAAATTTGTGCTCTATCAAGTTCTTAATCTCTTCATTGTCTCTTAACTTAGACAAAACTTAAGTTTATATACTACTAAGTTTTGTTTACATAAGAATTACAATCTAATCACTTCCCAAGGCTAAAAATCAACCTAAGATATTATTTCCATAAGAGTTCTAATTCAACCTAATACCTTTAAAATATGAAAAGTGACTTTCCTTGTTTGACAAATATTCTACGTAGGGTCATAAGAAACCAACCTTCAATTCAATTCCAACCCAATTGATCTTCATGTTATAGGCTTTTTTCATCTAAATATCTTCAAAATCAATAGCCCAAAACTTTTGTTTTATTATAAAATTTTTTAATAATAAATCAATACAACAATTATAAAAAAAACTTCACACATTCATATTTTTATTTTGTCGATTGAGTTTTAGTTCGGTTGGTATTGACATTATTGCTAATAAAAGAGGATGTGAGTTCGAAACGGTTTATCTTTCTATTTAAATGTTGAGAAGCGATTAAAAATATTTCTAAATATTGTATCAATTCTTTTACCACATTATATAATGATAACATACAAATTTTTTTAAAAAAAATGTACTCGTATTGCATGCAAAACCAAGCAAAAAAAAAAAAATCCTTCATCTCCATAACTATTCTTTCTAATTGTCTCTAAAAAATATTAAATTTTCAAGAATTAAAATTGTGTAAATATACATTCGCTATCAAATTTCAAAGGTATTTCCAAACCCAGTGTGACCGTCACAAATTAGTGCATAGAAGATTTTTTCTCCCACAAAACTAAAATTTTCTACACGATAGAAACTTTCTTGGTCAAACAAGTTGGATTTGGGTTCACCAATAACTTAATAATCTATACTAACAACAAAACATGTTATCAAATCCGATTCAATTCGAAAAATTAGATAAAAATTTATATTTTAAATTAAATAGTTCGAATTAATCGAGTTATTTGGATCAACTCGAATAAAAAATCAAAATTTTCAATTTAACTCAAATATGAATTACACAATTCGAGTTATCCAAAAATCCGAATAAGAAAAGATAAAACTATATCGTTTTGATTAATGTTTACCTATTAAATTAAAAGGTAAAATCATTATATTATTTATGCAGTTAAATAATCTTGGACTTCGTCTACTAATCAACTCGATTCTCTTGAATACTCATGAAACAAGTTAATGTGCCTTTTTCTTGGGGCCATAAGGACGACTTGGATCATGATTGCACATTTTCTAAGTCTGCATTTTTGTTAATTAGGAAAGCTGATGGGCATCTCCACTAAATTTCCACCCACAACAATATTCGTATTAATTTGTTTTTCTCAATTTAGCATCATCGTGTGTTTTGGGTAAATGCATTCAACTACTGAATCAAATAATTTTGGTTATTTACAAGGACGGATTTCATATCAGTTAACAAAATATTTCATACATTGGATATTCAATACCTTCACTTAAGCAGCTTTTAAATTTAAATTTTTTTAGCATAAGTGATAATAAATTCAAAGGATGAATAGATATGAAAGGTAGTTGCCCAAATCTCGACTCTGTTAATAAAAATATTAATCATGTTTTAAGACCAATAATTAAGTTTATTTGCTATTTTTCTTTTCTCAGATTTGGATGCATTTACTAACATTGACTTCAGCGTCAATATCAAGTTTATTCGCCAAAATCTCTATCGCCATGAACGTCATCCACTCATTCTATGTTTATAAGCTGGTTGGCTATCGATTTTCATATTTCTACATGATGGAAACTTTTGAATTCTCATTTTGGCTATTAGTTAAGAGGGGATGAGGAATGGGTTTTCCAAAATTGATGTTTATATTAGTTAAGAGGGGACGAGTGATGATTTGATTTTTTCAAAAAAAAAAAATTAAGTGATATGAAATTAAAAGATGAGTAGGATTTGATTTTTATACTAAAAATTAAATTGTATTTTATCCCTTCTATTAAAAAATGAACAACCTAATTTTTATTTGATAAAAAAAATGGACAAATTTAATTGAGTAAATATGGGTAGGAATGGGTTTTTTTTTTTTAAATCCGATGTTCATTAATTGAAAGGCAGAAAAAGGTTAAAAAAAAAAAAACCATTGTGCTGTACAACTTTAAAATTTCCAAGGCACCGATCACTCTCACCATTCACCTGTTAAGCAGATATTGGTTGTGACAGGCGGTGCTATGAAAACGTCTGAAAAAATTCGGAAAGTTTAGATACTTAGAATGATCCAATTGAAGAATATGAATTAAATCGACAATTGTGTGCATAATATAATATTAGTAATTGCATTTAATCAAACTTATTTAACTACTCGCATTGCGTGCAAAACTAAGTGAAAAGACCTAAGTTTTCCACCAATTGAATTGCATTACATGCCAACCCTAGTTTTGCCCCAGAAAGAAAAAAAAACTTTCAAAATCTAATGATATACATATAAAAACAAAACCAAAACCTAAACCTAAAATTTCCAAGAATAAGAGCAAACTGAAGACTTAAAATTTCCATTAATAAAACAAAAATCAAAGAAGTAAAATTTCCATGAATAAAACGAAAAATGAAGACCTAAATTTTCCATTAATAAAGCCAAGTCAACACTAACTTTGTTCAAGTATAAGAAGGGCATAATCCAATTCAGAAGAAAGCCAGATGAAGAATTTTATAGCCCCAACTACACGATTTTATGTCCACCTCTCACTTTTCTTTTCTTTTTTTAATTGATTGAACTTCTAACTTATCTCCTCACATCAATCTAAAATAAATTTAGCCATGTATTTAAGCTAAGAGTTTACCCAAATTCAATAATTGATGAAACAAAGGGAATGCAATTAATTTTGTGGTCCATTCCTACAATCATCTTTTCATCATAACACATAAAACATTCAAATCTAGTTAAACTAATTCGATTGATTTGGATTCAAAATTTTAAAAACTCAGAATGTTTTGGTTTGATATCGTTTTACTTCTACTTTAAAAAATCTGTATCATACTCATGACTTAGAGTAAGGATATTATCAATTTCATTCCAAATCCAATTAATTACAGCTTCTCTGATAAAAAAATAATTACAACTTCTAAATGAAGCAAAAATGCTGAGAACGATTGTTTTGGTCATACTTATGACTTAGAGGAGCACAAGTCTTTTGAGGAATTAATATTATAGATTATTTTACATGACTGAGAATTAGTGGGGATGTGATGTCATAGGCCCTGCTTGTATATAAATAAGAAGTTTGATCAAGGCTTCTTCAAATCATATTGATATAGAAGTTAAAAGTAGCATAGAGTTGAGAGAGAGAGATGATGGCGACCAAATGGGTGTGGTTTATGAGGATGGCGGTGATGAATGCGTTGCTGCTGTTAGAAGGATGCAGGCGGTGCGCTACTAATGCTTGTTTGGAGCAGGAGAGAATGGCTCTCTTGCATCTCAAACCTTTCTTCATCAATCATTATAATGATCTGAGCAGTTGGGATGAAGTGAAGAATTTAGATTGTTGTGAATGGGAAAGAGTTGAGTGCAACACCACCACTAAGCGACTCATAGGACTCTTCCTTCATTCTTCTATAAGCAGAAAAGTATTAAAAGATCAATATCGATATCTCAATGCTTCTTTGTTTCTTCCCTTTGTGGAACTGAAGAGCCTTTATTTATCAGGAAATGCCATAGCTGATTGTGTTGAAAATGAAGGTCGTGCTTTTAATTTGCTCTTAATTTCATGTATTATTATTCTATTACGAACAAGTTTCCAACATTAGTACTCACTGTTAATTTACAATTACTTATTATTTATTTAATTTTATTCACTAACCCATTGTTTATATTTAAAAGAACACTCTTGCAGGTTTTGCAAAGCTATCATCCACATTGAGTAATTTGGAGAGCATTGACTTAAGAGACAATTGCTTGAATGATAGCATTCTGTTATCCCTGAGTGAGCTATCATCTCTTCGATATTTAGATCTATCATACAATCGAATCGAAGGATCAAGTCATTCAAGAGGTAAATTAAGTATGGTCCAGCGTTAGTTTTCATCTGTATTGTGGCGTTTGACAGTGATTTACTGAGTTCGGTTTTCATTTCTTTTTTTCCCCTGTAATGTAACTCTGCTAAAATTTCCATATATCTGAGAAAGCAAAAACAATTAACAGGTAATTTTGATATATATCAGGTTTCCAATGGCTTTCAAGACTCACCAAATTGGAAATTCTTGATTTAAGTGGGAATTCTTTGAAGAATAGCGTTCTTTTCCATATGAGAAATCTTTCATCCTTGAAGGCTTTAAGTTTGGGAGATAATCAGTTGGAAGGAAGGCTGGTTCATATTCAAGGTAGACTGATTTTATTTGTTTCTTTTTAATTTTAAAATAAATTCATGATCAAGGCAAAGTTGTTGCAATATAACTGATCAATACTCTCGATTGAATTTCAGAATTGAGTAATTTAACAAACTTGAACTACTTGGATTTAAGCGGGAACAAAATTGAAAGCATCTCAAACAAAGGTATAAGTATAGTATTTATATATTGAATAAATTAAGTTTTAAAATTAAGTGATATTAATTACAGAAATAATTCTTGTTGTTACCATAGATGAAACACCACTGAGGCTAACAAATTTGAAGGAACTTGATTTGACTCGTAATCTCTTCCGGAATGATACAATTTCCTTTCTTAAAGGACTTTCAAACTTAAAGTCCTTATATATGAGTGATAACAGTCTGCGAGGCTCGTTAGATATTAAAGGTACTAAAGCTATACTCTTGTTTTCTTGATATTTCTTTTTAATAATTGTTTTAAATTTGTAGATTCACATTTCACATTTATGGGTTTTTTTCCTCAAATAAATTAAACTTATATTATTAAAACCCATAAAGGCCAAGTTGCTACAACACCACTTAAACAAATCCATGAGATGAAAACACACCAGGCACCAACATCAGCCACAAACAGCCCCTTTTGAAACTCCATACATCCTTTGCCAAGAAACAGTAGTCAAGAGTCTACTTAAAGGACATGGATTTCATAATAACCCAACCCAACATAGTCCAAAAATCCATTCCTACTTTTACCCATCAACCAGATCAAACTACTCTGGCTAGGGCATCCACCCTTCCTTTCACTGCTCTTCCAATCTTTCTTTCCCAATTTCAAAATCTTGCTTCTAAATTCCCACATCTCTTCCTTCTCATTCACTATCCCATGCAAAAATAGTCACACAATTCGACTCAACAACGAGACTTTGTTGTTCACAGACACACCCCATCACAGATTTACCAACACATGTTTAATGGCCACCAACTTTTGCAAATCCCTGAAAAATGAACTCCTTTGTCAGGCACATCAGCACCACATTCAGGGATTTTTAATCTTCATTTAGAATTTTAGGTTTACTTTTTCTGTTTTCATTTCATTCAACTCATTCAAGTATTCAGTAGATTTTAAAATTACTAACAAAATGCTTATTTGAATTGAGCTTGGATACATATAGGATTGAGTAATTTGACAAACTTGAAGGTACTCGATTTAAGCTTTAACCAAATTGAGAGCTTTCAATCCTTCAAAGGTATGCATTTATATTTGATGACTTAACTAAGTTCTTACATCCAATTAAATTTTATGTTAATCTTTTTCAGTGATGAAATTATGTAAATTTTTTTTAGATGATGATAGAAAATTGGAGTTGACTCACTTGGAAGAGCTTGACTTAGATTACAATATCTTCAATACTAATGTATTTGCATCCCTTAACAAGCTTTCAAATTTGAAATCTTTGAGCATAAGTGGCAACCAATTGAAAGGACCAATAGATATGGAAGGTAAAGTTATTACTTTTTTGCTGCCAACATTTTGACTATGTTAAGAAGAATACAATCATGTTTTAAGACGTTATAATGAAGTTTATCTATTATTTTTCTTTTTCCAGATTTGGGTGCATTTACCAACTTAAGGGAATTATATATGCACAACAATGAACTGAAAGATTTTGTGATTCACAAAGGTATCATTTATTTATTTATTTTTTCAAATTGAGAGGTTTAGTTTCAAATCTCAAATTTTATAAGAATAGTTATTGTTTTATATTTTAATTGAGAGGTTTACATTCAATTCTTTGATTTTCTGAAAAAAGAAATGAAGTTCAAGATAGTATAGTAATAATATATATTGCATTTGTAGTATGATTAGGAATTAAAGTATTTTGAAAATGCGCAATTTCAAAATATTTGTGTTTATAATTATTTGTTTGAATAAATATATTTTTTTAGCATAGCTTAATCTACAGTTTTACGAGATAAAAGAAAACTATAGATTGAAGAAGAATAGTGATGGTAAAAATTAAAAAAATTCATATATGAATAGAAAAATATGTAATAAATATCATTAATAATCCAAAAATAAATATAAATATTAGATTTAAATAAAAATAATATTAGTTTAGTTTAAATTTTTCCTATTTTATTATAGAACCATTGATTTAAATAAATGAGATTTTGAAGAATTTCCAAAAAATTATGTAGGTGAAATTTATATAGAGAATTTGAGATGCTTTCAAAGTCTCTTTTGGAATTCATAAATTTTAAAATTTAAAATGATGTGTTTTGACATTTTTAGGGCAAGGATTTAGTGCTTTAAATTTTTTTATTTAATATGGTGAATTTTAAGGCAGTTATCAAAAGAGTCATTATTTTCATTTCGTTCATAGAAAATAAATGATTGAGAGAATCAAAAGTTATTTATCTCAATGATGTTTTCACACATGGAAGCATTTCCACTTAATTGAGGTTTTTTCATCAATTATGAACTTTTTTTCTATCATATTGTTATCTAATATCTCTTGTCATTGCTTAGAATCAAATGTGTCGAGCAATGTGGAGGAAATATATCTTGACTATTCTAGCCTTAACACCAACATTTTGCAAAGCATTGGAGCATTCGCTTCTCTTAAAACATTGTCTTTATATGATTGTGGACTTATTGGTCCCTTGCCTAATCAAGGTAAATAATTTTATGGCTCAAATTGAATTCTTTATGAACTATTTTGTTTAGTAAGACTAAATTTAATTAGAATTTCTTCCATGAATTTATAAATTTTTCAGGATGGTGTGATTTAAGGAACCTTGAAGTATTGGATGTGAGTGGGAATGCACTTGAGGGGATGCTTCCTCGTTGTTTTAATAACTTGACATCTCTTCGCGAGTTAGGTATTTCAAGAAACCATTTTCAAATTTCACTTTCATTCGCTCCATTTTCAAACGTCAAGGTCTTCTGGAGTAATGAAAACAAGATGGTAATGGAACCTTCCTTTTATACCTCAGTCTCAAAGTTCCAATTGGAAGCCATCAGTTTGTCGAAGTGCATAACATCTCAACAACTCAGTCTTAAACTTCCTACCTTCCTTTACTACCAATATGACTTGAGATATGTGGATCTTTCTCATAACAATTTCAGCGGAACATTCCCAACTTGGTTGCTAGAAAACAACACAAAGTTAGGAGTTCTCATCTTGAGGGGTAACTCTTTCACAGGTCGTCTCTCATTTTCGTCGGCTCTTAATTCTAATATATCTTTCATTGACATAACTGACAACAAATTACAAGGTCAGATTCCATCAAATATATGTTCAACTTTTCCACATTTGAGGCGGTTATTCTTATCCAAGAATGCTTTTGAAGGTAATATCCCACTTTGTTTAAGTGGCATGAAGGATTTATTAGTTTTAGATCTTTCAAACAATCAATTGTATGGAAAAGTACCAGAAGAGTTGATCACAAAAGGCTCACTGACCATTTTGAGACTATCAAACAACAACCTCAGTGGAAATGTAGTTCCTGTGATTCTCAACGCAAATGGGGTACAGAATTTATATTTGGATGGAAATAATTTTTCAGGAGAGATGACAAATGTTGATGTGTCTACTTTTGAGTTTCCGAATTCACTAAGAGATATTGATCTTAGTAACAACAAGTTGCATGGAAAGCTCCCAAGATGGATAGGGAATGCATCATTATTGTTGAGATTAGCTTTGTCCAACAATGGTTTCGAGGGTTCTATTCCAATGGAATTTTGCAACTTGAATGGGTTGGAATTTTTGGACCTTTCTCGAAATAATTTATCTGGCTCTATACCGTCATGTTTTAATCCACCATCCATAGAGCATGTCCACCTCCACGGAAATAGACTAAGAGGTCCACTACCAATTGCTTTTTATAATAGCTCTTCGCTAGTGACGTTAGATCTCAGAGGAAACAATTTGACAGGTAGTATTCCAAAATGGATTGACACAATTTCTTCTTTGAGTGTTCTTCTTTTGAAAGATAATCATTTTCACGGAAAAGTTTCAGCTCAGTTATGCAAGTTGCATTCTTTAAGCATCATAGATCTTTCTCAAAATATGTTTTCTGGTCCTATACCTTCTTGTTTGGGAAATTTATCTCTTCCAATGCAAGGGAATAAGACTCTAAGTACTGGGTATTATATTCCACCTATAGGAGAGGATGAATCACACTCCATTGTGATGAGAAATTTGGGGTGGGATACAAATCCTTACTATCCTGGTAGCTACGTAGAAGAAGTAATAGAGTTCACAACAAAGAGTGGATTCTATTCATACGGGGGCACCATCCTTGCATATATGACCGGGATTGATTTATCTTGCAACAACTTAACTGGTCATATACCACCAGAAATAGGGAACTTAAGTGAAATCCATTCTTTAAACTTGTCCCACAATAAGTTGACTGGAGTTATACCCTCATCATTCTCAAAACTACACCAAATTGAGAGTTTGGATCTTTCTTACAACAACTTGAGTGGTGAAATCCCCGATCAGTTGGTAGAGTTGAACTCTTTGGAGGTTTTCAGCGTGGCATACAACAACTTGTCAGGTAGTATTCCCGAACCAAAAGCTCAATTTGGGACCTTTATTGAAAACAGCTACGAGGGAAACCCTTTTCTTTGTGGAGATATACTGCATAAAAGTTGTTCCAAACCCGATTCACCATCAACTACATCAACTGTACCAAAAGATAAAGGAGAAGATGGTTGGCTAGATACTTATGATTTTTGTGCGAGCTTTTTGGTTTCTTATGTAGTTGTGGTGTTGACAATTTTTGTTGTCCTCTACATAAATCCATACTGGCGAAGAGCTTGGTTTTCTCTCATTGGGAAATTCATCACCACCTGTCGTTACTCAAATGTAGGCAATTTTCTTGCTTATCACGTTTTCAAACAATGTGTTTAGCTACCATGGAGATTTCAACAAATTTGGTTGGTACTGTGATTTGATTTCCCCACCTAATTGTTTTATTATGCTAAGTTATTTTGTATGATGTTATATTTTACATAGTTATTCATAACCATCAAATTTAAAAAATAATTAATCTTTTGATATCTTCTTGGTATTATGCTTTAATTCACGATGTATTTTACGTAATGTGTTATAGCAATTCAAAGGAAAAAAAACAAGTGATTGTCTCATTTTTGCGTAACTTGTTAGACGTTTATATAAATTTTACATGTTAATAATTCGTTGTAAGTAAATTTTGACATGTTCATATTTTTAATTCATAATAATTTTATTATTTATAATATGACATGTTTTAATTATTTTTAATATTGTGTCATAGATTTAGCTCACTCCATGAGTTATATAATTTTGATGATATAATAATTCAATTAACTCTAAATTCATTTTATTTTTTGCTATAACTTCATTTTTTAATAATTTAATCTTCATACCAATCATAAATTAATCTAAACTTATTTTATTTTTTTGTTATAAATTTGATTTTTTTTTAATAATTGAATCATCATAACAATCATGAATTAATATAAATATTCTGTTCAGTGAAAAAGTTAATATGATTTTGTTCATATAAATAGGATAATTATACTTTTAGTACTTAAATTTGACTTCAATTTTTAATTTAATATCTATTTTTTTTGTTCATATTGATATTTGAATTTAACTTCCGTCGCATTTTTTAATTCATTTTGTAACTCCGTTAATATACATGACAAGTACATCAAGTTATGACATGACACAAGTCACATTTCTAAACTTAACTGGTTCATATTTTAACAAGATTACAAAAAATAAAAATAAAAATGGGAGAAAAGTTAAATTCGAGTACTCATGTGAAAAAATATCATTTTATATATTAAAATCAAATTCAAGTTCAAAAAAATATATAATTATTCATATATAAATTTAATTTGATTTAAAATTTACCTCATTTAGCGCGTGAATATAAAAATGATTTTAAGGATAATATAATATTTGAAATATAATAAGTTGAATTATTAAATGTATTACATGCATAGTTTCTATTTAAACAAAAGATATTAAAACAAAATTGATTGTTTTTTTGGTAATTATTTTTAGAGAAAAATAAAATAATTAAATTGAATTTATCAAAATACCCACTTTTATTCCATAATTAGTTTTAAATGATTCTTATTTCAAGTCAAATTTGAGAAATAATCTTTCAGTTAAACTCTATTTATTTGTTTGAGTCAAATTCTTATTAGTCTAGATTATTCTATTATTATTTGACTTAAGAATTTAGCCTATAAATAGGCTCTTTTACAATATTAGATATATAACCCATTAGAATTTAGAACTCTTAACACTTTTGGTGAATTTAGTATTTATGTTTTGAGAGTTCTTTGTTTTCAGGTTTTTGGGGTTTAGTTTTATCTTCATCTTTTGTACTCTTCATTCTTTTGCCATTATAGTAAAATTATCTATGCCCGTGGTTTTTTATCCTCTTCAGAGGAGTTTTTTCACGTTAAATTTGTGTGCTTAATCGGGTCGATCCCAACACTGTTTATGGGATCTAAAAGCTCAACTAACAATGCACCCAATTTTTTACTCAAGAATATGCTTGATAAGTGCTAAAAGTAACATGTTTTAGTCTCATTCTTAATGCGTTTTTGGATGATTAATCTATTTAAAATAATGAATTTTATGTTCATAATTTGGGAGCGAAAGGAGTGAAAAACAAGCGAAAACCGGACAAAAAGAGCATATTTTAGGAGCCACACGAGCTGGACACATGACCATGGACTAAATTGAAGATAAAAATGAAAATTTGGGGCAAAAGTGTGAATGTGGAAGAGTTAGGAAGAGATTTATTAGATATAAGACTTTATTTAAATTTAAACTTTATTTTTTAGGATTAATATTTAGGATTATTATTATTATATTGTTTATATTTATCTTTTAGGCTTTATAATTTAGAGTTTAATTTGGATCCAATTAGGGAATTATTGTTTAGATTTAATTCAAATTATCTTTTTAGAATTTAATTTGGATCCAACTAGAGTTTTTTTTATATATTATAAATAGGGGATAGAGTGATATGAGAGGGCACTTTCAATTTTCTACAAAATCCTCCATTCCCCAAACCCTAGCCGTCAGAGATTATTGAAGGAAACAACTGAAGAAACACCATAGAATCCGTCTTTGAAGCAGATCTTCACAAAGATTGAAGACCTCTTTCTAAATTCTTTTGATTTTACTATGAGTTTTTCCTCATCTTGTGGTTATATTGTTTTTGAGATTTTTCCATTTATTAGCATGAACTAAATTCCTAAATACCTAGGGAAGATGAACCCTAAGATGAATTCTGTCATTTGATTTTTGATTTTACGCAATAAATACTTAGATTTTGCTCTCAATTATGTATGCTTAATTCTTGATTTAGTATTCTTGAGATATTAATTCTTGTTTGATGTGCTTAAATCAGAGGAGGAATAGACTCTGTTTAAGAGTAGATCTAGCATAATTGAGTGGAGTTGCATTCAATCCTAGAAATAGGACGACATAAATCTACCGGATTAGAGTCAAATCTAATAGGGGAATCCATAGATCGAATTAATGCGGCAATAGGGGTTTTAATTAGAAAGAAATTTCAATTAATCAACCTAGAGTCAGTTGCTTTTATGCTTGAATAGAGGTATTAGCATAATTTAGGGATTTCTACAGAACAAAATACTAAGTGAATAAATTGCTTAATTCAAAATGATAATGGCAGATAAAATCTAGGTGAAATCTTTCCTGGGTATTGTTTGCTTCTTGGTATAAAAATACTTATTATTTCTTGCTTTAATCTTTGACGCACTTTTTATTAATTTAGTTAAATTAGTTTAAAACAGTCACTTTATTCAACCGGTTAGATAATAGGAAGACAGTTATTACTAGTACTTTTGGTTCTTGTGGGAACGATATTTGTGCTTACCGTAACTATACTATTAATTGATAGGTGCACTTGCCTTAGTCATATTTTTAGTTAAGTTTTGACTGCATCAATGCTTGTCATCATAAATCTGAAAAATTCCAATCTAATTAACATCATGATTCTATAAAAAAAAAGAAAAAAGTTTGATCCTTTTTTAAAGCCTTTTTTTTCTTTAATGAAATGGGATTGGGAAAAAATCAGATTGTCTATTCATAATGTAATAAGTAGCTAATTATAGTTGATCCTACAAAATCAAAATTAATTTAGGTATTTCTATATTCTGAAGAATGGAAAGACCTTAGAAGCTCCTTCTAATTTGCAACAACAAACTCGTTACACCCATGAAATTCAAAAGATTATGCAATCGTTTTATTTGGGCCGAGGTAGCAATTTGTTTTGTATCATGTGATTGGAAGTTTATTTAGGGTGGCAATGTCAACTAATTTTATATTCTTTTGATCAAATTGATTATTTACAGTTGCACAACTAGCTTGGCGATCAAGGGTTATTTGTCCAATGCTCCCGTCTTAGTACCACCGATTCCTGATAAACTGTTATTCCTATACTTGGCGGTCTTTGAAAATTTTATGGGATGCGTACTAGGCCAACACGATGAGTTTGGAAAGAAGGAAAGGGTGATATATTATCTCAGCAAGAAATTTACTGATTGTGAGACTCGATACTTGCCAATTGAAAAATTATGTTGCGCTCTAGTTTGGACCACGCGAAGATTAAGATAATACATGTTGTACCACACCACTTGGTTAATCTCAAAACTAGACCCTCTGAAATACATGAAGGAGTTAGCCGCATTGAATGGAAGATTGGCTAGGTGGCAGATCTTGCTTTCTGAATTTGACATAGTCTATATCAATCAAAAGGTAGTAAAAGGGAGTGCGATAGCAGACTTCCTAGCTAGCAGGACTTTAGAGGACTATGAGCCAATAAACTTCGACTTCCCAAACGAGACTTTAATATATGTTGCAACCACTGAAAAGATAACCACAGTAGAACAGCCTTGGAGATTAAATTTTGATGGAGCTTCAAACGCCATAGGTAATGGAGTTCGGGTAGTCTTGATATCACTAAAAGGAGACCACTATCCTTTCACCAGTAAACTCGATTTTAATTGCACAAATAACATGGCAGAATACGAAGCATGTATCATGGGAATCCGTGCAGCCATAGAACGGGGATTCAAAGTTTTGGAGATATATGGAAACTCCGCACTAGTAATCTATCAACTCAAAGGAGAATGAGAAACGAGAGATTCTAAGCTAATTTATTACCGAAAGTTGGTTCTCAAGTTAACCGAGTTTGATGATGTCACATTTCGTTATCTTACACAAGAAGAAAATCAAATGGCAGATGCTCTTACCACTTTGGCCTCGATGATTAAAGTAAATAGACCAAAAGATATGAAACCCATTCAAATGAGCATATATGAGGCTCCAACTCATTGTTATGATATTGAAGAAGAAGAAGAGGAAAGGGATGACCACCCATGGTACCAAGATATTCTTCAGTATGTATGAGATCGCAAGTAACCCGAGCAAGCTTCTGAAAATGAAAAAAGGACATTGAGAAGACTTGCCAATGAATATGTCCTAGATAGGGAAATCTTGTACAAAAGAAGAAAGGATCAGGTGTTACTAAGATGTGTCGACGTAGTTGAAGCTAGAAAGATCTTAGAAGAAGTTCACGAAGGCATTTGTGGGACACAATGGCATGCAAATAATGAGATTTGGGTATTACTAGTCTACCATGGAAGGGGATTGCATCAATTATGCTAAGAGGTGCCATAAGTGCCAGATCTATGGAGATAAGATTCATGTACCTCCATCACACCTTCACGTCATGACTTCTCCTTGACCATTTTCTATGTGGGGCATGGATGTCATTGGGTCAATTTCTCCAAAGGCTTCTAACGATCATAGATTTATCTTCGTGGTTATCGACTATTTCACCAAATAGGTAGAAGCACTTCTTATGCCAACGTCACGAAGTCTGCGGTTAGCAAGTTCTTGAAAAAAGAGATCATCTGTCGATATGGGACGCTAGAGAGGATCATATCCGACAATGCCTTGAATTTGAACAGTAGCTCGATAGTGGAAGTTTGCGAGCAATTCAAAATCAAGCATCACAATTCATCTCCCTATCGCTCAAAGATGAATGGAACTGCGGAGGCAGCTAATAAAAAGATCAAGAAGATCGTTGCAAAAATGACTAAGACCTACAAAGACTGGCACGAAAAACTATCATTTTCCCTCTTTGCGTACAGAACTTCAATCAGAACTTCTACTGAGGCAACACCATTCTCACTAGCATATGGTATGGAAGCAGTCTTACTTATTGAGGTTGAAATACCTTCTCTCCGAGTCTTGACTGAGTTACAGTTAGATGAGGCAGAATGGATTCAGGCCCGATATGATCAATTGAATTTAATTGAAGAAAAGAGGTTTAGAGCTATCCGCCACGTTCAGATGTACCAGAAAAGAATGATGTGAGCTTATGACAAAAATGTTCATCCCAGAGAATTCCATGAGGGAGATCTAGTTTTGAAAAAGATATTTCCCATACATAAAGACTTTCGAGGGAAAAAGATGCTCAACTGAGAAAGGCCTTATGTGGTAAAGAAAGCTTTCTCAGGAGGAGCTCTCATTCTAACAAAAATGGATGGCAAGGATCTGTACAACCCCATCAACTCGGACTCAGTGAAAAAATACTTCGCCTAAAAAAAGAAGATTGAGATGAAACCCATAAAGGGCATCTCGAAAAAAAAGGGTCAAGATGAAAACTCGCAAAGAGCGTCCTGAAATCAAAAGAATTTTGAGTTGAAAACCGCAAAGCGCGACTCAAATTCAAGAATGGGTTCGAAGTGATCGTTTCTCTCAAATGTAACAAGATGGAGGAAAATTATAACTTGAAGCATAAACAAAGCACTCCAGGTCTTTTAGACACATATTTGGGCTCAGAATGATTCTCAGCGTCAGCTTAGAAAAGCTCATTTTGCGATATCTGGGGCATCTAATTGTCTTTTATTGTATACTTGGCAATTTCTTTACTAAAATTTGCCTCCTGTTGATTTTTTCTTTTGAATATTGTCTTCAATAGATTTCGACTTTATTCTTTTATAATCTCATTCGAGCATTTTGCATTTAAAATAATGGATAATGAACTAATAATATGAATCATAAAAGATCCATGAGCATTACTCTGGAATTTCCTAAATGGTACAGGGGCCCGAAACAGGACTACCAATTGGAAAACAAACTTGAAAACAAACAGTTCAAGCCAAGTCTAAAAAGACAAGGTGGTACGCTAGTGACAGAACTGCAACGGGTGACATACTATATCACTTCAGAGAATTGAATCTGACATTAATCATGCACAATCATTTAATTAGGGGCATGTAATTCATTCTGATCAAAGCATCATAAACAACTTGGCTTGCATAGAGGTCCATGAAAGCATATTCTACATGTTTGACAGGGAAGATTGAGGCCACAATGGCAAATCTAAAACCCTGGAGATGCGATGAGAAAGGTTGAGGCCGTAACAACGAACCCGGTACATAAGAAGACGTGATGGGAAAAGTTGAGGCCGCAATGATAAACCCGGTACCATGAAGATTGGAAGGGAAGGATTGAAGCCGTAACGGTGAATCCGGTATCTTAAAAGATGTGATGGGAAAGGTTGAGGCCGCAATGGCGAACCTGGTACCATGAAGATACGAAGGGAAAGGTTGAGGCTGCAACAGCGAGCTTGGTACCTAAAAAGACATGATGGGAAAGGTTGAGGCCGCAATGGCGAACCCGGTACCATGAAGATTTGAAGGGAAGGATTGAAGCCACAATGACAAATCCGATACCTTAAAAGATGTGATAGGAAAGGTTGAGGCTGCAACGGTGAACCCGATACCTAAGAAGATGTGATGGGAAAGGTTGAGGCTTCAACGGCAAACCCGATACCACGGAGATATGAAGGGAAAGATTGAGGCTGCAACGGCAAACCCGATACCTTAGAAGATATGATGGGAAGGATTGAGGTCGCAATGGCGAATCCGATACCATGAAGATATA
The DNA here is from genome assembly GCA_039519145.1 of Kokia cookei. Taxonomy (NCBI): domain Eukaryota; kingdom Viridiplantae; phylum Streptophyta; class Magnoliopsida; order Malvales; family Malvaceae; genus Kokia; species Kokia cookei. The sequence continues at coordinate 2,391,513 of CM076901.1, read as the reverse complement.
AAGGGAAAGATTGAGGCCACAACAGCAAACCTGTCACCTTAGAAAAGTGACGGGAAAGATTGAAGCCATAATGACGAATCTTATACCCTAAAGTAAAAAAGGAACAGATTGAAGAGGTAATGGTGAATTTTCTAGCTCGAAGCATCAGTAAATTAAATCAAAGACTATGGTGACAAATCTCAATCTCCTTGAAGTTGCAAATGAATTGAGTGAAGCTATAGTAGCAAATTTTGCCTTTTTGAAATTGCCTTAAGGCAAGATGGAATCACAATGCTGAAGACACAGAAATGGATGTAGTGAAGTCGAATGACCAATAAAGCGAAAGGCGGGCTGATTGAAGAAAGAGCATCAAAGAAACAAGACCTGACGAAATTGGGCTTCCTTTTAATCTTTGCCCTGTTCCAGTTACACGGTAACGAGTAAAGAGGGGTAGCTGTTGGAACCCAATTTGTCCGGGCCCAACTCAAAACCAAAAACCAAATAAATAAATTTTTAAATTTAAATTTATTTTAAATTTAAATGTCCAAAATACAAGTCCAAAATCATATTACAAATTTTTTAGTCCAAATACCCTAAAACCCAATTTGCAAATTAGTCCTAAGCCCAAACCCTTGACCCATTACATTCAACCCAACAAACCTAAACCTTAAACTATGCCTAAATAGCCTAACACCTAAAACCAACAAGTGGATCTGCTGCTGCTCGCCCCACCCACTCACGTGCTGCCATGTCAGTAACACAACCACCATTTTCAACCACCGCTACCAACAAGTTGCACCACTGCAAGTCGAACCTGCAAAGAAGGAAAAGACAAGTAATTAAGTTGTAAAAGACAAAATAGAATGATTGTAATATTGGCTTTAAAAGCCGATTCCAAATCAGATTGCAATGGTTACAGACCTTCGAGCATTTTTGAGAAATCAAACACAGACTTTTTTGAGCATTTGAAATCAATACACAACAGTGATTCAAATTTAACAGAAGTACGAAGCATTTGAAAATTAATCAAGCAAAGAGAAGATAGCAGATTCGAACAGCCAAAACAATATCGGTTATTGAGGTATATTTATTGTTTGTTTATTTATCATTCAAAGTTCGAAACGTTTTGTTTTAAATATATTAATATATTTATACATTCTGCCATTTATTGCTATTATTTATTACTAAACTTTTTAATAAATACAATAAATATAATTAATAGTAAAAGAGAAGATCAAAAGGTTTACCTGACCTTGTAGTTGAAGCGTCGTCGTCGCAGCCGTGGTAGGATTTCGTCCGACTGTCGTTCACATTTGAGGAGAGACTCCGATAAAGGATTTCACCATTTTAAAAAAAAACATAATATAAAAAAAGCAGATTAAAAGGGTATACAACAAATCGTCAAAGTTTTTTTAGTTTCGAACATATCTGATATAGATCTTGTTTTTTTTTATAAATAATAATGAAACAATAATAATAACAACAGCTTTTTAATCAAAAAGGAAGGTATAACCTAAAAAAGAAAAACATATTTGAAAAGAGAAAAGAAATAGAAAAAAAAAAACTCTTTTTAGAGAAACAAAGAGAAATTCGAAACTGATTTTGCAAAAGAGAGGAAAAAGGTCAAAAGATTCGATTTTTTCGAAAGTTCTTCGCAGATCCAGGCTCGATCTTTCGATTTAGAGCCAAGATATGTTCAAAAAAAAAAGAAAAGGATGAGTTTTCGTACATGAACTGTCGAGGACGGTGGCGCGTGCGACGGGGACGCGATGACAATACGACGGACCACAGAGGTCGAACGACCAAGGAACGGTCGAACATGAGAGTAGAGAGGAGAGAGTTTTGAGAGAAAAAATGAAAAGGAAAGGGTTTTTTTTTCTTTAACTGATGTTTAAAATGAAAAATTTTTCTAAAAATTTAGCCTTTTATAGGCCTTAGAAACGACTCCGTTTTGAGGGCTGAGTTTTACCCCCAAAACGACGTTGTTTTGAGTCTTACCCATTTTCAGACTCGACTTACTTCAGAGGTTCCGCGTGTTTTTGCTTTAGGGGTTATTTACCCATTTGGTATTTCCACTTTTTTTTAAATTTACAATCTCATCCTTTTTGTACTTTTGATTAATTTAAAATTTACCCAATAATTTTTGAAGTCTAGGAAATTGTCACGTGTCTTTTTTTGGTTTATTTCTGCAATTTGTCCTTTCTTTTTTTATTTTGTTTCAATTTAATCCTTAATTCAAATTTTGATTTATTTTAAATGTGCCTAGAGATTTTAAATAATTGAAGTCTAGGAAGCTGCCATGTGGCATTTTTGGGTTTATTGCATAAAAGCCCTTATTTTCTTTAAAAATAATATTTTGACCCCTAAACTTTTCTAAAATTACATTTTGTCTCTAAAATTCTCCAAAATTAAAATTTGGCCCCCAAACTTCTCCAAAATTACATTTTAACCCCTAAACTTTTCCAAAATTACATTTTAACCCTTAAACTTCTCCAAAACTTCTCCAAAATTATGATTTTGCCCTGAACATCCAAAAATTACCATTTAGCCCCCAAATTTCCAAAAATCACATTTTAATCTCAAATTTTTCCAAAAGTTCAATTTTAATCCCAACTTTTCCAAAAATTTCAATTTTGAACCCTAAATTCCTCAAAAATTACATTTTCAACCCCAATTCCCTGAAACTTCATTTTCGACCCCTTTTTTTCCTTTTTCTTCGATTTTTGTATATAAATTTTAATTATTATTCTTCGTATTTTTAATTAATCCTGTTATCTGGTTTTGTTTCGCGTGATTTCGTGTTTCGTATATCATTAATCCTATGTTTATTTTCGCATTTGCTTATCTGTTTAATTGTTCTATTTTTTCCATTATTTTCACATTCGTATTTACACACTCATTTTTATCAAATCAAATTTATTCTCATCTTTTAAAAACACAAAATCGAGGTAATATTCCTTTATTTCGGATTTTGAAAAATTGTGCCTTAACTTACTAGGCTCGATTTTTCTTCAAACCGGAATAATCGAATACCCTTTTATAAGGTTTGAAATTGGCAATGAAAGAATGCTCGTTATTTTCAGATCTCGAAAAGTTATGTCCTAACTCACTGGACATGATTTTCTTCCTCGATCATTTTGAAATAATGAGAATTCCTCACGAAATTTGATTTTCTTTCTTAAACGTGTACATCAAATAAACCATGCATTTAAGGATCGTATTTTAAATTTTATTCGAGTTTTCAAATTTTTAACAAATCAAGACCATATAATAATCGACGTGGTACCAATTTTGGGCGTGTGAGGGTGCTAATCCTTCCTCACACGTAACCAACTCCCGGACTCATTTTCTGGATTTCGAAAACCAAAATATTTTTCAAAATGGATTTTAAACGTTTTGTGGTGACCCAATCACACTGAATAAAAATATTGGTGGCGACTTCCATTTTTTCGATTTTTTAAAATATTTTTTGAAACTTGTTTGTTTTTAAAAATCACAGTTAAGTTGTGAGCAGTTATGGTTGGTTAATAGCAGTTACTCTACAGTTACTCTCTCTCACTTGTATAAATACATAACTTATTGTATAAATCTGATATGTTAATGAATTGAGTTTTACTCTTCATATGAGATTCTAATAGATGTTACAAACGATAATTAAATTGCTTAAATTTTTTTTAAGAGGGATCAATTTGCTTAATATCGAAATTGAGATGGACCAAAAAAGTATTTTTACTTATATAAACATAATAAATACAAAAAGAAAAGCTGAAAAGAAACAGAAAGAGGCCCTCCATCCAATCCCTCTATTTCTCCTTTCTCTCTCCATACTCTTCTCCTTTTTAATTTTTTCTCTTTTGCTTTACCAACTTAAACTCATGTCCATGGCAATACCAGTCCTAAAGCTACTATTGTTGTTCCTCCCGTTGCTAATAAACATCTTCTCGTTTGTTCAAGGCCAAACCTGGTGTGTGACTCGAAGTGATGCCAGTAGCCAAGCTCTACAAAATGCACTAGACTATGCATGTGCCTCTGGTGCTGACTGCACCCCTATACAATCAAATGGCCTTTGTTTCCTTCCAAATACAATCCAAGCTCATGCTTCCTATGCTTACAATAGCTACTATCAACGTAGGGCAAAGGCACCTGGTTCTTGTGACTTTTCTGGCACTGCCACTGTTGCTAAAACTGATCCCAGTTTTGTTCTTTAAAACGCTTCAATTGTGTTTCTGTCTTCTTCTTTTTGTCATTTTTAGTGGTTTTTAGAACTGGGTTTTTGCTTATTTTTTTGTTTTGATTTGCAGGTTATGGATCTTGTATGTACCCATCTCTTCAAAGGTATGCTGTATGCATGTTTTTTTTTTGGTCTTGAATTATTTAAAAAAAAAAAGGAATTATCTTTAAATATTATATGTGCAAAAATGAATTTGGGGTTCCACTAGTTTGAACATTAGTACATTTCCTCCTTTTTCTTTTTTCCTTTTCTTTAATCGGTTTAGCTTTAGAAGGAATTTGGTCGAATTTCTTGAGTTTCACGCGTTCTTTTGATAGTAAATGGTAGCTGAGATTTACATTGCTCTTAGTACCTATGCTCTTTTCACTTTTGAATTTAGTCTCTTTATCCTATTAATTTATTAATTGAAAATTTATTGTTAGCATAGTGAAAAAACCAATATAAGAAAATAGAGGATGAAGTTTCTAGAATTAAAGAACCCGTGTGTTGATTTTATGGTCATGATATTTACTGCTCCAAATATAGTATAGATTCAAGTCACGCTAATCATATTGTTATTAGAGCTTTGCCCTCTTGTAATTCACCAAAAAAAATAAAAAAATAAAAATGAGAGTACTACTATGATAAATGACTTCTTAGAAGTTTTTATGTTACAACCAATTTATGTTCAACGTTTATTGGGTCAAGTAGCAATAAGTTTGATATTCTTTAAATGAAGTCTTGAGTTCGATTATTATAAATATAGAAAATTATGTTCAAAGAAATCACACTTCGAAAGAGAGTATAACCTTACTCGATTTTAGAGTTAATTGAAAGGTAAATTACACTTAAAATTATTAAATTATTAGTAAGTTTATATTTTTGTCATTCAACTTCAAAAAAATTATAAAATGATCATTGAACTACTAAAAAATTTTCATTTAATTCACTGGATTGCTAAAATCGCTATTATATGACCTTCTTTGTTCGCTAGCCGAACCTCTTTTTTATTTTTTTTAAAAGAACCCTTAACAATTCAATAAATTAAATAGAAACTTTCAAATAGTTTAGTGACTTAAATGAAAACTTTTGAATAATTTAATAATCATTTAAAAAAACCCTTGTGGCTTGTAAGAGGATCAAAGACAGAAAAACAAAAAGGCACGAAATAAGATATTGTTTAAATCCTATTTAACAAACACGAATCAACTTTGCATAATCCTTTGATTCTCAAGGGGGTGTGAGCCTTTCATGTTGATGTTGTAATTGAGTAGATGTCTGACACGTGTTTCTCGGCATGATCTCTAACCGTCCACTTCCGTATCCTACATGCAGTCGTTACTTTGTGAAGGTTTACACCTTTTACGTTTCCAGGCTTATTTTTTGAAAATTACCAACCAAATTGGATTCTATCATTATTTGTAGCTTTTGTCACTGTCATTTTATTTATTTGTAACAGCTCAAGTTATGAAATTTCCAGCACATCCAGAGGGACAGCTATGCCGAAAACAGGGTCTTGGAACAATCCGAATGTGCCAACTACGACAACCACACCGATCAATGGCGGAGGTGGCGGTCCGGGGCTAAATTACCCTGGACTCAACCCTCCATTTCTCTCTAGAGCTTCATTTGATAGTACAGTCAACACAAGCTCAATGTCTATCATGCTCTTACTTGTTCTATCATTTATTTTGCATCCAATATGGAACTTTTTAAACCTTGATGCATGACCCCAGTGATAGGTAGAGGCGTTTTTGTTAGAAATTGAAGTCCTATTTCTTAGCTATTTATGGAAGGATGCTGGTGGTATCGATCATTTAGTTGTCTACTTTATGGAGACATTACTGAGGAGCTTAAGCTAATGTCACGGCCGCACGATGGTGGAGCTAAAGTCTTCTTTACGAGCAATAGAAATCTCTCTATTAGAATACAACCATCTTAGCTCTCTCATAAATTCATTTCAATATTTGTGTTACTTGGAATAATAGTATGTAAGCAAGCATATATTTTTTTCAAATTATGTCTTGTAATTACGTTATTAAAACAAATTAATTATTTATTATTAACAAATGTGATAATTAAATTTGTTATGGTGTTCGCCATAACCGATCCAACCCTTTTTATTTCGATAAGTATATAGTTAGCCAAACCATATAGTTCGTCTGTATGGGTTCGCACCACCATGCAAACAAACCCACATTCAAGAGACATGTGTTGACATTAGAGTATGATACTTTTAATGGTGACTACATATAAATAAACTTAACTAAACTTTGGAGTTTACTTTAATGACGTCGGGTTCAACAGGGCATCTATCAGGTTGTCTAACTATATAAACCACATCACCAGTAGTCCCATAAGCATCTTGATTGCGGTACCATGTCCACAGTGTATGAGTCTCATTTTTCACCTGCAAAACACTTGCTGTTAATGTTGTTTTTGGTATAATTAAAGTATCCTTTATGTTCATTTTACGGTCCATAGAAATTAATCTTAATGAAATATCTGCATAATATACCTCGAGGATTCCATGCCCAAAGCTGCTTTCTCTATATGCACTATAATCAGGCTGCCTATCCCAGCAGAATTTACCACTTGCCGGCCCTGATGTGAAGTTAAACGCACAGAACCCACCCATAAATTTATCCGGAGTTGTCGATGGTTTGGGGCAATTTCCAGGTTCATCAGCATGTGTAATCGCCATTTTCTCTCGGTTGCCACCGTCACCAATCGTAATATGAACAGGACCACAAGGATCTAAGTTGTAGTTATACACTCGGTTCGACCTCTCGTAGGCATGAACCTATTGATTATCACCAAATGGCCACGACCATCAGCTCTCCGAGTGAATCTAATTGAATTAATTCGTTATAAAGCATGACTTACATGTCCATTGAAGACTATATCGACTCCGTATTTGTATAATAAATCTTCCATTGCTACCCTCATACATTCAGCTTCTCTATAATGTGCGGTATATGTACTGTACCATGGAGGATGCCATGTTGCCACCAACCATGGAGTCACTTTTCTATCAACTTTTGCAAGGTCCTTCTTCAACCACTGGTATTGATCCCCTGATTTGTTATAGTCGGTGTAGCCACCGAGCATCACGAAATGAATGCCGCCTGCATCAAAAGAATAATAAAATGTCGACGATGATCCGCTCTCCTCTGATGGAAATGCGAATCGAGCACTATAAGCTGCAAATGTCTTCTTCTCAATCTGTTCTTCTATTTCATGGTTCCCTTCTATCATCATCAAGGGAACCTTAGATACCAAAGGCTGCATAAACCTGCACATTTATAACTAATACTATCGTAACATCATGTTGCGACCACTATTTAAATCCATGAAAAATGGTTAAAATTTACCTTCCCCAATAATCCCAACGAGGCTGATACGTTTCGTGAATAGGAGTATCAGAAAAAGAGCAAGAGTAGCAATCAGCACCGGTGCTATTGGTGAGATACAAGTTGGCATAGCTTGCATCGCCGATTAACAGCACCAGGTTCGGGTGATTGCTCATAAGGTGACCAATTGTCGAAGTTGTGTTAAATGTGAGCCCCAAGTCTCCGACAATTGCGATTCTTCCCGGATAACTCCTTGGACCGGAGGCCGGCATCGTTCGGAAATAATGAACATCGCTCATTGCTGGGATTGAAGGGTCTCCACATTGATAGTAATATAAAGTGTTGGGTTTTAAACCTGCAAAAAAATTCAGTTCCATTTGGAGATGTTAAGGGTGTGTGTTTAGTATAAAACAGTTTGTGAGAATTCTTATGGGCTAATTATCTGATAGATTGAAACCCAACAAGTGGCTCCAGTGAAAAAAAAGATATTGTTCATCTTAGGGGTCTCGGGTTCGAGCGCCTGTGTGTGCAAGGTGTGTGTGCTTTGTCAAAGGGTTAAGAAAGTATGAACAGATCCTACCATGTAATCACACCAGTATATTCAAAAAAAAAATTATCTGATAGATTGTTAAGAGTTATTTTAGACTCGGGTCAAGGGTGTGACAAGGGTCACATCTATTTGTATAATTAATTTTTAATTTTTTTTACTACATCTTATAATACATTTGTTAAACCATCAACTTGTTTGTGGAGTATAAAAAATTACACTAACGATGTATCAAATAAATTTTCATTATTATTTATTTCATGATTATATATGATTTGTATTTGTAACTCGAAGAAAATTGGGAAATTGTAGATTAAGGTAATTAGTATGATGCCATTAGATATATTGTTTTTGTTTTGGTACAGGTAAGTATTGGTATCAATGTGTATGATATATTTTTCATGATAATTTAGTTTGGTTGGACTTGTTTTGGTTCTTGGTCTACTATTTTGAGTTTTTGAACTTATCTTGATAAAATGTACTTTATTTTATAATTTTTTTGAATATTATTTTGTAAAGTTTTAAAAAAAATTCATAAATATTTTTAAAAGAAACTAATTTTTCAAAAAAAAAAAAAAACGATACTATTTTGAAAATAATTTTTTTTATATAAAATTTGACTTATTATCACTATTTAAATATATATTTTTATTTTTACATTATAAAAATTAAAATAATTATAAATAAAATTTAGTTCAATTCAAGTATTCCAAAAATCATTTAAACACCACCGTTCAAATCATTTTTCAATTTCTGGATTTCTTTCTCGGCCTTATTAATTTTGTACGGTACACATCGGTATAAATTGGTATTAATTGTAACAGAAGGAAACACACCGACGTTTTAATAAGAATGAAACTTAATCTACTTGGTACCAATTTAGAATCGAAATGATTAAGGGTGAAGTCAAGAGTTTGTTTAAGAGAGCCGAGATTGAACAATAATTTTTTTGTAAGTTAAAGTGTCATTTATCCTGTATTAACTTACGATTTCATCATTTTTTAAGGAATTAAATAGAAATATTTTCATTTTTGGAGGAGTGAAGTACAATTTCATAATATATTAACTTTTAACTCTATCGTTTATAAGGAGATGAACGGATAAATTTTTCATTTTAAGAGAACCAAAGATCAGCCCTTCCCCTTTAAATTCACTCTTCAAAATGATATGTAGTACCGAAACAGTGTCCACTCTAATATTGTAAATTAAAAAAATTAGTATTACTATGCGAGATAAATGGTAAGAAAACAAATTAGCAGAAGATAAATAAGAGAAGAAATACCAGTGAGGCGAACATGGTGAATAATTCCAGAGGTATAATTTTGGAGGCCTTGAAATGGATAAAGTTGGCTATAAATTAATGAATGCCCCATTGCTTCCTTTGTCATTCCAAATCTCCACCTCCCATATTTTACAACACTTCCCACTGTTTTTGGATCCATTTCTTGTATATTTTCTCCTATTTGAGATTCCCCTGCAATTTCAATTTAACAATTAATTTGAACTGTACTGCAAATACAATTTTAAATAATAAAGATTCTCAAGGCTTTAATTACCCAATTTTATATTCCATTACAATTTTTAAATTTTTTAAATATTTATGGAACCGAATACTTAAGTTTTATTCTGTAATCAAAATTGACCCTTACCATTACATTCCATTAAAAAAAGCTAATGCTAATAAAAAAGTATCACGTGTCTGATTCGATCAAAAAATAATTTAAGTATCTAACTCAAATAAAAATAAGAGTCTCCTGTTATATTAAACCATTTTTTTTTTTTTAATAAATCATTAACAGAAGTTTCAAATTCATGATATATAATATCATGTGGGCTAACTTTATTGTATTTTAGTGATGTAAACTTGGAAAAGAGAGTTCAATTAAGTAGGTATTTAACTATAAAGTATGTGCTTTGAGATTTGGAAAATGTATTTTTCTATATATCAAACAAAACTTTATATAAGCTATGGTCTATGGATAATTAATATAGTATACATGCATTATGCATATGCAACATTTTTTTATTGAGGGGTGGTGATTGGTTTTCAGCTTTTTAGGTATGAAAATTTGTATCACTAACTTAGATTATTGAATTAAATGTTTAGCCAAAAAGAATTATTGTTTTTGAAAGAAAATTGAAAATAAAGGAAAGAAATATCTATAGAAAATATATTTTGGGAAAAATTCACTCAAAATTAACCTTTTATGTGTAACTTTGAAAGGAAAATGTGTCTTTTGAGCCATAATTCCGGCTAATGCATTCTTCCATCTTTTGAAGTCAAGCTATGCATGCCAATGATTTTAATGCAAACAAATTCCTAAATCTTCATTACATGTAAATAGATATTGTTTTCTTTGAATACTATAACTATTTTGGGTAATTTACATAGTCATTTAATTATTATTTTTTATTACACAATTGTAAAAAATTATAAAATAATCATCCAATTATAAGTAGATTTATTTGTTGGTCACTTAATTGTAAAAAGTTACAAAATGATCACTCAACTATTTAGTTTTATCTTTTTTGGTCACTTAACTATCTTAGATTTTTGGGTGTTTTATTTTTTACGTTAGTCAACTAATGATAAAAAAATAATTGGATAATCGCTAGTGTAGTCTACCCAACTATTTTCAAAGATTTGTCACTACCTCCCCACGATATAAAAAGTTCCTACACAATACTAGTACCATTCGGTTTAGCCGAAAAAGTGCACCTTAATTTTTTTCTGTTTTGGTGAATCGCGATTCGGACCCAAACCATACCTGGGACGATGAACGCCCTGACCATCAGGTCAACACACGGGATTCATACACCTCAACTTTAAAATTACATTTTAAGAAATAAAAAATGAAAACTATCAAAATGTAATTTTATCATTATATAATTTTATAATTTCTTTGAATTTACATTTTCTGAAGGCGAAAGCCAGTCCCTACCCATGTCTATGCCGGTGCTCAAAAGGGGGTGACAAAATCATATAAATACTTAAATAAGAGGCTACCTATTTATGTGTAATGATGATATGAAATGGAAGTTCCTAAATATTTAATTGTTTTGGTAAGAAAAAAAGAGAGAGAGAGAGAGGGAGAAATAGACCTGTAATCCAAGAAATCCAGACAGAATCATGGGTTGATGAAAGAGAGACAAAGATTTGTTCAGGCTCCCAACCTGTAACAATCCTTTGAACCCGAGGGTCATTGTCAGGCAAGTCCACTGCATGGCCTCTGAAACTCTTGTCCAAAGGGACCGTCACCGGCTTGAATGGTCCATCAACTGTACTTGGAATTGCTACCCCATTAACAAAGCTTAACCTTCCCATTACAACTGAAACAAACACTGCAACAACAAACACAGAAACTGGAACAGTCCCCATGTCCCAAACTTTCAAACCAAAGATGTAATAGAGAGAAATACAAAATAAAATGAGAAGAACTTAGACAAGTTCTATATATATATATAGCATAAGTAAGCTTCAAAATACGAGCGTTTTGCACTTATCATATGAAAAACACATTGGGCAGTTGAAAAGAAAGGCAAAAGGATGTTGAAAAGGAAACCATTTGTGCATTGAGTGAAGAAAGATTTATATAAATAGAGAAAGACCATCATGAACCTTGTCTTTATTTAAAATAGGAAAATTAGATGGCTTTTTTTCTAGCCGTAATACTATATATGGATTCATATTAGCCTCAAGGTTTAAATTGGTATTTAAGGGTATTTTTTTAATTAAGTACTTAAATTTTTTTTTTTTTCAAATTGGTATTTGAATTTGACTTTATGGTTCGAATAATTAAGTAGTAATTTGGATAAAAAAAAATTAAGTTATACCAATTTGAACAAAGAAACTAAATTCATGTACTTAATTGGATCAAAAAAAATTATTAGGTACCAATTTTAGGTATCCAGATTTTATATACCATTAAAAACTTGTATTGTAAAGTTTTAGGGTTTCTTTTCAATTGTGAATTGCAACTTAAGTTGTACTTTTGAATGAATTGGCCTATATTACTTAGTTTATTGCATTTTTTGTCCTTTCCTTTGAAGTGTTTCAAGCTTGTTTAACAGCTCATTCGCTTACCTTTCAACCCTTCTTTGCTTTTTGGCGTATAATTCCTTTGGATTCGCAAGTGATGACTCCCATCATTTTAGTTTCTTCATCATTTTGGCATCAATCAAATTATCCAAAAATATGAATTTTATATCGTTCCACTCATTCTTTAACCATGTGATTGAGGATGTATGAACCTTTTTTGTGTTACGTGATTTTATTAATAGATAAACTCGAGTTTTAAAAGTCTGGGTTCATATATGTATTATGCCTATTGGAATCGGAACTCTTTTTCGGTTCTTTCTTTTGGCCTTATATTAGAATTTGATATTTTTTTAGTGGTATAATAAAATTGTAATTTTTATCAAATCGAAAATTAAATTCATTATAGGTTCTGATTATATATTTTTTTTTATTTAATGCTTAGAACTATCTATAGCATAAATAGGAGGATAATGCGCTTCAGCTTACTCATATCCATGTCGTCCTACATTGACAACAATACCCATGCCAATCGAGATAAGATTCAATCGACAAAACTAAACTATATTTTAAATACCTGGAATTAACCCTAACTTTTAATTAACTTATTGAATGTGTGGCACAAAATGCCCAATTTGAGGCCCCTATCCTTAAAATTAACCCTCTTAGCTATTATAGATTCAAAGCCCAAATAAGGGCCCATTTAGTAAATACACAATTCTTTATTTTCATTGATTTTCTTTCTTTTTCCTGCGTTGCTTTTCTGGGCAAGGAAAGGATTAATTAATTCCCTGAAAAAAAGTTAAAGAAATTTTTGGATCAATCTGAGATTTTCTATTTCTTTTTCTTTGCAGAAAGAAACTTTCCGGGCTGATTCTCACACCGAAAAAAAAAAATCAAATTACATTCTCTTATTTTATTTCATATTTTGGGAAATTTAGAAGGATAAGCGAAAATGAATATATTCAGATTGGCAGGGGACATGACCCATTTGTTTAGTATTATTGTTCTGCTTCTTAAGATCCACACAATCAAGTCTTGTGCTGGTACGTTCGTTTTCCAAATATTTGCTTTATTTTTTTTCTGGGCCCGGTTCATTTTATGTTCTATTTTTCCCAGTAATTTACTGCTTAATATAAACGAATCGAATATTTAGGTTAAATTGTGTGTGGGTTTTTGCTAGTTTATTCTTTTATTTGAAATGTTTTACATTTTATTGAATACTCAAATTGGAGCCAATGAAAATGTGGAAACTTTAGCTTAATAGAAAATGTGACCCTTTTTTTTAATGTATGGAATATAAATTCTTGTATTTTTGTGAATTTGTTTTTAGTAATTTGGATTTGTATGTATGTTCATTGGAAGCTTAGAAGCAAGGAGGTCTGATCATTAGGACTTTATGTGATGAATCTAGTTTGAGTTAAAGTGTAGTTGTTGGATTTAGTGACACTATTGGCATCTTATTTTAGCTGATTGCCTTTCTGTTTGTACCAATAAACCTCTAGAGGTTTTGAAATTAGCAACTGATTATTTTTTATGTGAATTTTTATGGAAATCAATAAGCTAATTACATTTTGTAGGATCATACAGTCGGGTTAGTGGTTTTTATGTCATGCTGGCCTATGGTTTTGAGATGAACATCATGAATTCTGTATATGATGAGGGCATTAAACTATAAACATAGCCGAGGTAGCAGTTTGTTTCGAATCATGCTATTGGAAGTTTATTTGGGGCGGCAATGTCAACTAAATTTATATTCTTTTGATCAAGTTGATTATTTCCAGTTGCACAACTAGCTTGTTGGAAATATTTTCTTTCTTTGCTCCTGTCCTTTTCACTTTCAAATTTTATGTGTGGTGTGATGACGGGAAGATTCATGGGTGGTAAAGCCATTTTACTCACTAGAAGTTAAGGCTGTTATTTTGAGAAGTTAGAGATGCTATATCAATTGAGGATGCAGTGAGCAAAAGCTTGCTAATAATAAGTGACTGTACACATGCGCGGGTTCTATCGCGTGGTGGAGTATTTGGTGCTCTTTCTTCACAAATTACATATGTATGGATATAATTGTATAACATCTCGACCATGATTACTGTTACGAGGGGAAAAAAGCACAGCATGTAATGAAACTCAAAAAGTAGGAATCCTAGATCCTTGTATTCATTCATAGGCATTTTACAACATTTGGTTTAACTCGAGCAAGATTCCGTTTTGGGGCTGGTCTTTTCCTGTTCTTTCCCTTGTTTATATACCTCCACTGTGCCATTGTGTATCTGTGTTCGACATTCAGTTCTGTCTCACAATCCCTGTCATGTCTTATGAGTGATTTTCTGGCTTTAAATATCTATGATATTTTTGTGCAGGCATTTCACTGAAGACTCAGGAACTCTATGCTATTGTCTTTGCTACTCGCTACTTGGACATATTCACTAATCATATCTCGCCTTATAACACAATCATGAAGCTAATATTCCTGGGCAGCTCTTTCTCAATTGTATGGTACATGCGGTATCACAAGATAGTTCGTAGATCTTATGATAAGGACCAGGATACATTTCGACATTATATCCTTATACTGCCTTGCCTGATTCTAGCCCTTCTTATAAACGAGAAGTTCACCTTCAAAGAGGTATCAGCATCCTTCTGTTTGTTGGAATATGATAACAGTATGTTCATATTAATTATTCTGGTTTTTGTAAACTCAAGTGTGTTCTTATAAATGAGAAGTTCACCTTCGACAGTTGTATTCGCAAAACTCAAGCGTAGTCATTACAATCGTGATTCTATATGTTAAATTTATTCTGGTTAACTTAGATGCTCTCTACACTGTTGATCTGTTTTATATTAAGTATTCATTATTATCTTTCAGGTTATATTTTTAAATATTGATTATTGTCTGAAAAAAATTTGTTGAGCAGGTTGTGTGGACATTTTCCTTGTATTTGGAAGCTTTCGCGATACTTCCTCAGCTTGTATTGTTGCAAAGGACTAGAAATATTGACAACTTGACTGGACAATATGTGTTTCTCCTTGGGTAACCACTGTATTCTATAAAAATCCTAATCAGTTGCAAGTTTTCTATTTTATTACCTTGCATGAAGGACCCTTATTTCCTGGCTCAGTTCCCTATAATGTTGCCTCTTTCCTGAGGAAACAAAAGAGAGAAAGTCTTTAATAGAGTTGACATCATATTGCCGCTTGGTTGCCACTGATTTCTTTTTGATGAAAAGTTGATATGATTATATGTTGGACAAAAGTTGTCTATTTTCAGATGTGATTAACTGCAGTTGATTTTTGTGAGTATGACTGTTCTTGTATAACTTTTGTTATGTGCTTCCATGTCGTTTTTAGTCTTTTACACTGTGTTCTGTCTATCTTTGTTTGCTATTATCCTAAGTTAGGAGACAAGGCGCCATTAGGAGCAATGTGACCTCAAAATTCATAACCCTTTAGCCTTCAGTTCTACCTTTTCTTCCCTTTCTTTATGTAGTTTTTGGGAGTTGGGGGTCACAGCGATGATAGTTGGTACATGTGACTTGAAAGATACCTAAAAACTTCCAGAGCATAATGTTGTATGAATCCATTTGGTTCATTGATGCCAACTTACAACAACCCTTGCCACCAAAACTGTGGCTTTTTTGGCATATGTAAGCACTTTATAGGTCACCAACTTCTTAACGTCTAATTCTTGGTTTGGGACTAATATAGTTCCTTGTTATTGCAGTGCATACAGAGCATTGTACATATTGAACTGGATTTATCGGTACTTTACTGAAGACCACTTTGTCCATTGGATAAGTATGTACTCTTCTTTGTCTCCCTTCGTCTTTTACTCCGAGTCGGTAGCCATGGGGGTGTATGAAGAGTGCATCAATATATCTACGCCAACACATTTGTTATATTCTATGCTGTAAGTGTTACTCCTAACAATTTGTTTACATGATTGCTGTCTTTCAGCTTTGATTTGCGGTCTTGTCCAGACATTGCTTTATGCTGATTTCTTCTACTATTACTTCCAGAGGTAACCCCCTTTCTCACAATCTGGAAAGCACTTCATCCAATGTTAATGATTGCAACTTATTTGACTATTCTTTCAATGCCTGCAGCTGGAAGAACAACATGAAGCTCCAATTACCAGCTTGAGATTTGAAAGGTGCAAGTTTTGTAGTAGCATACATAGATATGAGGTGGTCAATCTGCTTTGATAACCGGTGCTTGATATTTTATTCATTTACCCCTTTGTTAGGGGTGCTTTTAGCAAGCTTTTAAGCAACATAGCTTGGTTAAGACCCAAATTCTATATGGCTTAAGAGATTGTATTGCATAATCTGTATGTGGATATCCAAGGATTGATAACCACGTTTGTTTTTAATCTATTGCGGATAGTAATTATAATGTTTAAATTAGAATATTCTCTGAATGTGTAAAAATATTCAAATCCTTAGTAATATGATCATTGGCTTATCACCAGGACCAGCAATGGCCTTGAATGGCCAATGCTTCATATTGCTTTGCAGCAAAGGGACAGTGAACCGACGACCAATCAGAAGTTTAGCATCGAAAGCAATGTTGAACTTTGAAGGGTTCGACTTGGTTCTTGGTTGCATATATTTGAAACTCTTTCAAGTTTTAAAAATTGATGTCATCGTCACAAGTAAGCATATTTTTCCACAAAACTAAAACTTTTTACACGATAGAAACTTTCGTTGTCACAAGCAATTCTGTTTTATTTGGTTTGTATGGTTGCTTAGCATTTCGTGGCTGCTGCCTTAGATTGCTTTTGTTCTGTTTTGTTCCCTTTTTTTTGTGGATTCTGCCTTGCATTTCCATCAGCAGTTCTACTGCTTCTGTTTTGTTGTCAGAACAGATTGAATGTAGCAAAAAAAATTCTATTAAAAGGTTTACTCTCTTAACATTGCCCCTTGCTTATAAGAGACCAATAATTTACTAGATATGTTCATCATGTTTTTACTTGATGCAAAAGAAGAAATTTTAGAAATTTTGAATTATTAAGTTCAAGCATGTATTTTGATTTGTTAGCGGAATAACATGGTTATAATTATATATATAAAAAAGTTTTACTTGTTTATGGGTCGCGAATCGAAACATGTGATTTATGCGCATGAAATTTTTCATGAAAGTTAACAGATGAAATAAAATTCATTCAATGCTTATTTTTCATTAAGAAGAATTAGTTAAGCTTATAATGTCATATATATATGTATATATATATTTTTAAATTCATAGTATTATACAATCAAATTAGATTAAAACTTAAAACAATTTCTAGACAAAAAGAAAAAAAAAAAACCTTTCAAAATCTAATGATATACTTATAAAACAAAAAATCAAAACCAAGAATAAAAGAAAACTGAAGATTTAAAATTTCCATTAATAAAACCAAAATCAAAGGACTAAATTTCCATGAATAAAACGAAAAATGAAGACCTAAGTTTTCCATTAATAAAACCAAGTCAACACTAACTCCGATAAAAGGATGACTATCTTCACAAAATCTAATTTTTTTAAGTACAAAATAAAGGCTTATTTCAATTGACTTGAAAGTATATATAAATGAAATTCACAAAAATGCTACAAAGAATTTTACAAACCAAACTACACGATTTTGTGTCCAACTCACACTTCTGATATTTTCTTGGCCTATAGTTAAGATGGGAGGGGAATCACTTGTTCAATATTAGCATCAACATTAGGGATAACTATCAAAATTATATTTAAATTATGATTTAATTTTAATTTAATACAAATTATATATAAATTGTGATTTAATTTTAATTTAACACAAAAAGTTTGATTTGATTAGTTATACATATTAACTTTTTATTTTGATTTCAAATATATACATTTAAAGAAATGATTAATATATCAATTTATTTTTATATTGGATAAATATAAGTACTTATGTAAGTAATATGCAAATATAAATTAGTGCTTTACTATTATTGATGTCAATCATTTATGAAAATAGCAAATTAAAATATCAGGTATAAAATTTCACAAAATCAAAGTTTTTGTATAAATTGCACATTGAATCAAAATTTTTGTAATATTACACATTTAATCAAACTTCATATGTAATTTTGGAGACTTATCTTTCAACATTATATTTGAAATAACGCAATATATGTTTAAATTCTCTTTCTTATATAATCATATTATATTATATTTAAAATTAAAATTAATTAATTGAATGTCTAGACTTATTTGAATTAATAATTAAAATTTTTGTCTAAACACTTTTTAATTCAAAATTTTTATCTAAACTTAAATAACATGAGTTCGAATCTTGTCATTCCGTCTCCTCACATCAATTGCTTACAATGTAAATTTTCAATTTTTTTCATTTCATCATATTATATCTAAAATTACAAAATCCAATAACATACATATAAAACCAAAATCAAGACCTAAAATTTCCAAGAATAAAAACAAAAATGAAGACTTAAAATTTCCATTAATAAAACCAAAATCAAAGACCTAAAAATTCCATGAACAAAACGAAAAATCAAGAAATAAAATTTCCATTAATAAAAACAAAATCAAGAACTTTCCATGAACTAAAATATTGTACGTATATTTTAGGTATTAAATCTCAAAGGTTCATGTTGAGTTCAAAATTTAATCTTTTGAAGTATAACAAGGGCGTACTCGAATTTACTTTAAAGTACATATAAATGAAATTTATAAAAAAGCCACAAGAAACATAAATAGTCATCCAATTATATAAAAAAAATCATTTTAGGTATTTGATTTCATGGATGAAACCCAAAAATGATAGGAAGACAGTCCAAAAACAGTTTGAAACTTTGATACGAAAATTGCCACCCGTAAAAGATTATGATTTTATTTAATTAAGAGATTTTATTTATATAATCATATTCTATCTAGAATTACAAAATCTAATATTATACATATAAAACCAAAATCAAGAACTAAAATTTCCAAGAACAAAAACAAAATGAAGACTTCAAAATTTCCATCAATAAAACCAAAATCAAGACCTAAAATTTCCTTGAATAAAACGAAAATAAAGACCTAAATTTTCCAATAATAAAAACAAAATCAAGAGTCAAGACTTCAACTTTCCATGAATTAAAACATTGTAGCTATCAAATCTGAAAAGTTGATGTTGAGTTGGAAACCTAATCTCTTGAAGTGTAAGAAGGGCATACTCCAATTGACTTGAAAGAACATATAAATGAAATTTACAAGAAAACCACATGAAGAATTTTATAACCCAAACCACACGATTTTATGCCCATTTCACACTTTTGATATCGTTCCGGCCATTAGTTAAGGGGGCAGAGAAATGAGTTGTTCAATATTAGATTTAGAATCCACGCAACTCATGTTCCAATCCTTTTTCTTATATAATTATATTACATTTAAGATTTTAAAAAATATAAATGTATGCATGTAAAACCAATCACAAATTTTACAGTATATATATTAATTGAATGTGAAGATTTAAGATCAACGTTTATTTATTTTGATATGGTGTTCGATTTTTTTTTTTAAGTAAATATAGTGTTTGATTTAATATTTAAGTGTTATAAATCATTTTTAATAATAAATAAATACAAAAATTAAAAAAAAAAAATTCACACATTCATATTTTTATTTTTTCGATTGAGTTTTAGTTCGGTTGGTATCAATATTATTGTTAGTAGAAGCATTTATCTTCTTATTTAAATGTTGGGGAGAGATTAAAAATAATTCTAAATATTATATCAATTTTTTTACCACGTTATATAATGGTAACATACAAAAAAAAAATTTGAAAATCTACTCACCAAGCAAAAAAAAATACCCTTCATCTTCATAACTATTCTTTCTAATAATATTGTTTCTAAAAAATATTAAATTTTCAAGAATTAAAATTGTGTACATATACATTTGCTATCAAATGTCAAAGGTTTAAGATTACCAAGCCCAGTGTGACCACCACAAATTAGTGCATAGAATATTTTTTCCTCCCACAAAACTAAAATTAAATTTTCAAGAATTAAAATTGTGTGATTTCGTGTTTCGTATATTATTAATCCTATGTTTATTTTCGCATTTACTCATCTGTTTAATTGTTCTATTTTTTTCTATTATTTGCACATTAATATTTATCAAATCAAATTTATTCTCTGTCTTTTAAAAACACAAAATCGAGGCAATATTCCTTTATTTCGGAATGGACATTTTTTCATTAGACAGTAAATGTGAAACAGTTACGATAATTGTTTGCCCCATCCCACCCCACTCCATTATATAAAATCACCATTTTATTATTTTATATATAACACTGTTATTCATTTCAAAAAATATATATAACAGTATTACTAAGATAAATATAGATTATAGAAGAAATTCATATATTTTATGAAAATAATTATGTTCAGATTTCCAAGAATAAAAGGAATAAATTGAAGACTTATAATTTCCATTAATAAAACAAAAATCAAAGACTTATATTTTTAAAACTAACATTTTATATATATATTAATTCATTAATAAAGCCAAGTCAAGACTAACTCTGTATAAGTGTAAGAAGGGCACAATCCAATATTTTGACTTTTTGCTCAGTCAATATAACCCCAACTACACGATTTTAGGTCCACCTCACACTCTTCATATTTTTTTGGCCATTAGTTTTTGAAGATTAACATCAACATTTGATTTAAAATCAACGTTAAGCCATGTTTAAATTCTTTTTCTTATATAATATATTTAAAACTAACATTACATATATTAACTCATTAATAGAATGTCAAGACTTGTTTTTATCAGTGAATAAAATTTTGTGTAAATTGCTCCTCAAATAAATTCAATCTTGTATTTAAAACTTATCATTTTTATCATCCCATTCTCTCCAATCTTGAATTGTGTAAAAAAATTCAATTGATCCTCAAATAAATTGCTCCATTTATTTTGTACAACTTAAAATAAATTTAGCAGTGTATTTAAGTCAAGAGTTGATAAGCATTTTTGTGGTCCATTCATCCTTTCCTGACGAATTTCCACCAAGAGTTTGGCAATAAGGAATTTACGTAAATAAGAAGTCTAGATTGATCCAATTTTAGAGGAATTAATTAATTATATATTATTTTTATATTATAGTGAATTAGTGGGATGCAATAGGTTCTGCTTGTATATAAATAAGAAGCTTAGGCTTCTTTAGCTTATATACATATAGAAGTTAAAAAGTAACATATAATTGAGAGAGAAGTGAAAACAGAGCGATGATGGAGTGGAAATGGTTATGGTTTATTAGGATGGCAGTAATGTTGTTGGTGTTAGAAGGATGCAGGTGGTGTACTACTGATGCTTGTTTGGAGCATGAGAGAATCGCTCTCTTGCATCTCAAACCTTTCTTCAATTATCGTGATCAATTGCAAAGTTGGGTTGAGGTGAAGGGTTCAGATTGTTGTAAATGGGACAGAGTTGAGTGCAACACCACCACTAGGAGACTCATACAACTCTCCCTTAATTCCTCAAAAACGATGTACGTGGATTATTATAGGAATCTCAATGCCTGGTATCTCAATGCCTCTATGTTTCTTCCCTTTGAGGAATTGAAGAATCTCTATTTGTCGGGGAATGCCATAGGTGGTAACCTTGAAAATGAAGGTCGTGCTTTTAATTTTTCCTTAATTACATCTTTTATCATTTCACTACTCTTACCATTGTTAATTTGCCATTACTTTTTATTTTATTGAAGAATAATCACTAACTGCTTGTATATATTTAAAAGAACACTTATACAGGTTTTGGAAAACTATCATCCACATTGAATAATTTGAAGATCCTTGACTTGAGTGTAAATTACTTGAATGATAGCATTTTGTTATCTTTGAGTGAGCTTTCATCTCTTCGGTATTTAGATCTATCTAACAACGAATTTGAAGGATCAAGTCATCCAAGAGGTAAATTAAGTTTGGTTTGGTGTTAGTTTTTATTTGTATAGTGGAGTTTGAGGATGGTTTTCTAGGCTCGGTACCTAATTTTCCATTCTTTTTATCTCTTGTAATTTCACTTTTGCTTTAGTAAAATTTTCATATAGCTCAGAAAGAAAAAACAATTAACAAGTAATTATATAAATATATATCAGGTTTTCAATTGCTTTCAAGACTCAATAACTTGGAAACTCTTGATTTAAGTTGGAATTCTTTGAAGAATAGCATTTTGTTCCATATGAGAAATCTTTCATCCTTGAAGACTTTAAGATTGAGTGGTAATCAGTTGAAAGGAAGGCTGCTTCATATTCAAGGTAGACTGATTTTACTTGTTTCTTTTTTACTTTAAAATCAATTTTTGTTTAAGGGAAAGTTAATGTTGCAATATGTCATTTGTTTTTATCTTATCATGAAAATATAACTGATAAACATTTGGGATTGAATTTCAGAATTGAATAATTTGACGAATTTGAAGTACTTGGATTTAAGTTGGAACAGAATTGAAAGCATCTCAAACAAAGGTACAAGTTTTCATAGAATTTATATATTGAATAAATTAAGTTTTCAAAATCATCAACTTACAAAAATTTCAATGACCATTATATTAAGTATAGAAATTATTTTTCTTCTTATGATAGATGGAACACAAGTGAGGCTAACCAATTTGGAAGAACTTGATTTGAGTGATAATCTCTTTCGGAACAACACAATTTCCTCTCTTGAAGGGCTTTCAAGCCTAAAGTCTTTGACTTTGCACAACAACCATTTGCAAGGCTCGTTGGATATTAAAGGTACTAAAGGTATAACTTTGTTTTTCTTGATAATTCTTTCTAGAACCTTTTTAAAATTAATTATTTCAAATTTGTACATTCACATTTCATGTTAGAAGATTTCCATCTTCACTTCAAGTTTTAGATTTACTTTTTTTTTCCATGTTTATTTCATTAAAATATTTAGTAGAAATTAAAATTATTAACATAATGATTATTTGAATTGGACGTGGATATATATAGGATTGAACAATCTGACAAATTTGAAAGAACTCGATTTAAGTTGGAATCAAATTGAAAGCTTTCAATCCTTTAAAGGTATGCATTTATTTTTAATCAATTAACTAAATTCTTGCATATAATTAAATTTTATGCCAATTCTTTCCAGTGATGAAATTATATGAATCTTTTATAGATGGTGGTAGAAAATTGGAGTTGACCCACTTGGAAGACCTTAATCTAGATGGAAATCACTTCAATAACAGTGTATTTGCATCCCTTCACAAGCTTTCAAATTTGAAATCCCTGAGCATATATGGCAATCAATTGAAAGGATCAATAGATATGAAAGGTAAAATTATTACTTTTTTTGTTACAAAAAGTTTGACTTTGTTAACAAAAATATAATCATGTTTTAAGAGGATATAATGAAGTTTATCTGTTGTTTTCTTTTTCTAGATTTGGATGCATTTATCAACTTAAGGACACTAGATATGGGCGGCAACGAATTGAAAGATTTTGTGATCCACAAAGGTATCATTTAATTAAATTTTATTTATTTTTTTTAATTTAGAAGTTTAGTTCTGATCACAGATATTATAATAATGGTTATTGTCATACTTGAAACTAAAATATGAGTTTGGTGAAACATTTTCTAAATCCTCCATTATAATGTGTTTGGACTTTGGTTTGAAAGTAAAATATTTTATTATTTTCATAAATTTCAAGTATTAATGTTTATCATTATTTTGTTTGTAGAATTATATTTTTTAAATAATTTATTGAACTTTTTATGAGATAAATAATAATTATAAAATAAAACATAATATTATAAATAAAAAATATACATATATTTATGGAAAAAATATGTAATATATATTTTTTAAATTTTATATACTTTTAATAATATAAAACATAAACTACATATTAGAGTTAAATAAATGGCATCTTTTGGCCAAAATAAATATATGCCAATTTTGAATAATTTAAAAAAAAAAACTTCAATTTTATGAAATTTATGCTAAAACTTTTTTTCAAACTTTCTATAAATTTCAAAACCCACATGTTATTAACTTTTTGGTTAAAAAAAATGTGGTAGGTCTATGTACTCTTCGAAAATTCTTAATTTAATTTTTGTTTTATTTTTAAGAATTTGGTCCTTTTATTTTTTAAATTTCAAAATTTAAGTTCAATTGTTATCCTTATTAATTTTATAAAATAATTTATTGATATAATATTTTAAAATAAAAAATTTAATAACAATGTAATTTTAAAAAATGGGCATAATAAACATGAATTTAATAAATAATTTAAAAAATGGAAGGGTTTGGACAAAAATATAAATCCGAAAAATGGGCTTGGACAAAAAATGAGGCCCATACCAGAATACACAAAGCAATAAACCAGCCAAAAAAGTTGAAAACAGAATAAACAGAGAGCTCATATACCAAACCAAAACCAAAACCAAAACCAACAATTCTCCAAACAGATTACCGATATGCTCATTGCAGGAAACCATCCAAGCAAGAACATACTACAACCACTATTCATAACTAATCACCAATATTAACAAAAATTGCAACAATCCATCCCTGAAACTTCGGTCAGCAGCCTGCATAAATAGAAAACATAGAGCTTTCCAATCCAACAGACAGATCCATAGCATTTCCAATCCAACATATTTGATTTTTTATAATGTATTCATAAATTTAAAGGTAATATAACAATTTTAGTGTAGACATGTTTTATTTTATAAATATTATTTATAGTGTTGTTGATTGGGGTTTGAAATTACTTATACTAAAAATAATAATATACGAAGATATAAATTATCTAATATTTCTTGTTATTGCTTAGAATCAAATGTGTCCAGCAATGTGGAGGAAATATATCTTGACTTTTCTAATCTCACCACCAACATTTTGCAAAGCATTGGAGTATTCGCTTCTCTTAAAACATTGTCTTTATATGATTGTGGACTTAGTGGTCCCTTACCTAATCAAGGTAAACAATTTTATTTTTTAGCTCAAATTGAATTCTTTATGAGCTTTCTGTAATATAATATTTCCTATTATGTTTTGTAAAATAAAATTTATTCACAATTTCTTCCATGAATTTATAATTTTTCAGGATGGTGTGATCTAAGGAATCTTGAAGTACTGGATGTGAGTAGGAATACACTTGAGGGGATGCTTCCTCATTGTTTTAGTAACTTGACATCTCTTCGTCACTTAGATATTTCAAGAAACCATTTTCAAATTCCGCTGTCATTGGCACGATTTGCAAACCTTTCAAACCTCAAATTCCTTTTTAGTAATGAAAACAAGATGATAATGGAACCTTCCTTTCATACCTCAGTCCCAAAGTTTCAATTGAAATTCATCAGTTTGCCAAAGTGCACTACATCTCAGCAACTCAACCTTGAACTTCCCACCTTCCTTTACTACCAATATGACTTGAGATATGTGGATCTTTCTCAAAACAATTTCAGCGGAACAGTCCCAACTTGGTTGTTAGAAAACAACACAAAGTTAGAAGTTCTCATCCTGAGGGGTAATTCTTTTACAGGTCCTCTCTCATTCTCGTCAGCTCTTAATGTTAATTTATCTTCAATTGACATATCTGAAAACAAATTACAAGGTCAGATTCCATCCAATATATGTTCCACTTTTCCACATTTGAGGGGATTATATTTATCCAAGAATGCTTTTGAAGGTAATATCCCACTTTGTTTAAGTGGCATGAAGGATTTATCAGTTTTAGATCTATCAAACAATCAATTGTATGGAAAAGTGCCAGAAGAGTTGATCAGGAAAGCCTCACTGACTGTTTTGAGACTATCAAATAACAACCTCAGTGGAAATGTAGTTCCTGCAATTCTCAACGCAAATGGGCTGCAGAGTTTATATTTGGATGGAAATAATTTTTCAGGAGAGATGACAAATGTTGATGTGTCTACTTTTGAGTTTCCAAGTTCACTATTCGAAATTGATCTCAGTAGCAACAAGTTGCATGGAAAGCTCCCAAGATGGATAGGGAATGCATCAATTTTGGTGAGATTAGCTTTGTCCAACAATAGTTTCGAGGGTTCTATTCCAATGGAATTTTGCAACTTGAATTACTTGGAATTTTTGGATCTTTCTCAAAATAATTTATCTGGCTCTATACCGTCATGTTTTAATCCACCACACATAAAGCATGTCCACCTCCACGAGAATAGACTGGGAGGTTCACTATCACATGCTTTTTATAATAGCTCTTCGCTAGTGACTTTAGATCTCAGAGGAAACAATTTGACAGGTAGTATTCCAAAGTGGATTCACACACT
The DNA here is from genome assembly GCA_039519145.1 of Kokia cookei. Classification (NCBI taxonomy): domain Eukaryota; kingdom Viridiplantae; phylum Streptophyta; class Magnoliopsida; order Malvales; family Malvaceae; genus Kokia; species Kokia cookei. Next base: position 2,365,106 of record CM076901.1, on the reverse strand, counting down.
TTCTTCTTTGAGTGTTCTTCTTTTGAAAGATAATCATTTTCATGGAAAAGTTCCAGCTCATTTATGCAAGTTGCATTCTTTAAGCATCATAGATCTTTCTCAAAATATGTTTTCTGGTCCTATACCTTCTTGTTTGGGAAATTTATCTCTTCCAATAAAAGAGAATGAGATTCTAGCAATTGGGGGGTATTTTCCTCTTCCAGAAGAAGAATCACTATCCATTGCGAGGACAAATATTGAACTGCACTATCCTGACAGCTACCTAGAAGAAGTAATAGAGTTCACAACAAAGAGTGGGTACTACTCATACAAAGGCAACATCCTTGAATATATGACCGGGATTGATTTATCTTGCAACAACTTAACTGGTCATATACCACCAGAATTAGGGAACTTAAGTGAAATCCATTCTTTAAACTTGTCGCACAATAAGTTGATCGGAGCTATACCCTCATCTTTCTCAAAACTTAAGCAAATTGAGAGTTTGGACCTTTCTCACAACAACTTGAGTGGTGAAATCCCCAATCAACTGGTAGAGATGAACTCTTTGGAGGTTTTCAGCGTGGCGTACAACAACTTGTCAGGTAGTATTCCTGAACCAAAAGCTCAATTTGGGACCTTTATTGAAAACAGTTACGAGGGAAACCCTTTTCTTTGTGGAGATATACTGCATAAAAGTTGTTCCAAAACCGATTCACCATCAACAATATCAACTGTGTCAAAAGACAAAGGAGAAGATGGTTTGCTAGATACTTATGATTTTTGTGTGAGCTTTTTGGTTTCTTATGTAATTGCGGTGTTGACAATTTTTGTTGTCCTCTACATAAATCCATATTGGCGAAGAGCTTGGTTTTCTGTCGTTGGAAAATGCATCACCACCTGTCGCTACTCAAATGTGGGCAATTTTCTTACTTATCACATTTTCAGGCAATGTGTTTATTTTTTGCATTTTGAATAAAAGTTCTTATCTTTGTGAGGAGGAAGTTTATAGTTTTATCTTATGGTTTTATCATTTTCAACCATCAATTTCTTTTTTTTTTCTATGAAATTCAAAGTAAAATCATAATCCATTACTATGTATATGCAATAGCTCTTTGAATTAAATTAATTCACTTTATCAACTTTATATTCTTACCAACAAAACATACATTCAGAGTTCAAATAAGTTCCACACCTAATTTTTTACTACAATACTCAAGAATATGCTCATCATCAGAAATATGAAATATTCCACTCTAATTCATATTATGATTCTGTAAACAACAAAAAACTGTGATCCTTTTTTAAAGCTCTCTTTTTTTCTTTAATGAAATGGGATTGGTAAAAAATTCGCACATGTGTCGGTGTGTGAAGAAAATCAGGTTGTCTATTCATAGTGTAATAAGTAGCTAATTATAGTTGATTCTACAAAATCAAAATCAATTCAAGTATCTATATATTCTGAAGACTGGACAGACCTTAGAAGCTCCTTCAAATTTGCAAGAACATGTCGCGGTCCTAAACTCTTCACACCGATGAAATTCAAAAGTTGCTCTATATCCTGCAATCACAGTAAAGATTACGCAATCGTTTCAAAACGAATAACATAACAAGCAAAAGGCAATCAAAATACTGTGATCTCCATAATGTTTTTTGCCGAAAAGGAACATTAACTTAACCTTTAAACATCAGTGAAGGCTCATCAGATTTGCTAAGCAACCTTACATACACATGTAAAAAGCTTTGCTTTTGGATGTAAGGTGTGACTATCATCACAGTTTTTCCTAATTAGCTGATAACTTATATCTAACATTTATAAGGGCTAAGTAAATTAACATACATGATGTAAAAGAATTTCACTATAAGATCCAACGGTAAACTTAATAAAAGATAATCAACATAGAAAGTTAGAAAGCAATGAAGAACACTAAAAATTAATAAACACACTTATCCGCAGCACTTTTCTACCACTTTTCAACAGCACTTTTTTTCTAAAAGCACGTTTGAAAAGCATTTTTCAACCACAACAACAATGAAGAACTAGTCCTTAGTCTATCATGCATCAACTCTTCATTTTTCTTTAACTACCCATGTCCGACGTCAAACATGGATATGGAGATATGGCCAAGTCACAGTGACATAGTTTTTAGTTATGGTGAATGGGATTCGAGTGCTGGACCTCCTTTTAGATGCATGGTGAGACTTTCATCGCATCTTTCAAAACTTGCAATTTTTTTATAGGTGAATGCTCAAATATTGAGAATTAGTTTGATATTATCCCTTTCTTATTAGTAAACGTTTGTCAAATGAAAACAGTGAAAAATAAAATAAAATATTGAGAAATTCAATAAGCTCAATAAGGCAGGCTTTTTCTAATGCCCGTTGCCTTGCAAAAAAGTACGTGCCTAGGTGCACCAGGCGTGTGCTTGATCAAATGGACCTCGCCTGGAAGGGTCTAAGGCGTTTTGTTGTATAATACTAAGGAGTAGGCATGCCTAGGCGCACGCCTTGACAACACTGACCATACTTTTGTTTTATTACAAAGCATTATCAATCCAAAACAACTAGCACATTACCTAATATACTACTGCTAGAATAGGACTCAAGTTCTTGCTCCTGTGCAGGTCCAACCAAGATCTTTACAGGATAGAGTAATGAAACTTGTGATATCATATATTGTTGCCTTGCTCGAAGCTTCCTTCGCACATTTTGTTGTTTAACACAACCCCTTTCTTCAGTGAGTAATCTATTGGCTTCCTGTGATAAAAACAACATATAATCAATCATGCCATGCATGCAAGACTACCAACCAACTATCTAAAAAAAGAGACAAAAGTAGGAGAGCAAGAAGGGGATAACCCTTGACTATGCAAAGGAATTCATAGAACGAGAATCATCTTATCCAAGCCCCTCATCTACCTTCACTGGGGGTGGAGGTGCGAAGTGAGAGTTCTTATTGATCGGAGAGGAGAATATATAACATCTAAAGCTGGATAAGAAGAAACCTTCAAATATATCATAAATTCAGCATTCATGATAATATAAAAATGAAATGGCAAAGCTAATTTATGCTAGAATATTAAAAATGCTTCACCTGTAATCGCTTCCTTGCTACAGAAAGGGAGGTACCAGCAACCAACAATGATCTTACTTCAGTACTGAGCATTTCCTCCTGTTTTTTAGCATCCTCTGTTGCAACTTTGCAACAAGTTGACATGTTTGCCATAACTACTTTCCTTGCCTCTAGTCTCTCACGCATTTCCTCAAGCTCGTTCAGTTTATTCAAAGACTCATTTTTTACCTGCACAGCATGCTCCCGCCCATTAATCAGTGGGCCAATTAATTAGGTCACAGAAGACAAAACTAAATTACCACTCACCAGGTCCCCTTGAAGTGTCATATGGCTTTAACAATTCAACGTGCAATATCTAGTAAAAGTAAAATAAACATAGAAGAATGCAAATGCAATTCTTAAACGCCTTTAAATGGACAATATGAAACAGTTTAAGAGCCCTATAAAACAGAAAAGTGGAAAAAAGCATCTGAAAAGGAAAAAATTGAATTGAAACAATAAATCCATTTGGTACAAACAGCAACAAATCATGAAATAAGCTTTGGCTTTAGCCCAGTAAAGCTCGGGCATCCAGCCAAATAAACGGTGATTGCCATGTCAACTTTTTGAGACAGTAGAAAAGAGCTCGAAAATCTCAATTTCTAAATATAAGGACATAAGGAGGAAAAAAAAATGTACTTATTCTTAGTAGAAGAGCAAAATGAATTGAGATTGTTATTTTTGGGACTAAAAAGAATTAGCAGATTGAATATTTAAGATTTTGTAAGGGCAAAGTTCCATTCACCAACACAATTATCGTCGCCCTTTATCCCAGTAAAGCTTAACTGACAACTTTTCTGTCTCGTGTTCTTGCTGAAGCATTTGAGTAACCCTACAGAAATCATTATATTTCAAACTGAAATGATTGGCTTTATCAATTTCACAACCTATTAAGTAATTTAGGTGCAGACACCAGAAATCTATCTTCTTTGTACTCTACAACTAAATAGCCTACGGCTTATCAATCAAACACAGCTGAAAACTTAGTGAGGAAACATTATATAAACTGAAAAAACAACAACTTCAACTTGATTCAAGTCCAGGGAATTGGGACTTCTACCACCATGATCCAGTTCGACGTGAAACAGCGATCCATATCACGCATATCAGTTCCCGGAACAAGAGGTAAAACAGCAAATTAGGTAAACAATGATCCTACTACATTTCAGAATAGCAATATTGAGCATGAAAGCTAAAATTATAGCATATTATGGGTCCTTGCTCCCTACAACTACATATAAAATTACTAAACGATATTACTACATTAAGGATCCAGAAAAACTTCGTTTCAATTGTTGATCACTTGATCCAACTATTTTAGAAAGTTCATTCTTCTCTTTCCTTTCCCTTATTTTCTAAATCAGGAAAAATTATAGCATATAAACTGGATTACTACTCCAAGTTTCTAAAATTTCAGCAATATCCCTTTTACCTTTTACTTCAAACCCCCTTTTTTTCTCTACCCGATTTCAGCTTATGTTCAAAAACCCAAAATTGGTCTGCTAAAATAATATAATTTTCAAACACAAAAATAACCTAATTTTAATAAAGAAAAAAAAGCATTACCTGAATTAGTGACTGGATCTTCTCTTGAAGATTTTGCTTCTTCTCGTTAGCTTCCTTAAGGGCAGAAGTTAAACACCACAATCTAGCTAGCTCGTTATCGAAATCTTCCCATTCAATTAGTTGCATATTTTCATGTGCAGCATTGAAGTAACTCTTTTTTAATTTCAGGTTATCTAAATTTCTTGTTGAAATTACATATACTTTTTAAAATCAATTTCAAATTTAATTAAAAGAGTAATTAGAATTTTAAAAAACAAAAGTGATTAAGTGTGATATGTATATGAAGACTTTAAAAAATTTTCAAATAATTATTTTTTTCCAGATTGTGCTGATAAATTTAAAAGTAATATAATGATTTCAATAAATGAAAATTTTATTTTACACACAATTTTATTTTACACGATATTACGTTCAATTCATACTTTTGATTAAAATGTCAACTACAAAATGTCAAAACGATATTATGATAATGATCAAAATGTAGTTTTGATTCTTTAATTATGTTCACATTTGGGATTTTCTTTTATATTTTAATTTAATATAATTTTATTCTTTATTTTTAAAGTGACATTATTTAGTTTTGATGATTGTAAAATTAGTTTTGATCCCTCTATTATATTTAAATCTGGGATTAATTTTTATATTTTAATTTGGTATAATTTAATTTTTTATAATTTTATAATAATATTAGTTAGTTCAAATAATTAACATCATTAGTTATTCTGATAAAAATGAAAATGTGAATTTTCTTAAAAACAAAAAAAAATGTTTTGACATGATAAGTTGGTATGAATATTTTTAAGAAAAACTTTGAGTGCCTCAACAATTTAATAGGAATATTTAAGGGTGTCAACTATTTAGACTAACTAATGATTTTATAAAAATAAATAAATCAAATTATGTCAAATTAAAATATAAATACTAAATCCTAAATTTACATATAGTATAACACCCATAACCATAAATTTACCTAAAACAATTTATACCAAACACAATTTTTATTATTTGATTTAATAACGATATATTTTTAAAAAAAAATTATTTTTTAATTAAAATAGCTTGGAGTATTCACTTCTCTGATATCTCCTATTCTGTTTTAGAAAACCAAATTTAGAAAACTTTTGCGAAGCATTGGAGTATTCACTTCTCTGAAAACTTTGTCTCTATATAGGTGTGGACTTATCGGTTCCTTACCTAATCAAGGTAAAATTTTCTATACCATCTTTTCTTTTTATCTGATATCTCCTATTCTGTTTTAGAAAACCAAATTTAATTAGAATTCCTTCCATGATTTTATAAATTTTTCAGGATGGTGTGATCTAAGGAACCTTCAAGTGTTGGATGTGAGTGGGAATGCACTTGAGGGGATGCTTCCTCATTGTTTCAGTAACTTGACATCTCTTCGTGAGTTAGATATCTCCATCAATCAATTTTCCGGAAATCTAACTCCTTTAGCAAGTCTTACATCACTCAGAGCCATTTCGCTTTCAAGTAATCATTTTCAAATTCCAATTTCATTCGTACCACTTACGAACTTTGCAAACCTTGAGGTCCTCTTGGCTGATGAAAACAAGTTGGAAACGGAACCTTCCTTCCACACCTTAGTCCCAAAATTCCAATTGAAATTCATTAGTTTGTCAAAGTGCAGAACATCTCAGCAACTCAGTCTTGAACTTCCTACCTTCCTTCACTACCAAAATGACTTGAGATTTGTGGATCTTTCTCAAAACAATTTCAGTGGAACTGTCCCATTTTGGTTGTTAGAAAACAACACAAAGTTAGAAGATCTCATCTTGAAGGGTAATTCTTTTACAGGTCCTCTCACATTACTGTCGACTCCTAATTCAAATGTATCTTCACTTGACATATCTGACAACAAAATACAAGGTCAGCTCCCTACCAATATATGTTCAACTTTTCCACATTTGGAGCAGTTATTCTTATCCAAGAATGCCTTTCAAGGAAATATCCCTCCTTGTTTAAGTGCCATGAAGAACTTGTCAATGTTAGATCTATCAAACAATCAATTGGCTGGAAAAGTACCTCAAGAGCTGGTCAGGAAAAGCTCACTATTCCTTTTGAGACTATCAAACAACAACCTCAATGGAAATATAGTTCCTGTGATTCTCAGTGCAAACGGGTTGCAGAAATTATATTTGGATGGAAATCATTTTTCTGGAAAGATGACAAATGTTGATGTCTCTACTTTTCAGTTTCCAACATCACTAACAGATATTGATCTCAGTAACAACACATTGCATGGAAAGCTTCCAGGATGGATAGGGAATATGTCACTTTTGGAGAGTTTAGACTTGTCTAACAATGGTTTCGAGGGTTCTATTCTAGTAGAATTTTGCACTTGAATAACTTCAAATTTTTGGATCTTGCTGAAAACAATTTATCTGGGTCTATACCATCTTGTTTTAATCCCCCAAACCTAGAGCATGTCCACCTGCACAGTAATAGACTGAGTGGTCCATTGTCACTTGCTTTTAATAAAAGCACTTCACTAGTGACATTAGATCTTAGAGGAAACAGTTTTACTGGTGGTATTCCAAAATGGATCGACACACTTTCTTCTTTGAGTGTCCTTCTCTTGAAAGCTAATCATTTACAGGGAAGAATTCCAGTCCAGTTATGCAAGTTGTATTCCTTGAGCATCATAGATCTTTCTCAAAATAGGTTTTCCGGTCCTATACCTTCTTGTTTGGGAAATTTAACTCTTCCAATGAATAAGGATAAGACCATGACACCAGATTTAATGTCTCCAACATTTTCAGAAATGGATGAATTGAAACTATTGAAGACGGATATACTTTTCGAGTACATGATGCATTCCTATAGCTACATGAAAGAGTCGGTAGAGTTTACCACAAAGAGTGGATCCTACTTATATGGAGGCGACATCCTTGAGTACATGTCTGGGATTGATTTATCTTGCAATGAGTTAACTGGTCAAATCCCACTTGAACTAGGGAACTTGAGTGAAATCCATTCTTTGAACTTGTCACACAATAAGTTGGTCGGAGTTATACCCTCATCATTCTCAAAACTTAAGCAGATTGAGAGTTTGGATCTTTCTTACAACAATTTGAGTGGTGAAATCCCAAACCAACTGGTAGAATTGAACTCTCTGGGGGTTTTCAGTGTTGCACACAACAACTTATCAGGTAGTATTCCAGAACAGAAAGGCCAATTTGGAACTTTCATTGAAAGCAGTTACGAGGGGAACCCTTTTCTCTGTGGACCAATACTTCATAAAAGTTGCTCCAAAATCAATTCACCATCAACAATATCAGATGACGAAGGAGAAGATAGTTTTCTAGACACATATGTTTTTCGGGTGAGCTTTTTGGCTTCTTATATAGTTATGTTGTTAACAATTGTTGTTATCCTTTACATAAATCCGTATTGGCGAGGAGCTTGGTTTTCTTTCATTGGGAAGTGCATCACCACTTGCCGTTACTCAACTGTGGGCAATCTTCTTGGGTATTACATCTTTAGAAGATGTGTTTAGATGAATTTTAGGGAGTATTTTGTTAGTTTTGCATTTTGAATAAAGCTCTTGTCTTTGTGGTAAGAAAGCTTAAGTCTGTCTTGTTTGCTTTATTTTTGTATACAAATATTCAATTATCTAGTCTTTCTTCTTTTTTGAAATTTCGATGGTTAGAGTTGTGTGATCAAATTCTTATTAAAGAAATAAAGTATAAGTAACAAGATAAAGTTTTTCAACCTATAAATAAACGTAATCGATTTCTCTTGTAATCATTCGAATTCGATATTAGTGAATCGATTTTTTCACGTAAAATCTATGTGTTCTATTTTTCAATTTTTTTGCTATTCATTGTCACTATGGACACTTAATTTTAACATTGATTATTATCATAATTCTTTGAATAAAATTAAATTGATTAATGGAGCACTCACAATTATTTATAAATTTTATGTTTCGAAAACTAATGAATGCTAAAAGAATAGTGAGTTATTAAAGAGAAGTTATATGATAATGGGTATTTTTAAAGTAGTGGTTTAGTAGAAATAAATGGTTTTTATAAAAATATTATATAAATAATTAAATTTTATAGTTATTCTTATTTTTACATAAAATAATAAATATGATTTTTTAATCTTTCATAATGATTGATTAAATCATGACACCAGTTAAATTAATCGATTTTATAATAGTAGAGATGAAATAATTACTACAAAATTAGACTTGATTCGAATGAAAACTCTATTCTTCTTTCCCTCTCCAAATTATTTAGTGTTAAATATCTTTGCTGAATTATTATTTTTACTACTTTATTCAAAGAATAAAAAGAAAAAATCGATAAAAGAATCAAAATAGAAATTGTCACTTGAAAAAAAAAATAAGGACCTTATCCCAGCTGAGAGCATATCTCTATTATCTGTTACTGTGGGCTCCATTAAGCTGTAGGATAAGTGGGAAAAGAGTATATCCTTCTGAAAATTCATAATTAAATTTTAATTTTTTAATTAAGGTATTAGATTTGATTCGATAAAATTTTATAATTTTTATGAAGTCAACTTTGAAATTAGAGTTAAATCACATCCATAAAATCATATTTAATAAATCAAACATAAATTTAAACAAAATCACAATTAACACCAAATTTTTATTAAAAATCATAAAAAAATTTAAACCTAATATTTGATAATAGTAATTAATAGGAGGGAAATTCTGATAACCCAAATTACACGATATTAAGTCCATGTCGCACTTTTGGTTGAAATGTCAACTACGAAAACCAAGCACTAACCGGAGTGTTCAACAAGTTTATACATCTTAATTAAATTTATTATTACTATGTTAAATTAATATTTCAAAATTTAATTTAATTAGAGTATATTATTTATTAAGATAATGTAGAAATGAGGGTATTTGTTTTGCAAATAAACTATGTTTAAAATGATGCTTGGATATGTGGTCACAATTTCAACCACAAAACTAGAAGTGCATAAATTATAAAGATGAACATCGAGATTATTTATGCAGTTCGACTTCAGTCTACGTCTGTAGGGTTTTACCTAGAACAATGTCTCACTATCTTTCTCACAGTATAGCCAATTATTTAAGTTCTAACAATTGCTTAACACTCATCAATTTAGCGATCTCACCATTTTACAAAGACTAAATCACTCTCCTTCTAAGCTTCCCTCTCGAAAGCTTAGTTTTGGAACTCAAGAGACTCTCTTGATTGCTTACAGAAATAATGCACACATAAACAATTCCTTAAATAAATTTGTGCTCTATCAAGTTCTTAATCTCTTCATTGTCTCTTAACTTAGACAAAACTTAAGTTTATATACTACTAAGTTTTGTTTACATAAGAATTACAATCTAATCACTTCCCAAGGCTAAAAATCAACCTAAGATATTATTTCCATAAGAGTTCTAATTCAACCTAATACCTTTAAAATATGAAAAGTGACTTTCCTTGTTTGACAAATATTCTACGTAGGGTCATAAGAAACCAACCTTCAATTCAATTCCAACCCAATTGATCTTCATGTTATAGGCTTTTTTCATCTAAATATCTTCAAAATCAATAGCCCAAAACTTTTGTTTTATTATAAATTTTTTTAATAATAAATCAATACAACAATTATAAAAAAAACTTCACACATTCATATTTTTATTTTGTCGATTGAGTTTTAGTTCGGTTGGTATTGACATTATTGCTAATAAAAGAGGATGTGAGTTCGAAACGGTTTATCTTTCTATTTAAATGTTGAGAAGCGATTAAAAATATTTCTAAATATTGTATCAATTCTTTACCACATTATATAATGATAACATACAAATTTTTTTAAAAAAAATGTACTCGTATTGCATGCAAAACCAAGCAAAAAAAAAAAATCCTTCATCTCCATAACTATTCTTTCTAATTGTCTCTAAAAAATATTAAATTTTCAAGAATTAAAATTGTGTAAATATACATTCGCTATCAAATTTCAAAGGTATTTCCAAACCCAGTGTGACCGTCACAAATTAGTGCATAGAAGATTTTTTCTCCCACAAAACTAAAATTTTCTACACGATAGAAACTTTCTTGGTCAAACAAGTTGGATTTGGGTTCACCAATAACTTAATAATCTATACTAACAACAAAACATGTTATCAAATCCGATTCAATTCGAAAAATTAGATAAAAATTTATATTTTAAATTAAATAGTTCGAATTAATCGAGTTATTTGGATCAACTCGAATAAAAAATCAAAATTTTCAATTTAACTCAAATATGAATTACACAATTCGAGTTATCCAAAAATCCGAATAAGAAAAGATAAAACTATATCGTTTTGATTAATGTTTACCTATTAAATTAAAAGGTAAAATCATTATATTGTTTATGTAGTTAAATAATCTTGGACTTCGTTTACTAATCAACTCGATTCTCTTGAATACTCATGAAACAAGTTAATGTGCCTTTTTCTTGGGGCCATAAGGACGACTTGGATCATGATTGCACATTTTCTAAGTCTGCATTTTTGTTAATTAGGAAAGCTGATGGGCATCTCCACTAAATTTCCACCCACAACAATATTCGTATTAATTTGTTTTTCTCAATTTAGCATCATCGTGTGTTTTGGGTAAATGCATTCAACTACTGAATCAAATAATTTTGGTTATTTACAAGGACGGATTTCATATCAGTTAACAAAATATTTCATACATTGGATATTCAATACCTTCACTTAAGCAGCTTTTAAATTTAAATTTTTTTAGCACAAGTGATAATAAATTCAAAGGATGAATAGATATGAAAGGTAGTTGCCCAAATCTCGACTCTGTTAATAAAAATATTAATCATGTTTTAAGACCAATAATTAAGTTTATTTGCTATTTTTCTTTTCTCAGATTTGGATGCATTTACTAACATTGACTTCTGCGTCAATATCAAGTTTATTCGCCAAAATCTCTGTCGCCATGAACGTCACCCACTCATTCTATGTTTATAAGCTGGTTGGCTATCGATTTTCATATTTCTACATGATGGAAACTTTTGAATTGTCATTTTGGCTATTAGTTAAGAGGGGATGAGGAATGGGTTTTCCAAAATTGATGTTTATATTAGTTAAGAGGGGATGAGTGATGATTTGATTTTTTCAAAAAAAAAAATTAAGTGATATGAAATTAAAAGATGAGTAGGATTTGATTTTTATACTAAAAATTAAATTGTATTTTATTCCTTCTATTAAAAAATGAACAACCTAATTTTTATTTGATAAAAAAAATGGACAAATTTAATTGAGTAAATATGGGTAGGAATGGGTTTTTTTTTTTTTTTTAAATCCGATGTTCATTAATTGAAAGGAAGAAAAAGGTTAAAAAAAAAAAAAATCGTTGTGCTGTACAACTTTAAAATTTCCAAGGCACCGGTTACTCTCACCATTCACTTGTTAAGCAGATATTGGTTGTGACAGGCGGTGCTATGAAAACGTCTGAAAAAATTCGGAAAGTTTAGATACTTAGAATGATCCAATTGAAGAATATAAATTAAATCGACAATTGTATGCATAATATAATATTAGTAATTGCATTTAATCAAACTTATTTAACTACTCGCATTGCGTGCAAAACTAAGTGAAAAGACCTAAGTTTTCCACCAATTGAATTGCATTACATGCCAACCCTAGTTTTGCCCCAGAAAGAAAAAAAAAAACTTTCAAAATCTAATGATATACATATAAAACCAAAACCAAAACCAAAACCTAAAATTTCCAAGAATAAGAGCAAACTGAAGACTTAAAATTTCCATTAATAAAACAAAAATCAAAGAAGTAAAATTTCCATGAATAAAACGAAAAATGAAGACCTAAATTTTCCATTAATAAAGCCAAGTCAACACTAACTTTGTTCAAGTATAAGAAGGGCATAATCCAATTCAGAAGAAAGCCAGATGAAGAATTTTATAGCCCCAACTACACGATTTTATGTCCACCTCTCACTTTTCTTTTCTTTTTTTAATTGATTGAACTTCTAACTTATCTCCTCGCATCAATCTAAAATAAATATAGCCATGTATTTAAGCTAAGAGTTGACCCAAATTCAAGAATTGATGAAACAAAGGGAATGCAATTAATTTTGTGGTCCATTCCTACAATCATCTTTTCCTCACGAATTTCCACCACGTAATTTGCAGCAACCTTATCTTATATCTATACAAGAAATTCGTTGGTTTTCTTTTTTCTTTTTTTTAAAAATTAACTTTTTATTTGTTATTGAAAACATTAATAAAAATGTGTCAACAGGGCCTTATCATCATAACACATAAAACATTCAAATCTAGTTAAACTAATTCGATTGATTTGGATTCAAAATTTTAAAAACTCAGAATGTTTTGGTTTGATATCGTTTTACTTCTACTTTAAAAAATCTGTATCATACTCATGACTTAGAGTAAGGATATTATCAATTTCATTCCAAATCCAATTAATTACAGCTTCTCTGATAAAAAAATAATTACAACTTCTAAATGAAGCAAAAATGCTGAGAACGATTGTTTTGGTCATACTTATGACTTAGAGGAGCACAAGTCTTTTGAGGAATTAATATTATAGATTATTTTACATGACTGAGAATTAGTGGGGATGTGATGTCATAGGCCCTGCTTGTATATAAATAAGGAAGTTTTGATCAAGGCTTCTTCAAATCATATTGATATAGAAGTTAAAAGTAGCATAGAGTTGAGAGAGAGAGATGATGGCGACCAAATGGGTGTGGTTTATGAGGATGGCGGTGATGAATGCGTTGCTGCTGTTAGAAGGATGCAGGCGGTGCGCTACTAATGCTTGTTTGGAGCAGGAGAGAATGGCTCTCTTGCATCTCAAACCTTTCTTCATCAATCATTATAATGATCTGAGCAGTTGGGATGAAGCGAAGAATTTAGATTGTTGTGAATGGGAAAGAGTTGAGTGCAACACCACCACTAAGCGACTCATAGGACTCTTCCTTCATTCTTCTATAAGCAGAAAAGTATTAAAAGATCAATATCGATATCTCAATGCTTCTTTGTTTCTTCCCTTTGTGGAACTGAAGAGCCTTTATTTATCAGGAAATGCCATAGCTGATTGTGTTGAAAATGAAGGTCGTGCTTTTAATTTGCTCTTAATTTCATGTATTATTATTCTATTACGAACAAGTTTCCAACATTAGTACTCACTGTTAATTTACAATTACTTATTATTTATTTAATTTTATTCACTAACCCATTGTTTATATTTAAAAGAACACTCTTGCAGGTTTTGCAAAGCTATCATCCACATTGAGTAATTTGGGGAGCATTGACTTAAGAGACAATTGCTTGAATGATAGCATTCTGTTATCCCTGAGTGAGCTATCATCTCTTCGATATTTAGATCTATCATACAATCGAATCGAAGGATCAAGTCATTCAAGAGGTAAATTAAGTATGGTCCAGCGTTAGTTTTCATCTGTATTGTGGCGTTTGACAGTGATTTACTGAGTTCGGTTTTCATTTCTTTTTATCCCCTGTAATGTAACTCTGCTAAAATTTCCATATATCTGAGAAAGCAAAAACAATTAACAGGTAATTTTGATATATATCAGGTTTCCAATGGCTTTCAAGACTCACCAAATTGGAAATTCTTGATTTAAGTGGGAATTCTTTGAAGAATAGCGTTCTTTTCCATATGAGAAATCTTTCATCCTTGAAGGCTTTAAGTTTGGGAGATAATCAGTTGGAAGGAAGGCTGGTTCATATTCAAGGTAGACTGATTTTATTTGTTTCTTTTTAATTTTAAAATAAATTCATGTTCAAGGCAAAGTTGTTGCAATATAACTGATCAATACTCTCGATTGAATTTCAGAATTGAGTAATTTAACAAAATTGAAAGCATCTCAAACAAAGGTATAAGTATAGTATTTATATATTGAATAAATTAAGTTTTAAAATTAAGTGATATTAATTACAGAAATAATTCTTGTTGTTACCATAGATGAAACACCACTGAGGCTAACAAATTTGAAGGAACTTGATTTGACTCGTAATCTCTTCCGGAATGATACAATTTCCTTTCTTAAAGGACTTTCAAACTTAAAGTCCTTATATATGAGTGATAACAGTCTGCGAGGCTCGTTAGATATTAAAGGTACTAAAGCTATACTCTTGTTTTCTTGATATTTCTTTTTAATAATTGTTTTAAATTTGTAGATTCACATTTCACATTTATGGGTTTTTTTCCTCAAATAAATTAAACTTATATTATTAAAACCCATAAAGGCCAAGTTGCTACAACACCACTTAAACAAATCCATGAGATGAAAACACACCAGGCACCAACATCAACCACAAACAGCCCCTTTTGAAACTCCATACATCCTTTGCCAAGAAACAGTAGTCAAGAGTCTACTTAAAGGACATGGATTTCATAATAACCCAACCCAACATAGTCCAAAAATCCATTCCTACTTTTACCCATCAACCAGATCAAACTACTCTGGCTAGGGCATCCACCCTTCCTTTCACTGCTCTTCCAATCTTTCTTTCCCAATTTCAAAATCTTGCTTCTAAATTCCCACATCTCTTCCTTCTCATTCACTATCCCATGCAAAAATAGTCACACAATTCGACTCAACAACGAGACTTTGTTGTTCACAGACACACCCCATCACAGATTTACCAACACATGTTTAATGGCCACCAACTTTTGCAAATCCCTGAAAAATGAACTCCTTTGTCAGGCACATCAGCACCACATTCAGGGATTTTTAATCTTCATTTAGAATTTTAGGTTTACTTTTTCTGTTTTCATTTCATTCAACTCATTCAAGTATTCAGTAGATTTTAAAATTACTAACAAAATGCTTATTTGAATTGAGCTTGGATACATATAGGATTGAGTAATTTGACAAACTTGAAGGTACTCGATTTAAGCTTTAACCAAATTGAAAGCTTTCAATCCTTCAAAGGTATGCATTTATATTTGATGACTTAACTAAGTTCTTACATCTAATTAAATTTTATGTTAATCTTTTTCAGTGATGAAATTATGTAAATTTTTTTTAGATGATGATAGAAAATTGGAGTTGACTCACTTGGAAGAGCTTGACTTAGATTACAATATCTTCAATACTAATGTATTTGCATCCCTTAACAAGCTTTCAAATTTGAAATCTTTGAGCATAAGTGGCAACCAATTGAAAGGACCAATAGATATGGAAGGTAAAGTTATTACTTTTTTGCTGCCAACATTTTGACTATGTTAAGAAGAATACAATCATGTTTTAAGACGTTATAATGAAGTTTATCTATTATTTTTCTTTTTCTAGATTTGGGTGCATTTACCAACTTAAGGGAATTATATATGCACAACAATGAACTGAAAGATTTTGTGATCCACAAAGGTATCATTTATTTATTTATTTATTCAAATTGAGAGGTTTAGTTTCAAATCTCAAATTTTATAAGAATAGTTATTGTTTTATATTTTAATTGAGAGGTTTACATTCAATTCTTTGATTTTCTGAAAAAAGAAATGAAGTTCAAGATAGTAATAATATATATTGCATTTGTAGTATGATTAGGAATTAAAGTATTTTGAAAATGCGCAATTTCAAAATATTTGTGTTTATAATTATTTGTTTGAATAAATATATTTTTTTAGCATAGCTTAATCTACAGTTTTACGAGATAAAAGAAAACTATAGATTGAAGAAGAATAGTGATGGTAAAAATTAAAAAAATTCATATATGAATAAAAAAATATGTAATAAATATCATTAATAATCCAAAAATAAATATAAATATTAGATTTAAATAAAAATAATATTAGTTTAGTTTAAATTTTTCCTATTTTATTATAGAACCATTGATTTAAATAAATGAGATTTTGAAGAATTTCCAAAAAATTATGTAGGTGAAATTTATATAGAGAATTTGAGATGCTCAAAGTCTCTTTTGGAATTCATAAATTTTAAAATTTAAAATGATGTGTTTTGACATTTTTAGGGCAAGGATTTAGTGCTTTAAATTTTTTTATTTAATATGGTGAATTTTAAGGCAGTTATCAAAAGAGTCACTATTTTCATTTCGTTCATAGAAAATAAATGATTGAGAGAATCAAAAGTTATTTATCTCAATGATGTTTTCACACATGGAAGCATTTCCACTTAATTGAGGTTTTTTCATCAATTATGAACTTTTTTTCTATCATATTGTTATCTAATATCTCTTGTCATTGCTTAGAATCAAATGTGTCGAGCAATGTGGAGGAAATATATCTTGACTATTCTAGCCTTAACACCAACATTTTGCAAAGCATTGGAGCATTCGCTTCTCTTAAAACATTGTCTTTATATGATTGTGGACTTATTGGTCCCTTGCCTAATCAAGGTAAATAATTTTATGGCTCAAATTGAATTCTTTATGAACTATTTTGTTTAGTAAGACTAAATTTAATTAGAATTTCTTCCATGAATTTATAAATTTTTCAGGATGGTGTGATTTAAGGAACCTTGAAGTATTGGATGTGAGTGGGAATGCACTTGAGGGGATGCTTCCTCATTGTTTTAATAACTTGACATCTCTTCGCGAGTTAGGTATTTCAAGAAACCATTTTCAAATTTCACTTTCATTCGCACCATTTTCAAACGTCAAGGTCTTCTGGAGTAATGAAAACAAGATGGTAATGGAACCTTCCTTTTATACCTCAGTCTCAAAGTTCCAATTGGAAGCCATCAGTTTGTCGAAGTGCATAACATCTCAACAACTCAGTCTTAAACTTCCTACCTTCCTTTACTACCAATATGACTTGAGATATGTGGATCTTTCTCATAACAATTTCAGCGGAACATTCCCAACTTGGTTGCTAGAAAACAACACAAAGTTAGGAGTTCTCATCTTGAGGGGTAACTCTTTCACAGGTCGTCTCTCATTTTCGTCAGCTCTTAATTCTAATATATCTTTCATTGACATAACTGACAACAAATTACAAGGTCAGATTCCATCAAATATATGTTCAACTTTTCCACATTTGAGGCGGTTATTCTTATCCAAGAATGCTTTTGAAGGTAATATCCCACTTTGTTTAAGTGGCATGAAGGATTTATTAGTTTTAGATCTTTCAAACAATCAATTGTATGGAAAAGTACCAGAAGAGTTGATCACAAAAGGCTCACTGACCATTTTGAGACTATCAAACAACAACCTCAGTGGAAATGTAGTTCCTGTGATTCTCAACGCAAATGGGGTACAAAATTTATATTTGGATGGAAATAATTTTTCAGGAGAGATGACAAATGTTGATGTGTCTACTTTTGAGTTTCCGAATTCACTAAGAGATATTGATCTTAGTAACAACAAGTTGCATGGAAAGCTCCCAAGATGGATAGGGAATGCATCATTATTGTTGAGATTAGCTTTGTCCAACAATGGTTTCGAGGGTTCTATTCCAATGGAATTTTGCAACTTGAATGGGTTGGAATTTTTGGACCTTTCTCAAAATAATTTATCTGGCTCTATACCGTCATGTTTTAATCCACCATCCATAGAGCATGTCCACCTCCACGGAAATAGACTAAGAGGTCCACTACCAATTGCTTTTTATAATAGCTCTTCGCTAGTGACGTTAGATCTCAGAGGAAACAATTTGACAGGTAGTATTCCAAAATGGATTGACACAATTTCTTCTTTGAGTGTTCTTCTTTTGAAAGATAATCATTTTCACGGAAAAGTTTCAGCTCAGTTATGCAAGTTGCATTCTTTAAGCATCATAGATCTTTCTCAAAATATGTTTTCTGGTCCTATACCTTCTTGTTTGGGAAATTTATCTCTTCCAATGCAAGGGAATAAGACTCTAAGTACTGGGTATTATATTCCACCTATAGGAGAGGATGAATCACAATCCATTGTGATGAGAAATTTGGGGTGGGATACAAATCCTTACTATCCTGGTAGCTACGTAGAAGAAGTAATAGAGTTCACAACAAAGAGTGGATTCTATTCATACGGGGGCACCATCCTTGCATATATGACCGGGATTGATTTATCTTGCAACAACTTAACTGGTCATATACCACCAGAAATAGGGAACTTAAGTGAAATCCATTCTTTAAACTTGTCCCACAATAAGTTGACTGGAGTTATACCCTCATCATTCTCAAAACTACACCAAATTGAGAGTTTGGATCTTTCTTACAACAACTTGAGTGGTGAAATCCCCGATCAGTTGGTAGAGTTGAACTCTTTGGAGGTTTTCAGCGTGGCATACAACAACTTGTCAGGTAGTATTCCCGAACCAAAAGCTCAATTTGGGACCTTTATTGAAAACAGCTACGAGGGAAACCCTTTTCTTTGTGGAGATATACTGCATAAAAGTTGTTCCAAAACCGATTCACCATCAACTACATCAACTGTACCAAAAGATAAAGGAGAAGATGGTTGGCTAGATACTTATGATTTTTGTGTGAGCTTTTTGGTTTCTTATGTAGTTGTGGTGTTGACAATTATTGTTATCCTCTACATAAATCCATACTGGCGAAGAGCTTGGTTTTCTCTCATTGGGAAATGCATCACCACCTGTCGTTACTCAAATGTAGGCAATTTTCTTGCTTATCACGTTTTCAAACAATGTGTTTAGCTACCATGGAGATTTCAACAAATTTGGTTGGTATTGTGATTTGATTTCCCCACCTAATTGTTTTATTATGCTAAGTTATTTTGTATGATGTTATATTTTACATAGTTATTCATAACCATCAAATTTAAAAAATAATTAATCTTTTGATATCTTCTTGGTATTATGCTTTAATTCACGATGTATTTTACGTAATGTGTTATAGCAATTCAAAGGAAAAAAAATAAGTGATTGTCTCATTTTTGCGTAACTTGTTAGACGTTTATATAAATTTTACATGTTAATAATTCGTTGTAAGTAAATTTTGACATGTTCATATTTTTAATTCATAATAATTTTATTATTTATAATATGACATGTTTTAATTATTTTTAATATTGTGTCATAGATTTAGCTCACTCCATGAGTTATATAATTTTGATGATATAATAATTCAATTAACTCTAAATTCATTTTATTTTTTGTATAACTTCATTTTTTAATAATTTAATCTTCATACCAATCATAAATTAATCTAAACTTATTTTACTTTTTTGTTATAAATTTGATTTTTTTTTAATAATTGAATCATCATAACAATCATGAATTAATATAAATATTCTGTTCAGTGAAAAAGTTAATATGATTTTGTTCATATAAATAGTATAATTATACTTTTAGTACTTAAATTTGACTTCAATTTTTAATTTAATATCTATTTTTTTTGTTCATATTGATATTTGAATTTAACTTCCGTCACATTTTTTAATTCATTTTGTAACTCCGTTAATATACATGACAAGTACATCAAGTTATGACATGACACAAGTCACATTTCTAAACTTAACTGGTTCATATTTTAACAAGATTACAAAAAATAAAAATAAAAATGGGAGAAAAGTTAAATTCGAGTACTCATGTGAAAAAATATCATTTTATATATTAAAATCAAATTCAAGTTCAAAAAAATATATAATTATTCATATATAAATTTAATTTGATTTAAAATTTACCTCATTTAGCGCGTGAATATAAAAATGATTTTAAGGATAATATAATATTTGAAATATAATAAGTTGAATTATTAAATGTATTACATGCATAGTTTCTATTTAAACAAAAGATATTAAAACAAAATTGATTGTTTTTTTGGTAATTATTTTTAGAGAAAAATAAAATAATTAAATTGAATTTATCAAAATACCCACTTTTATTCCATAATTAGTTTTAAATGATTCTTATTTCAAGTCAAATTTGAGAAATAATCTTTCAGTTAAACTCTATTTATTTGTTTGAGTCAAATTCTTATTAGTCTAGATTATTCTATTATTATTTGACTTAAGAATTTAGCCTATAAATAGGCTCTTTTACAATATTAGATATATAACCCATTAGAATTTAGAACTCCTAACACTTTTGGTGAATTTAGTATTTATGTTTTGAGAGTTCTTTGTTTTCGGGTTTTTGGGGTTTAGTTTTATCTTCATCTTTTGTACTCTTCATTCTTTTGCCATTATAGTAAAATTATCTATGCCCGTGGTTTTTTATCCTCTTCAGAGGAGTTTTTTCACGTTAAATTTGTGTGCTTAATCGGGTCGATCCCAACACTGTTTATGGGATCTAAAAGCTCAACTAACAATGCACCCAATTTTTTACTCAAGAATATGCTTGATAAGTGTTAAAAGTAACATGTTTTAGTCTCATTCTTAATGCGTTTTTGGATGATTAATCTATTTAAAATAATAAATTTTATGTTCATAATTTGGGAGCGAAAGGAGTGAAAAACAAGCGAAAACCGGACAAAAAGAGCATATTTTAGGAGCCACACGAGCTGGACACATGACCATGGACTAAATTGAAGATAAAAAGGAAAATTTGGGGCAAAAGTGTGAATGTGGAAGAGTTAGGAAGAGATTT
Source organism: Kokia cookei (assembly GCA_039519145.1). NCBI lineage: Eukaryota > Viridiplantae > Streptophyta > Magnoliopsida > Malvales > Malvaceae > Kokia > Kokia cookei. The sequence goes on along the minus strand of CM076901.1, from coordinate 2,343,930 downwards.
ACTAGATATAAGACTTTATTTAAATTTAAACTTTATTTTTTAGGATTAATATTTAGGATTATTATTATTATATTGTTTATATTTATCTTTTAGGCTTTATAATTTAGAGTTTAATTTGGATCCAATTAGGGAATTATTGTTTAGATTTAATTCAAATTATCTTTTTAGAATTTAATTTGGATCCAACTAGAGTTTTTTTTATATATTATAAATAGGAGATAGAGTGATATGAGAGGGCACTTTCAATTTTCTACAAAATCCTCCATTCCCCAAATCCTAGCCGTCAGAGATTATTGAAGGAAACAACTGAAGAAACACCATAGAATCCGTCTTTGAAGCAGATTTTCACAAAGATTGAAGACCTCTTTCTAAATTCTTTTGATTTTACTATGAGTTTTTCCTCATCTTGTGGTTATATTGTTTTTGAGATTTTTCCATTTATTAGCATGAACTAAATTCCTAAATACCTAGGGAAGATGAACCCTAAGATGAATTCTGTCATTTGATTTTTGATTTTACGCAATAAATACTTAGATTTTGCTCTCAATTATGTATGCTTAATTCTTGATTTAGTATTCTTGAGATATTAATTCTTGTTTGATGTGCTTAAATCAGAGGAGGAATAGGCTCTGTTTAAGAGTAGATCTAGCATAATTGAGTGGAGTTGCATTCAATCCTAGAAATAGGACGACATAAATCTACCGGATTAGAGTCAAATCTAATAGGGGAATCCATAGATCGAATTAATGCGGCAATAGGGGTTTTAATTAGAAAGAAATTTCAATTAATCAACCTAGAGTCAGTTGCTTTTATGCTTGAATAGAGGTATTAGCATAATTTAGGGATTTCTACAGAACAAAATACTAAGTGAATAAATTGCTTAATTCAAAATGATAATGGCAGATAAAATCTAGGTGAAATCTTTCCTGGGTATTGTTTGCTTCTTGGTATAAAAATACTTATTATTTCTTGCTTTAATCTTTGACGCACTTTTTATTAATTTAGTTAAATTAGTTTAAAACAGTCACTTTATTCAACCGGTTAGATAATAGGAAGACAGTTATTACTAGTACTTTTGGTTCTTGTGGGAACGATATTTGTGCTTACCGTAACTATACTATTAATTGATAGGTGCACTTGCCTTAGTCATATTTTTAGTTAAGTTTTGACTGCATCAATGCTTGTCATCATAAATCTGAAAAATTTCAATCTAATTAACATCATGATTCTATAAAAAAAAAAAGAAAAAAGTGTGATCCTTTTTTAAAGCCTTTTTTTTCTTTAATGAAATGGGATTGGGAAAAAATCAGATTGTCTATTCATAATGTAATAAGTAGCTAATTATAGTTGATCCTACAAAATCAAAATTAATTTAGGTATTTCTATATTCTGAAGAATGGAAAGACCTTAGAAGCTCCTTCTAATTTGCAACAACAAACTCGTTACACCCATGAAATTCAAAAGATTATGCAATCGTTTTATTTGGGCCAAGGTAGCAATTTGTTTTGTATCATGCGATTGGAAGTTTATTTAGGGTGGCAATGTCAACTAATTTTATATTCTTTTGATCAAATTGATTATTTACAGTTGCACAACTAGCTTGGCGGTCAAGGGTTATTTGTCCAATGCTCCCGTCTTAGTACCACCAATTCCTGATAAACTGTTATTCCTATACTTGGCGGTCTTTGAAAATTTTATGGGATGCGTACTAGGCTAACACAATGAGTTTGGAAAGAAGGAAAGGGTGATATATTATCTCAACAAGAAATTTACCGATTGTGAGACTTGATACTTGCCAATTGAAAAATTATGTTGCGCTCTAGTTTGGACCACGCGAAGATTAAGATAATACATGTTGTACCACACCACTTGGTTAATCTCAAAACTAGACCCTCTGAAATACATGAAGGAGTTAGCCGCATTGAATGGAAGATTGGCTAGGTGGCAGATCTTGCTTTCTGAATTTGACATAGTCTATGTCAATCAAAAGGTAGTAAAAGGGAGTGCGATAGCAGACTTCCTAACTAGCAGGACTTTAGAGGACTATGAGCCAATAAACTTCGACTTCCCAAACAAGACTTTAATATATGTTGCAACCACTGAAAAGGGAACCACAGTAGAATAGCCTTGGAGATTAAATTTTGATGGAGCTTCAAACGCCATAGGTAATGGAGTTCGGGTAGTCTTGGTATCACTAAAAGGAGACCACTATCCTTTCACCAGTAAACTCGATTTTAATTGCACAAATAACATGGCAGAATACGAAGCATGTATCATGGGAATCCGTGCAGCCATAGAACGGGGATTCAAAGTTTTGGAGATATATGGAAACTCCGCACTAGTAATCTATCAACTCAAAGGAGAATGAGAAACGAGAGATTCTAAGCTAATTTATTACCGAAAGTTGGTTCTCAAGTTAACCGAGTTTGATGATGTCACATTCCGTTATCTTACACAAGAAGAAAATCAAATGGCAGATGCTCTTACCATTTTGGCCTCGATGATTAAAGTAAATAGACCAAAAGATATGAAACCCATTCAAATGAGCATATATGAGGCTCCAACTCATTGTTATGATATTGAAGAAGAAGAATAGGAAAGGGATGACCACCCATGGTACCAAGATATTCTTCAGTATGTATAAGATCGCAAGTAACCCGAGCAAGCTTCTGAAAATGAAAAAAGGACATTGAGAAGACTTGCCAATGAATATGTCCTAGATAGGGAAATCTTGTACAAAAGAAGAAAGGATAAGGTGTTACTAAGATGTGTCGACGTAGTTGAAGATAGAAAGATCTTAGAAGAAGTTCACGAAGACATTCGTGGGACACAATGGCATGCAAATAATGAGATTTGGGTATTACTAGTCTACCATGGAAGGGGATTGCATCAATTATGCTAAGAGGTGCCATAAGTGCCAGATCTATGGAGATAAGATTCATGTACCTCCATCACACCTTCACGTCATGACTTCTCCTTGGCCATTTTCTATGTGGGGCATGGATGTCATTGGGTCAATTTCTCCAAAGGCTTCTAACGATCATAGATTTATCTTCGTGGTTATCGACTATTTCACCAAATAGGTAGAAGCACTTCTTATGCCAACGTCACGAAGTCTGCGGTTAGCAAGTTCTTGAAAAAAGAGATCATCTGTCGATATGGGACACTAGAGAGGATCATATCCGACAATGCCTTGAATTTGAACAGTAGCACGATAGTGGAAGTTTGCGAGCAATTCAAAATCAAGCATCACAATTCATCTCCCTATCGCTCAAAGATGAATGGAACTGCGGAGGCAGCTAATAAAAAGATCAAGAAGATCGTTGCAAAAATGACTGAGACCTACAAAGACTGGCACGAAAAACTACCATTTTCCCTCTTTGCGTACAGAACTTCAATCAGAACTTCTACTGAGGCAACACCATTCTCACTAGCATATGGTATGGAAGCAGTCTTACTTATTGAGGTTGAAATACCTTCTCTCCGAGTCTTGACTGAGTTACAGTTAGATGAGGCAGAATGGATTCAGGCCCGATATGATCAATTGAATTTAATTGAAGAAAAGAGGTTAAGAGCTATCCGCCACGTTCAGATGTACCAGAAAAGAATGATGTGAGCTTATGACAAAAATGTTCATCCCAGAGAATTCCATGAGGGAGATCTAGTTTTGAAAAAGATACTTCCCATACATAAAGACTTTCGAGGGAAAAAGATGCTCAACTGAGAAAGGCCTTATGTGGTAAAGAAAGCTTTCTCAGGAGGAGCTCTCATTCTAACAAAAATGGATGGCAAGGATCTGTACAACCCTATCAACTCGGACTCAGTGAAAAAATACTTCGCCTAAAAAAAGAAGATTGAGATGAAAACCCGTAAAGGGCATCTCGAAAAAAAAAGGGTCAAGATGAAAACTCGCAAAGAGCGTCCTGAAATCAAAAGAATTTTGAGTTGAAAACCGCAAAGCGCGACTCAAATTCAAGAATGGGTTTGAAGTGATCGTTTCTCTCAAATGTAACAAGATGGAGGAAAATTATAACTTGAAGCATAAACAAAGCACTCCAGGTCTTTTAGACACATATTTGGGCTCAGAATGATTCTCAGCGTCAGCTTAGAAAAGCTCATTTTGCGATATCTGGGGCATCTAATTGTCTTTTATTGTATACTTGGCAATTTCTTTACTAAAATTTGCCTCCTGTTGATTTTTTCTTTTGAATATTGTCTTCAATAGATTTCGACTTTATTCTTTTATAATCTCATTCGAGCATTTTGCATTTAAAATAATGGATAATGAACTAATAATATGAATCATAAAAGATCCATGAGCATTACTCTAGAATTTCCTAAATGGTACAGGGGCCCGAAACAGGACTACCAATTGGAAAACAAACTTGAAAACAAACAGTTCAAGCCAAGTCTAAAAAGACAAGGTGGTACGCTAGTGACAGAACTGCAACGGGTGACATACTATATCACTTCAGAGAATTGAATCTGACATTAATCATGCACAATCATTTAATTAGGGGCATGTAATTCATTCTGATCAAAGCATCATAAACAACTTGGCTTGCATAGAGGTCCATGAAAGCATATTCTACATGTTTGACAGGGAAGATCGAGGCCACAATGGAAAATCTAAAACCCTAGAGATGCGATGAGAAAGGTTGAGGCCGTAACAACGAACCCGGTACCTAAGAAGACGTGATGGGAAAAGTTGAGGCCGCAATGATAAACCCGGTACCATGAAGATTTGAAGGGAAGGATTGAAGCCGCAACGGTGAATCCGGTATCTTAAAAGATGTGATGGGAAAGGTTGAGGCCGCAATGGCGAACCTGGTACCATGAAGATACGAAGGGAAAGGTTGAGGCCGCAACAGCGAGCTTGGTACCTAAAAAGACGTGATGAGAAAGGTTGAGGCCGCAATGGCGAACCCGGTACCATGAAGATTTGAAGGGAAGGATTGAAGCCACAATGACAAATCCGATACCTTAAAAGATGTGATGGGAAAGGTTGAGGCTGCAACGGTGAACCCGATACCTAAGAAGATGTGATGGGAAAGGTTGAGGCTTCAACGGTAAACCCGATACCACGGAGATATGAAGGGAAAGGTTGAGGCTGCAACGGCAAACCCGATACCTTAGAAGATATGATGGGAAGGATTGAGGTCGCAATGGCGAATCCGATACCATGAAGATATAAAGGGAAAGATTGAGGCCACAACAACGAACCTGTCACCTTAAAAAAGTGACGGGAAAGATTGAAGCCATAATGGCGAATCTTATACCCTAAAGTCAAAAAGGAACAGATTGAAGAGGTAATGGTGAATTTTCTAGCTCGAAGCATCAGTAAATTAAATCAAAGACTATGGTGACGAATCTCAATCTCCTTGAAGTTGCAAATGAATTGAGTGAAGCTATAGTAGCAAATTTTGCCTTTTTGAAATTGCCTTAAGGCAAGATGGAATCACAATGCTGAAGACACAGAAATGGATGTAGTGAAGTCGAATGACCAATAAAGCGAAAGGCGGGCTGATTGAAGAAAGAGCATCAAAGAAACAAGACCTGACGAAATTGGGCTTCCTTTTAATCTTTGCCCTGTTCTAGTTACACGGTAACGAGTAAAGAGGGGTAGCTGTTGGAACCCAATTTGTCCGGGCCCAACTCAAAACCAAAAACCAAATAAATAAATTTTTAAATTTAAATTTATTTTAAATTTAAATGTCCAAAATCATATTACAAATTTTTTAGTCCAAATACCCTAAAACCCAATTTGCAAATTAGTCCTAAGCCCAAACCCTTGACCCATTACATTCAACCCAACAAACCTAAACCTTAAACTATGCCTAAATAGCCCAACACCTAAAACCAACAAGTGGATCTGCTGCTGCTCGCCCCACCCACTCACGTGCTGCCATGTCAGTAACACCACCACCATTTTCAACCACCGCTACCAACAAGTTGCACCACTGCAAGCCGAACCTGCAAAGAAGGAAAAGACAAGTAATTAAGTTGTAAAAGACAAAATAGAATGATTGTAATATTGGCTTTAAAAGCCGATTCCAAATCAGATTGTAATGTTTACATACCTTCGAGCATTTTTGAGAAATCAAACACAGACTTTTTTGAGCATTTGAAATCAATACACAACAGTGATTCAAATTTAACAGAAGTACGAAGCATTTGAAAATTAATCAAGCAAAGAGAAGATAGCAGATTCGAACAGCCAAAACAATATCGGTTATTGAGGTATATTTATTGTTTGTTTATTTATCATTCAAAGTTCGAAACATTTTGTTTTAAATATATTAATATATTTATACATTCTGCCATTTATTGTTATTATTTATTACTAAACTTTTTAATAAATACAATAAATATAATTAATAGTAAAAGAGAAGATCAAAAGGTTTACTTGACCTTGTAGTTGAAGCGTCGTCGTCGCAGCCGTGGTAGGATTTCGTCCGACTGTCGTTCACATTTGAGGAGAGACTCCGATAAGGGATTTCACCATTTAAAAAAAAAATAGAATATAAAAAAAGCAGATTAAAAGGGTATACAACAAATCGTCAAAGTTTTTTTAGTTTCGAACAGATCTGATATAGATCTTGTTTTTTTTTTATAAATAATAATGAAACAATAATAATAACAACAGCTTTTTAATCAAAAAGGAAGGTATAACCTAAAAAAGAAAAACATATTTGAAAAGAGAAAAGAAATAGAAAAAAAAAAAACTCTTTTTAGAGAAACAAAGAGAAATTCGAAACTGATTTTGCAAAAGAGAGGAAAAAGGTCAAAAGATTCGATTTTTTCGAAAGTTCTTCGCAGATCTAGGCTCAATCTTTCGATTTAGAGCCGAGATATGTTCAAAAAAAAAAGAAAAGGATGAGTTTTCGTACATGAACTGTCGAGGACGGTGGCGCGTGCGACGGGGACGCGATGGCAATACGACGGACCACAGAGGTCGAACGACCAAGGAACGGTCGAACATGAGAGTAGAGAGGAGAGAGTTTTGAGAGAAAAAATGAAAAGGAAAGGGTTTTTTTTTTTAACTGATGTTTAAAATGAAATTTTTTTCTAAAAATTTAGCCTTTTATAGGCTTTAGAAACGACACCGTTTTGAGGGCTGAGTTTTACCCCCAAAACGACGTTGTTTTGAGTCTTACCCATTTTCAGACTCGACTTGCTTCAGAGGTTCCGCGTGTTTTTGCTTTAGGGGTTATTTACCCATTTGGTATTTCCACTTTTTTTTAAATTTACAATCTCATCCTTTTTGTACTTTTGATTAATTTAAAATTTACCCAATAATTTTTGAAGTCTAGGAAGTTGTCACGTGTCTTTTTTTGGTTTATTTCTGCAATTTGTCCTTCCTTTTTTTATTTTGTTTCAATTTAATCCTTAATTCAAATTTTGATTTATTTTAAATGGGCCTAGAGATTTTAAATAAATTTTGAAGTCTAGGAAGCTGCCATGTGGCATTTTTGGGTTTATTGCATAAAAGCCCTTATTTTCTTTAAAAATAATATTTTGACCCCTAAACTTTTTTAAAATTACATTTTGTCTCTAAAATTCTCCAAACTTAAATTTTGGCCCCCAAACTTCTCCAAAATTACATTTTAACCCCTAAAGTTTTCCAAAATTACATTTTAACCCTTAAACTTCTCCAAAACTTCTCCAAAATTATGATTTTGCCCCGAACATCCAAAAATTACCATTTAGCCCCCAAATTTCCAAAAATCACATTTTAACCTCAAATTTTTCCAAAAGTTCAATTTTAATCCCAACTTTTCCAAAAATTTCAATTTTGAACCCTAAATTCCTCAAAAATTACATTTTCAACCCCAATTCCCTGAAACTTCATTTTCGACCCCTTTTTTTCCTTTTTCTTCGATTTTTGTATATAAATTTTAATTATTATTCTTCGTATTTTTAATTAATCCTGTTATCTGGTTTTGTTTCGTGTGATTTCGTGTTTCGTATATTATTAATCCTATGTTTATTTTCGCATTTGCTTATCTGTTTAATTGTTCTATTTTTTCCATTATTTTCACATTCGTATTTACACACTCATTTTTATCAAATCAAATTTATTCTCATCTTTTAAAAACACAAAATCGAGGTAATATTCCTTTATTTCGGATTTTGAAAAATTGTGCCTTAACTTACTAGGCGCGATTTTTCTTCAAACCGGAATAATCGAATACCCTTTTATAAGGTTTGAAATTGGCAATGAAAGAATGCTCGTTATTTTCAGATCTCGAAAAGTTATGTCCTAACTCACTGGACATGATTTTCTTCCTCGATCATTTTGAAATAATGAGAATTCCTCACGAAATTTGATTTTCTTTCTTAAACGTGTACATCAAATAAACCATGCATTTAAGGATCGTATTTTAAATTTTATTTGAGTTTTCAAATTTTTAACAAATCAAGACCATATAATAATCGACGTGGTACCAATTTTGGGCGTGTGAGGGTGCTAATCCTTCCTCACACGTAACCAACTCCCGGACCCATTTTCTGGATTTCGAAAACCAAAATATTTTTCAAAATGGATTTTAAACGTTTTGTGGTGACCCAATCACACTGAATAAAAAGATTGGTGGCGACTTCCATTTTTTTGATTTTTTAAAATATTTTTTGAAACTTGTTTGTTTTTAAAAATCACAGTTAAGTTGTGAGCAGTTATGGTTGGTTAATAGCAGTTACTCTACAGTTACTCTCTCTCACTTGTATAAATACATAACTTATTGTATAAATCTGATATGTTAATGAATTGAGTTTTACTCTTCATATGAGATTCTAATAGATGTTACAAACGATAATTAAATTGCTTAAATTTTTTTTAAGAGGGATCAATTTGCTTAATATCGAAATTGAGATGGACCAAAAAAGTATTTTTACTTATATAAACATAATAAATACAAAAAGAAAAGCTGAAAAGAAACAGAAAGAGGCCCTCCATCCAATCCCTCTATTTCTCCTTTCTCTCTCCATACTCTTCTCCTTTTTAATTTTTTCTCTTTTGCTTTACCAACTTAAACTCATGTCCATGGCAATACCAGTCCTAAAGCTACTATTGTTGTTCCTCCCGTTGCTAATAAACATCTTCTCGTTTGTTCAAGGCCAAACCTGGTGTGTGACTCGAAGTGATGCCAGTAGCCAAGCTCTACAAAATGCACTAGACTATGCATGTGCCTCTGGTGCTGACTGCACCCCTATACAATCAAATGGCCTTTGTTTCCTTCCAAATACAATCCAAGCTCATGCTTCCTATGCTTACAATAGCTACTATCAACGTAGGGCAAAGGCACCTGGTTCTTGTGACTTTTCTGGCACTGCCACTGTTGCTAAAACTGATCCCAGTTTTGTTCTTTAAAACGCTTCAATTGTGTTTCTGTCTTCTTCTTTTTGTCATTTTTAGTGGTTTTTAGAACTGGGTTTTTGCTTATTTTTTTGTTTTGATTTGCAGGTTATGGATCTTGTATGTACCCATCTCTTCAAAGGTATGCTGTATGCATGTTTTTTTTTTGGTCTTGAATTATTTAAAAAAAAAAAGGAATTATCTTTAAATATTATATGTGCAAAAATGAATTTGGGGTTCCACTATTTTGAACATTAGTACATTTCCTCCTTTTTCTTTTTTCCTTTTCTTTAATCGGTTTAGCTTTAGAAGGAATTTGGTCGAATTTCTTGAGTTTCACGCGTTCTTTTGATAGTAAATGGTAGCTGAGATTTACATTGCTCTTAGTACCTATGCTCTTTTCACTTTTGAATTTAGTCTCTTTATCCTATTAATTTATTAATTGAAAATTTATTGTTAGCATAGTGAAAAAACCAATATAAGAAAATAGAGGATGAAGTTTCTAGAATTAAAGAACCCGTGTGTTGATTTTATGGTCAATGTATTTACTGCTCCAAATATAGTATAGATTCAAGTCACGCTAATCATATTGTTATTAGAGCTTTGCCCTCTTGTAATTCACCAAAAAAAATAAAAAAATAAAAATGAGAGTACTACTATGATAAATGACTTCTTAGAAGTTTTTATGTTACAACCAATTTATGTTCAACGTTTATTGGGTCAAGTAGCAATAAGTTTGATATTCTTTAAATGAAGTCTTGAGTTCGATTATTATAAATATAGAAAATTATGTTCAAAGAAATCACACTTCGAAAGAGAGTATAACCTTACTCGATTTTAGATTTAATTGAAAGGTAAATTACACTTAAAATTATTAAATTATTAGTAAGTTTATATTTTTGTCATTCAACTTCAAAAAAATTATAAAATGATCATTGAACTACTAAAAAATTTTCATTTAATTCACTGGATTGTTAAAATCGCTATTATATGACCTTCTTTGTTCGCTAGCCGAACCTCTCTTTTATTTTTTTTAAAAGAACCCTTAACAATTCAATAAATTAAATAGAAACTTTCAAATAGTTTAGTGACTTAAATGAAAACTTTTGAATAATTTAATAATCATTTAAAAAAACCCTTGTGGCTTGTAAGAGGATCAAAGACAGAAAAACAAAAAGGCACGAAATAAGATATTGTTTAAATCCTATTTAACAAACACGAATCAACTTTGCATAATCCTTTGATTCTCAAGGGGGTGTGAGCCTTTCATGTTGATGTTGTAATTGAGTAGATGTCTGACACGTGTTTCTCGGCATGATCTCTAACCGTCCACTTTCGTATCCTACATGCAGTCGTTACTTTGTGAAGGTTTACACCTTTTACGTTTCCAGGCTTATTTTTACGTCTGTTGGTCACTTCTTTGCTTGTAATGTTTTCCTACTGCCTTGTGGGACTTTTTCGACCGTTGGATGGGTACTCTTTTGTTGAAAGACATCCAACGGTTAAAAAACATTCTAGATATTTGGATACCGGAGTTGTACATTGTAGTTCGAGATCAGATCGAGTTTAGATTTAAATAAAAATTCGATTTTTCCGTCTGGATATATTTACTAAAACACTTAATTTTTATTTTTAAATTAAATCGAGTTTAAAACAAATTGAAGTAGGAGATGTAAATAAATCGAGTCCAAATTGAGGCCAGCAAAAACTCGTTCCGTCTCACCTTGTTGTCTTCTCTATCCATGGGCGCATTGCTGGGCTCCGGCCGAAGCTAATAGCCCCTTTTGCCTATTTTTTGAAAATTACCAACCAAATTGGATTCTATCATTATTTGTAGCTTTTGTCACTGTCATTTTATTTATTTGTAACAGCTCAAGTTATGAAATTTCCAGCACATCCAGAGGGACAGCTATGCCGAAAACAGGGTCTTGGAACAATCCGAATGTGCCAACTACGACAACCACACCGATCAATGGCGGAGGTGGCGGTCCGGGGCTAAATTACCCTGGACTCAACCCTCCATTTCTCTCTAGAGCTTCATTTGATAGTACAGTCAACACAAGCTCAATGTCTATCATGCTCTTACTTGTTCTATCATTTATTTTGCATCCAATATGGAACTTTTTAAACCTTGATGCATGACCCCAATGATAGGTAGAGGCGTTTTTGTTAGAAATTGAAGTCCTATTTCTTAGCTATTTATGGAAGGATGCTGGTGGTATCGATCATTTAGTTGTCTACTTTATGGAGACATTACTGAGGAGCTTAAGCTAATGTCACGGCCGCACGATGGTGGAGCTAAAGTCTTCTTTACGAGCAATAGAAATCTCTCTATTAGAATACAACCATCTTAGCTCTCTCATAAATTCATTTCAATATTTGTGTTACTTGGAATAATAGTATGTAAGCAAGCATATATTTTTTTCAAATTATGTCTTGTAATTACGTTATTAAAACAAATTAATTATTTATTATTAACAAATGTGATAATTAAATTTGTTATGGTGTTCGCCATAACCGATCCAACCCTTTTTATTTCGATAAGTATATAGTTAGCCAAACCATATAGTTCGTCTGTATGGGTTCGCACCACCATGCAAACAAACTCATATTCAAGAGACATGTGTTGACATTAGAGTATGATACTTTTAATGGTGACTACATATAAATAAACTTAACTAAACTTTGGAGTTTACTTTACTTTAATGACGTCGGGTTCAACAGGGCATCTATCAGGTTGTCTAACTATATAAACCACATCACCAGTAGTCCCATAAGCATCTTGATTGCGGTACCATGTCCACAGTGTATGAGTCTCATTTTTCACCTGCAAAACACTTGCTGTTAATGTTGTTTTTGGTATAATTAAAGTATCCTTTATGTTCATTTTACGGTCCATAGAAATTAATCTTAATGAAATATCTGCATAATATACCTCGAGGATTCCATGCCCAAAGCTGCTTTCTTGCACTATAATCAGGCTGCCTATCCCAGCAGAATTTACCACTTGCTGGCCCTGATGTGAAGTTAAACGCACAGAACCCACCCATAAATTTATCCGGAGTTGTCGATGGTTTGGGGCAATTTCCAGGTTCATCAACATGTGTAATCGCCATTTTCTCTCGGTTGCCACCGTCACCAATCGTAATATGAACAGGACCACAAGGATCTAAGTTGTAGTTATACACTCGGTTTGACCTCTCGTAGGCATGAACCTATTGATTATCACCAAATGAACACGACCATCAGCTCTCCAAGTGAATGTAATTGAATTAATTCATTATAAAGCATGACTTACATGTCCATTGAAGACTATATCGACTCCGTATTTGTATAATAAATCTTCCATTGCTACCCTCATACATTCAGCTTCTCTATAATGTGCAGTATATGTACTGTACCATGGAGGATGCCATGTTGCAACCAACCATGGAGTCACTTTTCTATCAACTTTTGCAAGGTCCTTCTTCAACCAGTGGTATTGATCCCCTGATTTGTTATAGTCGGTGTAGCCACCGAGCATCACGAAATGAATGCCGCCTACATCAAAAGAATAATAAAATGTTGACGATGATCCGCTCTCCTCTGATGGAAATGCGAATCGAGCACTATAAGCTGCAAATGTCTTCTTCTCAATCTGTTCTTCTATTTCATGGTTCCCTTCTATCATCATCAAGGGAACCTTAGATACCAAAGGCTGCATAAACCTGCACATTTATAACTAATACTATCGTAATGTCATGTTGCGACCACTATTTAAATCCATGAAAAATGGTTAAAATTTACCTTCCCCAATAATCCCAACGAGGCTGATACGTTTCGTGAATAGGAGTATCAGAAAAAGAGCAAGAGTAGCAATCAGCACCGGTGCTATTGGTGAGATACAAGTTGGCATAGCTTGCATCTCCGATTAACAGCACCAGGTTCGGGTGATTGCTCATAAGGTGACCAATTGTCGAAGTTGTGTTAAATGTGAGCCCCAAGTCTCCGACAATTGCGATTCTTCCCGGATAACTCCTTGGACCGGAGGCCGGCATCGTTCGGAAATAATGAACATCGCTCATTGCTGGGATTGAAGGGTCTCCACATTGATAGTAATATAAAGTGTTGGGTTTTAAACCTGCAAAAGAATTCAGTTCCATTTGGAGATGTTAAGGGTGTGTGTTTAGTATAAAACAGTTTGTGAGAATTCTTATGGGCTAATTATCTGATAGATTGGAACCCAACAAGTGGCTCCAGTGAAAAAAAAGATATTGTTCATCTTAGGGGTCTCGGGTTCGAGCGCCTGTGTGTGCAAGGTATGTGTGCTTTGTCAAAGGGTTAAGAAAGTATGAATAGATCCTACCATGTAATCACACCAGTATATTCAAAAAAAAAATTATCTGATAGATTGTTAAGAGTTATTTTAGACTCGGGTCAAGGGTGTGACAAGGGTCACATCTATTTGTATAATTAATTTTTAATTTTTTTACTACATCTTATAATACATTTGTTAAACCATCAACTTTATTGTATATTAAACCATTTTTTTTTTTAATAAATCATTAACAGAAGTTTCAAATTCATGATATATAATATCATGTGGGCTAACTTTATTGTATTTTAGTGATGTAAACTTGGAAAAGAGAGTTCAATTAAGTAGGTATTTAACTATAAAGTATGTGCTTTGAGATTTGGAAAATGTATTTTTCTATATATCAAACAAAACTTTATATAAGCTATGGTCTATGGATAATTAATATAGTATACATGCATTATGCATATGCAACATTTTTTTATTGAGGGGTGGTGATTGGTTTTCAGCTTTTTAGGTATGAAAATTTGTATCACTAACTTAGATTATTGAATTAAATGTTTAGACAAAAAGAATTATTGTTTTTGAAAGAAAATTGAAAATAAAGGAAAGAAATATCTATAGAAAATATATTTTAGGAAAAATTCACTCAAAATTAACCTTTTATGTGTAACTTTGAAAGGAAAATGTGTCTTTTGAGCCATAATTCCGGCTAATGCATTCTTCCATCTTTTGAAGTCAAGCTATGCATGCCAATGATTTTAATGCAAACAAATTCCTAAATCTTCATTACATGTAAATAGATATTGTTTTCTTTGAATACTATAACTATTTTGGGTAATTTACATAGTCATTTAATTATTATTTTTTATTACACAATTGTAAAAAATTATAAAATAATCATCCAATTATAAGTAGATTTATTTGTTGGTCACTTAATTGTAAAAAGTTACAAAATGATCACTCAACTATTTAGTTTTGTCTTTTTTGGTCACTTAACTATCTTAGATTTTTGGGTGTTTTCTTTTTTACGTTAGTCAACTAATGATAAAAAAATAATTGGATAATCGCTAGTGTAGTCTACCCAACTATTTTCAAAGATTTGTCACTACCTCCCCACGATATAAAAAGTTCCTACACAATACTAGTACCATTCGGTTTAGCCGAAAAAGTGCACCTTAATTTTTTTCTTTTTTGGTGAATCGCGATTCGGACCCAAACCATACCTGGGACGATGAACGCCCTGACCATCAGGTCAACACACGGGATTCATACACCTCAACTTTAAAATTACATTTTGGGAAATAAAAAATGAAAACTATCAAAATGTAATTTTATCATTATATAATTTTATAATTTCTTTGAATTTACATTTTCTGAAGGCGAAAGCCAGTCCCTACCCATGTCTATGCCGGTGCTCAAAAGGCGGTGACAAAATCATATAAATACTTAAATAAGAGGCTACCTATTTATGTGTAATGATGATATGAAATGGAAGTTCCTAAATATTTAATTGTTTTGGTAAGAAAAAAAGAGAGAGAGAGAGGGAGAAATAGACCTGTAATCCAAGAAATCCAGACAGAATCATGGGTTGATGAAAGAGAGACAAAGATTTGTTCAGGCTCCCAACCTGTAACAATCCTTTGAACCCGAGGGTCATTGTCAGGCAAGTCCACTGCATGGCCTCTGAAACTCTTGTCCAAAGGGACCGTCACCGGCTTGAATGGTCCATCAACTGTACTTGGAATTGCTGCCCCATTAACAAAGCTTAACCTTCCCATTACAACTGAAACAAACACTGCAACAACAAACACATAAACTGGAACAGTCCCCATGTCCCAAACTTTCAAACCAAAGATGTAATAGAGAGAAATACAAAATAAAATGAGAAGAGCTTAGACAAGTTCTATATATATATATATATATAGCATAAGTAAGCTTCAAAATACGAGCGTTTTGCACTTATCATATGAAAAAATACATTGGGCAGTTGAAAAGAAAGGCAAAAGGATGTTGAAAAGGAAACCATTTGTGCATTGAGTGAAGAAAGATTTATATAAATAGAGAAAGACCATCATGAACCTTGTCTTTATTTAAAATAGGAAAATTAGATGGCTTTTTTTCTAGCCGTAGTACTATATATGGATTCATATTAGCCTCAAGGTTTAAATTGGTATTTAAGGGTATTTTTTTAATTAGGTACTTAAATTTTTTTTTTTTTCAAATTGGTATTTGAATTTGACTTTATGGTTCGAATAATTAAGTAGTAATTTGGATAAAAAAAAATTAAGTTATACCAATTTGAACAAAGAAACTAAATTCATGTACTTAATTGGATCAAAAAAAATTATTAGGTACCAATTTTAGGTATCCAGATTTTATATACCATTAAAAACTTGTATTGTAAAGTTTTAGGGTTTCTTTTCAATTGTGAATTGCAACTTAAGTTGTACTTTTGAATGAATTGGCCTATATTACTTAGTTTATTGCATTTTTTGTCCTTTCCTTTGAAGTGTTTCAAGCTTGTTTAACAGCTCATTCGCTTACCTTTCAACCCTTCTTTGCTTTTTGGCGTATAATTCCTTTGGATTCGCAAGTGATGACTCCCATCATTTTAGTTTCTTCATCATTTTGGCATCAATCAAATTATCCAAAAATATGAATTTTATATCGTTCCACTCATTCTTTAACCATGTGATTGAGGATGTATGAACCTTTTTTGTGTTACGTGATTTTATTAATAGATAAACTCGAGTTTTAAAAGTCTGGGTTCATATATGTATTATGCCTATTGGAATCGGAACTCTTTTTCGGTTCTTTCTTTTGGCCTTATATTAGAATTTGATATTTTTTTAGTGGTATAATAAAATTGTAATTTTTATCAAATCGAAAATTAAATTCATTATAGGTTCTGATTATATATATATTTTTATTTAATGCTTAGAACTATCTATAGCATAAATAGGAGAATAATGCGCTTCAGCTTACTCATATCCATGTCGTCCTACATTGACAACAATACCCATGCCAATCGAGATAAGATTCAATCGACAAAACTAAACTATATTTTAAATACCTGGAATTAACCCTAACTTTTAATTAACTTATTGAATGTGTGGCACAAAATGCCCAATTTGAGGCCCCTATCCTTAAATTAACCCTCTTAGCTATTATAGATTCAAAGCCCAAATAAGGGCCCATTTAGTAAATACACAATTCTTTATTTTCATTGATTTTCTTTCTTTTTCCTGCGTTGCTTTTCTGGGCAAGGAAAGGATTAATTAATTCCCTGAAAAAAAGTTAAAGAAATTTTTGGATCAATCTGAGATTTTCTATTTCTTTTTCTTTGCAGAAAGAAACTTTCCGGGCTGATTCTCACACCGAAAAAAAAAAATCAAATTACATTCTCTTATTTTATTTCATATTTTGGGAAATTTAGAAGGATAAGCGAAAATGAATATATTCAGATTGGCAGGGGACATGACCCATTTGTTTAGTATTATTGTTCTGCTTCTTAAGATCCACACAATCAAGTCTTGTGCTGGTACGTTCGTTTTCCAAATATTTGCTTTATTTTTTTTCTGGGCCCGGTTCATTTTATGTTCTATTTTTCCCAGTAATTTACTGCTTAATATAAACGAATCGAATATTTAGGTTAAATTGTGTGTGGGTTTTTGCTAGTTTATTCTTTTATTTGAAATGTTTTACATTTTATTGAATACTCAAATTGGAGCCATGTAAAATGTGGAAACTTTAGCTTAATAGAAAATGTGACCCTTTTTTTTAATGTATGGAATATAAATTCTTGTATTTTTGTGAATTTGTTTTTAGTAATTTGGATTTGTATGTATGTTCATTGGAAGCTTAGAAGCAAGGAGGTCTGATCATTAGGACTTCATGTGATGAATCTAGTTTGAGTTAAAGTGTAGTTGTTGGATTTAGTGACACTATTGGCATCTTATTTTAGCTGATTGCCTTTCTGTTTGTACCAATAAACCTCTAGAGGTTTTGAAATTAGCAACTGATTATTTTTTATGTGAATTTTTATGGAAATCAATAAGCTAATTACATTTTGTAGGATCATACAGTCGGGTTAGTGGTTTTTATGTCATGCTGGCCTATGGTTTTGAGATGAACATCATGAATTCTGTATATGATGAGGGCATTAAACTATAAACATAGCCGAGGTAGCAGTTTGTTTCGAATCATGCTATTGGAAGTTTATTTGGGGCGGCAATGTCAACTAAATTTATATTCTTTTGATCAAGTTGATTATTTCCAGTTGCACAACTAGCTTGTTGGAAATATTTTCTTTCTTTGCTCCTGTCCTTTTCACTTTCAAATTTTATGTGTGGTGTGATGACGGGAAGATTCATGGGTGGTAAAGCCATTTTACTCACTAGAAGTTAAGGCTGTTATTTTGAGAAGTTAGAGATGCTATATCAATTGAGGATGCAGTGAGCAAAAGCTTGCTAATAATAAGTGACTGTACACATGCGCGGGTTCTATCGCGTGGTGGAGTATTTGGTGCTCTTTCTTCACAAATTACATATGTATGGATATAATTGTATAACATCTCGACCATGATTACTGTTACGAGGGGAAAAAAGCACAGCATGTAATGAAACTCAAAAAGTAGGAATCCTAGATCCTTGTATTCATTCATAGGCATTTTACAACATTTGGTTTAACTCGAGCAAGATTCCGTTTTGGGGCTGGTCTTTTCCTGTTCTTTCCCTTGTTTATATACCTCCACTGTGCCATTGTGTATCTGTGTTCGACATTCAGTTCTGTCTCACAATCCCTGTCATGTCTTATGAGTGATTTTCTGGCTTTAAATATCTCTGATATTTTTGTGCAGGCATTTCACTGAAGACTCAGGAACTCTATGCTATTGTCTTTGCTACTCGCTACTTGGACATATTCACTAATCATATCTCGCCTTATAACACAATCATGAAGCTAATATTCCTGGGCAGCTCTTTCTCAATTGTATGGTACATGCGGTATCACAAGATAGTTCGTAGATCTTATGATAAGGACCAGGATACATTTCGACATTATATCCTTATACTGCCTTGCCTGATTCTAGCCCTTCTTATAAACGAGAAGTTCACCTTCAAAGAGGTATCAGCATCCTTCTGTTTGTTGGAATATGATAACAGTATGTTCATATTAATTATTCTGGTTTTTGTAAACTCAAGTGTGTTCTTATAAATGAGAAGTTCACCTTCGACAGTTGTACTCGCAAAACTCAAGCGTAGTCATTACAATCGTGATTCTATATGTTAAATTTATTCTGGTTAACTTAGATGCTCTCTACACTGTTGATCTGTTTTATATTAAGTATTCATTATTATCTTTCAGGTTATATTTTTAAATATTGATTATTGTCTGAAAAAAATTTGTTGAGCAGGTTGTGTGGACATTTTCCTTGTATTTGGAAGCTTTCGCGATACTTCCTCAGCTTGTATTGTTGCAAAGGACTAGAAATATTGACAACTTGACTGGACAATATGTGTTTCTCCTTGGGTAACCACTGTATTCTATAAAAATCCTAACCAGTCGCAAGTTTTCTATTTTATTACCTTGCATGAAGGACCCTTATTTCCTGGCTCAGTTCCCTATAATGTTGCCTCTTTCCTGAGGAAACAAAAGAGAGAAAGTCTTTAATAGAGTTGACATCATATTGCCGCTTGGTTGCCACTGATTTCTTTTTGATGAAAAGTTGATATGATTATATGTTGGACAAAAGTTGTCTATTTTCAGATGTGATTAACTGCAGTTGATTTTTGTGAGTATGACTGTTCTTGTATAACTTTTGTTATGTGCTTCCATGTCGTTTTTAGTCTTTTACACTGTGTTCTGTCTATCTTTGTTTGCTATTATCCTAAGTTAGGAGACAAGGCGCCATTAGGAGCAATGTGACCTCAAAATTCATAACCCTTTAGCCTTCAGTTCTACCTTTTCTTCCCTTTCTTTATGTAGTTTTTGGGAGTTGGGGGTCACAGCGATGATAGTTGGTACATGTGACTTGAAAGATACCTAAAAACTTCCAGAGCATAATGTTGTATGAATCCATTTGGTTCATTGATGCCAACTTACAACAACCCTTGCCACCAAAACTGTGGCTTTGTTGGCATATGTAAGCACTTTATAGGTCACCAACTTCTTAACGTCTAATTCTTGGTTTGGGACTAATATAGTTCGTTGTTATTGCAGTGCATACAGAGCATTGTACATATTGAACTGGATTTATCGGTACTTTACTGAAGACCACTTTGTCCATTGGATAAGTATGTACTCTTCTTTGTCTCCCTTCGTCTTTTACTCCGAGTCGGTAGCCATGGGGGTGTATGAAGAGTGCATCAATATATCTACGCCAACACATTTGTTATATTCTATGCTGTAAGTGTTACTTCTAACAATTTGTTTACATGATTGCTGTCTTTCAGCTTGGATTTGCGGTCTTGTCCAGACATTGCTTTATGCTGATTTCTTCTACTATTACTTCCAGAGGTAACCCCCTTTCTCACAATCTGGAAAGCACTTCATACCAATGTTAATGATTGCAACTTATTTGACTATTCTTTCAATGCCTGCAGCTGGAAGAACAACATGAAGCTCCAATTACCAGCTTGAGATTTGAAAGGTGCAAGTTTTGTAGTAGCATACATAGATATGAGGTGGTCAATCTGCTTTGATAACCGGTGCTTGATATTTTATTCATTTACCCCTTTGTTAGGGGTGCTTTTAGCAAGCTTTTAAGCAACATAGCTTGGTTAAGACCCAAATTCTATATGGCTTAAGAGATTGTATTGCATAATCTGTATGTGGATATCCAAGGATTGATAACCACGTTTGTTTTTAATCTATGGCGGATAGTAATTATAATGTTTAAATTAGAATATTCTCTGAATGTGTAAAAATATTCAAATCCTTAGTAATATGATCATTGGCTTATCACCAGGACCAGCAATGGCCTTGAATGGCCAATGCTTCATATTGCTTTGCAGCAAAGGGACAGTGAACCAACGACCAATCAGAAGTTTAGCATCGAAAGCAATGTTGAACTTTGAAGGGTTCGACTTGGTTCTTGGTTGCATATATTTGAAACTCTTTCAAGTTTTAAAAATTGATGTCATCGTCACAAGTAAGCATATTTTTCCACAAAACTAAAACTTTTTACACGATAGAAACTTTCATTGTCACAAGCAATTCTGTTTTATTTGGTTTGTATGGTTGCTTAGCATTTCGTGGCTGCTGCCTTAGATTGCTTTTGTTCTGTTTTGTTCCCTTTTTTTTGTGGATTCTGCCTTGCATTTCCATCAGCAGTTCTACTGCTTCTGTTTTGTTGTCAGAACAGATTGAATGTAGCAAAAAAAATTCTATTAAAAGGTTTACTCTCTTAACATTGCCCCTTGCTTATAAGAGACCAATAATTTACTAGATATGTTCATCATGTTTTTACTTGATGCAAAAGAAGAAATTTTAGAAATTTTGAATTATTAAGTTCAAGCATGTATTTTGATTTGTTAGCGGAATAACATGGTTATAATTATATATATAAAAAAGTTTTACTTGTTTATGGGTCGCGAATCGAAACATGTGATTTATGCGCATGAAATTTTTCATGAAAATTAACAGATGAAATAAAATTCATTCAATGCTTATTTTTCATTAAGAAGAATTAGTTAAGCTTATAATGTCATATATATATATATATATATATATATATATATATATATATATATATTTTTTTTTTAATTTCATAGTATTATACAATCAAATTAGATTAAAACTTAAAACAATTTCTAGACAAAAAGAAAAAAAAACCTTTCAAAATCTAATGATATACATATAAATCAAAAATCAAAACCAAGAATAAAAGAAAACTGAAGATTTAAAATTTCCATTAATAAAACCAAAATCAAAGGACTAAATTTCCATGAATAAAACGAAAAATGAAGACCTAAGTTTTCCATTAATAAAACCAAGTCAACACTAACTCCGATAAAAGGATGACTATCTTCACAAAATCTAATTTTTTTAAGTACAAAATAAAGGCTTATTTCAATTGACTTGAAAGTATATATAAATGAAATTCACAAAAATGCTACAAAGAATTTTACAAACCAAACTACACGATTTTGTGTCCAACTCACACTTCTGATATTTTCTTGGCCTATAGTTAAGATGGGAGGGGAATCACTTGTTCAATATTAGCATCAACATTAGGGATAACTATCAAAATTATATTTAAATTATGATTTAATTTTAATTTAATACAAATTATATATAAATTGTGATTTAATTTTAATTTAACACAAAAAGTTTGATTTTATTAGTTATACATATTAACTTTTTATTTTGATTTCAAATATATACATTTAAAGAAATGATTAATATATCAATTTATTTTTATATTGGATAAATATAAGTACTTATGTAAGTAATATGCAAATATAAATTAGTGCTTTACTATTATTGATGTCAATCATTTATGAAAATAGCAAATTAAAATATCAGGTATAAAATTTCACAAAATCAAAGTTTTTGTATAAATTGCACATTGAATCAAAATTTTTGTAATCTTACACATTTAATCAAACTTCATATGTAATTTTGGAGACTTATCTTTCAACATTATATTTGAAATAACGCAATATATGTTTCAATTCTCTTTCTTATATAATCATATTATATTATATTTAAAATTAAAATTAATTAATTGAATGTCTAGACTTATTTGAATTAATAATTAAAATTTTTGTCTAAACACTTTTTAATTCAAAATTTTTATCTAAACTTAAATAACATGAGTTCGAATCTTGTCATTCCGTCTCCTCACATCAATTGCTTACAATGTAAATTTTCAATTTTTTTCATTTCATCATATTATATCTAAAATTACAAAATCCAATAACATACATATAAAACCAAAATCAAGACCTAAAATTTCCAAGAATAAAAACAAAAATGAAGACTTAAAATTTCCATTAATAAAACCAAAATCAAAGACCTAAAAATTCCATGAACAAAACGAAAAATCAAGAAATAAAATTTCCATTAATAAAAACAAAATCAAGAACTTTCCATGAATTAAAATATTGTACGTATATTTTAGGTATTAAATCTCAAAGGTTCATGTTGAGTTCAAAATTTAATCTTTTGAAGTATAACAAGGGCGTACTCGAATTTACTTTAAAGTACATATAAATGAAATTTATAAAAAAGCCACAAGAAACATAAATAGTCATCCAATTATATAAAAAAATCATTTTAGGTATTTGAAATAAAAGATTTGCAATTTAAAAACTCACGTTTCATAGTTTGTTCTTTTGACTACATAGAAAATGATTCTCAATTCTAAAAAATCAAATATTTTCAATTAGTTCCTAATTTTAAAAAATAAAAAAATTTTCAAAATGGATTTTAAACGTTATGTGGTGACCCAATCACACTGAATAAAAAGATTGGTGGCGACTTCCATTTTTTCGATTTTTTAAAATATTTTTCGAAACCTGTTTGTTTTAAAAAAAAAATTAAACGTTTCGACACACTTAATTATAAATGCAATTAATTTTAAGTTAAAATATTTTATAAGTTTTTGTATTTTCACAAATTTGGAATTTAGTCTATTTATTTTTACTTTAAAAACTTTAGTATCTTTACTTTTCAGATTTCAATGTTCAGGTTCAATTGTTAACATTTATTTTTTTGTTAATTTTTTGTGGTGTGACATTTTTTAAATATAAGAAAAAACCCACATGATAAGAATGTGACTAGAAAATGACATTGTAATAAACTTGAATTTAACAAAACCAAATTTAATTGTATTAACATTTAACCTGAATTTTGAAATATGAAAGTAGAGAGGTTAAATTCTTAGAAATAAAAGAATATGGACTAAATTCTTAATTTATGAAGAGTACAAGGACTTATGACAAATTTTAACCTTGAGTTTAAATGCTAAGTTGATTTCAACATATTTGATATTTTTAAGATTGTGTTTGATAAGTGTGTAATTTCTCTATTTATTTGTGATATTTCTCCCATTAAATTATGTTATTTATGTTTTTAATTATATTATTTATACTTATATTTATTTACATTTGATAAGTGAGTTTAAAGTTTATTTTTGGCAAGTTTTTGCACATTGGACTTTCAAACTTGAGCTAAAAACTTCCATTTTAGGCCCATAATGTACCGATTAAGAGGGAATTGTAATGTGGAGCTAAAGTTATTTTATGGATGAAACTCAAAAATGATAGGAAGACAGTCCAAAAACAGTTTGAAACTTTGATACGAAAATTGCCACCCGTAAAAGATTATGATTTTATTTAATTAAGAGATTTTATTTATATAATCATATTCTATCTAGAATTACAAAATCTAATATTATACATATAAAACCAAAATCAAGAACTAAAATTTCCAAGAACAAAAACAAAATGAAGACTTCAAAATTTCCATCAATAAAACCAAAATCAAGACCTAAATTTTCCAATAATAAAAACAAAATCAAGAGTCAAGACTTCAACTTTTCCATGAATTAAAACATTGTAGCTATCAAATCTGAAAAGTTGATGTTGAGTTGGAAACCTAATCTCTTGAAGTGTAAGAAGGGCATACTCCAATTGACTTGAAAGAACATATAAATGAAATTTACAAGAAAACCACATGAAGAATTTTATAACCCAAACTGCACGATTTTATGCCCATTTCACACTTTTGATATCGTTTCGGCCATTAGTTAAGGGGGCAGAGAAATGAGTTGTTCAATATTAGATTTAGAATCCACGCAACTCATGTTCCAATCCTTTTTCTTATATAATTATATTACATTTAAGATTTTAAAAAATATAAATGTATGCATGTAAAACCAATCACAAATTTTACAGTATATATATTAATTGAATGTGAAGATTTAAGATCAACGTTTATTTTTTTTTAAAGTAAATATAGTGTTTGATTTAATATTTAAGTGTTATAAATCATTTTTAATTGATATAGTTTGGTGTTAAGATGTAATGCTGTTGTTTTTGGAGATGTTTTTAAAATCTATTTTAATGTCGTAATTTATTTGAATCAATGGTTAAAATTTTTATCTAAACCTAAATGATATGGATGGAATTATAACTCTATCTCTTCACACATAAATTGCTTATTTAAGCTAAGGGTTGAAACAAAAATCAAGAGTTGAGTGACCGCAATAAATTTTGTGGTCCATTCAGTCTATCATCCTTTCCTAAAAAATTTCCCACCAGAACTTTGCAAAAGGGAATTTCGACCAAGAACTTTGCACGAATCTAAATTATATGGGTTCAAATATTGTTATCTCATCTCTTTCCAATCTTGTATCGATGAAAAAAAATAATTAAATGGAATTATAACTTTATCTCTTCGCATAAATTGCTTCATTTTTTTTCTACAACTTAAATTAAATAAGTTGATTGAGTTTTAATTTAGTTGTTATCGTTGTTATTGTAATAATTAGAAGAAGGTGAGTTTGAGTGTACCTAAGCATTGTTGCTTCGAATGAAGTTGATTTTTATTTTTTTGAAAAGTGGATGCAAGGTGAGACGGGTGAACACTTTTCTATTGGACAATAAATATAAAGCGGTTATGATAATTGTTTACCCATCCCACTTCACTCTATTATATAAAATCACCATTTCATTATTTTATATATAACACTATTACTAAGATAAATATTTATTATAGAAGAAATTCATATATTTTATGAAAATAATTGTGTTCAAATTTCCAAGAATAAAAGGAATAAATTGAAGACTTAAATTTTCCATTAATAAAGCCAAGTCAAGACTAACTCTGTATAAGTGTAAGAAGGGCACAATCCAATATTTTGATTTTTTGCTCAGTCAATATAACCCCAACTACACGATTTTAGGTCCACCTCACACTCTTCATATTTTTTTGGCCATTAGTTTTTGAAGATTAACATCAACATTTGATTTAAAATAAACGTTAAGCCATGTTTAAATTCTTTTTCTTATGTAACATATTTAAAACTAACATTACATATATTAACTCATTAATAGAATGTCAAGACTTGTTTTTATCAGTGAATAAAATTTTGCGTAAATTGCTCCTCAAATAAATTCAATCTTGTATTTAAAACTTATCATTTTTATCATCCCATTCTCTCCAATCTTGAATTGTGTAAAAAAATTCAATTGATCCTCAAATAAATTGCTCCATTTATTTTGTACAACTTAAAATAAATTTAGCAGTGTATTTAAGTCAAGAGTTGATAAGCATTTTTGTGGTCCATTCATCCTTTCCTGACGAATTTCCACCAAGAGTTTGGCAATAAGGAATTTACGTAAATAAGAAGTCTAGATTGATCCAATTTTAGAGGAATTAATTAATTATATATTATTTTAATATTATAGTGAATTAGTGGGATGCAATAGGTTCTGCTTGTATATAAATAAGAAGCTTAGGCTTCTTTAGCTTATATACATATAGAAGTTAAAAAGTAACATATAATTGAGAGAGAAGTGAAAACAGAGCGATGATGAAGATGATGATGATGGAGTGGAAATGGTTATGGTTTATTAGGATGGCAGTAATGTTGTTGGTGTTAGAAGGATGCAGGTGGTGTACTACTGATGCTTGTTTGGAGCATGAGAGAATCGCTCTCTTGCATCTCAAACCTTTCTTCAATTATCGTGATCAATTGCAAAGTTGGGTTGAGGTGAAGGGTTCAGATTGTTGTAAATGGGACAGAGTTGAGTGCAACACCACCACTAGGAGACTCATACAACTCTCCCTTAATTCCTCAAAAACGATGTACAACGAGTATTATAGGAATCTCGGTGCCTGGTATCTCAATGCCTCTATGTTTCTTCCCTTTGAGGAATTGAAGAATCTCTATTTGTCGGGGAATGCCATAGGTGGTAACCTTGAAAATGAAGGTCGTGCTTTTAATTTTTCCTTAATTACATCTTTTATCATTTCACTACTCTTACCATTGTTAATTTGCCATTACTTTTTATTTTATTGAAGAATAATCACTAACTGCTTGTATATATTTAAAAGAACACTTATACAGGTTTTGGAAAACTATCATCCACATTGAATAATTTGAAGATCCTTGACTTAAGTGATAATTACTTGAATGATAGCATTTTGTTATCTTTGAGTGAGCTTTCATCTCTCCGGTATTTAGATCTATCTTGGAACAAATTTGAAGGATCAAGTCATCCAAGAGGTAAATTAAGTTTGGTTTGGTGTTAGTTTTTATTTGTATAGTGGAGTTTGAGGATGGTTTTCTAGGCTCCGTACCTAATTTTCCATTCTGTTTATCTCTTGTAATTTCACTTTTGCTTTTGTAAAATTTTCATATAGCTCAGGTAGAAAAAACAATTAACAAGTAATTATATAAATATATATCAGGTTTTCAATTGCTTTCAAGACTCAATAACTTGGAAACTCTTGGTTTAAGTGGGAATTCTTTGAAGAATAGCATTTTGTTCCATATGAGAAATCTTTCATCCTTGAAGACTTTAAGATTGAGAGATAACCAGTTGAAAGGAAGGCTGCTTCATATTCAAGGTAGACTGATTTTACTTGTTTCTTTTTTACTTTAAAATCAATTTTTGTTTAAGGGAAAGTTAATGTTGCAATATGTCATTTGTTTTTATCTTATCATGAAAATATAACTGATAAACATTTGGGATTGAATTTCAGAATTGAATAATTTGACGAATTTGAAGTACTTGGATTTAAGTGGGAACAGAATTGAAAGCATCTCAAACAAAGGTACAAGTTTTCATAGAATTTATATATTGAATAAATTAAGTTTTCAAAATCATCTTACAAAAATTTCAATGACCATTATATTAAGTATAGATATTATAATAATGGTTATTGTCATATTTGAAACTAAAATATGAGTTTGGTGAAACAGTTTCTAAATCCTCCATTATAATGTGTTTGGACTTTGGTTTGAAAGTAAAATATTTTATTATTTTCATAAATTTCAAGTATTAATGTTTATCATTATTTTGTTTGTAGAATTATATTTTTTAAATAATTTATTGAACTTTTTATGAGATAAATAATAATTATAAAATAAAACATAATATTATAAATAAAAAATATACATATATTTATGGAAAAAATATGTAATATATATTTTTTAAATTTTATATACTTTTAATAATATAAAACATAAACTACATATTAGAGTTAAATAAATGGCATCTTTTGGCCAAAAATAAATATATGCCAATTTTGAATAATTTAAAAAAAAAAAAAACTTCAATTTTATGAAATTTATGCTAAAACTTTTTTTCAAACTTTCTATAAATTTCAAAACCCACATGTTATTAACTTTTTGGTTAAAAAAAATGTGGTAGGTCTACGTATTCTTCAAAAATTCTTAATTTAATTTTTGTTTTATTTTTAAGAATTTGGTCCTTTTATTTTTTAAATTTTAAAATTTAAGTTCAATTGTTATCCTTATTAATTTTGTAAAATAATTTATTGATATAATATTTTAAAATAAAAAATTTAATAAAAATGTAATTTTAAAAAAGGGCATAATAAACATGAATTTAATAAATAATTTTAACAGTATTGTGAAATTTCATATTTGAAGAGTAAAAGGGAGATCTGACATATTTCAACCTAACTATTTCTGGGCCAAAATTTAATGCTTTAAAAATTTATTTAATCCGCTGAGTTTACTTTTAATTTCTTTTAAAGGTATGCATTTATATTTAATCAATTAGCTAAATTCTTACATATAATTATATAAATTATTATTCTTCTTACGATAGATGGAACACAAGTGAGGCTAACCAATTTGGAGGAACTTGATTTGAGTTATAATCTCTTTCGGAACAACACAATTTCCTCTCTTGAAGGGCTTTCAAGCCTAAAGTCTTTGACTTTGTACAACAACCATTTGCAAGGCTCGTTAGATATTAAAGGTACTAAAGCTATAACTTTGTTTTTCTTGATAATTCTTTCTAGAACCTTTTAAAATTAATTATTTCAAATTTGTACATTCACATTTCATGTTAGAGGATTTTCATCTTCACTTCAAGTTTTAGATTTACTTTTTTTTTTCCATTTTTATTTCATTAAAATATTTAGTAGAAATTAAAATTATTAACATAATGATTTCTTGAATTGGACGTGGATATATATAGGATTGAACAATTTGACAAATTTGAAGAAACTCAATTTAAGTGGGAATCAAATTGAAAGCTTTCAATCCTTTAAAGGTATGCATTTATTTTTAATCAATTAACTAAATTCTTGCATATAATTAAATTTTATGCCAATTCTTTCCAGTGATGAAATTATATGAATCTTTTATAGATGGTGGTAGAAAATTGGAGTTGACCCACTTGGAAGACCTTAATCTAGATGGAAATCTCTTCAATAACAGTGTATTTGCATCCCTTCACAAGCTTTCAAATTTGAAATTTCTGAGCATAAATTACAATCAATTGAAAGGATCAATAGATATGAAAGGTAAAATTATTACTTTTTTTGTTACAAAAAGTTTGACTTTGTTAACAAAAATATAATCATGTTTTAAGAGGATATAATGAAGTTTATCTGTTGTTTTCTTTTTCTAGATTTGGATGCATTTATCAACTTAAGGACACTATATATGGGCGGCAACGAATTGAAAGATTTTGTGATCCACAAAGGTATCATTTAATTGAACTTTATTTTTTTTAATTTAGAAGTTTAGTTCTGATCACAGATATTATAATAATGGTTATTGTCATACTTGAAACTAAAATTTTAGTTTGGTGAAACATTTTCTAAATCCTTCATTATAATGTGTTAGGACTTTGGTTTGAAAGTAAAATATTTTATAATTTTCATAAATTTGACGTATTAATGTTTATCATTATTTTGTTTGTAGAAATATATTTTTTAAATAATTTATTGAACTTTTTATGAGATAAATAATAATTATAAAATAAAACATAATATTATAAATAAAAAATATACATATATTTATGGAAAAAATATGTAATATATATTTTTAAAAATTTTGTATATTTTTAATAATATAAAACATAAACTACATATTAGAGTTAAATAAATGGCATCTTTTGGCCAAAAATAAATAAATGCCAATTTTGAATAATTTTAAAAAAAACTTCAATTTTATGAAATTTATGCTTAAACTTTTTTTCAAACTTTCTATAAATTTCAAAACCCACATGTTATTAACTTTTTGGTTAAAAAAATGTGGTAGGTATACGTACTCTTAAAAAATTCTTAATTCAATTTTTGTTTTATTTTTAAGAATTTGATCCTTTTATTTTTTAAATTTCAAAATTTAAGTTCAATTGTTATCCTTATTAATTTTGTAAAATAATTTATTGATATAATATTTTAAAATAAAAAATTTAATAACAATGTAATTTTAAAAAATGGCGTAATAAACATGAATTTAATAAATAATTTTAACAGTATTGTGAAATTTCACATTTGAAGAGTAAAAAGGAGATCTGACATATTTCAACTTAACTATTTCTGAGCCAAGATTTAGTGCTTTAAAAATTTATTTAATCCATTGAGTTTACTTTTAAATTTTTTTTTTGTTCAGTCAATTGGTTATAAGTAAAAGGTATTAGGAACACCGAACTAGACCTGATCATGGGCCGGGTCATCCCTCTCGACTTGAAGGTCCGCCCGAAAAATGGGAGGGTTTGGATAAAAATATAAGTCCGAAAAATGGGCTTGAACAAAAAATGAGGCCCATTTTCTAAACGGATTGGGCCTCGGGTATGATTTTTGGCCCGAAACCAACCCGGCCCGAATAAATTAACCATTTTTAATAAAAAAATTATATTGTTGTTTTGGTTTTTTTTACTGTTTTGGTTGATTTTTTTTGCTGTTTTTGACTTTTTTTTATTGTTTTGATTGCTATTTTCATGTTATTTTTGTTGTTTTACTGTTATTTTTGCTGTTGTTTTTGTTGTTATTTTTTTTGTTTGGATGTTATTTTATATGCGTTTTTACTATTGTTTCACTGTCTTTTTTTATATTATTTGAATATTGTAGAACTTATGTTTTATTGTTAATTTTTTTACTAATTTAGTTACAACTATCTTAATATAATTTTTTTAATGTATTTTAAATTTTTTTATTTTTTAATGTTTGTTTTAATGTTTTTAAGTGTATTTGATATATTATATATTTTTTAAATTTGTTGTATGTAATAAAATAATAGAAAAATTAATATGGGTCAGACTCGGGTTTAACTATTATAATTCGGATCGAATTTGGACAAAATTTTAGGTCCATTTTTCGGGTCGGGCCAGACTTGGGCTTAACAATTAGATCTAAAATTTTATTGAAGCCCGTCCCGACCCACAATCAGCTATACACCCAACCCATACCAGAAAAGCAATAAACCAGCCAAAAAAGTTGAAAACAGAATAAACACCAGAACAAAACACACACACACCGAATACAGCATATACCAAACCAAAACCAAAACCAACAATTCTCCAAACAGATTACCGATATGCTCATTGCAGGAAACCATCCAAGCAAGAACATACTACAACCACTATTCATAACTAATCACCAATATTAACAAAAATTGCAACCATCCATCCCTGAAACTTCGGTCAGCAGCCTGCATAAATAGAAAACATAGAGCTTTCCAATCCAACAGACAAATCCATAGCATTTACAAATTAAATGATAGGCTGATTTCAACATATTTGATTTTTTATAATGTATTCATAAATTTAAAGGTAATATAACAATTTTAGTGTAGACATGTTTTATTTTATAAATATTATTTATAGTGTTGTTGATTGGGGTTTGAAATTACTTATACTAAAAATAATAATATACGAAGATATAAATTATCTAATATTTCTTGTTATTGCTTAGAATCAAATGTGTCCAGCAATGTGGAGGAAATATATCTCGACTTTTCTAGTCTCAACACCAACATTTTGCAAAGCATTGGAGTATTCGCTTCTCTTAAAACATTGTCTTTATATGATTGTGGACTTAGTGGTCCCTTACCTAATCAAGGTAAACAATTTTATTTTTTAGCTCAAATTGAATTCTTTATGAGCTTTCTGTGATATAATATTTCCTATTATGTTTTGTAAAATAAAATTTATTCACAATTTCTTCCGTGAATTTATAATTTTTCAGGATGGTGTGATCTAAGGAATCTTGAAGTACTGGATGTGGGTGAGAATACACTTGAGGGGATGCTTCCTCATTGTTTTAGTAACTTGACATCTCTTCGTGAGCTAGATATTTCAAGAAACCATTTTCAAATTCCGCTGTCATTCGCACCATTTGCAAACCTTTCAAACCTCAAAGTCCTTTTTAGTGATGAAAACAAGATGATAATGGAACCTTCCTTTCATACCTCAATCCCAAAGTTCCAATTGGAAGCCATCAGTTTGTCAAACGGCATAACATCTCAACAACTCAATCTTGAACTTCCCACCTTCCTTTACTACCAATATGACTTGAGATATGTGGATCTTTCTCAAAACAATTTCAGCGGAACAGTCCCAACTTGGTTGTTAGAAAACAACACAAAGTTAGAAGTTCTCATCCTGGGTGGTAATTCTTTTACAGGTCCTCTCTCATTCTCATCAGCTCTTAATGTTAATTTATCTTCAATTGACATATCTGAAAACAAATTACAAGGTCAGATTCCATCCAATATATGTTCCACTTTTCCACATTTGAGGGGATTATTCTTATCCAAGAATGCTTTTGAAGGTAATATCCCACTTTGTTTAAGTGGCATGAAGGATTTATCAGTTTTAGATCTATCAAACAATCAATTGTATGGAAAAGTGCCAGAAGAGTTGATCAGGAAAGCCTCACTGAATGTTTTGAGACTATCAAATAACAACCTCAGTGGAAATGTAGTTCCTGCAATTCTCAACGCAAATGGGCTGCAGAATTTATATTTGGATGGAAATAATTTTTCAGGAGAGATGACAAATGTTGATGGGTCTACTTTTGAGTTTCCAAGTTCACTAATCGAAATTGATCTCAGTAGCAACAAGTTGCATGGAAAGCTCCCAAGATGGATAGGGAATGCATCATCTTTTCAAAGACTAGCTTTGTCCAACAATGGTTTCGAGGGTTCTATTCCAATGGAATTTTGCAACTTGAATAGGTTGGAATTTTTGGATCTTTCTCAAAATAATTTATCTGGCTCTATACCGTCATGTTTTAATCCTCCACACATAGAGCATGTCCACCTCCAGGAGAATAGACTGGGAGGTCCACTATCACATGCTTTTTATAATAGCTCTTCGCTAGTGACTTTAGATCTCAGAGGAAACAATTTGATAGGTAGTATTCCAAAGTGGATTGACACACTTTCTTCTTTGAGTGTTCTTATTTTGAAAGATAATCATTTTCATGGAAAAGTTCCAGCTCATTTATGCAAGTTGCATTCTTTAAGCATCATAGATCTTTCTCAAAATATGTTTTCTGGTCCTATACCTTCTTGTTTGGGAAATTTATCTCTTCCAATAAAAGAGAATGAGAATCTAGCAACTGTGTGGTATTTGTTACTTCCAGAAGAAGAAGAATCACCATCAATTGGGGGGACAAAAGTTTACTATCCTGACAGCTACCTAGAAGAAGTAATAGAGTTCACAACAAAGAGTGGGTTCTACTCATACAAAGGCAACATCCTTGAACATATGACCGGGATTGATTTATCTTGCAACAACTTAACTGGTCATATACCACCAGAATTAGGGAACTTAAGTGAAATCCATTCTTTAAACTTGTCGCACAATAAGTTGACCGGAGTTATACCCTCATCTTTCTCAAAACTTAAGCAAATTGAGAGTTTGGACCTTTCTCACAACGACTTGAGTGGTGAAATCCCCAATCAACTGGTAGAGTTGAACTCTTTGGAGGTTTTCAGCGTGGCGTACAACAACTTGTCAGGTAGTATTCCTGAGCCAAAAGCTCAATTTGGGACCTTTATTGAAAACAGTTACGAGGGAAACCCTTTTCTTTGTGGAGATATACTGCATAAAAGTTGTTCCAAAACAGATTCACCATCAGCTACATCAACTGTACCAAAAGATAAAGGAGAAGATGGTTTGCTAGATACTTATGATTTTTGTGTGAGCTTTTTGGTTTCTTATGTAATTGTGGTGTTGACAATTTTTGTTGTCCTCTACATAAATCCATACTGGCGAAGAGCTTGGTTTTCTCTGATCAGGAAATGCATCACCACCTGCCGATACTCAAATGTGGGCAATTTTCTTGCTTATCACATTTTCAGGCAAAGTGTTTAGCTACTCAAATTGTGATTTGATTTCCTCGCCTAATTGCTTAATTGTGCTAAGTAGGGCAGTGATGAATATTTTGTTGATTTTTTTCATTTTGAATAAAAGCACTTGTCTTTATGAATAGGAAGTTTGGAGTTTTATCTTATGGTTTTATCATTTTCAACTATCTATTTCTTTTTGTTTTCTATGAAATTTATGTAAAATCATAATCCATTATTATGTATATGCAATAGCTCTTTGAATTAAATTTAATTGACTTTATCAACTTTATATTCTCACCAACAAAACATACATTCAAAGTTCAAATAAGTTCCACACCCAATTTTTTTACTGCAATACTCAAGAATATGCTCATCATCAGAAATATGAAATATTCCACTCTAATTAACATTATGATTCTGTAAACAACAAAAAACTGTGATCCTTTTTTAAAGCTCTCTTTTTTTCTTTAATGAAATGGGATTGGTAAAAAATTCGCACATGTGTAATAAGTAGCTAATTATAATTGATTCTGCAAAATCAAAATCAATTCAGGTATCTATATATTCTGAAGACTGGACAGACTTTAAAAGCTCCTTCAAATTTGCAAGAACATGTCGCGGTCCTAAACTCTTCACACCGATGAAATTCAAAAGTTGCTCTATATCCTGCAATCACAGTAAAGATTACGCAATCGTTTCAAAACGAATAACATAACAAGCAAAAGGCAATCAAAATACTGTGATCTCCATAATGTTTTTTGCCGAAAAGGAACATTAACTTAACCTTTAAACATCAGTGAAGGCTCATCAGATTTGCTAAGCAACCTTACATACACATGTAAAAAGCTTTGCTTTTGGATGTAAGGTGTGACTATCATCACAGTTTTTCCTAATTAGCTGATAACTTATATCTAACATTTATAAGGGCTAAGTAAATTAACATACATGATGTAAAAGAA
Source organism: Kokia cookei (assembly GCA_039519145.1). NCBI lineage: Eukaryota > Viridiplantae > Streptophyta > Magnoliopsida > Malvales > Malvaceae > Kokia > Kokia cookei. The sequence continues at coordinate 2,309,026 of CM076901.1, read as the reverse complement.
TTTCACTATAAGATCCAACGGTAAACTTAATAAAAGATAATCAACATAGAAAGTTAGAAAGCAATGAAGAACACTAAAAATTAATAAACACACTTTTCCGTTGCACTTTTCAACAGCACTTTTTTTTAAAAGCACTTTTTAAAAGCATTTTTCAACCACAACAGCAATGAAGAACTAGTCCTTAGTCTATCGTGTATCAACTCTTCATTTTTCTTTAACTACCCATGTCCGACGTTAAACATGGATATGGAGATATGACCAAGTCACAGTGACATAGTTTTTAGTTATGGTGAATGGGATTCGAGTGCTGGACCTCCTTTTAGATGCATGGTGAGACTTTCATCGCATCTTTCAAATTTGTTTATAATGCTTCATCTAATCTGCCGGTGAAGTTTATAGATAGTCTTAAGAGCCACAAGAACCTAGATATTGTAAATCCAATATCTTCCAAACAATTCAACCATGATATTAATGATGATGGAACCAAGATTATCCACTATCAATGACATAAAATGAGCTGTAAATGCTGACGAATAAACATGCACTGTTTTTCCAACCTGTGGATTGGAGAGCATTGACAAGCTAACTTTTCAGACCATTTGAATCCAATAATATACATAAAAATGCCAAAGGAGAATAATTCATTTTGGAAAAAGAACTAATAATATGCGAAAACTTACCTTGTTTAACAAGAACACAGCATATGCTGCTCTTGTCGTGTCTTGACCTTCTAAAAACAGCGGAAATTCTGTCGGCTTTACATTTGCTGAAAGTGTTGTATCCAATGACAAATCAGAAGATGCAGGGTCTATTGAAGACACATGGTCATTAATATATGAGCGAGAACCACCCAAGCGCAGAGGATAACGCAAGGGAACTTGTAAATAGGATGCAATTAGTGAAACAGCCTGCAAATGATGAAATAGCAGGAAACAAGAAACAATAATAGGTATGATTAAAATTATAGCCTAAACATGAGAAACAAACAAGCAAGATGCAGCCCACTATACCATATTTCCATCCTAGCAATTAAAAATTACTACAGCATCTTCAAGCAACAAGGGATTGTAGGTCAAAAAAACTTGATAACCATTGCTTGATATTATCAGAAAAAAACAATTTCAGTAAAAAATGGTAACTTCGCAGAAGAAATAAAACGCACATGTGCAGCATATCCCAAGGCAGTTGCAGATCTCTGAACCTGCTTTTTGTCAATGAAAAAACTCATCTTCGTAAAAGGAAACAAGGTGAGATGCAAACCTAAAATCGTCAACGATCCTTGATTGACGGGCTTTGATGCAGAAGGATTCCCTAGTGAAGATAGGAACAAAGGAACTTCGTATCAGTACATCACCAGACACCACCTCTGTGTGGGAGTCAAAACAATATTCAATAATATATAATCATGAAAGTAAGAGATACGTAAAATCTCATAATATTCAAAAGCAAAAAAAATGTTTTGATATGAGAAGAGAATTGAATAGTAGATTGCTAAAAGAGGAATAACTGAAGTACATGTAAAGTATACAACCATTATAACCAAAAGAAGAGTCAAGTGATAGGTAACGGTACTCCTTAAGCTGTTTAGGAATCATAAAAGACTTGTCCAGTTGACAAAAATAACTCATTTCATTCTCCCCTAGTAAAACATCATATTGGACCAACCATATTTGATACCAAAGGATATGCATATCCAGGCATGCCAATTGTAGATATTCCCCGTGTTGCAAGAAGGAATTGTTCAAGAGAAAGAAGCTGCTATTGTTGGTAAAGTTTTCCTCAAACCATTTCGAACATCCAAAATCTCAAGAACAAAAAGGAAAATGTAGGAAGGAAATATAACAAGCATCACAATGGGTTCTCGATGATATAAGTGAGAGGATAAACATTAATTTAGAATATAAAAATAAACCACAAACTAAACAGGAAAGAGATATTGATTTCTAAACGAGGAGACTGGCTGCTAATTAAAACCATATGCAGTGTTGTCTAGGGCGCAAGACGGATTCTAGGTGCTAACCTTTATATTGCCTCAAGCGCAAGGCACAAAAAAAGGCGCTAGCCTGAGAGCAGTAAAGCGCAATACGTATATGTGAGAGTTTTTGCAAGTCTGTGTGTCTATAACATAAAAAGTTTAAGATATATAGTAAACTCTTAAGCGTGGTCTAGTTTATCCACAAAACTTGCAATTTTTTTATAGGTGAATGCTCAAATATTGAGAATTAGTTTGATATTATCCCTTTCTTATTAGTAAACGTTTGTCAAATGAAATATTGAGAAATTCAATAAGCTCAATAAGGCAGGCTTTTTCTAATGCCCGTTGCCTTACAAAAAAGTACGTGCCTAGGTGCACCAGGCGTGTGCTTGATCAAATGGACCTCGCCTGGAAGGGTCTAAGGCGTTTTGTTGTATAATACTAAGGCGTAGGCATGCCTAGGCGCACGCCTTGACAACACTGACCATACGTTGGTTTTATTACAAAGCATTATCAATCCAAAACAACTAGCACATTACCTAATATACTACTGCTAGAATAGGACTCAAGTTCTTGCACCTGTGCAGGTCCAACCAAGATCTTTACAGGATAGAGTAATGAAACTTGTGATATCATATATTGTTGCCTTGCTCGAAGCTTCCTTCGCACATTTTGTAGTTTAACACAACCCCTTTCTTCAGTGAGTAATCTATTGGCTTCCTGTGATAAAAACAACATATAATCAATCATGCCATGCATGCAAGACTACCAACCAACTATCTAAAAAAAGAGACAAAAAAGTAGGAGAGCAAGAAGGGGATAACCCTTGACTATGCAAAGGAATTCATAGAACGAGAATCATCTTATCCAAGCCCCTCATCTACCTTCACTGGGGGTGGAGGTGCGAAGTGAGAGTTCTTATTGATCGGAGAGGAGAATATATAACATCTAAAGCTGGATAAGAAGAAACCTTCAAATATATCATAAATTCAGCATTCATGATAATATAAAAATGAAATGGCAAAGCTAATTTATGCTAGAATATTAAAAATGCTTCACCTGTAATCGCTTCCTTGCTACAGAAAGGGAGGTACCAGCAACCAACAATGATCTTACTTCAGTACTGAGCATTTCCTCCTGTTTTTTAGCATCCTCTGTTGCAACTTTGCAACAAGTTGACATGTTTGCCATAACTACTTTCCTTGCCTCTAGTCTCTCACGCATTTCCTCAAGCTCGTTCAGTTTATTCAAAGACTCATTTTTTACCTGCACAGCATGCTCCCGCCCATTAATCAGTGGGCCAATTAATTAGGTCACAGAAGACAAAACTAAATTACCACTCACCAGGTCCCCTTGAAGTGTCATATGGCTTTAACAATTCAACGTGCAATATCTAGTAAAAGTAAAATAAACATAGAAGAATGCAAATGCAATTCTTAAACGCCTTTAAATGGACAATATGAAACAGTTTAAGAGCCCTATAAAACAGAAAAGTGGAAAAAAGCATCTGAAAAGGAAAAAATTGAATTGAAACAATAAATCCATTTGGTACAAACAGCAACAAATCATGAAATAAGCTTTGGCTTTAGCCCAGTAAAGCTCGGGCATCCAGCCAAATAAACGGTGATTGCCATGTCAACTTTTTGAGACAGTAGAAAAGAGCTCGAAAATCTCAATTTCTAAATATAAGGACATAAGGAGGAAAAAAAAATGTACTTATTCTTAGTAGAAGAGCAAAATGAATTGAGATTGTTATTTTTGGGACTAAAAAGAATTAGCAGATTGAATATTTAAGATTTTGTAAGGGCAAAGTTCCATTCACCAACACAATTATCGTCGCCCTTTATCCCAGTAAAGCTTAACTGACAACTTTTCTGTCTCGTGTTCTTGCTGAAGCATTTGAGTAACCCTACAGAAATCATTATATTTCAAACTGAAATGATTGGCTTTATCAATTTCACAACCTATTAAGTAATTTAGGTGCAGACACCAGAAATCTATCTTCTTTGTACTCTACAACTAAATAGCCTACGGCTTATCAATCAAACACAGCTGAAAACTTAGTGAGGAAACATTATATAAACTGAAAAAACAACAACTTCAACTTGATTCAAGTCCAGGGAATTGGGACTTCTACCACCATGATCCAGTTCGACGTGAAACAGCGATCCATATCACGCATATCAGTTCCCGGAACAAGAGGTAAAACAGCAAATTAGGTAAACAATGATCCTACTACATTTCAGAATAGCAATATTGAGCATGAAAGCTAAAATTATAGCATATTATGGGTCCTTGCTCCCTACAACTACATATAAAATTACTAAACGATATTACTACATTAAGGATCCAGAAAAACTTCGTTTCAATTGTTGATCACTTGATCCAACTATTTTAGAAAGTTCATTCTTCTCTTTCCTTTCCCTTATTTTCTAAATCAGGAAAAATTATAGCATATAAACTGGATTACTACTCCAAGTTTCTAAAATTTCAGCAATATCCCTTTTACCTTTTACTTCAAACCCCCTTTTTTTCTCTACCCGATTTCAGCTTATGTTCAAAAACCCAAAATTGGTCTGCTAAAATAATATAATTTTCAAACACAAAAATAACCTAATTTTAATAAAGAAAAAAAAGCATTACCTGAATTAGTGACTGGATCTTCTCTTGAAGATTTTGCTTCTTCTCGTTAGCTTCCTTAAGGGCAGAAGTTAAACACCACAATCTAGCTAGCTCGTTATCGAAATCTTCCCATTCAATTAGTTGCATATTTTCATGTGCAGCATTGAAGTAACTCTTTTTTAATTTCAGGTTATCTAAATTTCTTGTTGAAATTACATATACTTTTTAAAATCAATTTCAAATTTAATTAAAAGAGTAATTAGAATTTTAAAAAACAAAAGTGATTAAGTGTGATATGTATATGAAGACTTTAAAAAATTTTCAAATAATTATTTTTTTCCAGATTGTGCTGATAAATTTAAAAGTAATATAATGATTTCAATAAATGAAAATTTTATTTTACACACAATTTTATTTTACACGATATTACGTTCAATTCATACTTTTGATTAAAATGTCAACTACAAAATGTCAAAACGATATTATGATAATGATCAAAATGTAGTTTTGATTCTTTAATTATGTTCACATTTGGGATTTTCTTTTATATTTTAATTTAATATAATTTTATTCTTTATTTTTAAAGTGACATTATTTAGTTTTGATGATTGTAAAATTAGTTTTGATCCCTCTATTATATTTAAATCTGGGATTAATTTTTATATTTTAATTTGGTATAATTTAATTTTTTATAATTTTATAATAATATTAGTTAGTTCAAATAATTAACATCATTAGTTATTCTGATAAAAATGAAAATGTGAATTTTCTTAAAAACAAAAAAAAATGTTTTGACATGATAAGTTGGTATGAATATTTTTAAGAAAAACTTTGAGTGCCTCAACAATTTAATAGGAATATTTAAGGGTGTCAACTATTTAGACTAACTAATGATATTATAAAAATAAATAAATCAAATTATGTCAAATTAAAATATAAATACTAAATCCTAAATTTACATATAGTATAACACCCATAACCATAAATTGACCTAAAACAATTTATACCAAACACAATTTTTATTATTTGATTTAATAACGATATATTTTTAAAAAAAAATTATTTTTTAATTAAAATAGCTTGGAGTATTCACTTCTCTGATATCTCCTATTCTGTTTTAGAAAACCAAATTTAGAAAACTTTTGCGAAGCATTGGAGTATTCACTTCTCTGAAAACTTTGTCTCTATATAGGTGTGGACTTATCGGTTCCTTACCTAATCAAGGTAAAATTTTCTATACCATCTTTTCTTTTTATCTGATATCTCCTATTCTGTTTTAGAAAACCAAATTTAATTAGAAATTCTTCCATGATTTTATAAATTTTTCAGGATGGTGTGATCTAAGGAACCTTCAAGTGTTGGTTGTGAGTGGGAATGCACTTGAGGGGATGCTTCCTCATTGTTTCAGTAACTTGACATCTCTTCGTGAGTTAGATATCTCCATCAATCAATTTTCCGGAAATCTAACTCCTTTAGCAAGTCTTACATCACTCAGAGCCATTTCTCTTTCAAGTAATCATTTTCAAATTCCAATTTCATTCGTACCACTTACGAACTTTCCAAACCTTGAGGTCCTCTTGGCTGATGAAAACAAGTTGGAAACGGAACCTTCCTTCCACACTTTAGTCCCAAAATTCCAATTGAAATTCATTAGTTTGTCAAAGTGCAGAACATCTCAGCAACTCAGTCTTGAACTTCCTACCTTCCTTCACTACCAAAATGACTTGAGATTTGTGGATCTTTCTCAAAACAATTTCAGTGGAACTGTCCCATTTTGGTTGTTAGAAAACAACACAAAGTTAGAAGATCTCATCTTGAAGGGTAATTCTTTTACAGGTCCTCTCACATTACTGTCGACTCCTAATTCAAATGTATCTTCACTTGACATATCTGACAACAAAATACAAGGTCAGCTCCCTACCAATATATGTTCAACTTTTCCACATTTGGAGCAGTTATTCTTATCCAAGAATGCCTTTCAAGGCAATATCCCTCCTTGTTTAAGTGCCATGAAGAACTTGTCAATGTTAGATCTATCAAACAATCAATTGGCTGGAAAAGTATCTCAAGAGTTGGTCAGGAAAAGCTCACTATTCCTTTTGAGACTATCAAACAACAACCTCAATGGAAATATAGTTCCTGTGATTCTCAGTGCAAACGGGTTGCAGAAATTATATTTGGATGGAAATCATTTTTCTGGAGAGATGACAAATGTTGATGTCTCTACTTTTCAGTTTCCAACATCACTAACAGATATTGATCTCAGTAACAACGCATTGCATGGAAAGCTTCCAGGATGGATTGGGAATATGTCACTTTTGGAGAGATTAGACTTGTCTAACAATGGTTTCGAGGGTTCTATTCCAGTAGAATTTTGCAACTTGAATAACTTCAAATTTTTGGATCTTGCTGAGAACAATTTATCTGGGTCTATACCATCTTGTTTTAATCCCCCAAACCTAGAGCATGTCCACCTGCACAGTAATAGACTGAGTGGTCCATTGTCACTTGCTCTTAATAAAAGCACTTCACTAGTGACATTAGATCTTAGAGGAAACAGTTTTACTGGTGGTATTCCAAAATGGATCGACACACTTTCTTCTTTGAGTGTCCTTCTCTTGAAAGCTAATCATTTACAGGGAAGAATTCCAGCCCAGTTATGCAAGTTGTATTCCTTGAGCATTATAGATCTTTCTCAAAATAGGTTTTCCGGTCCTATACCTTCTTGTTTGGGAAATTTAACTCTTCCAATGAATAAGGATAAGACCATGACACCAGATTTAATGTCTCCAACATTTTCAGAAATGGATGAATTGAAACTATTGAAGACGGATATACTTTTCGAGTACATGATGCATTCCTATAGCTACATGAAAGAGTCGGTAGAGTTTACCACAAAGAGTGGATCCTACTCATATGGAGGCGACATCCTTGAGTACATGTCTGGGATTGATTTATCTTGCAATGAGTTAACTGGTCAAATCCCACTTGAACTAGGGAACTTGAGTGAAATCCATTCTTTGAACTTGTCACACAATAAGTTGGTCGGAGTTATACCCTCATCATTCTCAAAACTTAAGCAGATTGAGAGTTTGGATCTTTCTTACAACAATTTGAGTGGTGAAATCCCAAACCAACTGGTAGAATTGAACTCTCTGGGGGTTTTCAGTGTTGCACACAACAACTTATCAGGTAGTATTCCAGAACAGAAAGGCCAATTTGGAACTTTCATTGAAAGCAGTTATGAGGGGAACCCTTTTCTCTGTGGACCAATACTTCATAAAAGTTGCTCCAAAATCAATTCACCATCAACAATGTCAGGTGACGAAGGAGAAGATAGTTTTCTAGACACATATGTTTTTCGGGTGAGCTTTTTGGCTTCTTATATAGTTATGTTGTTAACAATTGTTGTTATCCTTTACATAAATCCGTATTGGCGAGGAGCTTGGTTTTCTTTCATTGGGAAGTGCATCACCACTTGCCGTTACTCAACTGTGGGCAATCTTCTTGGGTATTACATCTTTAGAAGATGTGTTTAGATGAATTTTAGGGAGCATTTTGTTAGTTTTGCATTTTGAATAAAGCTGTTGTCTTTGTGGTAAGAAAGCTTAAGTCCGTCTTGTTTGCTTTATTTTTGTATACAAATATTCAATTATCTAGTCTTTCTTCTTTTTTGAAATTTCGATGGTTAGAGTTGTGTGATCAAATTCTTATTAAAGAAATAAAGTATAAGTAACAAGATAAAGTTTTTCAACCTATAAATAAACGTAATCGATTTCTCTTGTAATCATTCGAATTCGATATTAGTGAATCGATTTTTTCACGTAAAATCTATGTGTTCTATTTTTCTATTTTTTTGCTATTCATTGTCACTATGGACACTTAATTTTAACATTGATTATTATCATAATTCTTTGAATAAAATTAAATTGATTAATGGAGCACTCACAATTATTTATAAATTTTATGTTTCGAAAACTAATGAATGCTAAAAGAATAGTGAGTTATTAAAGAGAAGTTATATGATAATGGGTATTTTTAAAGTAGTGGTTTAGTAGAAATAAATGGTTTTTATAAAAATATTATATAAATAATTAAATTTTATAGTTATTCTTATTTTTACATAAAATAATAAATATGATTTTTTAATCTTTCATAATGATTGATTAAATCATGACACCAGTTAAATTAATCGATTTTATAATAGTAGAGATGAAATAATTACTACAAAATTAGACTTGATTCGAATGAAAACTCTATTCTTCTTTCCCTCTCCAAATTATTTAGTGTTAAATATCTTTACTGAATTATTATTTTTACTACTTTATTCAAAGAATAAAAAGAAAAAATCGATAAAAGAATCAAAATAGAAATTGTCACTTGAAAAAAAAAATAAGGACCTTATCCCAGCTGAGAGCATATCTCTATTATCTGTTACTGTGGGCTCCATTAAGCTGTAGGATAAGTGGGAAAAGAGTATATCCTTCTGAAAATTCATAATTAAATTTTAATTTTTTAATTAAGGTATTAGATTTGATTCGATGAAATTTTATAATTTTTATGAAGTCAACTTTGAAATTAGAGTTAAATCACATCCATAAAATCATATTTAATAAATTAAACATAAATTTAAACAAAATCACAATTAACATTAAATTTCTATTAAAAATCATAAAAAATTTAAACCTAATATTTGATAATAATAATTAATAGGAGGGAAATTCTGATAACCCAAATTACACGATATTAAGTCCATGTCTCACTTTTGGTTGAAATGTCAACTACAAAGGACAACATTGAAAACCAAGCACTAACTGGAGTGTTCAACAACTTTATACATCTTAATTAAATTTATTATTACTATGTTAAATTAATATTTCAAAATTTAATTTAATTAGAGTATATTATTTATTAAGATAATGTAGAAATGAGGGTATTTGTTTTGCAAACAAACTATGTTTAAAATGATGCTTGGATATGTGGTCATAATTTAAACCACAAAATTAGAAGTGCGTAAATTATAAAAATGAACATTGAGATTATTTACGCAGTTCGACTTCAGTCTACGTCTGTAGGGTTTTACCTAGAACAATGCCTCACTATCTTTCTCACAATACAACCAATGGTTTAAGTTCTAACAATGGCTTAACACTCATCAATTTAGCGATCTCACCATTCTACAAAGACTAGATCACTCTCCTTCTAAGCTTCCCTCTCGAAAGCTTAGTTTTGAAACTCAAGAGACTCTCTTGATTGCTTACAGAAATAATGCACACATAAACAATTCCTTAAACAAATTTGTGCTCTATCAAGTTCTTAATCTCTTCATTGTCTCTTAACTTAGACAAAACTTAAGTTTATATACTACTAAGTTTTGTTTACATAAGAATTACAATCTAATCACTTCCCAAGGCTAAAAATCAACCTAAGATATTATTTCCATAAGAGTTCTAATTCAACCTAATACTTTTAAAATATGAAAAGTGACTTTCCTTGTTTGACAAATATTCTACCTCGGGTCGTAAGAAACCAACCTTCAATTCAATTCCAACTCAATTGATCTTCATGTTATAGGCTTTTTTCATCTAAATATCTTCAAAATCAATAGTCCAAAACTTTTGTTTTATTATAATTTTTTTAATAATAAATCAATACAACAATTATATAAAAAACTTCACACATTCATATTTTTATTTTGTCGATTGAGTTTTAGTTCGGTTGGTATCGACATTATTGCTAATAAAAAAAGATGTGAGTTCGAAACGGTTTATCTTCCTATTTAAATGTTGAGAAGAGATTGAAAATAATTCTAAATATTGTATCAATTCTTTTACCACATTATATAATGATAACATACAAATTTTTTTTTTTTTAAAAATATACTCGTATTGCATGCAAAACCAAGCCAAAAAAAAAAAATCCTTCATCTCCATAACTATTCTCTAAAAAATATTAAATTTTCAAGAATTAAAATTGTGTAAATATGGGTAAGAATGGGTTTTTTTTTTTTTAAAATCCGATGTTCATTAATTGAAAGGCAAAAGGTCAAAAAAAAAAAACATTGTGCTGTACAACTTTAAAACTTCCAAGGCACCGGTCACTCTCACCATACACCTGTTAAGCAGATATTGGTTGTGACAGGCGGTGCTATGAAAACGTCTGAAAAGATTAAAAGCCTTAACAAGAAAAAAGATTAATAAGATTACACGATTAATACGTATCTTATAAAAATGTAATATAATATTAAAAATAAATATTATTACATTGTCAGCACTTCAAATATTAATCTTAATAATGAAATAATATTTTTATTTTTTATTGAAGAAACTTGTATATTTTAAAAGAAGTTCTTAAATTTAAAATTTAAAATTTAAAATTTATATTTTTCAAATTTTAAAATTTCGATTCTCACTAAACGATATTTGTTAAAATCATTAAGTTTTACTATTTTAAAATTTTGGTGCGACAAACATATTATTATATGTGTAATGTCATGTTAGCTTGTTATTTTTACATATTACTCACTAAAAATCAAGTTAGTGGACTAACTGTTATCATTTGCATCAAGACTGAAATTTTAAAATTCGAAAAGTCTAGATACTTAGAATGATCCAATTGAAGAGTATGGATTAAATCGACAATTGTATGCATAATATAGGACTAGTAATTGCATTTAATCAAACTGATTTAACTACTGCTATGTGGGTCAGAATTAAAATTTTAAAATTGAAGAGTATAGGGACTAAAATTAATCAAATTGAAGTAAAGGGACTAAATTCACAACTTTCATACAGTACAATGACCAACGGAAAATTTAACCTTCTATAAATAAGCCTACAAAAGTCAATAGTCAATCTTTGGAAAGTAAGGGAATGAATCATGTCATTGTAGAAACACCCTTTTAAACGATTTCCAGACTTGAAATCCCCACCAACATATTAGCTATGAAAATTCAACCATTGATCTCAAATTGAAGGCCCCACAAATGTCACGGTCATACTCATAACGTATAAGTTAGTGGAGCACAAGCCTACGTTGATCCAATTTTTGAGGAATTAAATAATTATATATTATTTTAATATTAGAGTGAATTAGTGGGATGCCACAGGTCCTACTTGTATATAAATAAGAAGCTTAGGCTTCTTCAGATTATATACATATAAAAGTTTAAAGTAACATATAGCTGAGAGAGAAGTAAAAACAGAGAGATGATGATGATGATGATGATGATGATGATGATGGAGTGGAAATGGTTATGGTTTATTAGGATGGCAGTTATGTTGTTGGTGTTAGTGTTGGGTGTGGGTCTCACTATGTGGGAAACCCATCACCTTAAAATGAGCTGTAGAAGCTCCACTTTAATCGGGCTATAAATAATAAAAAATAAAATCCTAATTCTAAAATGAAATTAATCTTCAAAGTCCATTTACAAATTCAAAATTACACACAGACTTGATAGGCTCAAAATATCCAAATCCTAAAGCCCAATGCCTATACAAGCCCAATAAACCCAAAAACCTTTAAAATATCAGAAACCTTAAATTTGCCTAAGTTTCCAGCCGCCACTGCCACGTCAGCATGGCTTCGTCATCACCACATCATCACCATGTCAGCGCCACGTGACCTTTCGTCTGCTGACCATTGACTGTTCCTCTCCCCGAAACGTTTCTTTGCTCGAGACCCTTCTATTGCTCAAGATTGTTCCTCTGCCCAAGGCTCCTCTTCTCGAAGCCTTCCCTGCTGCCCCTCTTGCACCGAAACGGCAAGGACACGCTCACCAATGTCGTTGACACCGTCGGACGCCCTGGACGTTCATCATTCAAGAAACCTGCAAAGGAGAAACAAAGAGCGATAGAGAACAGGAGGCAAAAGAACAGTATTGTTGTATTTTACTTTGGCTATAAAAGCCATTTTGAATCTGTGATAAAAAACACACGAAATATAAAAATATACAGAAGCAATTCACAAAAATTCAATCAAAAAAAGTCAAGCAAACAAATACAAGCAGTAGAGATCCAAAGTTTTAAAGGTATTATATTTGTTTTATTTTTAGTTTCGAAATATGCATGTAAATAATGAAGAAACAGTACGAAAAATGGATTTTAAAATAAGGGGCCAAAATATTTCACATAAAATCGTTTTCGGAAGATCTGGAAAGTAAAATCCAGATCTAAAACGCAATATGTATATACATAAAAAATAAAACCTTTTAAAGGAAAAAGAAGAATAATAATGGAAATCACAATAAAACCGAATGGTTTCTTTTCAAAAAACTCAAAGAGATCGAAGCGTTTTCAAAGTATTTAAACCCAAATCTTAAGTTTTTTTAAAAAGGGGAAGAAGGATTCTCTTGTTTTTTAAAGCAGATCTAGGTTAGATCTAAACCTAGATCTAGATTTAAAGAAACGAAAGGAACGACTCTTCACTTACCTAGTCGCCGTAGACGACGGCGTGGGGCTAACAGACAACATCGAAGGCGAGGGCAACGGTCGGAGACCGATGGACATAGAGTAGCCGCGGTGGTGTTCCTCATCGGGCAAGGAGCAGAATTGAGAGAGAAAGAGGAGGATGAAGTCTGTTTTTTTTTAGAAATGAAGTAAAAAATGAAATTTTTTGTGAAAATTTCACTAATATAGAATAAGGATACGACGTCGTTTAGGGTCTGAGCTGCTGGCCCTAAAACGACATCGTTTTAACGTTTTAAACCCGGATTTAGACTCGGCCCGAAAACAGTTCTGCGTGTTTCTTGAATTGGTCTATTTCTTCTTTTAATCCTTCTAAATTTTTAGTTTTCACAATTTCATCCCTAAAATCCGTTTTAAATTTCTTTTAAATTACCTCTCAAATTTTATTCCATTTTCATGTTAAGCCTCCGAATTATGGTTGTCTGGAAATGACACGCGTGTGAACGGGGAATTATTACTATTTCAGTCCCTGTACATTTTTTAAATCCAAAAATCAAGTCCGAGTTTTTATGTTTTCACCCTAAATATTATTTTTCCCTTTTAATCCAATATAAACTACTCTCAAAATTAGAACCTTATTTGTTTTGAAATTGAAATCTTCATTCTTTATTACTTATTTTTACTTTCTTAAATACCTTTTACTTAATCCATCATCATTTTTCTTTTAAAAATTAAGTCTTGCATTTCCCTTCCATATTTGTTCGAATTGTAAATTTCTTTAATAACAAACCCTTTTATTCATTTATTTATTGTTTAATTCATATACTTACTTGTATCATGTTACTCATCTTTATTTTTTATGAATGATGTCCCATGGAATTGGTAGCTTCTCATGCTTTATTAATCTTTGTTCCATTAGTTTGAAAAAGAGCGTACATTTATTCAAATGTTCGTTGTAAAATAGTTTAGCTAAGTTGTTTCTTTTTTAAAAAAAATAATAATAAATAAAAATATATATACTTAAATTATCTTTTTTAAGGCCAAGTTCCTAATCTTTGGGGATTCGGAAGATAGTGTCCTAAAGTATTGGGTGTTATTTTCTCTCGAACCAAAGTATCGAACGACCCCTTTAAAATCGATAATCGCTTTTCCATTTGCAAAATTATGCGTTTTACTTATCCTCTTACAAAATCATCCTTTTTTTTGAATATATTTACATTATTTCTAAAGACGTGTGAATTGCTTTAGGTTAATAAAAAAGACAATGCTCTTTTATTCTCGGGAATTTCAAAAATAATGCCCTAACGTGTTGAGTATTATTTTCTTCAAACCCAAAAATCGAATACCCTACTTTAAAATCAAAATTGCTAAAGCACTTTTCAATAGATATAAAAAAATACTTAGATTTTTTCTAGAAGGAAAAATAATAGTAAAGGCAACGCTCTATTATTTTAGGAATACTAGGAATTGTGCTCTAATGTGATGAGTACGACTTTTCCCTGAACCTAAAATAATCAACCAATCTATTTAAAATCATTAGTTACTTGATATTCCATTATTTTAAGGGATTAAAAAACAAATCGTGCCCTAATGTGTTGCGTGTGATTTTGCTTTGACTTAGATGTTATTTTAGGAATACTAGGAATTGTGCTTTAACGTGATGAGTACGACTTTTCCCTGAACCTAAAATAATCAAGCAATCTATTTAAAATCATTAGTTACTTGATATTCCCTTATTTTAAGGGATTCAAAAACAAATCGTGCCCTAACGTGTTGGGTGTGATTTTGCTTTGACTTAGATAATTGGATATCTTATTCATGAAGGGCATTCTAGATTTCTACTCGAATTTTCAATTTTCAACAATTAAGACACTAAATAATCGATTAGGTACCGATTTCAAGCGTGTGAGGATACTAACCCTTCCTAGTATGTAACAGACTCCCGAACCTATTTTTCTGGATTTTGAAGACTAAGCATTTTACAAAACAAATCCAAACATTTTAGGTGATCAAATCACACCAAATTAAAATATTGGTGGCGACTCCTGTTTTTCAATCTTAAAAATCATTTTCGAAACTCGCATATAAAAATGGTTTCGACGTGAGCTATAATGTTTTTTTTTTGGTTGATGTGAGGGCAACTAATATATGCAACGAAAATCAGAATTTAAGAGTCAGTAAGAGAAGCTCACATTTGAGAGAAAAAGAAAACAAGAGGAGAAAAAACAGATTTTGTGAAGTTTGCACAGTAGTGATCAACTCTTCGATCGGAGATTCATCCGTGGTTCAATTGAGCTGATTTTTGGACAATAGCTAGGAAACAAAGTGTTCTTGACTCTGTACGGTCGGATTTTTCATCCAAGTCCTGTAGCGTTGAAAAAACCCATTTTACAGCTAACTACGTTTTGGCGATATTCTCCCTTTTTCTTTCTTTTGCTAAAGATTACTACTTGTTAGTGTTGTTGGAGTTGTATGCTTGTTGTAGGCTTGATTTTGTGATCTTGTAGCTGAACATTTGTTGATAGTGGAGCTTTTGATCGGACTCTAAAGTCCCGTGGTTTTTACCCTTGATTTAGAGGGGTTTTCCACGTAAAAATATCGGTGTCTCACTTTATTGCTTTTGTAGTTGCATTGGTTGATTAGTGTTGCTAGAGAACACATATTTTTTGTTACTGTGGTTGCCATAATTATTGACAGGTGTTATAGGGAGAGAAAGAACACCGATTGTGCTTTCGCTTTGTTTCGGTTGTTCAGTTTCTTCCTAAAAAACTAGCATTAGAGCTTGGTTATTGTGTCAGATAATTATGGAGATTAATACGAGCAAGATGATTATGTTGAATGACATGAATTATCAACTTTGATGGAATAAAATGAAAGACTTGTTGTTTGTGAAGGCTTTGCACCTTCTGGTCTTTGCTACTCAAAAACCCGATTTGAGAAGTGATGAAGAATGGGAATTTGAACATCAGCAGGTGTGTGGCTTTATTCGGTAATTTGTTGAAGAGAATGTTTACAGCAACATAGATCAAGAGACACATGCTCACACATTGTGGGAGAAGCTTGGAAGCTTGTATGCTTCGAGGTCGGGCAATAACAAGTTGTTTTTGCTTAAGAAGATGATGGCGTTGAAATACAAAGAAGGAACGTCTACAGCTGACCATGTTAGTGAAGTTCAAAGTGTGATGAATCAGTTGCTTGGTATGGGCGTAAATTTGATGATGAGATTTTAGGGCTTTGGTTGCTTGCTACTCTACCAGAGTCTTGGGAGACTTTTCAAGTCTCGCTCATTAATTCTGTTCCATAGGGCATTATTACTTTGGATTTGGCTAAGAGTGGCGTGTTAAATAAAGTGGTTAAAAGAATATCTGAAGGTTCTACATCACAGTCCGAGGTGTTGGTTACTGAGAATAGGAGGAGAAATAGAGACAAAGATGGAAAGGGTAGAGATAAAAGCTAAAGCAAGTCAAGATTGAGATACAAGAATCTTGAGTGCCATCATTGTGGTAAGAAAGGTCATATCAAGAAATATTGCTTCAAGTGGAAGAGAGAGAACAAAGGTGGTGGTGATAAACACAATCAGAAGGATGATGAAAAATCTGAGCGTACTGCTACTGTTACTTGTGATGATCTGTTGGTTATTTATGATTAGAATTTGGTCAACCTAACATGCAACGAGACTAGTTGGGTGATTGATACCGGTGCTTCACTTCATGTCACTTCGAGGAGGGATTTCTTCACATCTTATACTCTTGATGATTTTGGGGTATTGAAGATGGGTAATGACGATTTGGTTCCAGTTATTGGTATGGGAGATGTTAGCTTGGTGAGTAACAATGGAACAAGGTTAAATCTCAAGGATGTCAAACATGCCCCGAATATCCGTTTGAATTTTATTCCTGTAGGAAAGCTTGATGTTGAAAGATTTTGTAACACCTTTAGTGAGGAGCAATGAAAGCTGACTAAAGGCTCCTTGGTTGTGGCTCGAGGAAAGAAGAGCTCGAATTTGTATTTGATGCACGCTTCGACTTCTCGAGAGATTGTGAATGTGACAGTGAATGACAGGTCAACTGAGTTGTGGCATAAACGACTTAGTCACATGAGTGAAAAGGGGCTTAATTGTTTAGTTAAGAAGAATCAACTTTCGGGTTTGAAGAATTCTACACTGAAGAATTGTGCTCATTGTCTAGCGAGGAAGCAGAGAAGAGTTTCTTTTATAAGTCTTCCTCCTCATAGAAGATCAAAGTTGCTAGAGTTGGTCCATTCAGATGTTTATGGTCCGATAAAGGTAAGGTCACATGGCGGTGCACTTTATTTTGTAACTTTCATTGACGACTGTTCAAGAAAGCTATGGATCTACACTTTGAAGTCGAAAGATCAAGTTTTTGAGGTGTTTAAACAGCTTCAAGCATCAATTGAAAGAGAAACAGGGAAGAAGTTAAAGTGCATTGGTACTGATAATGGTGACGAGAACACAGGGCCATTTCATGAGTATTATCTGCGATAGGGAATCAGACATCAGAGGACACCACCGAAGACTCAACAGTTAAATGGGTTAGCTGAAAGAATGAACCAAACATTGATTGAGAGAGTCAAATGTTTGTTGTCAGATGCAAAGTTGCCAAGATCATTCTGGGCTGAAGCTTTGAATACAATGACACATGTGATTAATCTGTCTTCTAGTGTTCCTTTGTTAGGTGATGCACCAGATAGAGTTTGGTTTGGTAAAGACGTGTCATATGATCACCTGCGTGTGTTCAGTTGTAAAGCATTTGTTCATGTTTCAAAGGATGAAAGATCCAAGTTAGATGCCAAAACTCGAAAATGCATCTTTATTGGTTATGGTCTAGATGGTCAGTTTAGTTATAGACTCTACGATCCAGTTCAGAAGAAGCTTGTGAGAAGCCGAGATGTTGTCTTCATTGAGGATTAGACCATTGATGATATTGATAAGATGGAGAACGCGGATTCACAAGATAATGGTGACTTGATCGATGTGACTTCGATTCCCTTAGACCTTCACCGGATCCTACTCAGGATGATGTGCACGGTGATGTTAATGATGACCAGTAGGACATAGGTGACTTTGATGCTCCCATAGATGATGTTGTGGATGATCAACAACATGCACCTATAGCTCCACCAGCAGTTCCACTTCGGAGGTCTTCTAGAGATCGACGATCCTGTGTAAGGTATTCTTCTGATGTTTACGTTCTTTTGACTGACGGGGGAGAACCTGACTGTTATGAAAAGGCTATGTAGAGTGAATGCAAAGATCAGTGGGTTGAAGTGATGAAAGATGAACTTTAATCCTTGCATGAAAGCCATACCTTTGAGTTGGTGAAACTGCCTAAGGGCAAGAGAGCTTTGAAGAATCGATGGGTTTACAGGCTGAAGCAATAAGAGAAGTCTTCATCTCCACGATACAAAGCTAGATTGGTCATCAAGGGTTATACTAAAAAAAAAGAGGATTGATTTTGAAGAGATATTTTCTCCGGTTGTGAAGATGTCCTTTATTAGAACTATATTGTGTTTGGCAGCTTGTTATGACTTAGAGGTTGAACAAATGGATGTGAAATCTGCTTTTCTTCATGGTGATTTGGAGGAAGAGCTTTACATGGAGCAACCAGAGGGGTTTATTGTACAAAGAAAAGAGGACTATGTGTGCAGGTTGAAGAAAGTTTGTATGGTTTGAAGCAAGCTCCTAGACAATGGTACAAGAACTTTGAGTCTATTATGGGGGAGCAAGGTTACAAGAAGACTACTTCTGATCATTGTGTTTTTTTAAAGAGATTCTTTGGTGATGATTTTGTTATCCTTTTGCTCTATGTTGATGATATACTTATTGTTGGTCGCAATGCTTCTAGAATTGACAAGTTGAAGCAGGAGTTGAGTAAATCTTTTGCGATGAAGGATTTGAGGCCAACAAAGCAAATTCTTGGCATAAGGTTGACTCGTGATAGAAAGGCCAAGAAATTGTGGTTATCACAAGAAAGGTACATTAAGAAGGTACTTTAGAGATTTAGTATGGACAAAGCTAAAGCGGCGAATACTCCTTTTGCTACTTATTTTAGATTGAGTGTTAAGCACAGTCCTTCCACAGAAAAGGAGAAGGAAGAGATGCAAAAGGTTCCTTACTCTTCAGCCGTGGGTAGTTTGATGTATGCGATGGTATGCACGAGATCGGACTTGGCTTATACTGTTGGTACAATTAATCGGTCTCTTTCTAATCTAGACACAGAGCATTGGAATGCGTGGATCATGAGGTATCTCCATGGTAGTTTCAACTTGAAACTTTGCTTCGACAATGAAAAACCTATTCTTGTTGGATATACAGATTCGGACATGGTCGGGAACATTAACTCGAGGAGATCTACTTTAGGTTACTTGATCACTTATGCAGGAGGAGTTGTGGCATGACAATCGAGGTTACAAAAGTGTGTTGCATTGTCCACCACTGAATCAGAGTTCATTGTAGCAACCGAAGCGTGTAAGGAGATGCTTTGGATGAAGAAGTTTGTGCATGAACTTGGTTTTACTCAACAGAGGTATGTCTTGTATTGTGATAGCCAGAGCAAAATTCATCTTGGTAAGAACTCAACTTTTCATTCTAGATCAAAGCATATTGATGTGAGGTACCATTGGATACGAGATGTCCTTGAAGCTAAGTTATTAGAGCTTGAAAAGATTCATACTGATGATAATGGTGCTGATATGTTGACGAAAGCCTTACCAAGAGGGAAGTTTGAGGCATGTTATTTGATCTCCGGCATGGAGGCATTTCCACATAGTTAGGGGGAGATTTTTTGGGTGTGGGTCCCACTATGTGGGAAACCCATCACCTTAAAATGAGTTATTCTGTTTTTTTGGCTGATGTGTGGGCAGCTAATATATGCAACAAAATCAGAATTTAAGAGTTGTGAGATAAGCTCACGTTTGAGAGAAAAAGAAAACAAGATGAGAAAAAATAGTTTTTGTGAAGTTTGCACAATAGTGATCAACTCATCGATCGGAGAATCATCCGTGGTTCGATTGAGCTGACTTTTAGACAGCTGCTAGGTGACAAGGTGTTCTTGACTTTGGACGGTCGGATTTTTCATCCGAGTCCTTTAGCATTGGAAAAACCCATTTTACATCAGGTTGCGTTTTGGTGATATTCTCCCTTTTTCTTTCTTTTGCTTAAGATTACTAGTTGTTAGCGTTGTTAGAGTTGCATGCTTGTTGCAGGCTTGATTTTGTGATCTTGTAGCTGAGCATTTTGTTGATAGTGGAGCTTTTGATCGGACTCTAAAGTCCCGCAGGCTTGATTTAGAGGGGTTTTCCACGTAAAAAAAAATCGGTGTCTCGCTTTATTGCTTTTGTAGTTGCATTGGTTGATTAGTGTTGCTAGAGAACACATATTTTGTGTTATTGTGGTTGCCATAATTATTGACAGGTGTTATAGGGAGAGAAAGAACGCCGATTGTGCTTCCGCTTTGTTTCGATTGTTCGGTTTCTTCCCAACAGTTAGAAGGATGCAGGTAGTGTTCTAATGCTTGTTTGGAGCATAAGAGAATCGCTCTCTTGCATCTCAAACCTTTCTTCAATTCTGATAATAAATTGAAAAGTTGGTTTAAGGTGAAGGGTTCAAATTGTTGTAAATGGGAAAGAGTTGAGTGCAATACCACTTCTAGAAGACTCGTACAACTCACCCTTAATTTTACAAAATGGTTTGACGATATGGAACACAATGCTTGGTATCTCAATACCTCTATGTTTCTTCCCTTTGAGGAATTGAAGAGTTTTATCTGTGGGGGAATGCCATAGGTGGTAACCTTGAAAATGAAGGTCGTGCTTTTAATTTTTCCTTAATTACATCTTCTATTATTCCACTACTTCCACCGTTATTAATTTGCAATTAATTGTATTTTATTTTAATGAAGAAAAGTCACTAACCACTTATAGATATATTTAAAAGAACATTTTTATAGGTTTTGAAAAGCTATCATCCACATTGAGTAATTTGGAGATCCTTGACTTAAGTTACAATTATCTGAACGATAGCATTTTGTTATCTTTGAGTGAGCTTTCATCTCTATAGTATTTAGATCTATCATACAACCGAGTCGAAGGGTAAATTAAGTTTGGTCTGGTGTTAGTTTGTATTTGTAACTCCACTTTTGTTTTAGTAAAATTTTTATATAGCTAAGAAATTGAAAAAAAATTAACAAGTAATTATATATATATATATCCAGGTTTTTAGTTGCTTTCAAGACTCGTTAAATTGGAAACTCTTGATTTAAGTGTGAATTCCTTGAAGAATAGCATTCTGCTTCATATGAGCAATCTTTCATCCTTGAAGACTTCAATATTGAGGGAAAATCAGTTGGAAGGAACGTTGATTCATATTCAAGGTAAATCAGTTTAAGTAAAAGCTATTGCAATATGTCATTTGTTTTTATCTTATCATGAAAATAAAATTGATAAACATTTGAGATTGAATTTCAGAATTGAATAATTTGACAAACTTGAAGTACTTGGATTTAAGTGGGAACA
This sequence comes from Kokia cookei, assembly GCA_039519145.1. Lineage (NCBI taxonomy): Eukaryota > Viridiplantae > Streptophyta > Magnoliopsida > Malvales > Malvaceae > Kokia > Kokia cookei. The sequence goes on along the minus strand of CM076901.1, from coordinate 2,287,492 downwards.
GAATTGAAAGCAGCACAAACAAAGGTATAAGTTTAGTATTCATATATTCTTTCATATTTAAGGTAGACTGATTTTACATGTTTTTTTTTTTTTTTTACTTTAAAATCAATTTTTGTTTAAAGGAAAGTTAATGTTACAATATGTCATTTTCTTTTATCTTATCATGAAAATATAACTGATAAACATTTGAGATTGAATTTTAGATTTGAATAATTTGACAAACTTGAAGTACTTGGATTTAAGTGAGAACATAATTAGTATTTATATATTGAATGATATTAACTATAAAAATTATTTTTCTTCCTATGATAGATGGAACACAAATGAGACTAACAAACTTGGAGGAACTTGATTTGAGTGGTAATCTCTTTCGGAATAATACAATTTCTTCTCTTGAAGGGATTTCAAGTCTTAAAGTCTTTGGCTTTGTCCAACAACTATTTGCAAGGCTCATTAGATATTAAAGGTACTAAAGCCATAATTTTGTTTTTCTTCATAAACCTTTCTAGAACCTTTTAAAATTAATTGTTTCAAATCTGTACATTCACATTTTACGTTAGAGGATTTTCATCTTCACTTAAAGTTTTAGATTTACTTTTTTTCATTTTTATTTCATTAAAATGTTTAGTAGGAATTAAAATTATTAACATAATGATTATTTGAATTGGGCGTGGATATGTATAGGATTGAGCAATTTGACAAACTTGAAAAAACTCGATTTAAGTGAGAATTAAATTGAAAGTTTTCAATCTTTTAAAGGTATGCATTCATATTTAATCAATTAGCTATATTCTTACATATAATTATATAAATTATTATTCTTCTTACGATAGATGGAACACAAGTGAGGCTAACGAACTTGAAGGAACTTGATTCGAGTAATAATCAATCCAAGCTGAAAAGGAACAAAGTGCAGGATTAATACAGGAAAGAAAAGGTGATGATAGGATGAATTTAGAAGCTCAAAGAGTGGGGAAAACAGTGAGAAATACTGTACAAGGCCATGTTGAAGAAGAACAACTTTGGAACCTCTAGAAATTTCTGGTTTACGAAGCGATGACTGTAAGTGATACAAAAAGCCTAAATGAAAGGACAGCAAAAATTGGTCTTGGGGAGATAACAGCTAGAAGGATTCAAGGAAGATTTTATTTGGTTGAAATACCGGATGAAGAACTGTTGGATCTGTTGAAGGAAAACAGAATGGTCTTACTCGAGAGACTTTTTTATTCATATAGAGACATGGTCGGAAAAATTGAAGATAGTGGAAAGGGTAGCATGGGCCGAGGTTTCGGGTGTTCCACTTGTTGGAACTTTGAAACGTTCAAACTAATTGCAGGTCTATGGGGAAACTTAGTTTCGATCGGAGACAGTCTCAAAAAAGTTCAAAGCTTCGAAAAGATGGAACTCTTAATTTCAATAATACAATCGAAAATGGTTGACGATGTAACAAACGTGGAAGTGGGAAGTGATCAATTTCCAGTTAGAGTAAGGGAACGAGGGTTGCCTGAAATGGAGGATGAAGGTTCTATCTTAAAGGAAAAGCGGAAAGAAATGGAGGAAGATAGCATATCAGAGGCTGGTTCGGTAACGAGGACTATGCCGGAGAATCCAGCGGAGAATCCATCGGAAGGTAGGGAAATCGTCAAACAAGGAGAGTTAAATGCAACAAGCATAGAAATTGAAAGTAACATTAATGCATGTCAGAGAATGTTGGAGAAGGAAAGTGAAGAGGCAGGGGCAGAGGCAGGGACAGAATCTGTTTCCAACGTGGAAAAAAAATAATGAGGAATTAAAAGGGGTTTTGACTAAAGTCGGGCCTAGGAGGATGTAAGTAACATGGGCTTGGTAGTTCATGACCCAAATGTTGGGGGAGGTGTTAGTGGACTAAGCATTGAGAATGGTTGTAGAAAAATTGGTGTTGTTAATACAACAGGAAATGTCAGCCCGATGGAAGAAAGCAATGAGAATCAGGATATTGAAGTTGAACAAGGGGATGGGTGGGATCCTATTCTAGAAGTAGAAGAAGAACTAGAAAAGATACGCATATTCAGGAAAAAAAAAAAAAGAAAGGTTTGAATAAAAAGATCCGTTCTATGTACGAAATTCAAAATAACATTCTATCGTCAAAAGAGAGGAAGAAAAGAAATAAAGCTCTGAAGAAGGAGAAAGGCAGGGGGGTTCGCGACGAGGAGGAAAGGATTGTGAACCTGTCACTTTCAGACTCGGATATCAGTAACCACAGGCGAGTGATTCTAAGGGAAGCGAAAAATACCTGGGAGATTGGGAAGAAATTGGGGCTGTGTTAGAGGTGACGAAATAGATGTAATTGGAGATATCGTAAGAGCGGAATTTCAATAACAAGGGGAGTGGTCAATGCTAGAAAGGTGAAGGGGGAGAGAGTTATAGTGGTAGTGAAGGAGCGTCAATATGAACGGGGTTCCTATGTCTAATTTAATAGGCCATAATGGAGAAAAAAACTTTGTCACAAATTGGATTCACCAGGCAATTTGTTTCAATGGGACATCAAGCTTGTGGTGCATTGGAGCTTTGGAACTATCCTTCATGGCTCTAAGACCTTGTAGCACAAGATGTTAATGGCAAAGATAGGCCTGACCAAGTGGAATTGGCAGCTCTATAAGAGAAGAGAAAGAGGGATAGGGCGATGAAAAAACTGAGAGGGAAGGGTAGTGTGGATAGGGAGAAAGAGGTGGTAAACGCTTCGCTTTCAGACTCGGATATCAGCAACAGGAAACGGGTTATCCTTAGGGAGGCAAATAAAGCTTGGGAAATTGGTAAAAAAACTCGGACTTATCATTCGGGGTGACGAGCGAGAAGTTGTAGAGGAAATTATGAGACTAGAAGAAAGACAAGGATAAATCTCTACAAGCAATGAGAAGGCGATCGTTAGGTGAGGTTAGTAGTTTCTGTTAGGTTGTGAAATTTCTTAAAGGATGAGTTTTGGTGTTTTAATATTGTTAAAAAAGAAGAAAAAAATGAGGAAATGATCTTGGAATAAATGGGGGTTTATCATCATAGGTGAAAAAAAAAAAGCTACCTTAAAAGCGAGATTTATAGGTTTAGAGATGAAGTATGTTCTATGCAAGGATCTAAGTTAGAAGATGATTAGGAAGCGATAATTAGAAAGGTGTGGGGAAATGATAATTTTGAGTTTTGCTTCTCGGCAGCTGAAGGAAATTCGGGAGGGGTGATAACCATAAGGGATAAAAGCAAGTTTGAGTTAGGAAGTCATTTGTGTTCTAAACACTTTGTGGTCATTGAAGGCAAATAGTTGGAAGAGAGTATGGCTGTAAGTTTAATAAATGTATATGCTAGAAACGTTTAATTGGTGGGGTTTTGATTGGGAAGATGTGGTGAAATTTGATGAATTTTTTTACGTGGTGTTGGATTATGTGTCGAATAGGATTCCAAAAAAGTGTATGGTTTGTGGTGATTGGACGTCGTGCTGGACAGTGAGGTTAGCTCGGAACAAGATTGTTTTTTGAAAGGTTTGTTGTACCACTTGACTCTTTTTAATGTGAGTTAGAGTCGTTCACAATGAATGTAGTTTTTCGGATGTCGAGTGTTGGGGTTGGCTAAGGAATTGTGGAACGTTTAGAAATTGGGGACGGATTGGGATCCTACTCCAGTTGGCTGGCTGAAATTTAACGTGGCTGGGGTTGTGAGCTGTTGTGGAGTTTTGAGGGATGCTAAGGGAGTGGTTTCGGCTTTATTGTTGGGTAATAGCGAAGCGGGAGGTATGGATTTGGTGGATATAATGACTTTAAAGTGGCATTGGTATTGTTTATAGATGAGATTTGTAAAGCAAATGTTCCGTTGATTGTAGAGTGGGAAGCTAGTTATGTTTTGGAATTGGACAAAGTATAGACGTTAACGACCGTGGTCATTAAGAAATTTATTTGTGGACATTGAAGGAGGAATTGGGCAATTAGCGGCGATTCAGGAGACAGTCAAAAGAATGGAATGGCGAAGACATTGGAGAAAGCTGGATTGGCAAGTAAATTTTTTTTAAAAGCATATTGGTAGTTTGTTATCTTGTTGGTGGTTACTTTTGATTGCTGCTGTTTTGTCTGTGGAATTGTACTGCTGTTTTTGCAGCAGAGTCGATCTGACTTGGGTTGGGAGTTCTCTACCCCTGCTTGGTTTTGTATTTGTTGAATATAAACGACTGAGCTAAAAAAAAAGGAGGAAGCAAGGTGCGGAAGGGTGTTAAGAGATGCTGATGGTGTTGCAAGAGCTTTATTTTCTAGTCCAATTTCAGCAAAGGATTCGAAGGCAGCTGAACTAGGAGCTATCATTAACGCACTGGACATGTGTTTAATTGAAACAGGGGCTGATGTGGTGTTTGATTGGTTACTAAATAATCGGATGAGACCGTGGGCGCTGCAATACTGATTGAAATTAGAATGGCGCGGGTGGGAAAAGTGTTTTTTTCGAAGGCTGAGAAGAGTGGAAATGAGATGGCTTTTGCTCTGACTATAGCAGGAATTAAAAGGGCTGAAATGTTCTAAGCATGGTGAAGGTCGAGTAGGGGCAATAGTCTGCTTCAATCGGGTGGTTTGCTGTTGATTGTAGTATCTAATATTTTTGGGTTGTTCAGCAGTTTGAGAATGATCTTCATGTTTGGCCAAAGGGTGATGTGTTGGGTGGTATGCTGTTTCTGTTGTTTGCTGGCTTAGAATAATGCAGGGTGTATCTTTTTCTTTCTTATGGTTTTTGAGCTGTTTGGCTCAAGAGTTTGCTGCAATTTGCAGCTTTGTTTTTGTTCCAGTTTGGCTTGGATTCTTCCAATGCCTTTCTCTTTGTTTAATTATGATTGAGCAAAAAAATAGCATTCCAAAATGGATCGACACACTTTTTTCTTTCAGTGTTCTTCTCTTGAAAGATCATCATTTTCATGGCGAAATTCCAATTCAGTTATGCAAGTTGTATTCTTTAAGCATCATAAATCTTTCTCAAAATATGTTTTCTGGCTCTATACCTTCTTGTTTGGGAAATTTATCTCTTCCAATGAAAGCGAAAGAGAGTCTAGCAAATGGGTTCTATCTTCCATTTACAGAAAACACACTAGAAAATTTAAAAACTCAAAGACAATGCAACTCTCTATCCTCTTTCCCTCTGAAGTTATTTTGTATCATATTATATTTTATATAGTTATTCATAATCATCAAATTTATAAAATAATTTGTTGGTTGGTATCGTATTCACATTATGCTTTAATTTAAAATGTATTTTTGTATAGTATACGTTACATCAATTCAACTAAAAAAAAGTGATTTTTTTTTTCATAACATATTATATGCTTATATAATCTTTTACATGATGATAGTTTATTATAAATAATTTTTTAATAATTGAATGGTCGCACGAATATGTTCAATTAAAAATGTAATATCATAATAAGTCTACATTTCTTACATTAATATGAATATTATATACTCTTTATTCCAGAATTCATAAATTTTGAAATTCAAAATGCATGTGTTTTGATATAAAATTTGATATTCTGTGTCGAATCGTTTGACAAAATTTATTCATCCAAAGTTGATGCGGTTCCATTTGATGGAGGATCTTCCATTACTGGTTAGACTTTGTTTGCTTTGCTTTTTGCTGTTTATTTTTACTAAAAAAATTTCTATTACCATTTATAATTAGGTACAATTAAGTTTAGGTTAAAATATTTTATTAAGTTTTTGTACTTTTCACAAATTTTGAATTTAGTCAACTTATTTTTATTTTCAGGAATTTAGTCTCTCTATTTTTTCAAATTTCAAAATTCAAGTCCAAGAGTGTTACGTTTTTTTAATTTGTTGGTGTGACTTTTTTTAATTTATATTCCTTAATTTTTGGCATAATTTGATTCTTTTATTTTTATAATATCATTAGTTAGTTTAAATAATTAATATTGTAAACTTCTTCAATCAAAATGTTGACGTCAATTTAAAAAAAAAACATTATTCCAACAAAAAAAGTCATTTTATCATGATCAATTCGAATGAGTATTTTAAATAAAAATCCACATCAGTATTTTTAATGTTATTCTTCATTGTTACATGACTACAAAATGAATATTTTTTTTTTAATTTCAAAAGGTGACACTAATGAATTTAACAGAAGAATCTTATCCGTGGAAATAATAGGGGGCTTGAATTTTTAAAACCAAAAACCAAAAATACTAAATTCATGAAAATAAAAATTAAGAAAACTAAATTCTAAATATAAAAAATATATAGGGACTTAGAATATATTTTAACTTTTGAAGTTTTACTTTAAACTTTGACATAAACAAATAATCAATGCAACCCAAGATATAGTTCCAAAATAATTATTAAAATGAAAAGAATTTTATAATCTAAACTCGTGATTTAATTACAAACTTAGAGGAGCACAAGTCTTTTGAGGAATTAATTATATATTATTTTATATGACTGAGAATTAATAGGGATGCGATGTCATAGGCCCTGCTTGTATATAACTGGTTTTGGATTTTTTTTTTTTCTCAATCATAACAGAGTTTTAAGGCAATGGAAAACCATGCCAAACCAGGACGAAAACAGGGCTGCATGCTGCAGCAAACTCTTTGAGCCAATTTAGCTCAATCATAAAGATGTCTGTTATGTTCAAAGCTTGGTGGTGAGTCATAGAGCTGGAAGAGGATAGTTTCTTTTGGTATTGTTTGTTATTTTCTATGTTTAAGGATTTTGTGACTTAAAATTCCCTCCAACTAAGCTTTTTGCATACATATTAACAAAATCAAATTTAACAGTATCGAAATCATCTTTTTAAAAACGCTTTTCGAAAATTATTTTAAAATTGCAAAAAATGAGAGTCGCCACCAATCCTTTATTTGGTGTGATTGGATCACCACAAAATGTTTAAAATTCGTTCTGAAAAATACTTTGGTCTTCGCAATCTAGAAAACAAGTTCGGGAGTCGGTTACGCATGAGGAAGGGTTAGCACCCTCATACGCCCAAAATTGGTACCACATTAATTACTTTCGGGTCTTGATTTGTAAAATTTAAAAACTTGAATAAAGTTTAAAATATGATCCTTCAATGTATGAGTTACATTTAAAAGAAATCGATTTTTGTTTGGAAGTGTCATTATTTCGAGGTGATCGACACAGAAAGTCACGTCTAGTGAGTTAGGACATAACATTTCGAGTTCCAGAAATAACGAGCTTTCCTGTGGTGTAAACTTTTAAACTTTGGAAAAGGATATTCAATTATCTCGATTTGAAGAAAAGTCGCACCTATTAAGTTAAGGCACAAACTTTCAGAATCAGAGATAAAGAAACACTGCCTTGATTTAAGGGTATTCGATTATTTCGATTTGAGGAAAAATTGCACCTAGTAAGTTAAGGCACAAATTTTCAAAACCCGAAATAAAAGAATATTACCTCGGTTTTAAAGTTTTCATTAAGATAATTTTGAAAACAAATGTGAAATTTTAGATATGGATGAACAATTAATAATGGAGATTAGATATCACGAAGTAAAATAATGAAGCAGATAAACGATATACAAAAAATCAAGAATGCAAAATACGAAGGCATAATAATTAAAATTAAAATATAAATATTGAAGAGGAAGAAAAATAAAACAATCGGAGTTGAAAATGAGATTTTTGGATACCCGGGGGCAAAATGGTAATTTTGGACACTCGAGGGCAAAATGGTAATTTTGGAAAGTTTGGGGTAAAAAATGGAAATTTTAGACATTCGGGGGTAAAATTGTAATTTTTTTAAAAAATTAGGGTAAAAATGGAATTTTTGAAAGTTCGGGGGTAAAATGGTAATTTTGGAAAAATTGAGGTCAAAATGGAATTTTTAGAAAGTTCGAGGGTAAAAATGTAATTTTTGGAAAAATCGGGATCAAAAATGGAATTTTGGAAAGGGTAAAAATGTAATTTTTTGAAAAATGGGGTTAAAAATGGAATTTTGAAAATTTCGAGGGTAAAAATTAATTTTTAGAGAAATCGAGGTTAAAAATGGAATTTTGGAAAGTTCAAGAGTAAAAATGTAATTTTCGGAAAAATCGGGGTCAAAAATGGAATTTTTGAAGTTCAAGGGTCAAAATGGTATTTTTGGAAAAATCGAAGTCAAAAATGGAATTTTGGAAGTTCGAGGGTCAAAATGGTATTTTTGGAAAATTTTGGGATCAAAATAGGACTTCTGAATAGTTTAGGGACCTCCTGGGTAATAAAACAAAAACATGGTGACACGTGGCAGCTTCTCAAGCATTCTAAAGTCAGAGGACTAATTTGAAAATCATTTAAAATTTTTGGGCCAATTTTGTAATAAAACAAAACTTGATTTAAGGGTAAAATTGAAACAAAAATAAAAGGGAAAGGACCAATCACATAAATAAGCCAAATTTAGGACACGTGGCAGCTTCCTGGGCTTTCAAAAGGTCAAGGGATTAAATTGAAAGGCAATAAAAATTATTGGGTCAATTTAAAATAAATTAGAAATATAAAAAGGACCGAATTGTAAAAATCTGAAAAAGAGGAAGGAACAAATGCACAAATATACCATTAAGCAAAAACACACGAATCCTAAAGAATAGGTCAGGTCTTGAATCAGGTCGGCTCAAAACGACATCATTTTAGGGCTGAAATTCAGCCCTCAAAAAGACGCCATTTTGAAGGTCGATAAAAGGATTCCTTTAGGTTTTTTTTTTAGTTTTCTTCTTTCTTTTTCAAAAAAAACTTCAAAATTCTCTCATCTCTCTTCTTTCTATGGCCGGCCAAGCCTCGACCGATTACCCAATCGCCGTTCGCCACGTGTTGCCACTACGCGCCACCGTGTGCTGTCGCCCAACGCCCTCTGTCGTCATTCCACCGTTTACGCGCCGACATCCAAGGTAAAACCTTCATTTTTGTATCCTTTTTTTTATTATTTTATTTTAAAACCGGATCTTCGTTTAAAACTAGATCTGGAAGAGTTTTCGATCCCTCTCTCTTTTTCCTTTAAAATCTGTCTTTTTTTTTTTAAACTGATAAGTTCTGGTTCGATTTGTTAAAAGTTCAAACTTGGCTCTTTATTCATTTTTAATCTGTCTATGTTACTCACTTTTACTCCATTTGAGCATATTTTCGAAATCGTGAAATGCCCTTTTTACTGGGCCTCTCACGAACGCTGGCAAGTCTGGAGAGGTTCTGGTCAAAGCAACGACGGCAGTGATGTGACAGGTACGACTCTTCACATTTCCCTTTTTTTATTAATATTATTTGTTTAATAATAATAATTATTATTATTATTAATGTAATTAAAACGTTTTTTAATACATTTATTATATTTTGGGAAAATAATAATAATAATGAATGATAATACAGGTATTCAATGCATGCATGAACGCATCTTTTGAAACTGATTTAACTAAGACCTTTTTAAATCATGAATGCTAATAAATGCATTTTGGAAATACTTGAACCACTTAGTAGAATCTGACTTGAAGTTATCCCTGTTTCTTGGTATGTCTGCTCGAATATTTTCTGCTAAGCATTAACTCTAAAACAATTGTATATATTTGTTAATAAAGAAAATTTCTATTGAGTTCAAAATGCTTCCAAAAAAAGATCTGTAACCTATGTTTGAATCTGGTTTTTATAACCAGATTTATAATGATTCTAATCTGTTGTTTTGCAATTTAAAATTTGTCTCCTCTTTTTTTTTGCAGGTACGGCAATGGAGGCTATGCAGTGGCGGTGGCAGAGGTGCAAGTTGAGGCTGGAGGTGGCACTGTTGGTGCTGACGTGGCACCTCTAAATGGTTAAGGGTGGACGGCAGCAGTGCAAGTGGGTGTACATTGGGGCTTCTTGTTTAGGATAGGGTTTGAGTCACTTGGCCTAATTAGGTTTGGGGGATATTTGAATTATTGGGCTTAGGTTAGCATTTAGGTTTGTATTGGACGTTTGGGTTAAATGTAATGGGTCAAGGGTTGGCAATTGGACTTGTATTTTAGGTAGTGTTTTTGGATATTCGTAATTGGGCCCAATTGGGCTTGTATTTGGACATTTCAAATTAAAATTTAAAATTTAAACCATTTTAAATTTAACTAAATTTAAATTCAGAAATAAATTTAAAATCAATTTTAAACTTAATATCAATTTAAAGGTTTGGATCCAAAGCTTGACCTGGTCAAAATTGGGCTTCAACAGCTGCCGCTCTTTGCTCGTTGCTGTGTAACAGGAATGGAGCAAAGACCAAAAGAAGACCGATTTTGCCCAATCCTATTGAATCTTGGCTCCACTACTTCAAAATGACAGCACTTGACCTGTAGTTCCACTCCACTCTACTGCGACTGCGGGGAGAGTGAGATCTGTTATCCAGCTTGCTGCATCCTCCAATAGAATTTGATGTCGAGGCTTCATCTTGTCTTTACTACAATCTCAGAGAGATAAAGATTTGTTATTTTGACCTAGTCTTCAATGTAGAAGCTTCATAGTTACAGCTTTAATCTTCTCCTTTAAGGCATTAGATTCGCTGCTCTTTCCATGCTTTGGAGGTATATGGTTCGCCATTGCGACTTTAAAACTTTCCCCTCGTGTTTTCGCGATATTGGATTCACCGTTGCGGCTTAAATGTTTTCCTTCCTGTCTTTGAGGTATAAGGTTCGCCATTACGACTTAAACCTTTCCCTTGTGTCTTCGTGGTATTGGATTCGCCATTGTGGCTTAAATCTTTCCCTTTATGTCTCTGAGGCACTAGGTTCACCGTTGTGACTTAAACCTTTCCCTTTGTGTCTTTGTGGTACTGGATTCGTCGTTGCGGCTTAAATCTTTCCCTTCATGCTTCTGAGGTACATGGTTCGCCGTTGCGACTTAAACCTTTCCCTCCATATCTTCTTAGTACTGGATTTCCATTGCAGCTTAAATCTTTCCCTTCATGCTTCTGAGGTATAAGGTTTGCCGTTGCGACTTAAACCTTTCCCTTTTGTAGCTTTGCGGTACTGGATCCGCCGTTGCGGCTTATATCTTTCCCATCATTTCTCTGAGGTACAAGGTTCGCTGTTGCGACTTAAACCCTTCCCTTTATGTCTTTGTGGTATTGGATTCGCCGTTGCGGCTTAAATCTTTCCCTTCATGCTTCTGAGGCACTAGGTTTTCCATTGCGACTTAAACCTTTCCCTTTTGTATCTTTGAGGTACTGGATCCGCCGCTGTGGCTTAGATCTTTCCCTTCATGTCTCTGAGGTACAAGGTTCGCCGTTGCGCCTTAAACCTTTCCCTCCATATCTTCTTGGTACTAGATTCGCCGTTGCGGCCTAAATCTTTTCCTTCATGTTTCATGGTACTGAGACCTGTAGAATATGCTCAAATGAGCTTTTAGGTAGGCCAAATTGTTTAGGATGCCATGCTCAGAATGAGTCAAAATGCTCCTAACTAGATGGATGTGCATGATTAATGTTTAATTTTTCAAATATTAGTTTCTTCTGCTTTGGGATCATCTCTTTACGTCTTCTCAAATCTATGACTTGGCAGATTCTCAATTTGAACCGTTCTTTCCAGGTTTGATTATTTTAACTGGTGGTTTTGTTTAGGGTCCTTGTATCATTTAGGAATTTTCTGAAATAATACTCTCGGATCCTTGCTTTTCATGCGATTTTAGTCTATTATCCATTATCTTGGTATGAAAATACTTGGACAGTGTGGGAAAGAATGAGATTGTATTAGAGTCAAAACTTGAAGAATTGTTGGCTAAAGAAAGAAAAATGCAGAATATTTACAAGGAACAAAACAATGACAAGGAACAGTATTAGATGCCTAGATATCAAGTATGATTGTCTCTGATCTGAGGATCATCTTTCTGCTCGATATGTATCTGGAGATCTTGGAGTACTTTGTCGATCCCCCAGGATGTAAAATTTCTCCATCTTGTCACATTTGAGGGAACAATTGATCGCCTTTGTTCCACATTTGAGCCGCCCTTTCCGGGTTTTGAACTTAAAATCCCTTTGGTTTCAAGATGCCCTTTCATGGGTTTTCATCTTGACCTCTCCACTTTTTTTTTAGGTGAAATATTTCTTCACCGAGTCTAAATTCACTGGGTTGTATAGCTCCTTTCCATCCATTTAAGTCAAAATTAGAGCTCCTCCAGAGAAGGCTTTCTTCACTACATACAACCCTTCCCAATTAGGCATCCATTTTCCTCGAGAGTCTTTGTGTATTGGGAGTATCTTCTTCAAGACTAAATCTCCCTCGTGAAATTCTCTAGGGCGAACCTTTTTGTTGTATGCTCGCATCATCCGCTTTTGGTACATCTAACCATGACGGATGGCTCTTAACCTCTTTTCTTCGATCAAGTTCAAGTGATCATATCTGGCTTGGATCCATTCTGCTTTATCTAAGTTTAGCTCTGACAAGACTCGAAGAGAAGGAATCTCCATCTCGATGAGTAAAATGGCTTTCATCCTATATATAAGTGAGAACGGCGTTGTCCCAATAGACGTTCTGACTGAAGTCCTATAAGCAAGGAGAGCGAATGGTAATTTCTCATGCCAGTCTTTATAGGTTTCTGTCATTTTTGTAATAATCTTCTTGATGTTTTTATTTGCCGCTTCCACTGTTCCATTCATCTTTGGGCTATATGGAGATGAATTATGATGTTTGATCTTGAATTGATCACAAACCTCTGATATCATGTTGTTATTCAAGTTCAATGCATTAATCGATATGATCTTTTCTGACATTCCATATCGGCATATGATTTCCTTTTTTAGAAACTTGCTAATTACGGACTTTGTAACGTTGGAATAAGAGGCAACTTCCACCCACTTAGTGAAGTAGTCAATTACTACAAAGATGAATCTATGCCCATCAGAAGCCTTCGGTGAAATCGGCCCAATAACATCCATTCCCCACATAGAAAAATGTCACGGGGAAGTCATGACATGCAGATGTGATGGAGGTACATGAATTTTATCTCCATAGATCTGGCATTTGTGACATTTCTTAACATAGTTGATGCAATCATTCTCCATAGTTAACCAGTAGTATCCGAATCTCATGATCTGCATGGCCATTTTGAATCCATTAGCGTGCGTTCCGTAAATGCCTTCATGGACTTCTTCTAGGATTTTCTTAGCCTCGATTGCATCAACACATCTTAGCAACACCTGATCTTTTCTCCTCTTATACAAAATTTCCCCATCTAGGACGTACTCATTTGCAAGCCTTCTCAATGTCCTTTTGTCATTTTCAATAGCTTTTTCGGGGTATTTACGGTCTTTTACATATTGGAGGATGTCTTGGTACCGAGGATGTTCATCTTTTTCTTCTTCTTCGATCTCGTAGCAATGGGTTGGAGTCTCATAAATGCTCATTTGAATGGGCTTCATATCCTCTTATCATCGAGGCTAGAGTGGCCAAAGCATCAGCCATTTGGTTTTCCTCACGTGGGAGGTATTGGAATGTAACCTCGTCGAATTCTTTGATCAATTCGAGGACCAAATTTCGATAATCAATTAGCTTGGAGTCTCTTGTCTCCCATTCTCCTCTGAGCTGGTAGATTACCAACGTTGAATCTCCATATATTTCCAAGACTTTGATCCCTCGATCTATGGCTGCTCGAATCCCCATAATGCATGCCTCGTACTCTGCCATATTGTTTGTGTAATCGAAGTCGAGTTTACTTGTGAAGGGATAATGGTCTCCTTCTGGTGATACTAAGACTGCCTCAATTCAATTGCCCACCACATTTGAAGCACCATCAAAATTTAATCGCTAGGGACGCTCTATCACGGTCCTCTCTTCGATGGTTGTAGTATACATTAGGTTCTCTTTTGGAAAGTCAAAATTTATTGGCTCATAATCCTCCAAAGCTCTACTGGCTAGGAAATCTGCTATTGCACTTCCTTTCACCGCCTTTTGGCTTACATAGACTATATCGAATTCTAAAAGCAGGATTTGCCATCTAGCCATTCTTCCGTTCAATGCAGTTAACTCCTTCATGTATTTAAGAGGATCTAATTTCGAGATTAACCAAGTTGTGTGGTATAGCATGTATTGTCGTAATCTTCGGGTAGTCCAAACCAACGCATAGCATAACTTTTCTATCGATGAATACCTTACTTCACAGTCAGTAAACTTTTTGCTAAGGTAGTATATGGCTCTTTCCTTCTTTCTAGTCTCGTCGTGTTGGCCCAAGACACATCCCATAGAATTCTCAAAAACTGCTAAGTACAAGATTAATGGCTTGTTGGGACTTGGTGGTACTAAGACCGGAGCATCAGACAAATACTGCTTAACCTTGTCAAAAGTTCTTTGGCACTCATCGTCCCACACACCTCGATTGTGCTTTCTAAGAAGACGAAAGATGGGATCACATTTCTCAGTTAATTGTGAGATGAACCGAGCGATGTAATTCAACCTCCAGAGGAAACCTCGAACTTGTTGTTACGTACAAGGCGGGGGTAATTCTTGTATGGCTTTAACCTTGTCTAGATCGATCTCAATCCGCTTTCGACTGACCACAAAACCTAACAACTTGCCTAAAGTAGCCCCAAAAGTACATTTAGCGAGGTTTAACTTTAACTGGAACTTCCTTAATCTCAAGAACAACTTTCTCAAGACCTTTACATGTTCTTCCCTAGTTCGCGACTTTGCGATCATGTCATCGACATAGAACTCGATTTCCTTGTGCATCATATCATGAAACAATGTCACCATGGCTCTTTGATATGTTGCCCCTGCATTTTTAAGTCCGAATGACATCACATTATAACAAAAAGTCCCCCACATTGTGACGAATGTAGTTTTCATCATATCTTTAGGATCTATCTTTATTTGTTTATACCTATAGAAGCCATCCATGAAAGAGAAAAAGGAATGACCTACCGTATTGTCTACTAGGGTATCAATGTGAGGCAATGGGAAGTTTTCTTTTGGGCTGGCTTTGTTCAAGTCTCAGTAATCCACACACATACGTACTTTCCCATCCTTCTTAGGGACGGGGACTACGTTGGCAACCCATTCTGAATATTTAACCACTTGGAGGAAATCCGCATCAAACTGCTTTTGAACTTCTTCTTTTATTTTTAGCAACACATCTAGTCGCATCATGCAGAGCTTTTGTTAGACGAGCTTGCATTCCTATTTTATCGAGAGCTTATGGACTACAATATCGGTGTTTAGCCCAGGCATGTCCTGGTAAGACCATGCGAAGACGTCTTTGAGCTCTCTGAGCAGCTCAATAAGATCTTTTCGTGTTTTTGCCGATATGCTGGTTCCAATTTTCACTTCCTTCTTTTCATATTCATCCCCTATGCTCATAGTTTCGATTAACTCTTTATGGGGCAAGATCTGTTTTTCCTCTTGTTCTATTATTCGCAGCAAATCAGGAGATAAGTTACTATCTTGGTCATCTTCAAAGTCCTGAGGTTCTTCGAGACACATATCTCGCTGGAAATGAGGTTCAATGTCAGTGTTGCTCATATTATTGATATTCAAGGATCTGTCTAAAGAATAAGAGTGGTCCAATGAACAAAGTTAATTTAAGAATGATTGTATAGTATGAGTATGAGTGTATGTATACAAAATTCAAGAATGATTAATTTGTGTAGGTTAAGGGTAAACAAATTATTTGAATTAGAATGAAAAAATATAAAGAAATATTTGTCGAAAGAAGACAAAATACATTTTCATTAAGATAATGGATAAAAGTTAAATTCCCTTTACAAAAGATCGTTACCGCTCTTAGGCATAGAATGATAGATATGCGTCGATTATTACTCTAAATGATCCTAAAGGCTACAGGGAGCTCCTCTTCCGTCCAGTTGTCCAGAATGCTTCCTGATGCATACGGGCAAATTTGTGATAAACTCCTTCCTTCGCCTTCTTCAGAGATGGCATTAATGTCCAACTCCGTCATAACTCCTCTAGTATTCTCTTCCTCTTTAAACCTCATTCCACCGGAAATGAAAGTTTTTGATATATGAGGAAAGGTTATCGGCTCCCACTTGATTTCCTCCCCGGCCAGTCGTGCTTTTCTCATCCCTCGCTTTCTTTCTATTTCCTCCTTCTTTTCCTTCACATCTGGCTTGTATCCCAGCTCGAAGCGGTCCCACTTTCCTAGCGGTGCTGGTACATTGAGTATCTCTTGCAGATGTTTCCCAAGCCCTTTTCCTGACAGTGCCCCTTTTTCAATTGTTAATTGTAACCCCATCTTCGTGGTTCATGACAACTTCGGTTCGAGAATTTTACTTCCTTCTGCGATGAATGTGGCATTAACAAACTCTAACGATCGAAAGGAGCATTCCACCACCTCTTCGTTTCTTTCTACGTATGAGGCGTCACTTGTCACAGATGCGATGATATCCTCTTCTGCGTTTATTGTAACCAATCTTCCTTCGGTTACCAGTTTGAGCTTCTGATGAACTGAGGATGGTACCGCTCCTGATGAATGGATCCAGGGTCTCCCTAATAAACAATTGTAGGAGGGCTTAATGTCCATTACCAAGAAGTCCACCTTATAGGTATTCGGGCCTATCTGCAACGGCATTTCAATTCGGCCCATCACTTTTCTTTTTGTTCCGTCGAAAGCTCTAACTATGTTGTGACATGTCTTCATATAGGAGCTGTCGATTGGTAACTTTCCAGGGTGGCTAGTGGCAATATATTTAAAGCTGAGTCATTGTCGATGAGCACTCCAGGTAAGGTATACCCCTTGCAGCGAGTAGTTATGTGTAAAGCCTTTGTCGACCCCATTCCCTCAAAGGGGATCTCATCGTCACTGAAGAAAATAAAGTTGTCAGTGTGACGTTATTAATCAAGCGGTCTAGTTTACATACAGATATGTCATTAGCCACATATGTTTCATTGAGCACCCTCATCTGTACATTACGGTGGGCTTCTGAACTTAGCAGCAGGGCTAAGATTGATATGCGTGCCGATTGTTTGTGTAACTACTCGACCACATTGTACTCACTATGTTTCAAAAATTTCAAGAATTCTTTCGCTTCTATTTCTGCTACTGGCTCATTTACCGGCTCAGGCTTGTCAGTCTCTTTTTCTTCTGGTTCAATTGCCAAGGCCTTTCCTTTTGCAGCTTTTTTTTTCTCTTCTTTCAAGTCATAGCGTTTCCCACTACGAGTAATAAGGTTTACATCTTCTTGGGATTGCTCATCTTTGGGCGTTATTATGTTACACCGGTAATTCCAAGGGACTCTCTTGCTATCCTCATAAGGAAACGGTGCAGGTTTTCGTATGATAACACAAGGTACCGTTTGTCTTTTTGTCTTAGTACCTTTGGACGTAGAAGTAATTATCATAGGTTGATCAGGCTTGTTCATCCCTTTTTCTTCGGAGGTACAAATATCCTCCATCTCTTCTTCTTCTTCAAAGAACTCCAGTTCTTTATGGTCCATCAGATTTTGTACCAACATCTTGAACTCCACACAGTGTTGAATCTCGTGTCCCTCAGCATTATGGAAGTCACAATAATTCTTAGCCGTTACCATCCTATCTTCACCATTCCGCGTGATCACTCCTCTGTCTATCATTTGACGCCATACCCATTTCAATGGTGATTTGACTTCTCCAATATTGGTTTTAACCCTTTTAGCTTTTGCTCTTGTAATCGCATTCACCCCCTGATCGGGGTGGGGAGGTAAAGGGTTCCCAGCTACGTTAGGTCCAGATGGCTCATCGAATCTTATACACTTCATTTTAATTAATCTTTCCATTATCTTCTTGAAAGCGAAACAGTTTTCGATAGAGTGTCCAATTACTCCTCCGTGGAATTCGCACTGAGCATTGGCGTCGCACCATTTCGGAAAAGGTGGTTGTACTAGCTCCGTGTAGTACGGGGCCACTACATGTTGGTCATATAATTGCTAGTAAAGCTCTTTATACGTCACCGGAATAGAAGTGAACTGAATCCTTTTAGTGTTTTTTCTTGAGCTTGGTTCCGACTTTGGTAGATTTTGATAATTGCTTACCTCAGCTTCTTCCTTCTGGGGGCTATTCTTTTTCTACTGTCTCCAACGTCAATTTTATCACTCTTAATTTCACTTTCAATCATTTCTCCAGAGATAACCATGTCCGAGAAACTCCTCGTAGCATTTCCCAACAAGTGATTGAGATATGGTGCTTTTAGCGTGTGGATGAAAAGCATGGTCATCTCTTTCTCCGTTAATGGTGGCTGCACCTGGGTGGTCATATCTCTCCATCGTTGAGCATATTGCTTGAAACTCTCGCTCGGCCTTTTCTCCATATTTTGCAAGGTGATTCTATCCGAAGCAATGTTAGTAACATGACCGTATTGTTTCATAAAGGCCTAGGCCTGGTCCTTCTATGAACTGATCTTTACACGACTTAACTGATTGTACCACTTTGCCACGGATCCTACCAAACTGTCTTGGAAATAGTGGATCAGTAACTAGTCATTATGGACGTATCATGTCATTTTCCGGTAGAACATAGTGATGTGAGCTTCTGGGCAGCTTGTCCCATTGTATTTCTCAAACTTTGGTGCTTTGAATTTTGGGGGCAGCACTAAGTCTTGAACTAGGCATAGTTCCTTAACATCTATCCCACAGCAGTTGTCAGCCTCTTCCATTACTTTGACCTTATCTTCCAACCATTTGTACCGCTCCTCTATCTTTTTGGAAACTTCTAATTTTATTTTCTCTGCCTCCATAATTTCATCAAAGTAGGGATTAATGGGGTTCACACCAGTTTCTCCTGGATTAGAACTTGATCCAGTTGGATAATTGGCTTGGCCTTAGGTGTTGATGGGCTGTGGTTGTGCTCTAATGAAGATGGGAGTTCCCCATGATTTTGTTTCCGGTAAAACTTAGTTATGCATGAAAGTAAAGCCAGGAGGGTATTAGGGATCTTCATTCTCCTCTCTTGGGCCTACTGTAGGATTTTTCCCTTTTATCGCCTCTTGTAATAGTTGGGTCAACCGATTGATTATGTTGCTTTGAGACTCAATAATCTGGTCTCATATATCCCTTTGGACCCTTTCCAACTGGTCTTGTAACTGAGCCTGCATTTGCTCTTGTATTTCTTTTTGTAACTGCTCCAACCTTTCTATTTTTTGGTTCATGGCTCTCCGAGTACCGTAAGGGTGTGAGTTCTCTATTTCTTCGGGTTTAACAGTTTCAAATTTTATTTAATGAGATTTATTGTGTTAAAACATGAAGATGCATTGCGAATGAATGCGTGAATGCAAAAGAAAGGTATTGACTTATAATTTAATTTCCGTTTAGAAAACTTCATTAGATAACAAGTTCCTTTACATAAAGCAAATTACATAAATGGCTTTGCCTTGATGCTCAGAGATTTGACTTTCTTGAGAAGTCCCGCTAGCTTTTGACCTCATTCTGTCTTCGTCTCATATTGTATGCTTAACTCTTCTGCTTCAACTGTCAATGCTTACACATGATCGGCTACTCCGCGAATTTGATTTAAAGCCTCACCCATAACATAATCCCTGTCTCTGACTTGCTTCTGAGTTTGCTGAAGATGCCAGTCATTTGTTTCCAACGTCCTCTCCAGAATCTCGGTTCGTATTTCACTATTCTACAAAGAGGCTTCTAACTCTTCCACCCTCTCAATCAGTCTTTCGATCTCAGCTCGGCTTGCCTTCAACTCTATCACTGAATTTTAGCTACGATGCTTATACAAGGATTCCTCTAATTCTCTTACTCGGGCCTTTAATTCTGTCACCTCAGCTTGGCTTTCCAAAAGGCTACTCTTCATGGCATTTTCCTGAACCTGGGTATCTTGAAACTTGTTTTTCCAATGACTTGTTCTATTCTTCTCTTCGCGGATTTCCTGTTGCCATTGCTCTAACATCTTACCTAAATCGGCAGTCCTTATTGACAAGCGAAGCTTTTTATAGTCTTTCTTTAGGCTATTGAGATCTTCTTCAGCCTTATTCTTCCCTTTTCTCAATTTCTCTGCTTCTAGCTTCTGAACATCAACATCTAATCCTAAAAGCACCTTCTCCTCTTCCAGTTTTTCTATCATTTTTTCCATTTCAGCAATCTTCCTCTCAAAATCTTGTTTAATTATTTCTAGTTCAGTCGAGACAACCTGGCAGTGTTCCTCAATTGGGCGAACAATTTTCGGGTTCGGCACAGGAATGTTGTCGTTGATCCTTCTATTTCTCTACCAATCATATTTTGCAATTGTCATGGGATTGGCACCTAATGCTTTCATTCTTCGAACCTGGTTCCATGCATTCGAGATTTCGCGAATCCTTTTCTTATTATTTTCTCCTCGATACGCGGATTCACACTGAGTTAATCTCTGAGTCGCTGGTATGAACTATCTTGATATGTATTGTCTTGAAACCAGTAAAGGTGCGTATCCTGTTACTCCCCATATTCCCGCCAGTGAGACCTAATCGAAGTCTCCGCATCGATACAATATTTCATCAGGAGCAAACCATAGCGCTCGCCACTTTATGTCTTCGTCTTTGAGGCTTTGGAGCATGGCCATCCACTTTTCTTCCGAGAAATTTTCTTGTCTTTGCATAGCTATGAATTCTTTCAAAGGGGAGTAATCTTTTGACAAGTACTGATAGGAGACTTTTTCTATTTTCCAAAAGTGACTATGAAACCATACCATCAACAACGGTACGCATGCAATAAATCGACCTTCTCCCTCCTTTCTGCACGCATTTAAGGATATGAAAGTATCAGCTAATATGGCCGGGACAGGTGTAACTCTTTTATTCAATCAGTCAAACAAGTCTATCATCGCGTCTTCTATATGTCCCAAAGCCTTTGGAAAAATGACTAACCCGTAGATACTTAAGGCTAGGATGTCAATCTTTTTCTTTGCATCTGGATGAGCCAGCATCAAATCTCGTAGACTTTTCCACGTGATGCATTTTTTGTCGCCTTTAACCTTAACTCGAGCTGCAACCCATTGTTCGCTCATGCCGGTGATGGTTATTAACCTTTTAACAATAGTTAGGAGATTTGGAGCTCTAGAATAGGCCTTATCTACTAAGATTTTCGGATAACGGAGTAGAGTGGTGTATTCTTCTATTGTCGGTGTCATGTCTACATTCTCGAAGGTGAAACAACTGTAGGCTGGGTTCCAATACTGCGTTAAAGCTCGAAAGAGGAATTTATCTACCTTAACCTCGAACAAGTATGACAAATCTCCGTATTCTTGGTAAAAGGTCTGCTCCATGTCATTATCCCAACTGTCCCATATCTCTTTTAGTTCCTGCATATTGTTTTGAGTCGTATTGATCCTGGTATAATCCCAAAGCTCTGACTCATATCCTTCAACTAAGCTATCCCCTTTTCTGGCATTGAGTCTCCTCTGACCACGTACGCATGACCATATTATCTTCCACCTTATCAAGGTACTTGTTTTCCATGATCGATTCTCTTATCGATAATTGAACTTTTGAGTCTATACCTTTCCTTTTTATGATGATGAAATGCAATGCAAAAAGAGACAAAATAAACAAGTCAGCAAAACACATTAATATCAATATACAAGTATAGAGCACAGAACCTAAGAGTTTGTCTCGGATAGTTGCTAAAAGGTTTAGTATAACTCCTTCTAAGGCAAGTTCTTACGGCTCACTATATGTGGTTTTAAGCTCTAAAGTAAGGGTACCAAAACCAGCAGATTCCTCGATCTTCACCCATTACAAGCTCATACGGACGAGTTCGATTTAGGGGGAGACATTTCCCACATGTTTGCACGAAAGTGAAACCTTCACGAAAACATGGGTACGGATGTAATCCCGAAAGCGATCCACTATCCTGCACGGAGGTGAAGACCTCACGAAGGAGTAGTTTCCCACTTCCACTTAAACGGGTAGTATCATATGCAGATGAATGTAAATTTATACTATTAGTACAACATCACACAAAATGTTTAAGGATCATATTTTAAACAAAATCGAGTACTTTAAACTTTTGACAAAAAGACCCAAAAATAATCAATTTTGGCTTGACTCTCTTTTATTTAAAAAAAAAGTCCTCGGTGGAGTCATCAAGCTATCGAGACCATCTTTTTGAAAATGCATTTCGAAAATTATTTTAAAATTGAAAAAAATGGGAGTCGCCACCAATCCTTTATTTGGTGTGATTGGATCACTACAAAATGTTTAAAATCCATTCTGAAAAATACTTTGGTCTTCGCAATCCAGAAAACAAGTTCGAGAGTCGATTACGCATGAGGAAGGGTTAGCACCCTCATACGCCCAAAATTGGTACCACATTGAATACTTTCGGGTCTTGATTTGTAAAATTTAAAAACTCGAATAAAGTTTAAAATACGATCCTTGAATGTATGAGTTACATTTAAAAGAAATCAATTTTTTTTGGAAGTCCCATTATTTCGACGTGATCGAGACAGGAAGTCATGTCCAGTGAGTTAGGACATAACATTTCGAGATCCAAAAATAACGAGCTTTCCTTTGGTGTAAACTTTTAAACTTTGGAAAAGGATATTCGATTATCTCGATTTGAAGAAAAGTAGCACCTAGTAAGTTAATGCACAAACTTTCAGAATCATAGATAAAGAAACATTGCCTCGATTTAAGGGTATTCGATTATTACGATTTGAGGAAAAATTACACCTAGTAAGTTAAGGCACAAATTTTCAAAACTTGAAATAAAAGAATATTGCCTCGATTTTAAAGTTTTCATGAAGATAATTTTGAAAACAAATGCAAAATTTTAGATATGGATTAACAGTTAATAATGGAGATTAGATAACACGAAGCAAAATAATGAAGCAGATAAACAATATACAAAAAATTAAGAATGAAAAATACGAAGGCATAATAATTTAAATTTAAATATAAATATTGAAGAGGAAGAAAAATAAAACAATCGGAGTTGAAAATGAGATTTTTGGATACCCGGGAGCAAAATGGTAATTTTGGATACTCGGGGGCAAAATGGTAATTTTGGGAAATTGAGGGGTAAAAATGGAATTTTTAGACATTCGGGGGGATAAAATGTTAATTTTTAAAAAATTGAGGTCAAAAATGGAATTTTTGGAAGTTTGAGGGTAAAATGGTAATTTTGGAAAAATTGGGGTCAATAATGGAATTTTTGGAAAGTTTGGGGTAAAAATGTAATCTTTTGAAAAAATTATGGTTAAAAATGGAATTTTAAAAAGTTTAGGGATAAAAATGTAATTTTTGGAGAAATCGAGGTTAAAAATAGAAATTTTTGAAGTTCGAGGGTTAAAATGGTATTTTTGGAAAAATCGAGGTTAAAAATGGAATTTTTAAAAATGTAATTTTTGGAGAAATCGGGGTCAAAATGGAATTTTGGAAGTTTGGGGGTCAAAATGGTATTTTTGAAAAATTTTGGGGTCAAAATATGATTTTTGAATAGTTTAAGGACCTACTGGGCAATAAAACCAAAACATGGTGACACGTGGCAGCTTCTCAAGCATTCTGAAGTCAAAAGACTAATTTGAAAATCATTTAAAATTTCTGGGCCAATTTTATAATAAAACAAAACTTGATTTAAGGGAAAAATTTAAACAAAAATAAAAGGGACAGGACCAATCGCATAAATAAGCCAAATTAAGGACACGTGGCAGCTTCTTGGGCTTTCAAAAAGTCAATGGATTAAATTGAAAGACAATGAAATTATTTGACCAATTTAAAATAAATTAGAAATATAAAAAGGACCGAATTGTAAAAATCCGAAAAAGCGGAAGGACCAAATGTACAAATATACCATTAAGAAAAAACACGCGGATCCTGAAGAGTGGGTCGTGTCTTGAATCGGGTCGGCTCAAAAAGACGCCGTTTTGAGGGTCTATAAAAGGATTCCTTTAGGGTTTTTTTTTAGTTTTCTTCTTTCTTTTTCAACAAAAAACTTCAAAATTCTCTCATCTCTCTTCTTTCCATGGCCGGCCAAGCCTCAACCGATTACCCAATCACCGTCTGCCGCGTGTTGTCGTTACGCGCCACCGTACGCTGCCGCCCAACGCCCTCCGTTGTCGTTCCACCATTCACGCGCCGACATCTAAGGTAAATCCTTCATTTTTGTAACTTTTTTTTTTATTACTTTACTTTTAAAATCGGATCTTGCTTTAAAACTAGATCTGGAATAGTTTTCGATCCCTTTCTCTTTTTCCTTTAAAATCTGTCTTCTTCTTTTTTTTTTTTAAAACTGAGAAGTTCTGGTTCGATTTATTAAAAGTTCAAACTTGGCTCTTTATTCATTTTTAATCTATCTATGTTACTCACTTTTACTCCGTTTGAGCATATTTTTGAAATCGTGAAATGCCCTTTTTACTGGGCCTCTCACGAACGCCGACAAGTTTGGAGAGGTTTCGATCAAAGCAACGACAGCAGTGATGTGGCAGGTATCACTCTTCACATTTCCCTTTTTTTATTAATATTATTTGTTTATTATTATTAATGTAATTAAAACGTTTTTTAATATATTTATTACATTTTGGGAAAATAATAATAATAATGAATGATAATGCAGATATTCAATGCATGCATGAATGCATCTTTTGAAACTGATTTAATTAAGACCTTTTTAAATCATGAATGCTAATAAATGCATATTGGAAATACCTGAACCACTTAGTAGAATCTGACTTGAAGTTATCCTTGTGGCACGCTCTGAATGGTTGAGGGTGGACGGCAGCAGCAGTGCAAGTGGGAGCAGATTGGGGCTTCTTGTTTAGGATAGGGTTTGGGTCACTTGGCCTAATTAAGTTTGGGGTGTATTTGGGTTATTGGGCTTAGGGTGGCATTTGGGTTTGTATTGGACATTTGGGTTAAATGTAATGGGTCAAGGGTTGGCAATTGGGCTTGTATTTTGGGTAGTATTTCTGGACATTCGTAATTGGGCCCAATTGGACTTGTATTTGGACATTTCAAATTAAATTTTAAATTTAAAACCATTTTAAATTTAACTAAATTTAAACTTAAAACAAGTTTAAATTTAAATTCAGAAATTAATTTAAAATCAATTTTAAACTTAATATCAATTTAAAGGTTTGGATCCAAAGCTTGGGCCTGGTCAAAATTGGGCTTCAACAAACAATGTTAACATTTAACTTGAATTTTGAAATTTGAAAAAATAGAGAATTAAATTCTTAGAAATAAAAGAATATGAACTAAATTCTTAATTTATGAAGAGTGCAAGGATTTATGATAAATTTTAACCTTGACTTTAAATGCTAAGTTTATTTCAACATATTTGTTTTTTTTAAAGATTGTGTTTGATAAGTGTGTAATTTCTCTATTTATTTGTGATATTTCTCCCATTAAATTATGTTATTTATGTTTTTAATTATATTATTTACATTTGATAAGTGAGCTTAAAGTTTATTTTTGGCAAGTTTTTGCACATTAGACTTTCAAAGCAACTCTTCTTCAGCATTTTGATCATAACTTGAGCTAAAAACATCCATTTTAAGCCCATAATATATCAATTCAGAGGGAATTGTGATGTGTAACTAAAGTTGTTTCATACATGAAGCCCAAAAATATCAGGAAGACATCCAAAAACAGTCTGAAAGTTTGATGCGAAAATTATCACCCGTAAAAGATTATGATTTTATTTAATTAAAGGATTTTATTTATATAATCATATTGTTTCTAAAATTAAAAATCCAATAAAATACATATAAAACCAAAATCAAGAACTAAAATTCCCAAGAACAAAAACAAAATGAAGACTTCAAAGTTTCCATTAATAAAACCAAAATCAAGACCTAAATTTTCCAATAATAAAAACAAAATCAAGAGTCAAGACTTCAACTTTTCCACGAATTAAAACATTGTAGCTATCAAATCTGAAAAGTTGATGTTGAGTTGGAAACCTAATATTTAGAAGTGTAAGAAGAGCATACTCCAATTGACTTGAAAGAACATATAAATGAAATTTACAAGAAAACCACATGAAGAATTTTATAACCCAAACCACACGATTTTATGCCCATTTCACACTTTTGATATCGTTTCGGCCATTAGTTAAGGGGGCAGAGAAATGAGTTGTTCAATATTATATTTAGAATCCACGCAGCTCATGTTTCAATCCTTTTTCTTATATAATTATATTACATTTAAGATTTTAAAAAATATAAATGTATGCATGTAAAACCAATCACAAATTTTACAGTATATATATTAATTGAATGTGAAGATTTAAGATCAACGTTTATTTATTTTGATATGGTGTTCGACTTTTTTTTTTTAAAGTAAATATAGTGTTTGATTTAATATTTAAGTGTTATAAATCATTTTTAATTGATATAGTTTGGTGTTAAGATGTAATGCTATTGTTTTTGGAGATGTTTTTAAAATCTATTTTAATGAAATTTTTTTAGAAGAAAAAAATTGAATGTCGTAATTTATTTGAATCAATGATTAAAATTTTTATCTAAATCTAAATGATATGGATGGAATTATAACTCTATCTCTTCACACATAAATTGCTTATTTTTTTTCTACAACTTAAATTAAATATAGTGGTGTATTTAAGCTAAGGGTTGACGCAAAAATCAAGAGTTGAGCGACCGCAATTAATTTTGTGGTCCATTCATTCTATCATCCTTTCCTAAAAAATTTCTCACCAGAACTTTGCAAAAAGGAATTTCGACCAAGAACTTTGCACGAATCTTGTATCGGTACTTATGGTTACCTCGTCAGGAATTTTTTACCGGCACCTGCCTAGCCGGCGGTCAACCAGCGATTAGAGAACTGTCGGGAAAGTCATAATCGGCGTTATTTTATAGACACGTGTAAATGCTGAAATAAGTGCTTTATTTTATAGTGATGGTTGGTAATATTACACATTTAATCAAACTTCATATGTAATTTTGGAGACTTATCTTTCAACATTATATTTGAAATAACGCAATATATGTTTCAATTCTCTTTCTTATATAATCATATTATATTATATTTAAAATTAAAATTAATTAATTGAATGTCTAGACTTATTTGAATTAATAATTAAAATTTTTGTCTAAACACTTTTTAATTCAAAATTTTTATCTAAACTTAAATAACATGAGTTCGAATCTTGTCATTCCGTCTCCTCACATCAATTGCTTACAATGTAAATTTTCAATTTTTTTCATTTCATCATATTATATCTAAAATTACAAAATCCAATAACATACATATAAAACCAAAATCAAGACCTAAAATTTCCAAGAATAAAAACAAAAATGAAGACTTAAAATTTCCATTAATAAAACCAAAATCAAAGACCTAAAAATTCCATGAACAAAACGAAAAATCAAGAAATAAAATTTCCATTAATAAAAACAAAATCAAGAACTTTCCATGAATTAAAATATTGTACGTATATTTTAGGTATTAAATCTCAAAGGTTCATGTTGAGTTCAAAATTTAATCTTTTGAAGTATAACAAGGGCGTACTCGAATTTACTTTAAAGTACATATAAATGAAATTTATAAAAAAGCCACAAGAAACATAAATAGTCATCCAATTATATAAAAAAAATCATTTTAGGTATTTGAAATAAAAGATTTGCAATTTAAAAACTCACGTTTCATAGTTTGTTCTTTTGACTACATAGAAAATGATTCTCAATTCTAAAAAATCAAATATTTTCAATTAGTTCCTAATTTTAAAAAATACAAAAATAAAAAAAATTTCAAAATGGATTTTAAACGTTATGTGGTGACCCAATCACACTGAATAAAAAGATTGGTGGCGACTTCCATTTTTTCGATTTTTTAAAATATTTTTCGAAACCTGTTTGTTTTAAAAAAAAATTAAACGTTTCGACACACTTAATTATAAATGCAATTAATTTTAAGTTAAAATATTTTATAAGTTTTTGTATTTTCACAAATTTGGAATTTAGTCTATTTATTTTTACTTTAAAAACTTTAGTATCTTTACTTTTCAGATTTCAATGTTCAGGTTCAATTGTTAACATTTATTTTTTTGTTAATTTTTTGTGGTGTGACATTTTTTAAATATAAGAAAAAACCCACATGATAAGAATGTGACTAGAAAATGACATTGTAATGAACTTGAATTTAACAAAACCAAATTTAATTGTATTAACATTTAACCTGAATTTTGAAATATGAAAGTAGAGAGGTTAAATTCTTAGAAATAAAAGAATATGGACTAAATTCTTAATTTATGAAGAGTACAAGGACTTATGACAAATTTTAACCTTGAGTTTAAATGCTAAGTTGATTTCAAAATATTTGATATTTTTAAGATTGTGTTTGATAAGTGTGTAATTTCTCTATTTATTTGTGATATTTCTCCCATTAAATTATGTTATTTATGTTTTTAATTATATTATTTATACTTATATTTATTTACATTTGATAAGTGAGTTTAAAGTTTATTTTTGGCAAGTTTTTGCACATTGGACTTTCAAACTTGAGCTAAAAACTTCCATTTTAGGCCCATAATGTACCGATTAAGAGGGAATTGTAATGTGGAGCTAAAGTTATTTCATGGATGAAACCCAAAAATGATAGGAAGACAGTCCAAAAACAGTTTGAAACTTTGATACGAAAATTGCCACCCGTAAAAGATTATGATTTTATTTAATTAAGAGATTTTATTTATATAATCATATTCTATCTAGAATTACAAAATCTAATATTATACATATAAAACCAAAATCAAGAACTAAAATTTCCAAGAACAAAAACAAAATGAAGACTTCAAAATTTCCATCAATAAAACCAAAATCAAGACCTAAATTTTCCAATAATAAAAACAAAATCAAGAGTCAAGACTTCAACTTTTCCATGAATTAAAACATTGTAGCTATCAAATCTGAAAAGTTGATGTTGAGTTGGAAACCTAATCTCTTGAAGTGTAAGAAGGGCATACTCCAATTGACTTGAAAGAACATATAAATGAAATTTACAAGAAAACCACATGAAGAATTTTACAACCCAAACTACACGATTTTATGCCCATTTCACACTTTTGATATCGTTTCGGCCATTAGTTAAGGGGGCAGAGAAATGAGTTGTTCAATATTAGATTTAGAATCCACGCAACTCATGTTCCAATCCTTTTTCTTATATAATTATATTACATTTAAGATTTTAAAAAATATAAATGTATGCATGTAAAACCAATCACAAATTTTACAGTATATATATTAATTGAATGTGAAGATTTAAGATCAACGTTTATTTTTTTTAAAAGTAAATATAGTGTTTGATTTAATATTTAAGTGTTATAAATCATTTTTAATTGATATAGTTTGGTGTTAAGATGTAATGCTGTTGTTTTTGGAGATGTTTTTAAAATCTTTTTTAATGTCGTAATTTATTTGAATCAATGGTTAAAATTTTTATCTAAACCTAAATGATATGGATGGAATTATAACTCTATCTCTTCACACATAAATTGCTTATTTAAGCTAAAGGTTGAAACAAAAATCAAGAGTTGAGTGACCGCAATAAATTTTGTGGTCCATTCAGTCTATCATCCTTTCCTAAAAAATTTCCCACCAGAACTTTGCAAAAGGGAATTTCGACCAAGAACTTTGCACGAATCTAAATTATATGGGTTCAAATATTGTTATCTCATCTCTTTCCAATCTTGTATCGATGAAAAAAAATAATTAAATGGAATTATAACTTTATCTCTTCGCATAAATTGCTTCATTTTTTTTCTACAACTTAAATTAAATAAGTTGATTGAGTTTTAATTTAGTTGTTATCGTTGTTATTGTAATAATTAGAAGAAGGTGAGTTTGAGTGTACCTAAGCATTGTTGCTTCGAATGAAGTTGATTTTTATTTTTTTGAAAAGTGGATGCAAGGTGAGACGGGTGAACACTTTTCTATTGGACAATAAATATAAAGCGGTTATGATAATTGTTTACCCATCCCACTTCACTCTATTATATAAAATCACCATTTCATTATTTTATATATAACACTATTACTAAGATAAATATTTATTATAGAAGAAATTCATATATTTTATGAAAATAATTGTGTTCAAATTTCCAAGAATAAAAGGAATAAATTGAAGACTTAAATTTTCCATTAATAAAGCCAAGTCAAGACTAACTCTGTATAAGTGTAAGAAGGGCACAATCCAATATTTTGATTTTTTGCTCAGTCAATATAACCCCAACTACACGATTTTAGGTCCACCTCACACTCTTCATATTTTTTTGGCCATTAGTTTTTGAAGATTAACATCAACATTTGATTTAAAATCAACGTTAAGCCATGTCTAAATTCTTTTTTTTTATATAATATATTTAAAACTAACATTACATATATTAACTCATTAATAGAATGTCAAGACTTGTTTTTATCAGTGAATAAAATTTTGTGTAAATTGCTCCTCAAATAAATTCAATCTTGTATTTAAAACTTATCATTTTTATCATCCCATTCTCTCCAATCTTGAATTGTGTAAAAAAATTCAATTGATCCTCAAATAAATTGCTCCATTTATTTTGTACAACTTAAAATAAATTTAGCAGTGTATTTAAGTCAAGAGTTGATAAGCATTTTTGTGGTCCATTCATCCTTTCCTGACGAATTTCCACCAAGAGTTTGGCAATAAGGAATTTACGTAAATAAGAAGTCTAGATTGATCCAATTTTAGAGGAATTAATTAATTATATGTTATTTTAATATTATAGTGAATTAGTGGGATGCAATATGTTCTGCTTGTATATAAATAAGAAGCTTAGGCTTCTTTAGCTTATATACATATAGAAGTTAAAAAGTAACATATAATTGAGAGAGAAGTGAAAACAGAGCGATGATGAAGATGATGATGATGGAGTGGAAATGGTTATGGTTTATTAGGATGGCAGTAATGTTGTTGGTGTTAGAAGGATGCAGGTGGTGTACTACTGATGCTTGTTTGGAGCATGAGAGAATCGCTCTCTTGCATCTCAAACCTTTCTTCAATTATCGTGATCAATTGCAAAGTTGGGTTGAGGTGAAGGGTTCAGATTGTTGTAAATGGGACAGAGTTGAGTGCAACACCACCACTAGGAGACTCATACAACTCTCCCTTAATTCCTCAAAAACGATGTACAACGAGTATTATAGGAATCTCGGTGCCTGGTATCTCAATGCCTCTATGTTTCTTCCCTTTGAGGAATTGAAGAATCTCTATTTGTGGGGGAATGCCATAGGTGGTAACCTTGAAAATGAAGGTCGTGCTTTTAATTTTTCCTTAATTACATCTTTTATCATTTCACTACTCTTACCATTGTTAATTTGCCATTACTTTTATTTTATTGAAGAATAATCACTAACTGCTTGTATATATTTAAAAGAACACTTATACAGGTTTTGGAAAACTATCATCCACATTGAATAATTTGAAGATCCTTGACTTAAGTTATAATTACTTGAATGATAGCATTTTGTTATCTTTGAGTGAGCTTTCATCTCTCCGGTATTTAGATCTGTCTTGGAACAAATTTGAAGGATCAAGTCATCCAAGAGGTAAATTAAGTTTGGTTTGGTGTTACTTTGAGGATGGTTTTCTAGGCTCGGTACCTAATTTTCCATTCTGTTTATCTCTTGTAATTTCACTTTTGCTTTTGTAAAATTTTCATATAGCTCAGGTAGAAAAAACAATTAACAAGTAATTATATAAATATATATCAGGTTTTCAATTGCTTTCAAGACTCAATAACTTGGAAACTCTTGATTTAAGTGTGAATTCTTTGAAGAATAGCATTTTGTTCCATATGAGAAATCTTCCATCCTTGAAGACTTTAAGATTGAGTGGTAATCAGTTGAAAGGAAGGCTGCTTCATATTCAAGGTAGACTGATTTTACTTGTTTCTTTTTTACTTTAAAATCAATTTTTGTTTAAGGGAAAGTTAATGTTGCAATATGTCATTTGTTTTTATCTTATCATGAAAATATAACTGATAAACATTTGGGATTGAATTTCAGAATTGAATAATTTGACGAATTTGAAGTACTTGGATTTAAGTGGGAACAGAATTGAAAGCATCTCAAACAAAGGTACAAGTTTTCATAGAATTTATATATTGAATAAATTAAGTTTTCAAAATCATCTTACAAAAATTTCAATGACCATTATATTAAGTATAGAAATTATTTTTCTTCGTACGATAGATGGAACACAAATGAGGCTAACCAATTTGAAAGCTATAACTTTGTTTTTCTTGATAATTCTTTCTAGAACCTTTTAAAATTAATTGTTTCAAATTTGTACATTCACATTTCATGTTAGAGGATTTTCATCTTCACTTCAAGTTTTAGATTACTTTTTTTTTCCATGTTTATTTAATTAAAATATTTAGTAGAAATTAAAATTATTAACATAATGATTTTTTGAATTGGACGTGGATATATATAGGATCGAACAATTTGATAAATTTGAAGAAACTCAATTTAAGTGATAATCAAATTGAAAGTTTTCAAGCATTTATTTTTAATCAATTAACTAAATTCTTGCATATAATTAAAATTTATGCCAATTCTTTCCAGTGATGAAATTATATGAATCTTTTATAGATGGTGGTAGAAAATTGGAGTTGACCCACTTGGAAGAGCTTAATCTAGATAGAAATCTCTTCAATAACAGTGTATTTGCATCCCTTCACAAGCTTTCAAATTTGAAATCCCTGAGCATAAATTTCAATAAATTGAAAGGATCAATAGATATGAAAGGTAAAATTATTACTTTTTTTGTTACAAAAAGTTTGACTTTGTTAACAAAAATATAATAATGTTTTAAGAGGATATAATGAAGTTTATCTGTTGTTTTCTTTTTCTAGATTTGGATGCATTTATCAACTTAAGGACACTAGATATGAGAGGCAACGAATTGACAGATTTTGTGATCCACAAAGGTATCATTTAATTAAACTTTATTTTTTTTTTAATTTAGAAGTTTAGTTCTGATCATAGATATTATAATAATGGTTATTGTCATACTTGAAACTAAAATACGAGTTTGGTGAAACATTTTCTAAATCCTCCATTATAATGTGTTTGGACTTTGGTTTGAAAGAAAAATATTTTATTATTTTCATAAATTTCAAGTATTAATGTTTATCATTATTTTGTTTGTAGAATTATATTTTTTAAATAATTTATTGAACTTTTTATGAGATAAATAATAATTATAAAATAAAACATAATATTATAAATAAAAAATATACATATATTTATGGAAAAAATATGTAATATATATTTTTTAAATTTTATATACTTTTAATAATATAAAACATAAACTACATATTAGATTTAAATAAATGGCATCTTTTGGCCAAAAATAAATATATGCCAATTTTGAATAATTTAAAAAAAAAAACTTCAATTTTATGAAATTTATGCTAAAACTTTTTTTCAAACTTTCTATAAATTTCAAAACCCACATGTTATTAACTTTTTGGTTAAAAAAATGTGGTAGGTCTACGTACTCTTAAAAAATTCTTAATTCAATTTTTGTTTTATTTTTAAGAATTTGATCCTTTTATTTTTTAAATTTTAAAATTTAAGTTCAATTGTTATCTTTATTAATTTTGTAAAATAATTTATTGATATAATATTTTAAAATAAAAAATTTAATAACAATGTAATTTTAAAAAATGGCGTAATAAACATGAATTTAATAAATAATTTTAACAGTATTGTGAAATTTCACATTTGAAGAGTAAAAAGGAGATCTGACATATTTCAACTTAACTATTTCTGAGCCAAGATTTAGTGCTTTAAAAATTTATTTAATCCATTGAGTTTACTTTTAATTTTTTTTTTTGTTCAGTCAATTGGTTATAAGTAAAAGGTATTAGGAACACCGAACTAGACCTGATCATGGGCCGGGTCACCCCTCTAGACTTGAAGGTCTGCCCGAAAAATGGGAGAGTTTGGATAAAAATATAAGTCCGAAAAATGGGCTTGAACAAAAAATGAGGCCCATTTTCTAAACGGATTGGGCCTCGGGTATGATTTTTGGCCCGAAACCAACCCGGCCCGAATAAATTAACCATTTTTAATAAAAAAATTATATTGTTGTTTTGGTTTTTTTTACTGTTTTGGTTTATTTTTTTTGCTGTTTTTGACTTTTTTTTATTGTTTTGATTGCTATTTTCATGTTATTTTTGTTGTTTTACTGTTATTTTTGCTACAGTTTTTGTTGTTATTTTTTTTGTTTGGATGTTATTTTATATGCATTTTTACTATTGTTTCACTGTCTTTTTTTATATTATTTGAATATTGTAGAACATATGTTTTATTGTTAATTTTTTTACTAATTTAGTTACAACTATCTTAATATAATTTTTTTAATGTATTTTAAATTTTTTTATTTTTTAATGTTTGTTTTAATGTTTTTAAGTGTATTTGATATATTATATATTTTTTAAATTTGTTGTATGTAATAAAATAATAGAAAAATTAATATGGGTCGGACTCGGGTTTAACTATTATAATTCGGGTCGAATTTGAACAAAATTTTAGGCCCATTTTTCGGGTCGGGCCAGATTTAGGCTTAACAATTAGATCTAAAATTTTATTGAAGCCCGTCCCGACCCACAATCAGCTATACACCCAACCCATACCAGAAAAGCAATAAACCAGCCAAAAAAGTTGAAAACAGAATAAACACCAGAACAAAACACACACACACCGAATACAGCATATACCAAACCAAAACCAAAACCAACAATTCTCCAAACAGATTACCGATATGCTCATTGCAGGAAACCATCCAAGCAAGAACATACTACAACCACTATTCATAACTAATCACCAATATTAACAAAAATTGCAACCATCCATCCCTGAAACTTCGGTCAGCAGCCTGCATAAATAGAAAACATAGAGCTTTCCAATCCAACAGACAAATCCATAGCATTTACAAATTAAATGATAGGCTGATTTCAACATATTTGATTTTTTATAATGTATTCATAAATTTAAAGGTAATATAACAATTTTAGTGTAGACATGTTTTATTTTATAAATATTATTTATAGTGTTGTTGATTGGGGTTTGAAATTACTTATACTAAAAATAATAATATACGAAGATATAAATTATCTAATATTTCTTGTTATTGCTTAGAATCAAATGTGTCCAGCAATGTGGAGGAAATATATCTCGACTTTTCTAGTCTCAACACCAACATTTTGCAAAGCATTGGAGTATTCGCTTCTCTTAAAACATTGTCTTTATATGATTGTGGACTTAGTGGTCCCTTACCTAATCAAGGTAAACAGTTTTATTTTTTAGCTCAAATTGAATTCTTTATGAGCTTTCTGTAATATAATATTTCCTATTATGTTTTGTAAAATAAAATTTATTCACAATTTCTTCCGTGAATTTATAATTTTTCAGGATGGTGTGATCTAAGGAATCTTGAAGCACTGGATGTGAGTGGGAATACACTTGACGGGATGCTTCCTCATTGTTTTAGTAACTTGACATCTCTTCGTGAGTTACGTATTTCAAGAAACCATTTTCAAATTCCGCTGTCATTCGCACCATTTGCAAACCTTTCAAACCTCAAAGTCCTCACGAGCGATGAAAACAAGATGATAATGGAACCTTCCTTTCATACCTCAATCCCAAAGTTTCAATTGGAAACCATCATTTTGTCAAACGGCATAACATCTCAGCAACTCAATCTTAGACTCCCTACCTTCCTTTACTACCAATATGACTTGAGATATGTGGATCTTTCTCAAAACAATTTCAGCGGAACAGTCCCAACATGGTTGTTAGAAAACAACACAAAGTTAGAAGTTCTCATCCTGAGGGGTAATTCTTTTACAGGTCCTCTCTCATTCTCGTCAGCTCTTAATGTTAATTTATCTTCAATTGACATATCTGAAAACAAATTACAAGGTCAGATTCCATCCAATATATGTTCCACTTTTCCACATTTGAGGGGATTATTCTTATCCAAGAATGCTTTTGAAGGTAATATCCCACTTTGTTTAAGTGGCCTGAAGGATTTATTAGTTTTAGATCTATCAAACAATCAATTGTATGGAAAAGTGCCAGAAGAGTTGATCACGAAAGGCTCACTGACTGTTTTGAGACTATCAAATAACAACCTCAGTGGAAATGTAGTTCCTGCGATTCTCAACGCAAATGGGCTGCAGAGTTTATATTTGGATGGAAATAATTTTTCAGGAGAGATGACAAATGTTGATGTGTCTACTTTTGAGTTTCCAAGTTCACCATTCGAAATTGATCTCAGTAGCAACAAGTTGCATGGAAAGCTCCCAAGATGGATAGGGAATGCATCAATTTTGGTGAGATTAGCTTTGTCCAACAATAGTTTCGAGGGTTCTATTCCAATGGAATTTTGCAACTTGAATTACTTGAAATTTTTGGATCTTTCTCAAAATAATTTATCTGGCTCTATACCGTCATGTTTTAATCCACCACACATAAAGCATGTCCACCTCCACGAGAATAGACTGGGAGGTTCACTATCACATGCTTTTTATAATAGCTCTTCGCTAGTGACTTTAGATCTCAGAGGAAACAATTTGATAGGTAGTATTCCGAAGTGGATTCACACACTTTCTTCTTTGAGTGTTCTTCTTTTGAAAGATAATCATTTTCATGGAAAAGTTCCAGCTCATTTATGCAAGTTGCATTCTTTAAGCATCATAGATCTTTCTCAAAATATGTTTTCTGGTCCTATACCTTCTTGTTTGGGAAATTTATCTCTTCCAATAAAAGAGAATGAGAATCTAGCAACTGGGGGGATAAATGTTTACTATCCTGACAGCTACCTAGAAGAAGTAATAGAGTTCACAACAAAGAGTGGGTACTACTCATACAAAGGCAACATCCTTCAATATATGACCGGGATTGATTTATCTTGCAACAACTTAACTGGTCATATACCACCAGAATTAGGGAACTTAAGTGAAATCCATTCTTTAAACTTGTCGCACAATAAGTTGACCGGAGTTATACCCTCATCTTTCTCAAAACTTAAGCAAATTGAGAGTTTGGACCTTTCTCACAACAACTTGAGTGGTGAAATCCCCAATCAACTGGTAGAGATGAACTCTTTGGAGGTTTTCAGCGTGGCGTACAACAACTTGTCAGGTAGTATTCCTGAACCAAAAGCTCAATTTGGGACCTTTATTGAAAACAGTTACGAGGGAAACCCTTTTCTTTGTGGAGATATACTGCATAAAAGTTGTTCCAAAACCGATTCACCATCAACAATATCAACTGTGTCAAAAGACAAAGGAGAAGATGGTTTGCTAGATACTTATGATTTTTGTGTGAGCTTTTTGGTTTCTTATGTAATTGCGGTGTTGACAATTTTTGTTGTCCTCTACATAAATCCATATTGGCGAAGAGCTTGGTTTTCTGTCGTTGGAAAATGCATCACCACCTGTCGCTACTCAAATGTGGGCAATTTTCTTACTTATCACATTTTCAGGCAATGTGTTTAGCTACTCAAATTATGATTTGATTTCCTCACCTAATTGCTTAATTGTGCTAAGTTGGGCTGCGATGAATATTTTGTTTATTTTTTGCATTTTGAATAAAAGTTCTTATCTTTGTGAGGAGGAAGTTTATAGTTTTATCTTATGGTTTTATCATTTTCAACCATCAATTTCTTTTTTTTTTCTATGAAATTCAAAGTAAAATCATAATCCATTACTATGTATATGCAATAGCTCTTTGAATTAAATTAATTCACTTTATCAACTTTATATTCTTACCAACAAAACATACATTCAGAGTTCAAATAAGTTCCACACTAATTTTTTACTACAATACTCAAGAATATGCTCATCATCAGAAATATGAAATATTCCACTCTAATTAATATTATGATTCTGTAAACAACAAAAAACTGTGATCCTTTTTTAAAGCTCTCTTTTTTTCTTTAATGAAATGGGATTGGTAAAAAATTCGCACATGTGTCGGTGTGTGAAGAAAATCAGGTTGTCTATTCATAGTGTAATAAGTAGCTAATTATAGTTGATTCTACAAAATCAAAATCAATTCAAGTATCTATATATTCTGAAGACTGGACAGACCTTAGAAGCTCCTTCAAATTTGCAAGAACATGTCGCGGTCCTAAACTCTTTACACCGATGAAATTCAAAAGTTGCTCTATATCCTGCAATCACAGAAAAGATTACGCAATCGTTTCAAAACGAATAACATAACAAGCAAAAGGCAATCAAAATACTGTGATCTCCATAATGTTTTTTGCCGAAAAGGAACATTAACTTAACCTTTAAACATCAGTGAAGGCTCATCAGATTTGCTAAGCAACCTTACATACACATGTAAAAAGCTTTGCTTTTGGATGTAAGGTGTGACTATCATCACAGTTTTTCCTAATTAGCTGATAACTTATATCTAACATTTATAAGGGCTAAGTAAATTAACATACATGATGTAAAAGAATTTCACTATAAGATCCAACGGTAAACTTAATAAAAGATAATCAACATAGAAAGTCAGAAAGCAATGAAGAACACTAAAAATTAATAAACACACTTTTCTGCAGCACTTTTCTACCACTTTTCAGCAGCACTTTTTTCTAAAAGCACTTTTGAAAAGCATTTTTCAACTACAACAACAATGAAGAACTAGTCCTTAGTCTATCATGCATCAACTCTTCATTTTTCTTTAACTACCCATGTCCGACGTCAAACATGGATATGGAGATATGGCCAAGTCACAGTGACATAGTTTTTAGTTATGGTGAATGGGATTCGAGTGCTGGACCCCCTTTTAGATGCATGGTGAGACTTTCATCGCATCTTTCAAATTTGTTTATAATGCTTCATCTAATCTGCCGGTGAAATTTATAAATAGTCTTAAGAGCCACAAGAACCTAGATATTGTAAATCCAATATCTTCCAAACAATTCAACCATGATATTAATGATGATGGAACCAAGATTATCCACTATCAATGACATAAAATGAGATGTAAATGCTGACAAATAAACATGCACTGTTTTTCCAACCTGTGGATTGAAGAGCATTGACAAGCTAACTTTGCAGACCATTTGAATCCAATAATATACATAAAAATGCCAAAGGAGAACAATTCATTTTGGAAAAAGAACTAATAATATGCGAAAACTTACCTTGTGTAACAAGAACACAGCATATGCTGCTCTTGTCGTGTCTTGACCTTCTAAAAACAGCGGAAATTCTGTCGGCTTTACATTTGCTGAAAGTGTTGTATCCAATGACAAATCATAAGATGCAGGGTCTATTGAAGACACATGGTCATTAATATATGAGCGAGAACCACCCAAGCGCAGAGGATAACGCAAGGGAACTTGTAAATAGGATGCAATTAGTGAAACAGCCTGCAAATGATGAAATAGCAGGAAACAAGAAACAATAATAGGTATGATTAAAATTATAGCCTAAACATGAGAAACAAACAATCAAGATGCAGCCCACTATACCATATTTCCATCCTAGCAATTAAAAATTACTACAGCATCTTCAAGCAACAAGGGATTGTAGGTCAAAAAAACTTGATAACCATAGCTTGATATTATCAGAAAAAAACAATTTCAGTAATAAATGGTAACTTCGCAGAAGAAATAAAACGCACATGTGCAACATATCCCAAGGCAGTTGCAGATCTCTGAACCTCCTTTTTGTCAATGAAAAAACTCATCTTTGTAAAAGGAAGCAAGGTGAGATTCAGACCTAAAATCGTCAACGATCCTTGATTGACGGGCTTTGATGCAGAAGGAGTCCCTAGTGAAGATAGGAACAAAGGAACTTCGTATCAGTACATCACCAGACACCACCTCTTTGTGGGAGTCAAAACA
Organism: Kokia cookei; assembly: GCA_039519145.1. Lineage (NCBI taxonomy): Eukaryota > Viridiplantae > Streptophyta > Magnoliopsida > Malvales > Malvaceae > Kokia > Kokia cookei. The sequence goes on along the minus strand of CM076901.1, from coordinate 2,247,729 downwards.
ATATTCAATAATATATAATCATGAAAGAAAGAGATAAGTAAAATCTCATAATATTCAAAAGCAAAAAAAATGTTTTGATATGAGAAGAGAATTGAATAGTAGATTGCTAAAAGAGGAATAACTGAAGTACATGTAAAGTATACAACCATTATAACCAAAAGAAGAGTCAAGTGATAGGTAACGGTACTCCTTAAGCTGTTTAGGAATCATAAAAGACTTGTCCAGTTGACAAAAATAACTCATTTCATTCTCCCCTAGTAAAACATCATATTGGACCAACCATATTTGATACCAAAGGATATGCATATCCAGGCATGCCATTTGTAGATATTCCCCGTGTTGCAAGAAGGAATTGTTCAAGAGAAAGAAGCTGCTATTGTTGGTAAAGTTTTCCTCAAACCATTTTGAGAAGTAGTTTGATATTATCCCTTTCTTATTAGTAAACGTTTGTCAAATGAAAACAGTGAAAAATAAAATAAATTATTGAGACAGTCAATAAGCTCAATAAGGCAGGCTTTTTCTAATGCCCGTTGCCTTACAAAAAAGTACGTGCCTAGGTGCACCAGGCGTGTGCTTGATCAAATGGACCTCGCCTGGAAGGGTCTAAGGCGTTTTGTTGTATAATACTAAGGCGTAGGCATGCCTAGGCGCACGCCTTGACAACACTGACCATACGTTGGCTTTATTACAAAGCATTAGCAATCCAAAACCACTAGCACATTACCTAATATACTACTGCTAGAATAGGACTCAAGTTCTTGCTCCTGTGCAGGTCCAACCAAGATCTTTACAGGATAGAGTAATGAAACTTGTGATATCATATATTGTTGCCTCGCTCGAAGCTTCCTTCGCACATTTTGTAGTTTAACACAACCCCTTTCTTCAGTGAGTAATCTATTGGCTTCCTGTGATAAAAACAACATATAATCAATCATGCCATGCATGCAAGACTACCAACCAACTATCTAAAAAAAGAGACAAAAAAGTAGGAGAGCAAGAAGGGGATATCCCTTGACTATGCAAAGGAATTCATAGAACGAGAATCATCTTATCTAAGCCCCTCATCCACCTTCACTGGGGGTGGAGGTGCGAAGTGAGAGGTCTTATTGATCGGAGAGGAGAATATATAACATCTAAAGCTGAATAGAAAAGAAACCTTCAAATATATCATAAATTCAGCATTCATGATAATATAAAAATGAAATTGCAAAGCTAATTTAAGCTAGAATATTAAAAATGCTTCACCTGTAATCGCTTCCTTGCTACAGAAAGGGAAGTACCAGCAACCAACAATGATCTTACTTCAGTACTGAGCATTTCCTCCTGTTTTTTAGCATCCTCTGTTGCAACTTTGCAACAAGTTGACATGTTTGCCATAACTACTTTCCTTGCCTCTAGTCTCTCACGCATTTCCTCAAGCTCGTTCAGTTTACTCAAAGATTCATTTTTTACCTGCACAGCATGCTCCCGCCCATTAATCAGTGGGCCAATTAATTAGGTCACAGAAGACAAAACTAAATTACCACTCACCAGGTCCCCTTGAAGTGTCATATGGCTTTAACAGTTCAACGTGCAATATCTAGTAAAAGTAAAATAAACATAGAAGAATGCAAATGCAATTCTTAAATTCCTTTAAATGGACAATATGAAACAGTTTAAGAGCCCTATAAAACAGAAAAGTGGAGAAAAGCATCTGAAAAGGAAAAAATTGAATTGAAACAATAAATCCATTTGGTACAAACAGCAACAAATCTTGAAATAAGCTTTGGCTTTAGCCCAATAAAGCTCGGGCATCCAGCCAAATAAACGGTGATTGCCATGTCAACTTTTTGAGACATTAGAAAAGAGCTCGAAAATCTCAATTTCTAAATATAAGGACATAAGGAGAAAAAAAAATGTACTTATTCTTAGTAGAAGAGCAAAATGAAACTAAATGAAGCATAAGGGAACTGATGTGAATTGAGATTGTTATTTTTGGGACTAAAAAGAATAAGCAGATTGAATATTTAAGATTTTGTAAGGGCAAAGTTCCATTCACCAACACAATTATCGTCGTCCTTTATCCCAGTAAAGCTTAACTGACAACTTTTCTGTCTCGTGTTCATGCTGAAGCATTTGAGTAACCCTACAGAAATCATTATATTTCAAACTGAAATGATTGGCTTTATCAATTTCACAACCTATACTGCCCAACCTATTAAGTAATTTAGGTGCAGACACCAGAAATCTATCTTCTTTGTACTCTACAACTAAATAGCCTACGGCTTATCAATCAAACACAGCTGAAAACTTAGCGAGGAAACATTATATAAACTGAAAAAACAACAACTTCAACTTGATTCATAGCTCGGCAAGTTCAGGGAATTGGGACTTCTACCACTACAACTACATATAAAATTACTAAACGATATTACTACATTAAGGATCCAGAAAAACTTTGTTTCAATTGTTGATCACTTGATCCAACTATTTTAGAAAGTTTATTCTTCTCTTCCCTTTCCCTTATTTTCTAAATCAGGAAAAATTATAGCATATAAACTGGATTACTACTCCAAGTTTCTAAAATTTCAGCAATATCCCTTTTACCTTTTCACTCAAGTCACTACCCCCCAATTAACAAATATATTCCCAGTTTCCCTTTTACTTCGAACCCCCTTTTTTTCGCTACCCAATTTCAGCTTATGTTCAAAAACCCAAAATTGGTTTGCTAAAATAATATAATTTTCAAACACAAAAATAACCTAATTTTAATAAGGAAAAAAAAAAAGCATTACCTGAATTAGTGACTGGAGCTTCTCTTGAAGATTTTGCTTCTTCTCGTTAGCTTCCTTAAGGGCAGAAGTTAAACTCCACAATGTAGCTAGCTCGTTGTCGAAATCTTCCCTTTCAATTAGTTGCATATTTTCATGTGCAGCATTGAAGTAACTCTTTTTTAATTTCAGGTTATCTAAATTTCTTGTTGAAATTACATATACTTTTTAAAATCAATATCAAATTTAATTAAAAGAGTAATTAGAATTTTAAAAAACAAAAGTGATTAAGTGTGATATGTATATGAAGACTCTAAAATATTTTCAAATAATTATTTTTTTCCAGATTGTGTTGATAAAATTAAAAGTAATATAATGATTTCAATAAATGAAAATTTTATTTTACACACAATTTATTTTTTTGTTTGAGGAATGATTTCAAAATAAATATTTATATATTTCTTTTCGGTCACAGAAAATAAAGGATTGAGAAAGTTAAAAGTTCTTCACCTCCAACATATAGTCACCTATGATAGTATTCCCAAGATGGATAAGGAATGCATCATTTTTGCAGAGATTAGCTTTGTCTAACAATGGTTTGAGGGTTCTATTCCAATTGAATTTTGCAACTTGAATAGGTTGAAACTTTTAGATATTTCTCAAAATAATTTATTTGGCTCTATACCGTCATGTTTTAATCCACCATATATAGAGCATGTCCACCTCTATGGGAATAAACTGAGAGGTCCACCGTCACTTGCTTTTATAAAAGCTCTTCACTATTGACTTTAGATCTTAGAGGAAACAATTTGACAGGTAGTATTCCAAAATGGATTGACACACTTTCTTTTTTGTTATCTTCACAAGTTGTGATGAATAGATGACGGTGTCTATTATCGTTGAAACACCACCGACCACAGACACTTTCTTTTAGAAAGTGGGTAGCTCTTCGTTGACTTCTTAATTTGTTTCTGTTTTGAGAGTTTGAAAATAATAAATGATTTCATGGGTCGGTTTGGAATCATTTCATCTTGATTTTTATATGTTTTTTTGTTTGTTTTTCCATTGTTTAATAAGTCTTCACTTTTAAAAGTTTTTATCTACTCTTGTAGTACACTTTTCAGTCTTGCTTTTGCAAATAATTTTAAGGTTGGTTTCGTCGTCGTCTCCTCTAGTTTGGTGGATGCTTGGTTCTTTTGTAAATTTATGCCCCTCGCTTTGGACCATCCGAGGTTAATTTCTTTATTGTATTAAGTGCTAACAATCATTCCTGATATGTTGTATTTGAGTTGTTATAGAGCCAATTGTCAACGTGCCATAATGTTCTATTGATGCTGAAACTGAAGCTTTTGTTAAGTTGATAGAGCTTGTCCTTTAGCGCGTACAACGAGTGTTTGTTATTTTTTTTCCTTGAATTGTATGGTATTATTCATTGAATGAATTAATGAATTTATTTTCAAAAATAATAATAATTAGGGTAAACTACATTTAAGGTCATTAAACTATTAGACACAATTTCAAAAGTTTACAAAAAGTATTACTAAATTATTTGAAAGCTTTCATTTAAGTTATTGGACTGTTAAAATCATTGTTGGATGGCTTTTGCCATTCACACAACTTGCACCAATCAAAAGCTTTCATTCCCTTTCTTTTTTACAGTTCAATTTTTTTCATGAAACAACTTTGAACGTCATGAATCTACGAACCAAAATCTAAATAGCTTTCTTCTCCGGCCTCTGACCTTGACTGTCAAATCAACTTGGATCTAAGATATGTTATTCTACTCGTTGATGGATACTGATCTACCGTATCGATCGTCGAATCGTCGTTAGGAACTCGTTAGCCAAACTTTTTTTTTTTAAAGAAAAGCTTAACAGTTCAGTAACTTAAATAAAAATCATTGAATAGTTTAGTTACTTAAATGAAAAGTTTCGAATAATTCAGTGACCATTTTATAACTTTTTATAATTTAGTGACCAAAACATAAATTTACTAATAATTTAATAACATTAAACGTAATTTACCCTAATAATTAATAGAGTGGAAAAGAATTCTACAACCCAAATACACGATATTACGTCCAATTCATACTCTTGATTAAAATGTCAACTAGAAGATGTCAAAATGATATTATGATAATGATCAAAATGTAGTTTTGATTCTTTAATTATGTTCACATTTGGGATTTTCCTTTTATATTTTAATTTGATATAATTTTATTCTTTATTTTTAAAGTGACATTATTTAGTTTTGATGATTGTAAAATTAGTTTTGATCCCTCTACTATATTTAAATCTGGGATTAAATTTTATATTTTAATTTGGTATAATTTAATTTTTTATAATTTTATAATAATATTAGTTAGTTCAAATCATTAACATCATTAATTATTCTGATAAAAATGAAAATATGAATTTTCTTAAAAACAAAAAAAAATGTTTTGACATGATAAGTTGGTATGAATATTTTTAAGAAAAACTTTGAGTGCCTCAACAATTTAATAGGAATATTTAAGGGTGTAAACTATTTGGATTAACTAATGATATTATAAAAATAAATAAATCAAATTATGTCAAATTAAAATATAAATACTAAATCCTAAATTTACATATAGCATAACACCCATAACCATAATTTGACCTAAAACAATTTATACCAAACACAATTTTTATTATTTGATTTATTAACGATATATTTAAAAAAAAACATTATTTTTTAATTAAAATAGCTTATGTAATTACCTATTTCTCCAAAACGAAGAGTGTAGTCATAATAAATTGCACTCATGATCACTAAATTATTTGTAAGTTTATGTTTTGATCTCAACATCATAAAAGTTATAAAATGATTACTAAACTATTCAAAAGTTTTTATTTAAGTCAATGAGCTGTTAAAAATTACTACTATATAGCCTTCTCTGTTTGCACTACTTGCATGAATTGTAAGTTCTCCTTCATTTTCTCTTCTATAGGTCAGTTTTTTTTTCTCATGAAACAACTTTGAATGTTACAATTTTACGAACCAAAATCCAAACAGTTTTCTTCTCTGATCTTTGACACTAGCTGTCAGATTGACTTGGATCTAAGGTATGTTTTTCTAGTCATTAACAAGTATTGATTCATCATACCAATCGTCGAATGGAGCTCGCTAGCCGGATTTTTTTCTCAAAAAAAAAACTTAACAACCGAGTGGCTTAAATAAAAACTTTTGAATAGTTTAATGACTTAAATAGTTCAATGACCATTTTAAAATTTTTTAAAATTGAGAGATCAAAACCAAGGGTGAAACTAGGGGAGGCCCCGCCCCTCTTAAAATGGAAAATTTTATATTTAGGTCTTAAAATTTCTTAAAACTAAATTAATAAAGGTAAAATTTCACTTTGACCCCCCTAAAATATAAAAATTTGATTTAATCCTTTAAAAATTATAAAGATATAATGGTAAAATGGTATTTTTACTATCGTAAAAATTACAATTTAATTTAAGTCCCCAAAAACTTTTCTGGTTTCGCCCCTGGCCAAAACGTAAATTACTAATAGTTTAATGACATGGAGTTGAATTTATCCATTAAATATATTACAAGGATACTTATTTTGATTATTTCCACAACCAAACTTTGTAGGGCCTATATATAGTCAGCGTGTGAAATTATATTTCCACAGCCTTAGGTCATTGTCTATAAATAATAAGCTTCATGAAGGCTTATTCAATTGAGAGAGAAGCAAAAACAGAGAGATGATGGACTCCAAATGGTTGTGGTTTATGAGGATGGCAGTGATGAGTGTGTTGCTACTCTTAGAGAGATGCAGGTGGTGCACTACTGATGCTTGTGTGGAGCATGAGAGAGTTGCTCTCTTGCAACTCAAACCTTTCTTCAATCACTATAATGAGTTCGACAGCTGGGACGAGGTGAAGGGTTCAGATTGTTGCAAATGGAAAGGGATCGAGTGCAACACCACTACTGGGAGACTCATTGGACTGTCTCTTGATTCTATAAGGTCCGGATACTGGGATTATTGGTATCTCAATGCCTCTTTGTTTCTTCCCTTTGAGGAATTAAAGAGGCTTTATTTGACAGGGAATGGCATAGCCGGTTGTGTTGAAAATGAAGGTTCTATATTTGATTTTCCCTTAATTTCATCTTTAGTTACTCTACTATGTACATATTTTCAACACAACTCATTGTTAATTTTGCAATTACTTGTTACTATTAACTCTACAGGTTTTGAAAAGCTATCATCCACATTCAGTAATCTGCAGTTCCTTGACTTAAGTCAAAATCGTCTGAATGATAGCTTTATATTATCTTTGAGCGGATTTTCATCTCTTCAATATTTAAATCTAGCTTACAATCTATTCCAAGGAAAGTGGCCTCATATTCAAGGTAGATTGGCTTTCCCTGTTTTCTTTTCCTACTTTAACTTAAGTTTTGTTTGGGGAAAATTTTTGGCAATATATCATCTGGTTTTATCATATCTTGAATAAACAAACCAATTGTTGGGATTGAATAATTTTATTCAAGCTTGAAGGTTCAGTGTTGAAGCCTTAGTAATCACAATTTTTTACATATTTCTTTTTATTTTTTCTCGGCCAAATAAAATTTATAAAGAAAGGTGGAATCCAGCAAACAAGAAATATAACATTACATCCCATGGAAACCACACATTTTCCTTCCTTGAAGGGCTTTGCATAAAGTCCTTACATATGCAGGACCCTTTATAATTAATTGTTTCAAATTAGTACATTCACTTTTGGGGATTTTTCAACTTCCTTACTTTTAAAAATATGAAGTATATTTTAATATTACTAACATATTTGTTATTTGAATTCAATTTGAATATATACATATAGGATTGAATAATTTGATAAACTTAAAGACATTGGATCTAAGGTGGAATCAAATGGAAAGCTTTCAATCCTTCAAAGGTGTGTATTTATATTTTGTACAATGATAATCAAACACTCGAGCCATTAGGGCACAATTTGAGGTTCAGTTAACTAATTTATTACATACAATTAAATTTTATACAAATCCTTTTTCATTGACGAAATTACATAAATCTTTTGCAGATGATGGTAAAAAATTGGAATTGACCCATTTAGAAGAGCTTAATTTAGATGCAAATCTCTTCAATAACAGTGTATTTACAGTGCTAAACAAGCTTTCAAATCTGAAATCTTTGAGCATAGGTTTCAATCAATTGAATGGATTAATAGATATGAAAGGTAAAATTATTATTTTTATGACAAAAATTATGCCTCTATTTACGAAAATATTAATCATGTTTTAGAATGATTTAATGGAGTTTATCTGTTATTTTTTCCAGATTTGGATGCATTCACTAACTTACGAAAACTAGATATGAGTGGTAATCAATTGAAAGGTTTTGTGATCCACAAAGGTATCATTTAAATAATTTATTTCTTTTTTTTTTAGCATATTGGTGTAATTACATTGTAGTATCTGTTCATACTTTTTTAACTCTTTGACAATGCACACACACCTTGCATACATAAGAGTTCGAACCCAGGACTCCTAAAATGAACATCATCTTCTTTTCCATTGAAGCCATTTATTGAGTTCAAATTAAAACAACTTCTAAATGGTGGTTTATGTAGAAATTACAATTAAGGCAAATAAGACATTTTTTAAAAACTTGTAATTTAAAAATAGGCTAATATACTTAAAAAAAAAAAAAAAACCTAAATTACCACACATTTTTTAGACGTCCTGGTTAAATAGCAATGATTCAAAACACTTTTTTTTTTACACTATTTCTAAAATTAAAAATTCAATCGTGTGGATATGTAAAATACAAAATTTCTAATCATAACAAAAAGCGGAGGAAAACGAATACTCAATTTAAAGTGAGTAAACAGAAGTTCATACTTGATCTCATATATACCTTTTTGTAATTAAATAACCTCATATCATATAATTTTCTTTATCTACAAAAACTCTTGATTTTAATATTAAAGCAATTCTTTTTTAATTTCAAGCTCTTATCTAAATTTCTTGTTGAAATTATATATACCTTTTAAAATCAATATCAAATTTAATTAAAAGAGTAATTAAAATTTTTTTTAAAAAAAAGTGATTAAATGTAATATGTATATGCAGACTTTCAAAAATTTTCAAATAATTTTTTTTTTTTTTCAGATTGTGCTGATAAATTTAAAAGTAATCTAATTATTTCAATAAATGAAAATTTTATTTTACACACTATTTATCTTTTTTGTTTGAGGAATGATTTCAAAATAAATATTTATATATTTCTTTTGGTCACAGAAAATGAAGGATTGCGAAAGTTAAAAGTTCTTCACCTCCAAAATATAGTCACCGATGATAGTATTCCGCTAGAAAACTTAGTAGAGGCATTCTCATCAGGTAAACATCTTCTAATTTTTACCATTTTTTATTAACATCTAATGCTTCTTCTATTCCCAAACAACTTACGTTTTATTAACATCTAATACCTCTTGTGATTGAATAGAATTAAGCAATCTGGAGGAAATAAATCTCGATTATTCTCGTCTCAACACCAACATTTTGCGAAGCATTGGAGTATTCACTTCTCTGAAAACTTTGTCTCTATATAGGTGTGGACTTATCGGTTCCTTACCTAATCAAGGTAAAATTTTCTATACCATCTTTTCTTTTTATCTGATATCTCCTGTTCTGTTTTAGAAAACCAAATTTAATTAGAAATTCTTCCATGATTTTATAAAATTTTCAGGATGGTGTGATCTAAGGAACCTTCAAGTGTTGGATGTGAGTGGGAATGCACTTGAGGGGATGCTTCCTCATTGTTTCAGTAACTTGACATCTCTTCGTGAGTTAGATATCTCCATCAATCAATTTTCCGGAAATCTAACTCCTTTAGCAAGTCTTACATCACTCAGAGCCATTCTCTGTCAAGTAATCATTTTCAGATTCCAATTTCATTCGTACCACTTACGAACTTTCCAAACCTTGAGGTCCTCTTGGCTGATGAAAACAAGTTGGAAACGGAACCTTCCTTCCACACTTTAGTCCCAAAATTCCAATTGAAATTCATTAGTTTGTCAAAGTGCAGAACATCTCAGCAACTCGGTCTTGAACTTCCTACCTTCCTTCACTACCAAAATGACTTGAGATTTGTGGATCTTTCTCAAAACAATTTCAGTGGAACTGTCCCATTTTGGTTGTTAGAAAACAACACAAAGTTAGAAGATCTCATCTTGAAGGGTAATTCTTTTACAGGTCCTCTCACATTACTGTCGACTCCTAATTCAAATGTATCTTCACTTGACATATCTGACAACAAAATACAAGGTCAGCTCCCTACGAATATATGTTCAACTTTTCCACATTTGGAGCAGTTATTCTTATCCAAGAATGCCTTTCAAGGCAATATCCCTCCTTGTTTAAGTGCCATGAAGAACTTGTCAATGTTAGATCTATCAAACAATCAATTGGCTGGAAAAGTATCTCAAGAGTTGGTCAGGAAAAGCTCACTATTCCTTTTGAGACTATCAAACAACAACCTCAATGGAAATATAGTTCCTGTGATTCTCAGTGCAAACGGGTTGCAGAAATTATATTTGGATGGAAATCATTTTTCTGGAGAGATGACAAATGTTGATGTCTCTACTTTTCAGTTTTCAACATCACTAACAGATATTGATCTCAGTAACAACACATTGCATGGAAAGCTTCCAGGATGGATAGGGAATATGTCACTTTTGGAGAGATTAGACTTGTCTAACAATGGTTTCGAGGGTTCTATTCCAGTAGAATTTTGCAACTTGAATAACTTCAAATTTTTGGATCTTGCTGAGAACAATTTATCTGGGTTTATACCATCTTGTTTTAATCCCCCAAACCTAGAGCATGTCCACCTGCACAGTAATAGACTGAGTGGTCCATTGTCACTTGCTTTTAATAAAAGCACTTCACTAGTGACATTAGATCTTAGAGGAAACAGTTTTACTGGTGGTATTCCAAAATGGATCGACACACTTTCTTCTTTGAGTGTCCTTCTCTTGAAAGCTAATCATTTACAGGGAAGAATTCCAGCCCAGTTATGCAAGTTGTATTCCTTGAGCATTATAGATCTTTCTCAAAATAGGTTTTCCGGTCCTATACCTTCTTGTTTGGGAAATTTAACTCTTCCAATGAATAAGGATAAGACCATGACACCAGATTTAATGTCTCCAACATTTTCAGAAATGGATGAATTGAAACTATTGAAGACGGATATACTTTTCGAGTACATGATGCATTCCTATAGCTACATGAAAGAGTCGGTAGAGTTTACCACAAAGAGTGGATCCTACTCATATGGAGGCGACATCCTTGAGTACATGTCTGGGATTGATTTATCTTGCAATGAGTTAACTGGTCAAATCCCACTTGAACTAGGGAACTTGAGTGAAATCCATTCTTTGAACTTGTCACACAATAAGTTGGTCGGAGTTATACCCTCATCATTCTCAAAACTTAAGCAGATTGAGAGTTTGGATCTTTCTTACAACAATTTGAGTGGTGAAATCCCAAACCAACTGGTAGAATTGAACTCTCTGGGGGTTTTCAGTGTTGCACACAACAACTTATCAGGTAGTATTCCAGAACAGAAAGGCCAATTTGGAACTTTCATTGAAAGCAGTTACGAGGGGAACCCTTTTCTCTGTGGACCAATACTTCATAAAAGTTGCTCCAAAATCAATTCACCATCAACAATATCAGATGACGAAGGAGAAGATAGTTTTCTAGACACATATGTTTTTCGGGTGAGCTTTTTGGCTTCTTATATAGTTATGTTGTTAACAATTGTTGTTATCCTTTACATAAATCCGTATTGGCGAGGAGCTTGGTTTTCTTTCATTGGGAAGTGCATCACCACTTGCCGTTACTCAACTGTGGGCAATCTTCTTGGGTATTACATCTTTAGAAGATGTGTTTAGATGAATTTTAGGGAGTATTTTGTTAGTTTTGCATTTTGAATAAAGCTCTTGTCTTTGTGGTAAGAAAGCTTAAGTCTGTCTTGTTTGCTTTATTTTTGTATACAAATATTCAATTATCTAGTCTTTCTTCTTTTTTGAAATTTCGATGGTTAGAGTTGTGTGATCAAATTCTTATTAAAGAAATAAAGTATAAGTAACAAGATAAAGTTTTTCAACCTATAAATAAACGTAATCGATTTCTCTTGTAATCATTCGAATTCGATATTAGTGAATCGATTTTTTCACGTAAAATCTATGTGTTCTATTTTTCTATTTTTTTGCTATTCATTGTCACTATGGACACTTAATTTTAACATTGATTATTATCATAATTCTTTGAATAAAATTAAATTGATTAATGGAGCACTCACAATTATTTATAAATTTTATGTTTCGAAAACTAATGAATGCTAAAAGAATAGTGAGTTATTAAAGAGAAGTTATATGATAATGGGTATTTTTAAAGTAGTGGTTTAGTAGAAATAAATGGTTTTTATAAAAATATTATATAAATAATTAAATTTTATAGTTATTCTTATTTTTACATAAAATAATAAATATGATTTTTTAATCTTTCATAATGATTGATTAAATCATGACATCAATTAAATTAATCGATTTTATAATAGTAGAGATGAAATAATTACTACAAAATTAGACTTGATTCGAATGAAAACTCTATTCTTCTTTCCCTCTCCAAATTATTTAGTGTTAAATATCTTTACTGAATTATTATTTGTACTACTTTATTCAAAGAATAAAAAAAAAAATCGATAAAAGAATCAAAATAGAAATTGTCACTTGAAAAAAAAAATAAGGACCTTATCCCAGCTGAGAGCATATCTCTATTATCTGTTACTGTGGGCTCCATTAAGCTGTAGGATAAGTGGGAAAAGAGTATATCCTTCTGAAAATTCATAATTAAATTTTAATTTTTTAATTAAGGTATTAGATTTGATTCGAAGAAATTTTATAATTTTTATGAAGTCAACTTTGAAATTAGAGTTAAATCACATCCATAAAATCATATTTAATAAATCAAACATAAATTTAAACAAAATCACAATTAACACCAAATTTCTATTAAAAATCATAAAAAATTTAAACCTAATATTTGATAATAGTAATTAATAGGAGGGAAATTCTGATAACCCAAATTACACGATATTAAGTCCACGTCGCACTTTCGGTTGAAATGTCAACTACAAAGGACAACATTGAAAACCAAGCACTAACCGGAGTGTTCAACAAGTTTATACATCTTAATTAAATTTATTATTACTATGTTAAATTAATATTTCAAAATTTAATTTAGTTAGAGTATATTATTTATTAAGATAATGTAGAAATGAGGGTATTTGTTTTGCAAATAAACTATGTTTAAAATGATGCTTGGATATGTGGTCACAATTTCAACCACAAAACTAGAAGTGCATAAATTATAAAGATGAACATCGAGATTATTTATGCAGTTCGACTTCAGTCTACGTCTGTAGGGTTTTACCTAGAACAATGCCTCGCTATCTTTCTCACAGTATAACCAATTATTTAAGTTCTAACAATTGCTTAACACTCATCAATTTAGCGATCTCACCATTTTACAAAGACTAAATCACTCTCCTTCTAAGCTTCCCTCTCGAAAGCTTAGTTTTGGAACTCAAGAGACTCTCTTGATTGCTTACAGAAATAATGCACACATAAACAATTCCTTAAATAAATTTGTGCTCTATCAAGTTCTTAATCTCTTCATTGTCTCTTAACTTAGACAAAACTTAAGTTTATATACTACTAAGTTTTGTTTACATAAGAATTACAATCTAATCACTTCCCAAGGCTAAAAATCAACCTAAGATATTATTTCCATAAGAGTTCTAATTCAACCTAATACCTTTAAAATATGAAAAGTGACTTTCCTTGTTTGACAAATATTCTACCTCGGGTCGTAAGAAACCAACCTTCAATTCAATTCCAACTCAATTGATCTTCATGTTATAGGCTTTTTTCATCTAAATATCTTCAAAATCAATAGTCCAAAACTTTTGTTTTATTATAATTTTTTTAATAATAAATCAATACAACAATTATATAAAAAACTTCACACATTCATATTTTTATTTTGTCGATTGAGTTTTAATTCGGTTGGTATCAACATTATTGCTAATAAAAAAATATGTGAGTTCGAAACGGTTTATCTTCCTATTTAAATGTTGAGAAGAGATTGAAAATAATTCTAAATATTGTATCAATTCTTTTACCACATTATATAATGATAACATACAAATTTTTTTTTAAAAAAAAAATGTACTCGTATTGCATGCAAAACCAAGCAAAAAAAAAAAATCCTTCATCTCCATAACTATTCTCTAAAAAATATTAAATTTTCAAGAATTAAAATTGTGTAAATATGGGTAAGAAAATGGGTTTTTTTTTTTAAATCCAATGTTCATTAATTGAAAGGCAAAAGGTCAAAAAAAAAAAAACATTGTGCTGTACAACTTTAAAACTTCCAAGGCACCAGTCACTCTCACCATACACCTGTTAAGCAGATATTGGTTGTGACAGGCGGTGCTATGAAAACGTCTGAAAAGATTAAAAGCCTTAACAAGAAAAAAGATTAATAAGATTACACGATTAATACGTATCTTATAAAAATGTAATATAATATTAAAAATAAATATTATTACATTGTCAGCACTTCAAATATTAATCTTAATAATGAAATAATATTTTTATTTTTTATTGAAGAAACTTGTATATTTTAAAAGAAGTTCTTAAATTTAAAATTTAAAATTTAAAATTTATATTTTTCAAATTTTAAAATTTCGATTCTCACTAAACGATATTTGTTAAAATCATTAAGTTTTACTATTTTAAAATTTTGGTGCGACAAACATATTATTATATGTGTAATGTCATGTTAGCTTGTTATTTTTACATATTACTCACTAAAAATCAAGTTAGTGGACTAACTGTTATCATTTGCATCAAGACTGAAATTTTAAAATTCGAAAAGTATAGATACTTAGAATGATCCAATTGAAGAGTATGGATTAAATCGACAATTGTATGCATAATATAGGACTAGTAATTGCATTTAATCAAACTGATTTAACTACTGCTATGTGGGTCAGAATTAAAATTTTAAAATTGAAGAGTATAGGGACTAAAATTAATCAAATTGAAGTAAAGGGACTAAATTCACAACTTTCATACAGTACAATGACCAACGGAAAATTTAACCTTCTATAAATAAGCCTACAAAAGTCAATAGTCAATCTTTGGAAAGTAATGGAATGAATCATGTCATTGTAGAAACACCCTTTTAAACGATTTCCAGACTTGAAATCCCCACCAACATATTAGCTATGAAAATTCAACCATTGATCTCAAATTGAAGGCCCCACAAATGTCACGGTCATACTCATAACGTATAAGTTAGTGGAGCAAGGTTACAAGAAGACTACTTCTGATCATTGTGTTTTTGTAAAGAGATTCTTTGGTGATGATTTTGTTATCCTTTTGCTCTATGTTGATGATATACTTATTGTTGGTCACAATGCTTCTAGAATTGACAAGTTGAAGCAGGAGTTGAGTAAATCTTTTGCGATGAAGGATTTGAGGCCAGCAAAGCAAATTCTTGGCATAAGGTTGACTCGTGATAGAAAGGCCAAGAAATTGTGGTTATCACAAGAAAGGTACATTAAGAAGGTACTTTAGAGATTTAATATGGACAAAGCTAAAGCGGCGAATACTCCTTTTGCTACTCATTTTAGATTGAGTGTTAAGCACAGTCTTTCCACAGAAAAGGAGAAGGAAGAGATGCAAAAGGTTCCTTACTCTTCAGCCGTGGGTAGTTTGATGTATGCGATGGTATGCACGAGATCGGACTTGGCTTATGCTGTTGGTACAATTAGTCGGTCTCTTTCTAATCTAGACACAGAGCATTGGAATGCAGTGGAGTGGATCATGAGGTATCTCCGTGGTAGTTTCAACTTGAAACTTTGCTTCGACAATGAGAAACCTATTCTTGTTGGATATACAGATTCGGACATGGTCGGGAACATTAACTCGAGGAGATCTACTTCAGGTTACTTGATCACTTATGCAGGAGGAGTTGTGGCATGACAATCGAGGTTACAAAAGTGTGTTGCATTGTCCACCACTGAATCAGAGTTCATTGTAGCGACCGAAGCGTGTAAGGAGATGCTTTGGATGAAGAAGTTTGTGCATGAACTTGGTTTTACTCAACAGAGGTATGTCTTGTATTGTGATAGCCAGAGCAAAATTCATCTTGGTAAGAACTCAACTTTTCATGCTAGATCAAAGCATATTGATGTGAGGTACCATTGGATACGAGATGTCCTTGAAGCTAAGTTATTAGAGCTTGAAAAGATTCATACTGATGATAATGGTGCTGATATGTTGACGAAAGCCTTACCAAGAGGGAAGTTTGAGGCATGTTATTTGATCTCCGGCATGGAGGCATTTCCACATAGTTGGGGGGAGATTTTTTGGGTGTGGGTCCCACTATGTGGGAAACCCATCACCTTAAAATGAGTTATTCTATTTTTTTGGCTGATGTGTGGGCAGCTAATATATGCAACAAAAATCAGAATTTAAGAGTTGTGAGATAAGCTCACGTTTGAGAGAAAAAGAAAACAAGAGGAGAAAAAACAGTTTTTGTGAAGTTTGCACAATAGTGATCAACTCATCGATCGGAGAATCATCCGTGGTTCGATTGAGCTGACTTTTAGATAGCTGCTAGGTGACAAGGTGTTCTTGACTTTGGATGGTCGGATTTTTCATCCGAGTCCTTTAGCATCGGAAAAACCCATTTTACATCAGGTTGCGTTTTGGTGATATTCTCCCTTTTTCTTTCTTTTGCTTAAGATTACTAGTTGTTAGCGTTGTTAGAGTTGTATGCTTGTTGCAGGCTTGATTTTGTGATCTTGTAGCTGAACATTTTGTTGATAGTGGAGCTTTTGATCGGACTCTAAAGTCCCGCAGGCTTGATTTAGAGGGGTTTTCCACGTAAAAAAAAATTGGTGTCTCGCTTTATTGCTTTTGTAGTTGCATTGGTTGATTAGTGTTGCTAGAGAACACATATTTTGTGTTATTGTGGTTGCCATAATTATTGACAGGTGTTATAGGGAGAGAAAGAACGCCGATTGTGCTTCCGCTTTGTTTCGATTGTTCGGTTTCTTCCCAACAGTTAGAAGGATGCAGGTAGTGTTCTAATGCTTGTTTGGAGCATAAGAGAATCGCTCTCTTGCATCTCAAACCTTTCTTCAATTCTGATAATAAATTGAAAAGTTGGTTTGAGGTGAAGGGTTCAAATTGTTGTAAATGGGAAAGAGTTGAGTGCAATACCACTTCTAGAAGACTCGTACAACTCACCCTTAATTTTACAAAATGGTTTGACGATATGGAACACAATGCTTGGTATCTCAATACCTCTATGTTTCTTCCCTTTGAGGAATTGAAGAGCTTTATCTGTGGGGGAATGCCATAGGTGGTAACCTTGAAAATGAAGGTCGTGCTTTTAATTTTTCTTAATTACATCTTCTATTATTCCCCTACTTCCACCGTTATTAATTTGCAATTAATTGTATTTTATTTTAATGAAGAAAAGTCGCTAACCACTTATAGATATATTTAAAAGAACATTTTTATAGGTTTTGAAAAGCTATCATCCACATTGAGTAATTTGGAGATCCTTGACTTAAGTTACAGTTATCTGAACGATAGCATTTTGTTATCTTTGAGTGAGCTTTCATCTCTATAGTATTTAGATCTATCATACAACCGAGTCGAAGGGTAAATTAAGTTTGGTCTGGTGTTAGTTTGTATTTGTAACTCCACTTTTGTTTTAGTAAAATTTTTATATAGCTAAGAAATTGAAAAAAAATTAACAAGTAATTATATATATATATCCAGGTTTTCAGTTGCTTTCAAGACTCGTTAAATTGGAAACTCTTGATTTAAGTGTGAATTCCTTGAAGAATAGCATTCTGCTTCATATGAGCAATCTTTCATCCTTGAAGACTTCAATATTGAGGGAAAATCAGTTGGATGGAACGTTGATTCATATTCAAGGTAAATCAGTTTAAGTAAAAGCTATTGCAATATGTCATTTGTTTTTATCTTATCATGAAAATAAAATTGATAAACATTTGAGATTGAATTTCAGAATTGAATTATTTGACAAACTTGAAGTACTTGGATTTAGGTGGGAACAGAATTGAAAGCATCACAAACAAAGGTATAAGTTTAGTATTCATATATTCTTTCATATTTAAGGTAGACTGATTTTACATGTTTTTTTTTTTTTTTTTTACTTTAAAATCAATTTTTGTTTAAAGGAAAGTTAATGTTACAATATGTCATTTTCTTTTATCTTATCATGAAAATATAACTGATAAACATTTGAGATTGAATTTTAGATTTGAATAATTTGACAAACTTGAAGTACTTGGATTTAAGTGAGAACATAATTAGTATTTATATATTGAATGATATTAACTATAAAAATTATTTTTCTTCTTATGATAGATGGAACACAAATGAGACTAACAAACTTGGAGGAACTTGATTTGAGTGGTAATCTCTTTCGGAATAATACAATTTCTTCTCTTGAAGGGACTTCAAGTCTAAAGTCTTTGGCTTTGTCCAACAACTATTTGCAAGGCTCATTAGATATTAAAGGTACTAAAGCCATAATTTTGTTTTTCTTCATAAACCTTTCTAGAACCTTTTAAAATTAATTGTTTCAAATCTGTACATTCACATTTTACGTTAGAGGATTTTCATCTTCACTTAAAGTTTTAGATTTACTTTTTTTCATTTTTATTTCATTAAAATGTTTAGTAGGAATTAAAATTATTAACATAATGATTATTTGAATTGGGCGTGGATATGTATAGGATTGAGCAATTTGACAAACTTGAAAAAACTCGATTTAAGTGAGAATTAAATTGAAAGTTTTCAATCTTTTAAAGGTATGCATTCATATTTAATCAATTAGCTATATTCTTACATATAATTATATAAATTATTATTCTTCTTACGATAGATGGAACACAAGTGAGGCTAACGAACTTGAAGGAACTTGATTTGAGTAATAATCAATCCAAGCTGAAAAGGAACAAAGTGCAGGATTAATACAGGAAAGAAAAGGTGATGATAGGATGAATTTAGAAGCTCAAAGAGTGGGGAAAACAGTGAGAAATACTGTACAAGGCCATGTTGAAGAAGAACAACTTTGGAACCTCTAGAAATTTCTGGTTTACGAAGCGATGACTGTAAGTGATACAAAAAGCCTAAATGAAAGGACAGCAAAAATTGGTCTTGGGGAGATAACAGCTAGAAGGATTCAAGGAAGATTTTATTTGGTTGAAATACCGGATGAAGAACTGTTGGATCTGTTGAAGGAAAACAGAATGGTCTTACTTGAGAGACTTTTTTATTCATATAGAGACATGGTCGGAAAAATTGAAGATAGTGGAAAGGGTAGCATGGGCCGAGGTTTCGGGTGTTCCACTTGTTGGAACTTTGAAACGTTCAAACTAATTGCAGGTCTATGGGGAAACTTAGTTTCGATCGGAGACAGTCTCAAAAAAGTTCAAAGCTTCGAAAAGATGGAACTCTTAATTTCAATAATACAATCGAAAATGGTTGACGATGTAATAAACGTGGAAGTGGGAAGTGATCAATTTCCAGTTAGAGTAAGGGAACGAGGGTTGCCTGAAATGGAGGATGAAGGTTCTATCTTAAAGGAAAAGCGGAAAGAAATGGAGGAAGATAGCATATCAGAGGCTGGTTCGGTAACGAGGACTATGCCGGAGAATCCAGCGGAGAATCCATCGGAAGGTAGGGAAATCGTCAAACAAGGAGAGTTAAATGCAACAAGCATAGAAATTGAAAGTAACATTAATGCATGTCAGAGAATGTTGGAGAAGGAAAGTGAAGAGGCAGGGGCAGAGGCAGGGACAGAATCTGTTTCCAACGTGGAAAAAAAATAATGAGGAATTAAAAGGGGTTTTGACTAAAGTCGGGCCTAGGAGGATGTAAGTAACATGGGCTTGGTAGTTCATGACCCAAATGTTGGGGGAGGTGTTAGTGGACTAAGCATTGAGAATGGTTGTAGAAAAATTGGTGTTGTTAATACAACAGGAAATGTCAGCCCGATGGAAGAAAGCAATGAGAATCAGGATATTGAAGTTGAACAAGGGGATGGGTGGGATCCTATTCTAGAAGTAGAAGAAGAACTAGAAAAGATACGCATATTCAGGAAAAAAAAAAAAAGAAAGGTTTGAATAAAAAGATCCGTTCTATGTACGAAATTCAAAATAACATTCTATCGGCAAAAGAGAGGAAGAAAAGAAATAAAGCTCTGAAGAAGGAGAAAGGCAGGGGGGTTCGCGACGAGGAGGAAAGGATTGTGAACCTGTCACTTTCAGACTCGGATATCAGTAACCACAGGCGAGTGATTCTAAGGGAAGCGAAAAATACCTGGGAGATTGGGAAGAAATTGGGGCTGTGTTAGAGGTGACGAAATAGATGTAATTGGAGATATCGTAAGAGCGGAATTTCAATAACAAGGGGAGTGGTCAATGCTAGAAAGGTGAAGGGGGAGAGAGTTATAGTGGTAGTGAAGGAGCGTCAATATGAACGGGGTTCCTATGTCTAATTTAATAGGCCATAATGGAGAAAAAAACTTTGTCACAAATTGGATTCACCAGGCAATTTGTTTCAATGGGACATCAAGCTTGTGGTGCATTGGAGCTTTGGAACTATCCTTCATGGCTTTAAGACCTTGTAGCACAAGATGTTAATGGCAAAGATAGGCCTGACCAAGTGGAATTGGCAGCTCTATAAGAGAAGAGAAAGAGGGATAGGGCGATGAAAAAACTGAGAGGGAAGGGTAGTGTGGATAGGGAGAAAGAGGTGGTAAACGCTTCGCTTTCAGACTCAGATATCAGCAACAGGAAACGGGTTATCCTTAGGGAGGCAAATAAAGCTTGGGAAATTGGTAAAAAAACTCGGACTTATCATTCGGGGTGACGAGCGAGAAGTTGTAGAGGAAATTATGAGACTAGAAGGAAGACAAGGATAAATCTCTACAAGCAATGAGAAGGCGATCGTTTTGAGGTGAGGTTAGTAGTTTCTGTTAGGTTGTGAAATTTCTTAAAGGATGAGTTTTGTTGTTTTAATATTGTTAAAAAAGAAGAAGAAAAAAGTGAGGAAATTATCTTGGAATAATAGGGGTTTATCATCATAGGTGAAAAAAAAAAGTTACCTTAAAAGCGAGATTTATAGGCTTAGAGATGGAGTATGTTTTATGCAAGGATCTAAGTTAGAAGATGTTTAGGAAGCGATAATTAGAAAGGTGTGGGGAAATGATAATTTTGAGTTTTGCTTCTCGGCAGCTGAAGGAAATTCGGGAGGGGTGATAACCATAAGGGATAAAAGCAAGTTTGAGTTAGGAAGTCATTTGTGTTCTAAACACTTTGTGGTCATTGAAGGCAAAATGGTCGGAAGAGAGTATGGCTGTAACTTTAATAAATGTATATGCTAGAAACGTTTAATTGGTGGGGTTTTGATTGGGAAGATGTGGTGAAATTTGATGAATTTTTTTACGTGGTGTTGGATTATGTGTCGAATAGGATTCCAAAAAAGTGTATGGTTTGTGGTGATTGGACGTCGTGCTGGACAGTGAGGTTAGCTCGGAACAAGATTGTTTTTTGAAAGGTTTGTTGTACCACTTGACTCTTTTTAATGTGAGTTAGAGTCGTTCACAATGAATGTAGTTTTTCGGATGTCGAGTGTTGGGGTTGGCTAAGGAATTGAGGAACGTTTAGAAATTGGGGACGGATTGGGATCCTACTCCAATTGGCTGGCTGAAATTTAACGTGGCTGGGGTTGTGAGCTGTTGTGGAGTTTTGAGGGATGCTAAGGGAGTGGTTTCGGCTTTATTGTTGGGTAATAGCGAAGCGGGAGGTATGGATTTGGTGGATATAATGACTTTAAAGTGGCATTGGTATTGTTTATAGATGAGATTTGTAAAGCAAATGTTCCGTTGATTGTAGAGTGGGAAGCTAGTTATGTTTTGGAATTGGACAAAGTATAGACGTTAACGACCGTGGTCATTAAGAAATTTATTTGTGGACATTGAAGGAGGAATTGGGCAATTAGCGGCGATTCAGGAGACAGTCAAAAGAATGGAATGGCGAAGACATTGGAGAAAGCTGGATTGGCAAGTAAATTTTTTTTAAAAGCATATTGGTAGTTTGTTATCTTGTTGGTGGTTACTTTTGATTGCTGCTGTTTTGTCTGTGGAATTGTACTGCTGTTTTTGCAGCAGAGTCGATCTGACTTGGGTTGGGAGTTCTCTACCCCTGCTTGGTTTTGTATTTGTTGAATATAAACGACTGAGCTAAAAAAAAAGGAGGAAGCAAGGTGCGGAGGGGTGTTAAGAGATGCTGATGGTGTTGCAAGAGCTTTATTTTCTAGTCCAATTTCAGCAAAGGATTCGAAGGCAGCTGAACTAGGAGCTATCATTAACGCACTGGACATGTGTTTAATTGAAACAGGGGCTGATGTGGTGTTTGATTGGTTACTAAATAATCGGATGAGACCGTGGGCGCTGCAATACTGATTGAAATTAGAATGGCGCGGGTGGGAAAAGTGTTTTTCTCGAAGGCTGAGAAGGGTGGAAATGAGATGGCTTTTGCTCTGACTATAGCAGGAATTAAAAGGGCTGAAATGTTCTAAGCATGGTGAAGGTCGAGTAGGGGCAATAGTCTGCTTCAATCGGGTGGTTTGCTGTTGATTGTAGTATCTAATATTTTTGGGTTGTTCAGCAGTTTGAGAATGATCTTCATGTTTGGCCAAAGGGTGATGTGTTGGGTGGTATGCTGTTTCTGTTGTTTGCTGGCTTAGAATAATGCAGGGTGTATCTTTTTCTTTCTTATGGTTTTTGAGCTGTTTGGCTCAAGAGTTTGCTGCAATTTGCAGCTTTGTTTTTGTTCCAGTTTGGCTTGGATTCTTCCAATGCCTTTCTCTTTGTTTAATTATGATTGAGCAAAAAAATAGCATTCCAAAATGGATCGACACACTTTTTTCTTTGAGTGTTCTTCTCTTGAAAGATAATCATTTTCATGGCGAAATTCCAATTCAGTTATGCAAGTTGTATTCTTTAAGCATCATAAATCTTTCTCAAAATATGTTTTCTGGCCCTATACCTTCTTGTTTGGGAAATTTATCTCTTCCAATGAAAGCGAAAGAGAGTCTAGCAAATGGGTTCTATCTTCCATTTACAGAAAACACACTAGAAAATTTAAAAACTCAAAGACAATGCAACTCTCTATCCTCTTTCCCTCTGAAGTTATTTTGTATCATATTATATTTTATATAGTTATTCATAATCATCAAATTTATAAAATAATTTGTTGGTTGGTATCGTATTCACATTATGCTTTAATTTAAAATGTATTTTTGTATAGTATACGTTACATCAATTCAACTAAAAAAAAGTGATTTTTTTTTTCATAACATATTATATGCTTATATAATCTTTTACATGATGATAGTTTGTTATAAATAATTTTTTAATAATTGAATGGTCGCACGAATATGTTCAATTAAAAATGTAATATCATAATAAGTCTACATTTCTTACATTAATATGAATATTATATACTCTTTATTCCAGAATTCATAAATTTTGAAATTCAAAATGCATGTGTTTTGATATAAAATTTGATATTCTGTGTCGAATCGTTTGACAAAATTTATTCATCCAAAGTTGATGCGGTTCCATTTGATGGAGGATCTTCCATTACCGGTTAGACTTTGTTTGCTTTGCTTTTTGCTGTTTATTTTTACTAAAAAAATTTCTATTACCATTTATAATTAGGTACAATTAAGTTTAGGTTAAAATATTTTATTAAGTTTTTGTACTTTTCACAAATTTTGAATTTAGTCAACTTATTTTTATTTTCAGGAATTTAGTCTCTCTATTTTTCAAATTTCAAAATTCAAGTCCAAGAGTGTTACGTTTTTTTAATTTGTTGGTGTGACATTTTTTAATTTATATTCCTTAATTTTTGGCATAATTTGATTCTTTTATTTTTATAATATCATTAGTTAGTTTAAATAATTAATATTGTAAACTTCTTCAATCAAAATGTTGACGTCAATTTAAAAAAAAACATTATTCCAACAAAAAAAGTCATTTTATCATGATCAATTCGAATGAGTATTTTAAATAAAAATCCACATCAGTATTTTTAATGTTATTCTTCATTGTTACATGACTACAAAATGAATATTTTTTTTTTTAATTTCAAAAGGTGACACTAATGAGTTTAACAGAAGAATCTTATCCGTGGAAATAATAGGGGGCTTGAATTTTTAAAACCAAAAACCAAAAATACTAAATTCATGAAAATAAAAATTAAGAAAACTAAATTCTAAATATAAAAAATATATAGTGACTTAGAATATATTTTAACTTTTGAAGTTTTACTTTAAACTTTGACATAAACAAATAATCAATGCAACCCAAGATATAGTTCCAAAATAATTATTAAAATGGAAAGAATTTTATAATCTAAACTCGTGATTTAATTACAAACTTAGAGGAGCACAAGTCTTTTGAGGAATTAATTATATATTATTTTATATGACTGAGAATTAATAGGGATGCGATGTCATAGGCCCTGCTTGTATATAACTGGTTTTGGATTTTTTTTTTTTCTCAATCATAACAGAGTTTTAAGGCAATGGAAAACCATGCCAAACCAGGACGAAAACAGGGCTGCATGCTGCAGCAAACTCTTTGAGCCAATTTAGCTCAATCATAAAGAGGTCTGTTATGTTCAAAGCTTGGTGGTGAGTCATAGAGCTGGAAGAGGATAGTTTCTTTTGGTATTGTTTGTTATTTTCTATGTTTAAGGATTTCGTGACTTAAAATTCCCTCCAACTAAGCTTTTTGCATACATATTAACAAAATCAAATTTAACAGTATCGAAATCATCTTTTTGAAAACGCTTTTCGAAAATTATTTTAAAATTGCAAAAAATGAGAGTCGCCACCAATCCTTTATTTGGTGTGATTGGATCACCACAAAATGTTTAAAATTCGTTCTGAAAAATACTTTGGTCTTCGCAATCTAGAAAACAAGTTCGGGAGTCGGTTACGCATGAGGAAGGGTTAGCACCCTCATACGCCCAAAATTGGTACCACATTAATTACTTTCGGGTCTTGATTTGTAAAATTTAAAAACTTGAATAAAGTTTAAAATATGATCCTTCAATGTATGAGTTACATTTAAAAGAAATCGATTTTTGTTTGGAAGTGTCATTATTTCGAGGTGATCGACACAGAAAGTCACGTCTAGTGAGTTAGGACATAACATTTCGAGATCCAGAAATAACGAGCTTTCCTGTGGTGTAAACTTTTAAACTTTGGAAAAGGATATTCAATTATCTCGATTTGAAGAAAAGTCGCACCTATTAAGTTAAGGCACAAACTTTCAGAATCAGAGATAAAGAAACACTGCCTTGATTTAAGGGTATTCGATTATTTCGATTTGAGGAAAAATTGCACCTAGTAAGTTAAGGCACAAATTTTCAAAACCCGAAATAAAAGAATATTACCTCGATTTTAAAGTTTTCATGAAGATAATTTTGAAAACAAATGTGAAATTTTAGATATGGATGAACAATTAATAATGGAGATTAGATATCACGAAGTAAAATAATGAAGCAGATAAACGATATACAAAAAATCAAGAATGCAAAATACGAAGGCATAATAATTAAAATTAAAATATAAATATTGAAGAGGAAGAAAAATAAAACAATCGGAGTTGAAAATGAGATTTTTGGATACCCGGGGGCAAAATGGTAATTTTGGACACTCGAGGGCAAAATGGTAATTTTGGAAAGTTTGGGGTAAAAAATGGAAATTTTAGACATTCGGGGGTAAAATTGTAATTTTTTTAAAAAATCAGGGTAAAAATGGAATTTTTGAAAGTTCGGGGGTAAAATGTTAATTTTGGAAAAATTGAGGTCAAAATGGAATTTTTAGAAAGTTCGAGGGTAAAAATGTAATTTTTGGAAAAATCGGGATCAAAAATGGAATTTTGGAAAGGGTAAAAATGTAATTTTTTGAAAAATGGGGTTAAAAATGGAATTTTGAAAATTTCGAGGGTAAAAATTAATTTTTAGAGAAATCGAGGTTAAAAATGGAATTTTGGAAAGTTCAAGAGTAAAAATGTAATTTTCGAAAAAATCGGGGTCAAAAATGGAATTTTTGAAGTTCAAGGGTCAAAATGGTATTTTTGGAAAAATCGAAGTCAAAAATGGAATTTTGGAAGTTTGAGGGTCAAAATGGTATTTTTGGAAAATTTTGGGATCAAAATAGGACTTCTGAATAGTTTAGGGACCTCCTGGGTAATAAAACAAAAACATGGTGACACGTGGCAGCTTCTCAAGCATTCTAAAGTCAGAGGACTAATTTGAAAATCATTTAAAATTTTTGGGCCAATTTTGTAATAAAACAAAACTTGATTTAAGGGTAAAATTGAAACAAAAATAAAAGGGAAAGGACCAATCACATAAATAAGCCAAATTTAGGACACGTGGCAGCTTCCTGGGCTTTCAAAAGGTCAAGGGATTAAATTGAAAGGCAATAAAAATTATTGGGTCAATTTAAAATAAATTAGAAATATAAAAAGGACCGAATTGTAAAAATCTGAAAAGAGGAAGGAACAAATGCACAAATATACCATTAAGCAAAAACACACGAATCCTAAAGAATAGGTCAGGTCTTGAATCAGGTCGGCTCAAAACGACATCATTTTAGGGCTGAAATTCAGCCCTCAAAAAGACGCCATTTTGAAGGTCGATAAAAGGATTCCTTTAGGTTTTTTTTTTAGTTTTCTTCTTTCTTTTTCAAAAAAAACTTCAAAATTCTCTCATCTCTCTTCTTTCTATGGCCGGCCAAGCCTCGACCGATTACCCAATCGCCGTTCGCCACGTGTTGCCACTACGCGCCACCGTGTGCTGTCGCCCAACGCCCTCTGTCGTCATTCCACCGTTTACGCGCCGACATCCAAGGTAAAACCTTCATTTTTGTATCCTTTTTATTATTATTTTATTTTAAAACCGGATCTTCGTTTAAAACTAGATCTGGAAGAGTTTTCGATCCCTCTCTCTTTTTCCTTTAAAATCTGTCTTTTTTTTTTTTTAAACTGATAAGTTCTGGTTCGATTTGTTAAAAGTTCAAACTTGGCTCTTTATTCATTTTTAATCTGTCTATGTTACTCACTTTTACTCCATTTGAGCATATTTTCGAAATCGTGAAATGCCCTTTTTACTGGGCCTCTCACGAACGCTGGCAAGTCTGGAGAGGTTCTGGTCAAAGCAACGACGGCAGTGATGTGACAGGTACGACTCTTCACATTTCCCTTTTTTTATTAATATTATTTGTTTAATAATAATTATTATTATTAATGTAATTAAAACGTTTTTTAATACATTTATTATATTTTGGGAAAATAATAATAATAATGAATGATAATACAGGTATTTAATGCATGCATGAACGCATCTTTTGAAACTGATTTAACTAAGACCTTTTTAAATCATGAATGCTAATAAATGCATTTTGGAAATACTTGAACCACTTAGTAGAATCTGACTTGAAGTTATCCCTGTTTCTTGGTATGTCTGCTCGAATATTTTCTGCTAAGCATTAACTCTAAAACAATTGTATATATTTGTTAATAAAGAAAATTTCTATTGAGTTCAAAATGCTTCCAAAAAAAGATCTGTAACCTATGTTTGAATCTGGTTTTTATAACCAGATTTATAATGATTCTAATCTGTTGT
Source organism: Kokia cookei (assembly GCA_039519145.1). Taxonomy (NCBI): domain Eukaryota; kingdom Viridiplantae; phylum Streptophyta; class Magnoliopsida; order Malvales; family Malvaceae; genus Kokia; species Kokia cookei. The sequence continues at coordinate 2,220,096 of CM076901.1, read as the reverse complement.
TTTGCAATTTAAAATTTGTCTCCTCTTTCTTTTTGCAGGTACGGCAATGGAGGCTATGCAGTGGCGGTGGCAGAGGTGCAAGTTGAGGCTGGAGGTGGCACTGTTGGTGCTGACGTGGCACCTCTAAATGGTTAAGGGTGGACGGCAGTAGTGCAAGTGGGTGTACATTGGGGCTTCTTGTTTAGGATAGGGTTTGAGTCACTTGGCCTAATTAGGTTTGGGGGATATTTGGATTATTGGGCTTAGGTTAGCATTTAGGTTTGTATTGGACGTTTGGGTTAAATGTAATGGGTCAAGGGTTGGCAATTGGACTTGTATTTTAGGTAGTGTTTTTGGATATTCGTAATTGGGCCCAATTGGGCTTGTATTTGGACATTTCAAATTAAAATTTAAAATTTAAACCATTTTAAATTTAACTAAATTTAAATTCAGAAATAAATTTAAAATCAATTTTAAACTTAATATCAATTTAAAGGTTTGGATCCAAAGCTTGACCTGGTCAAAATTGGGCTTCAACAGCTGCCGCTCTTTGCTCGTTGCTGTGTAACAGGAATGGAGCAAAGACCAAAAGAAGACCGATTTTGCCCAATCCTATTGAATCTTGGCTCCACTACTTCAAAATGACAGCACTTGACCTGTAGTTCCACTCCACTCTACTGCGACTGCGGGGAGAGTGAGATCTGTTATCCAGCTTGCTGCATCCTCCAATAGAATTTGATGTCGAGGCTTCATCTTGTCTTTACTACAATCTCAGAGAGATAAAGATTTGTTATTTTGACCTAGTCTTCAATGTAGAAGCTTCATAGTTACAGCTTTAATCTTCTCCTTTAAGGCATTAGATTCGCTGCTCTTTCCATGCTTTGGAGGTATATGGTTCGCCATTGCGACTTTAAAACTTTCCCCTCGTGTTTTCGCGATATTGGATTCACCGTTGCGGCTTAAATGTTTCCCTTCCTGTCTTTGAGGTATAAGGTTCGCCATTACGACTTAAACCTTTCCCTTGTGTCTTCGTGGTATTGGATTCGCCATTGTGGCTTAAATCTTTCCCTTTATGTCTCTGAGGCACTAGGTTCACCGTTGTGACTTAAACCTTTCCCTTTGTGTCTTTGTGGTACTGGATTCGTCGTTGCGGCTTAAATCTTTCCCTTCATGCTTCTGAGGTACATGGTTCGCCGTTGCGACTTAAACCTTTCCCTCCATATCTTCTTAGTACTGGATTTCCATTGCAGCTTAAATCTTTCCCTTCATGCTTCTGAGGTATAAGGTTTGCCGTTGCGACTTAAACCTTTCCCTTTTGTAGCTTTGCGGTACTGGATCCGCCGTTGCGGCTTATATCTTTCCCATCATTTCTCTGAGGTACAAGGTTCGCTGTTGCGACTTAAACCCTTCCCTTTATGTCTTTGTGGTATTGGATTCGCCGTTGCGGCTTAAATCTTTCCCTTCATGCTTCTGAGGCACTAGGTTTTCCATTGCGACTTAAACCTTTCCCTTTTGTATCTTTGAGGTACTGGATCCGCCGCTGTGGCTTAGATCTTTCCCTTCATGTCTCTGAGGTACAAGGTTCGCCGTTGCGCCTTAAACCTTTCCCTCCATATCTTCTTGGTACTAGATTCGCCGTTGCGGCCTAAATCTTTTCCTTCATGTTTCATGGTACTGAGACCTGTAGAATATGCTCAAATGAGCTTCTAGGTAGGCCAAATTGTTTAGGATGCCATGCTCAGAATGAGTCAAAATGCTCCTAACTAGATGGATGTGCATGATTAATGTTTAATTTTTCAAATATTAGTTTCTTCTGCTTTGGGATCATCTCTTTACGTCTTCTCAAATCTATGACTTGGCAGATTCTCAATTTGAACCGTTCTTTCCAGGTTTGATTATTTTAACTGGTGGTTTTGTTTAGGGTCCTTGTATCATTTAGGAATTTTCTGAAATAATACTCTCGGATCCTTGCTTTTCATGCGATTTTAGTCTATTATCCATTATCTTGGTATGAAAATACTTGGACAGTGTAGGAAAGAATGAGATTGTATTAGAGTCAAAACTTGAAGAATTGTTGGCTAAAGAAAGAAAAATGCAGAATATTTACAAGGAACAAAACAATGACAAGGAACAGTATTAGATGCCTAGATATCAAGTATGATTGTCTCTGATCTGAGGATCATCTTTCTGCTCGATATGTATCTGGAGATCTTGGAGTACTTTGTCGATCCCTCAGGATGTAAAATTTCTCCATCTTGTCACATTTGAGGGAACAATTGATCGCCTTTGTTCCACATTTGAGCCGCCCTTTCCGGGTTTTGAACTTAAAATCCCTTTGGTTTCAAGATGCCCTTTCATGGGTTTTCATCTTGACCTCTCCACTTTTTTTTTAGGTGAAATATTTCTTCACCGAGTCTAAATTCACTGGGTTGTATAGCTCCTTTCCATCCATTTAAGTCAAAATTAGAGCACCTCCAGAGAAGGCTTTCTTCACTACATACAACCCTTCCCAATTAGGCATCCATTTTCCTCGAGAGTCTTTGTGTATTGGGAGTATCTTCTTCAAGACTAAATCTCCCTCGTGAAATTCTCTAGGGCGAACCTTTTTGTTGTATGCTCGCATCATCCGCTTTTGGTACATCTAACCATGACGGATGACTCTTAACCTCTTTTCTTCGATCAAGTTCAAGTGATCATATCTGGCTTGGATCCATTCTGCTTTATCTAAGTTTAGCTCTGACAAGACTCGAAGAGAAGGAATCTCCATCTCGATGAGTAAAATGACTTTCATCCTATATATAAGTGAGAACGGTGTTGTCCCAATAGACGTTCTGACTGAAGTCCTATAAGCAAGGAGAGCGAATGGTAATTTCTCATGCCAGTCTTTATAGGTTTCTGTCATTTTTGTAATAATCTTCTTGATGTTTTTATTTGCCGCTTCCACTGTTCCATTCATCTTTGGGCTATATGGAGATGAATTATGATGTTTGATCTTGAATTGATCACAAACCTCTGATATCATGTTGTTATTCAAGTTCAATGCATTAATCGATATGATCTTTTCTGACATTCCATATCGGCATATGATTTCCTTTTTTAGAAACTTGCTAATTACGGACTTTGTAACGTTGGAATAAGAGGCAACTTCCACCCACTTAGTGAAGTAGTCAATTACTACAAAGATGAATCTATGCCCATCAGAAGCCTTCGGTGAAATCGGCCCAATAACATCCATTCCCCACATAGAAAAATGTCACGGGGAAGTCATGACATGCAGATGTGATGGAGGTACATGAATTTTATCTCCATAGATCTGGCATTTGTGACATTTCTTAACATAGTTGATGCAATCATTCTCCATAGTTAACCAGTAGTATCCGAATCTCATGATCTGCATGGCCATTTTGAATCCATTAGCGTGCGTTCCGTAAATGCCTTCATGGACTTCTTCTAGGATTTTCTTAGCCTCGATTGCATCAACACATCTTAGCAACACCTGATCTTTTCTCCTCTTATACAAAATTTCCCCATCTAGGACGTACTCATTTGCAAGCCTTCTCAATGTCCTTTTGTCATTTTCAATAGCTTTTTCGGGGTATTTACGGTCTTTTACATATTGGAGGATGTCTTGGTACCGAGGATGTTCATCTTTTTCTTCTTCTTCGATCTCGTAGCAATGGGTTGGAGTCTCATAAATGCTCATTTGAATGGACTTCATATCCTCTTATCATCGAGGCTAGAGTGGCCAAAGCATCAGCCATTTGGTTTTCCTCACGTGGGAGGTATTGGAATGTAACCTCGTCGAATTCTTTGATCAATTCGAGGACCAAATTTCGATAATCAATTAGCTTGGAGTCTCTTGTCTCCCATTCTCCTCTGAGCTGGTAGATTACCAACGTTGAATCTCCATATATTTCCAAGACTTTGATCCCTCGATCTATGGCTGCTCGAATCCCCATAATGCATGCCTCGTACTCTGCCATATTGTTTGTGTAATCGAAGTCGAGTTTACTTGTGAAGGGATAATGGTCTCCTTCTGGTGATACTAAGACTGCCTCAATTAAATTGCCCACCACATTTGAAGCACCATCAAAATTTAATCGCTAGGGACGCTCTATCACGGTCCTCTCTTCGATGGTTGTAGTATACATTAGGTTCTCTTTTGGAAAGTCAAAATTTATTGGCTCATAATCCTCCAAAGCTCTACTGGCTAGGAAATCTGCTATTGCACTTCCTTTCACCGCCTTTTGGCTTACATAGACTATATCGAAATCTAAAAGTAGGATTTGCCATCTAGCCATTCTTCCGTTCAATGCAGTTAACTCCTTCATGTATTTAAGAGGATCTAATTTCGAGATTAACCAAGTTGTGTGGTATAGCATGTATTGTCGTAATCTTCGGGTAGTCCAAACCAACGCATAGCATAACTTTTCTATCGATGAATACCTTACTTCACAGTCAGTAAACTTTTTGCTAAGGTAGTATATGGCTCTTTCCTTCTTTCTAGTCTCGTCGTGTTGGCCCAAGACACATCCCATAGAATTCTCAAAAACTGCTAAGTACAAGATTAATGGCTTGTTGGGACTTGGTGGTACTAAGACCGGAGCATCAGACAAATACTGCTTAACCTTGTCAAAAGTTCTTTGGCACTCATCGTCCCACACACCTCGATTGTGCTTTCTAAGAAGACGAAAGATGGGATCACATTTCTCAGTTAATTGTGAGATGAACCGAGCGATGTAATTCAACCTCCAGAGGAAACCTCGAACTTGTTTTTACGTACAAGGCGGGGGTAATTCTTGTATGGCTTTAACCTTGTCTAGATCGATCTCAATCCGCTTTCGACTGACCACAAAACCTAACAACTTGCCTAAAGTAGCCCCAAAAGTACATTTAGCGAGGTTTAACTTTAACTGGAACTTCCTTAATCTCAAGAACAACTTTCTCAAGACCTTTACATGTTCTTCCCTAGTTCGCGACTTTGCGATCATGTCATCGACATAGAACTCGATTTCCTTGTGCATCATATCATGAAACAATGTCACCATGGCTCTTTGATATGTTGCCCCTGCATTTTTAAGTCCGAATGACATCACATTATAACAAAAAGTCCCCCACATTGTGACGAATGTAGTTTTCATCATATCTTTAGGATCTATCTTTATTTGTTTATACCTATAGAAGCCATCCATGAAAGAGAAAAAGGAATGACCTACCGTATTGTCTACTAGGGTATCAATGTGAGGCAATGGGAAGTTTTCTTTTGGGCTGGCTTTGTTCAAGTCTCAGTAATCCACACACATACGTACTTTCCCATCCTTCTTAGGGATGGGGACTACGTTGGCAACCCATTCTGAATATTTAACCACTTGGAGGAAATCCGCATCAAACTGCTTTTGAACTTCTTCTTTTATTTTTAGCAACACATCTAGTCGCATCATGCAGAGCTTTTGTTAGACGAGCTTGCATTCCTATTTTATCGAGAGCTTATGGACTACAATATCGGTGTTTAGCCCAGGCATGTCCTGGTAAGACCATGCGAAGACGTCTTTGAGCTCTCTGAGCAGCTCAATAAGATCTTTTCGTGTTTTTGCCGATATGCTGGTTCCAATTTTCACTTCCTTCTTTTCATATTCATCCCCTATGCTCATAGTTTCGATTAACTCTTTATGGGGCAAGATCTGTTTTTCCTCTTGTTCTATTATTCGCAGCAAATCAGGAGATAAGTTACTATCTTGGTCATCTTCAAAGTCCTGAGGTTCTTCGAGACACATATCTCGCTCGAAATGAGGTTCAATGTCAGTGTTGCTCATATTATTGATATTCAAGGATCTGTCTAAAGAATAAGAGTGGTCCAATGAACAAAGTAATTTAAGAATGATTGTATAGTATGAGTATGAGTGTATGTATACAAAATTCAAGAATGATTAATTTGTGTAGGTTAAGGGTAAACAAATTATTTGAATTAGAATGAAAAAATATAAAGAAATATTTGTCGAAAGAAGACAAAATACATTTTCATTAAGATAATGGATAAAAGTTAAATTCCCTTTACAAAAGATCGTTACCGCTCTTAGGCATAAAATGATAGATATGCGTCGATTATTACTCTAAATGATCCTAAAGGCTACAGGGAGCTCCTCTTCCGTCCAGTTGTCCAGAATGCTTCCTGATGCATACGGGCAAATTTGTGATAAACTCCTTCCTTCGCCTTCTTCAGAGATGGCATTAATGTCCAACTCCGTCATAACTCCTCTAGTATTCTCTTCCTCTTTAAACCTCATTCCACCGGAAATGAAAGTTTTTGATATATGAGGAAAGGTTATCGGCTCCCACTTGATTTCCTCCCCGGCCAGTCGTGCTTTTCTCATCCCTCGCTTTCTTTCTATTTCCTCCTTCTTTTCCTTCACATCTGGCTTGTATCCCAGCTCGAAGCGGTCCCACTTTCCTAGCGGTGCTGGTACATTGAGTATCTCTTGCAGATGTTTCCCAAGCCCTTTTCCTGACAGTGCCCCTTTTTCAATTGTTAATTGTAACCCCATCTTCGTGGTTCATGACAACTTCGGTTCGAGAATTTTACTTCCTTCTGCGATGAATGTGGCATTAACAAACTCTAACGATCGAAAGGAGCATTCCACCACCTCATCGTTTCTTTCTACGTATGAGGCGTCACTTGTCACAGATGCGATGATATCCTCTTCTGCGTTTATTGTAACCAATCTTCCTTCGGTTACCAGTTTGAGCTTCTGATGAACTGAGGATGGTACCGCTCCTGATGAATGGATCCAGGGTCTCCCTAATAAACAATTGTAGGAGGGCTTAATGTCCATTACCAAGAAGTCCACCTTATAGGTATTCGGGCCTATCTGCAACGGCATTTCAATTCGGCCCATCACTTTTCTTTCTGTTCCGTCGAAAGCTCTAACTATGTTGTGACATGTCTTCATATAGGAGCTGTCGATTGGTAACTTTCTAGGGTGGCTAGTGGCAATATATTTAAAGCTGAGCCATTGTCGATGAGCACTCCAGGTAAGGTAGACCCCTTGCAGCGAGTAGTTATGTGTAAAGCCTTTGTCGACCCCATTCCCTCAAAGGGGATCTCATCGTCACTGAAGAAAATAAAGTTGTCAGTGTGACGTTATTAATCAAGCGGTCTAGTTTACATACAGATATGTCATTAGCCACATATGTTTCATTGAGCACCCTCATCTGTACATTACGGTGGGCTTCTGAACTTAGCAGCAGGGCTAAGATTGATATGCGTGCCGATTGTTTGTGTAACTACTCGACCACATTGTACTCACTATGTTTCAAAAATTTCAAGAATTCTTTCGCTTCTTTTTCTGCTACTGGCTCATTTACCGGCTCAGGCTTGTCAGTCTCTTTTTCTTCTGGTTCAATTGCCAAGGCCTTTCCTTTTGCAGCTTTTTTTTTCTCTTCTTTCAAGTCATAGCGTTTCCCACTACGAGTAATAAGGTTTACATCTTCTTAGGATTGCTCATCTTTGGGCGTTATATGTTACACCGGTAATTCCAAGGGACTCTCTTGCTATCCTCATAGGGAAACGGTGCAGGTTTTCGTATGATAACACAAGGTACCGTTTGTCTTTTTGTCTTAGTACCTTTGGACGTAGAAGTAATTATCATAGGTTGATCAGGCTTGTTCATCCCTTTTTCTTCAGAGGTACAAATATCCTCCATCTCTTCTTCTTCTTCAAAGAACTCCAGTTCTTTATGGTCCATCAGATTTTGTACCAACATCTTGAACTCCACACAGTGTTGAATCTCGTGTCCCTCAGCATTATGGAAGTCACAATAATTCTTAGCCGTTACCATCCTATCTTCACCATTCCGCGTGATCACTCCTCTGTCTATCATTTGACGCCATACCCATTTCAATGGTGATTTGACTTCTCCAATATTGGTTTTAACCCTTTTAGCTTTTGCTCTTGTAATCGCATTCACCCCCTGATCGGGGTGGGGAGGTAAAGGGTTCCCAGCTACGTTAGGTCCAGATGGCTCATCGAATCTTATACACTTCATTTTAATTAATCTTTCCATTATCTTCTTGAAAGCGAAACAGTTTTCGATAGAGTGTCCAATTACTCCTCCGTGGAATTCGCACTGAGCATTGGCGTCGCACCATTTCGAAAAAGGTGGTTGTACTAGCTCCGTGTAGTACGGGGCCACTACATGTTGGTCATATAATTGCTAGTAAAGCTCTTTATACGTCACCGAAATAGAAGTGAACTGAATCCTTTTAGTGTTTTTTCTTGAGCTTGGTTCCGACTTTGGTAGATTTTGATAATTGCTTACCTCAGCTTCTTCCTTCTGGGGGCTATTCTTTTTCTACTGTCTCCAACGTCAATTTTATCACTCTTAATTTCACTTTCAATCATTTCTCCAGAGATAACCATGTCCGAGAAACTCCTCGTAGCATTTCCCAACAAGTGATTGAGATATGGTGCTTTTAGCGTGTGGATGAAAAGCATGGTCATCTCTTTCTCCGTTAATGGTGGCTGCACCTGGGTGGCCATATCTCTCCATCGTTGAGCATATTGCTTGAAACTCTCGCTCGGCCTTTTCTCCATATTTTGCAAGGTGATTCTATCCGAAGCAATGTTAGTAACATGACCGTATTGTTTCATAAAGGCCTAGGCCTGGTCCTTCTATGAACTGATCTTTACACGACTTAACTGGTTGTACCACTTTGCCACGGATCCTACCAAACTGTCTTGGAAATAGTGAATCAGTAACTAGTCATTATGGACGTATCCTGTCATTTTCCGGTAGAACATAGTGATGTGAGCTTCTGGGCAGCTTGTCCCATTGTATTTCTCAAACTTTGGTGCTTTGAATTTTGGGGGCAGCACTAAGTCTTGAACTAGGCATAGTTCCTTAACATCTATCCCACAGCAGTTGTCAGCCTCTTCCATTACTTTGACCTTATCTTCCAACCATTTGTACCGCTCCTCTATCTTTTTGGAAACTTCTAATTTTATTTTCTCTGCCTCCATAATTTCATCAAAGTAGGGATTAATGGGGTTCACACCAGTTTCTCCTGGATTAGAACTTGATCCAGTTGGATAATTGGCTTGGCCTTAGGTGTTGATGGGCTGTGGTTGTGCTCTAATGAAGATGGGAGTTCCCCATGATTTTGTTTCCGGTAGAACTTAGTTATGCATGAAAGTAAAGCCAGGAGGGTATTAGGGATCTTCATTCTCCTCTCTTGGGCCTACTGTAGGATTTTTCCCTTTTATCGCCTCTTGTAATAGTTGGGTCAACCGATTGATTATGTTGCTTTGAGACTCAATAATCTGGTCTCATATATCCCTTTGGACCCTTTCCAACTGGTCTTGTAACTGAGCCTGCATTTGCTCTTGTATTTCTTTTTGTAACTGCTCCAACCTTTCTATTCTTTGGTTCATGGCTCTCCGAGTACCGTAAGGGTGTGAGTTCTCTATTTCTTCGGGTTTAACAGTTTCAAATTTTATTTAATGAGATTTATTGTGTTAAAACATGAAGATGCATTGCGAATGAATGCGTGAATGCAAAAGAAAGGTATTAACTTATAATTTAATTTCCGTTTAGAAAACTTCATTAGATAACAAGTTCCTTTACATAAAGCAAATTACATAAATGGCTTTGCCTTGATGCTCAGAGATTTGACTTTCTTGAGAAGTCCCGCTAGCTTTTGACCTCATTCTGTCTTCGTCTCATATTGTATGCTTAACTCTTCTGCTTCAACTGTCAATGCTTACACATGATCGGCTACTCCGCGAATTTGATTTAAAGCCTCACCCATAACATAATCCCTGTCTCTGACTTGCTTCTGAGTTTGCTGAAGATGCCAGTCATTTGTTTCCAACGTCCTCTCCAGAATCTCGGTTCGTATTTCACTATTCTACAAAGAGGCTTCTAACTCTTCCACCCTCTCAATCAGTCTTTCGATCTCAGCTCGGCTTGCCTTCAACTCTATCACTGAATTTTAGCTACGATGCTTATACAAGGATTCCTCTAATTCTCTTACTCGGGCCTTTAATTCTGTCACCTCAGCTTGGCTTTCCAAAAGGCTACTCTTCATGGCATTTTCCTGAACCTGGGCATCTTGACACTTGTTTTTCCAATGACTTGTTCTATTCTTCTCTTCGCGGATTTCCTGTTGCCATTGCTCTAACGTCTTACCTAAATCGGCAGTCCTTATTGACAAGCGAAGCTTTTTATAGTCTTTCTTTAGGCTATTGAGATCTTCTTCAGCCTTATTCTTCCCTTTTCTCAATTTCTCTGCTTCTAGCTTCTGAACATCAACATCTAATCCTAAAAGCACCTTCTCCTCTTCCAGTTTTTCTATCATTTTTTCCATTTCAGCAATCTTCCTCTCAAAATCTTGTTTAATTATTTCTAGTTCAGTCGAGACAACCTGGCAGTGTTCCTCAATTGGGCGAACAATTTTCGGGTTCGGCACAGGAATGTTGTCGTTGATCCTTCTATTTCTCCACCAATCATATTTTGCAATTGTCATGGGATTGGCACCTAATGCTTTCATTCTTCGAACCTGGTTCCATGCATTCGAGATTTCGCGAATCCTTTTCTTATTATTTTCTCCTCGATACGCGGATTCACACTGAGTTAATCTCTGAGTCGCTGGTATGAACTATCTTGATATGTATTGTCTTGAAACCAGTAAAGGTGCATATCCTGTTACTCCCCATATTCCCGCCAGTGAGACCTAATCGAAGTCTCCGCATCGATACAATATTTCATCAGGAGCAAACCATAGCGCTCGCCACTCTATGTCTTCGTCTTTGAGGCTTTGGAGCATGGCCATCCACTTTTCTTCTGAGAAATTTTCTTGTCTTTGCATAGCTATGAATTCTTTCAAAGGGGAGTAATCTTTTGACAAGTACTGATAGGAGACTTTTTCTATTTTCCAAAAGTGACTATGAAACCATACCATCAACAACGGTACGCATGCAATAAATCGACCTTCTCCCTCCTTTCTGCACGCATTTAAGGATATGAAAGTATCAGCTAATATGGCTGGGACAGGTGTAACTCTTTTATTCAATCAGTCAAACAAGTCTATCATCGCGTCTTCTATATGTCCCAAAGCCTTTGGAAAAATGACTAACCCGTAGATACTTAAGGCTAGGATGTCAATCTTTTTCTTTGCATCTGGATGAGCCAGCATCAAATCTCGTAGACTTTTCCACGTGATGCATTTTTTGTCGCCTTTAACCTTAACTCGAGCTGCAACCCATTGTTCGCTCATGCCGGTGATGTTTATTAACCTTTTAACAATAGTTAGGAGATTTGGAGCTCTAGAATAGGCCTTATCTACTAAGATTTTCGGATAACGGAGTAGAGTGGTGTATTCTTCTATTGTCGGTGTCATGTCTACATTCTCGAAGGTGAAACAACTGTAGGCTGGGTTCCAATACTGCGTTAAAGCTCGAAAGAGGAATTTATCTACCTTAACCTCGAACAAGTATGACAAATCTCCGTATTCTTGGTAAAAGGTCTGCTCCATGTCATTATCCCAACTGTCCCATATCTCTTTTAGTTCCTGCATATTGTTTTGAGTCGTATTGATCCTGGTATAATCCCAAAGCTCTGACTCATATCCTTCAACTAAGCTATCCCCTTTTTTGGCATTGAGTCTCCTCTGACCACGTACGCATGACCATATTATCTTCCACCTTATCAAGGTACTTGTTTTCCATGATCGATTCTCTTATCGATAATTGAACTTTTGAGTCTATACCTTTCCTTTTTATGATGATGAAATGCAATGCAAAAAGAGACAAAATAAACAAGTCAGCAAAACACATTAATATCAATATACAAGTATAGAGCACAGAACCTAAGAGTTTGTCTCGGATAGTTGCTAAAAGGTTTAGTATAACTCCTTCTAAGGCAAGTTCTTACGGCTCACTATATGTGGTTTTAAGCTCTAAAGTAAGGGTACCAAAACCAGCAGATTCCTCGATCTTCACCCATTACAAGCTCATACGGACGAGTTCGATTTAGGGGGAGACATTTCCCACATGTTTGCACGAAAGTGAAACCTTCACGAAAACATGGGTACGGATGTAATCCCGAAAGCGATCCACTATCCTGCACGGAGGTGAAGACCTCACGAAGGAGTAGTTTCCCACTTCCACTTAAACGGGTAGTATCATATGCAGATGAATGTAAATTTATACTATTAGTACAACATCACACAAAATGTTTAAGGATCATATTTTAAACAAAATCGAGTACTTTAAACTTTTGACAAAAAGACCCAAAAATAATCAATTTTGGCTTGACTCTCTTTTATTTAAAAAAAAAGTCCTCGGTGGAGTCATCAAGCTATCGAGACCATCTTTTTGAAAATGCATTTCGAAAATTATTTTAAAATTGAAAAAAATGGGAGTCGCCACCAATCATTTATTTGGTGTGATTGGATCACTACAAAATGTTTAAAATCCATTCTGAAAAATACTTTGGTCTTCGCAATCCAGAAAACAAGTTCGAGAGTCGATTACGCATGAGGAAGGGTTAGCACCCTCATACGCCCAAAATTGGTACCACATTGAATACTTTCGGGTCTTGATTTGTAAAATTTAAAAACTCGAATAAAGTTTAAAATACGATCCTTGAATGTATGAGTTACATTTAAAAGAAATCAATTTTTTTTGGAAGTCCCATTATTTCGACGTGATCGAGACAGGAAGTCATGTCCAGTGAGTTAGGACATAACATTTCGAGATCCAAAAATAACGAGCTTTCCTTTGGTGTAAACTTTTAAACTTTGGAAAAGGATATTCGATTATCTCGATTTGAAGAAAAGTAGCACCTAGTAAGTTAATGCACAAACTTTCAGAATCAGAGATAAAGAAACATTGCCTCGATTTAAGGGTATTCGATTATTACGATTTGAGGAAAAATTACACCTAGTAAGTTAAGGCACAAATTTTCAAAACTTGAAATAAAAGAATATTGTCTCGATTTTAAAGTTTTCATGAAGATAATTTTGAAAACAAATGCAAAATTTTAGATATGGATTAACAGTTAATAATGGAGATTAGATAACACGAAGCAAAATAATGAAGCAGATAAACAATATACAAAAAATTAAGAATGAAAAATACGAAGGCATAATAATTTAAATTTAAATATAAATATTGAAGAGGAAGAAAAATAAAACAATCGGAGTTGAAAATGAGATTTTTGGATACCCGGGAGCAAAATGGTAATTTTGGATACTCGGGGGCAAAATGGTAATTTTGGATACTCGGGGGCAAAATGGTAATTTTGGGAAATTGAGGGGTAAAAATGGAATTTTTAGACATTCGGGGGGATAAAATGTTAATTTTTAAAAAATTGAGGTCAAAAATGGAATTTTTGGAAGTTCGAGGGTAAAATGGTAATTTTGGAAAAATTGGGGTCAAGAATGAAATTTTTGGAAAGTTTGGGGTAAAAATGTAATCTTTTGAAAAAATTAGGGTTAAAAATGGAATTTTAAAAAGTTCAGGGATAAAAATGTAATTTTTGGAGAAATCGAGGTTAAAAATAGAAATTTTTGAAGTTCGAGGGTTAAAATGGTATTTTTGGAAAAATCGAGGTTAAAAATGGAATTTTTAAAAATGTAATTTTTGGAGAAATCGGGGTCAAAATGGAATTTTGGAAGTTTGGGGGTCAAAATGGTATTTTTGAAAAATTTTGGGGTCAAAATATGATTTTTGGATAGTTTAAGGACCTACTGGGCAATAAAACCAAAACATGGTGACACGTGGCAGCTTCTCAAGCATTCTGAAGTCAAAAGACTAATTTGAAAATCATTTAAAATTTCTGGGCCAATTTTATAATAAAACAAAACTTGATTTAAGGGAAAAATTTAAACAAAAATAAAAGGGACAGGACCAATCGCATAAATAAGCCAAATTAAGGACACGTGGCAGCTTCTTGGGCTTTCAAAAAGTCAATGGATTAAATTGAAAGACAATGAAATTATTTGACCAATTTAAAATAAATTAGAAATATAAAAAGGACCGAATTGTAAAAATCCGAAAAAGCGGAAGGACCAAATGTACAAATATACCATTAAGAAAAAACACGCGGATCCTGAAGAGTGGGTCGTGTCTTGAATCGGGTCGGCTCAAAAAGACGCCGTTTTGAGGGTCTATAAAAGGATTCCTTTAGGGTTTTTTTTTAGTTTTCTTCTTTCTTTTTCAACAAAAAACTTCAAAATTCTCTCATCTCTCTTCTTTCCATGGCCGGCCAAGCCTCAACCGATTACCCAATCACCGTCTGCCGCGTGTTGTCGTTACGCGCCACCGTACGCTGCCGCCCAACGCCCTCCGTTGTCGTTCCACCATTCACGCGCCGACATCTAAGGTAAATCCTTCATTTTTGTAACTTTTTTTTTTTATTACTTTACTTTTAAAATCGGATCTTGCTTTAAAACTAGATCTGGAATAGTTTTCGATCCCTTTCTCTTTTTCCTTTAAAATCTGTCTTCTTCTTTTTTTTTTAAAACTGAGAAGTTCTGGTTCGATTTATTAAAAGTTCAAACTTGGCTCTTTATTCATTTTTAATCTATCTATGTTACTCACTTTTACTCCGTTTGAGCATATTTTTGAAATCGTGAAATGCCCTTTTTACTGGGCCTCTCACGAACGCCGACAAGTTTGGAGAGGTTTCGATCAAAGCAATGACAGCAGTGATGTGGCAGGTATCACTCTTCACATTTCCCTTTTTTTATTAATATTATTTGTTTATTATTATTAATGTAATTAAAACGTTTTTTAATATATTTATTACATTTTGGGAAAATAATAATAATAATGAATGATAATGCAGATATTCAATGCATGCATGAATGCATCTTTTGAAACTGATTTAATTAAGACCTTTTTAAATCATGAATGCTAATAAATGCATATTGGAAATACCTGAACCACTTAGTAGAATCTGACTTGAAGTTATCCTTGTGGCACGCTCTGAATGGTTGAGGGTGGACGGCAGCAGCAGTGCAAGTGGGAGCAGATTGGGGCTTCTTGTTTAGGATAGGGTTTGGGTCACTTGGCCTAATTAAGTTTGGGGTGTATTTGGGTTATTGGGCTTAGGGTGACATTTGGGTTTGTATTGGACATTTGGGTTAAATGTAATGGGTCAAGGGTTGGCAATTGGGCTTGTATTTTGGGTAGTATTTCTGGACATTCGTAATTGGGCCCAATTGGACTTGTATTTGGACATTTCAAATTAAATTTTAAATTTAAAACCATTTTAAATTTAACTAAATTTAAACTTAAAACAAGTTTAAATTTAAATTCAGAAATTAATTTAAAATCAATTTTAAACTTAATATCAATTTAAAGGTTTGGATCCAAAGCTTGGGCCTGGTCAAAATTGGGCTTCAACAAACAATGTTAACATTTAACTTGAATTTTGAAATTTGAAAAAATAGAGAATTAAATTCTTAGAAATAAAAGAATATGAACTAAATTCTTAATTTATGAAGAGTGCAAGGATTTATGATAAATTTTAACCTTGACTTTAAATGCTAAGTTTATTTCAACATATTTGTTTTTTTTAAAGATTGTGTTTGATAAGTGTGTAATTTCTCTATTTATTTGTGATATTTCTCCCATTAAATTATGTTATTTATGTTTTTAATTATATTATTTACATTTGATAAGTGAGCTTAAAGTTTATTTTTGGCAAGTTTTTGCACATTAGACTTTCAAAGCAACTCTTCTTCAGCATTTTGATCATAACTTGAGCTAAAAACATCCATTTTAAGCCCATAATATATCAATTCAGAGGGAATTGTGATGTGTAACTAAAGTTGTTTCATACATGAAGCCCAAAAATATCAGGAAGACATCCAAAAACAGTCTGAAAGTTTGATGCGAAAATTATCACCCGTAAAAGATTATGATTTTATTTAATTAAAGGATTTTATTTATATAATCATATTGTTTCTAAAATTAAAAATCCAATAAAATACATATAAAACCAAAATCAAGAACTAAAATTCCCAAGAACAAAAACAAAATGAAGACTTCAAAGTTTCCATTAATAAAACCAAAATCAAGACCTAAATTTTCCAATAATAAAAACAAAATCAAGAGTCAAGACTTCAACTTTTCCACGAATTAAAACATTGTAGCTATCAAATCTGAAAAGTTGATGTTGAGTTGGAAACCTAAATCTTTAGAAGTGTAAGAAGGGCATACTCCAATTGACTTGAAAGAACATATAAATGAAATTTACAAGAAAACCACATGAAGAATTTTATAACCCAAACCACACGATTTTATGCCCATTTCACACTTTTGATATCGTTTCGGCCATTAGTTAAGAGGGCAGAGAAATGAGTTGTTCAATATTAGATTTAGAATCCACGCAACTCATTCTATGCTTATAAGTTGGTTGGCTATCGATTTTCATATGTCAACATCAAGTTGAAGACTTTATTTTTCCATAAAACCAAAATTTTTCTACATGATGGAAACTTTTGAATTTTCATTTTGGCTATTAGTTAAGAGGGGATGAGGACTGGGTTTTCCAAAACTGATGTTTACATTAGCCTTAAATGGTAAAAGTATTATGGAATGTTATTACTGTACATTAAAAGAAAAATATAAAGAAGTCTTTTTAGATATTAAAAGTTCTATTCATTTGTGTTGTTGAGTGATGGTTTTTTTAAAAAAAATTGTAAGTGACAAGGAATTAACAGATGGGCAAAATTTGATCATTGTACTAAAAATCGAATTGTATTTTATTTTTTCTACTAAAAAATAATAAATTTATTTTTATTTGATAAAAAATGGACAAATTTAATTGAATAAATATAGGGATTAAAACTATAAATTGATCTATAATAATTTCTTAGCCATTTATCGTAAGGTTGACGCAGAAGTCAATAGTCAACATCTGAAAGTTTATGCAATGAATTACGTGATTGTGGATTTATGTAATGATATTTTCTTAGCAATTTCCTCCAAGTGCTTCGTAGAAAGTTAATTATATATAATGGTGCTATAATACATGGCAATGACTGAGCAAAAGTATATATTCCATCGTAGATCAAATTTTTAAGCAAATATTATATTTTTATCTTTTATTCTTAAATCATGAATAGTATAATAGTTGATACATTTTTAATGAATTTCTTTTTTTGAAAATATCCCATGTGCATTAATTGAAAGGCAGAAAAAAAAAAAACCCATTGTGCTGTACAACTTTAAAATTTCCAAGGCACCGGTCACTCTCACCATACACCCTGTTAAGCAGATATTGGTTGTGACAGGCGGTGCTATGAAAACGTATGAAAAGATTAAAAACCTTAACAAGAAAGAAGATTAATAAGATTACAAGATTAATACGTATCTTATAAAAATGTAATATAATATTAAAAATAAATATTATTACATTGTCAGCATTTCAAATATTAATCTTAAAATGAAATAATATTTTATTTTTGTTGAAGAAACTTGTATATTTTAAAAGAAGTTTTTAAATTTAAAATTTAAAATTTATACTTTATAAAATTTAAATTTTCGATTCTCACTATATTTATTAAAATCATTAAGTTCTATTATTTATACTTATATTTATTTACATTTGATAAGTGAGTTTAAAGTTTATTTTTGGTAAGTTTTTGCACATTGAACTTTCAAACTTGAGCTAAAAACTTCCATTTTAGGCCCATAATGTACCGATTAAGAGGGAATTGTAATATGGAGCTAAAGTTATTTCATGGATGAAACCCAAAAATGATAGGAAGACGTCCAAAAACAGTTTGAAAGTTTGACACGAAAATTATCACCCGTAACAGATTATGATTTTATTTAATTAAGGGATTTTATTTATATAATCATATTGTATCTAGAATTACAAAATCTAATAATATACATATGAAACCAAAATCAAGAACTAAAATTTCCAAGAACAAAAACAAAATGAAGACTTCAAAATTTCCATCAATAAAACCAAAATCAAGACCTAAAATTTCCTTGAATAAAACGAAAATAAAGACCTAAATTTTCCAATAATAAAAACAAAATCAAGAGTCAAGACTTCAACTTTTCCATGAATTAAAACATTGTAGCTATCAAATCTGAAAAGTTGATGTTGAGTTGGAAACCTAATCTTTTGAAGTGTAAGAAGGGCATACTCCAATTGACTTGAAAGAACATATAAATGAAATTTACAAGAAAATCACATGAAGAATTTTATAACCCAAACCACACGATTTTATGCCCATTTCACACTTTTGATATCGTTTCGGCCATTAGTTAAGGGGGCAGAGAAATGAGTTGTTCAATATTACATTTAGAATCCACGCAGCTCATGTTTCAATCCTTTTTCTTATATAATTATATTACATTTAAGATTTTAAAAAATATAAATGTATGCATGTAAAACCAATCACAAATTTTACAGTATATATATTAATTGAATGTGAAGATTTAAGATCAACGTTTATTTTTTTTAAAAGTAAATATAGTGTTTGATTTAATATTTAAGTGTTATAAATCATTTTTAATTGATATAGTTTGGTGTTAAGATGTAATGCTGTTGTTTTTGGAGATGTTTTTAAAATCTATTTTAATGTCGTAATTTATTTGAATCAATGGTTAAAATTTTTATCTAAACCTAAATGATATGGATGGAATTATAACTCTATCTCTTCACACATAAATTGCTTATTTAAGCTAAGGGTTGAAACAAAAATCAAGAGTTGAGTGACCGCAATAAATTTTGTGGTCCATTCAGTCTATCATCCTTTCCTAAAAAATTTCCCACCAGAACTTTGCAAAAGGGAATTTCGACCAAGAACTTTGCACGAATCTAAATTATATGGGTTCAAATATTGTTATCTCATCTCTTTCCAATCTTGTATCGATGAAAAAAAATAATTAAATGGAATTATAACTTTATCTCTTTGCATAAATTGCTTCATTTTTTTTCTACAACTTAAATTAAATAAGTTGATTGAGTTTTAATTTAGTTGTTATCGTTGTTATTGTAATAATTAGAAGAAGGTGAGTTTGAGTGTACCTAAGCATTGTTGCTTCGAATGAAGTTGATTTTTATTTTTTTGAAAAGTGGATGCAAGGTGAGACGGGTGAACACTTTTCTATTGGACAATAAATATAAAGCGGTTATGATAATTGTTTACCCATCACACTTCACTCTATTATATAAAATCACCATTTCATTATTTTATATATAACACTATTACTAAAATAAATATTTATTATAGAAGAAATTCATATATTTTATGAAAATAATTGTGTTCAAATTTCCAAGAATAAAAGGAATAAATTGAAGACTTAAATTTTCCATTAATAAAGCCAAGTCAAGACTAACTCTGTATAAGTGTAAGAAGGGCACAATCCAATATTTTGATTTTTTGCTCAGTCAATATAACCCCAACTACACGATTTTAGGTCCACCTCACACTCTTCATATTGTTTTGGCCATTAGTTTTTCAAGATTAACATCAACATTTGATTTAAAATCAACGTTAAGCCATGTTTAAATTCTTTTTTTTTTATATAATATTTTTAAAACTAACATTTTATATATATATTAATTCATTAATAAAGCCAAGTCAAGACTAACTCTGTATAAGTGTAAGAAAGGCACAATCCAATATTTTGATTTTTTGCTCAGTCAATATAACCCCAACTACATGATTTTAGGTCCACCTTACACTCTTCATATTTTTTTGGCCATTAGTTTTTGAAGATTAACATCAACATTTGATTTAAAATCAACGTTAAGCCATGTTTAAATTCTTTTTCTTATATAATATATTTAAAACTAACATTACATATATTAACTCATTAATAGAATGTCAAGACTTGTTTTTATCAGTGAATAAAATTTTGTGTAAATTGCTCCTCAAATAAATTCAATCTTGTATTTAAAACTTATCATTTTTATCATCCCATTCTCTCCAATCTTGAATTGTGTAAAAAAATTCAATTGATCCTCAAATAAATTGCTCCATTTATTTTGTACAACTTAAAATAAATTTAGCAGTGTATTTAAGTCAAGAGTTGATAAGCATTTTTGTGGTCCATTCATCCTTTCCTGACGAATTTCCACCAAGAGGTTGGCAATAAGGAATTTACGTAAATAAGAAGTCTAGATTGATCCAATTTTAGAGGAATTAATTAATTATATATTATTTTTATATTATAGTGAATTAGTGGGATGCAATAGGTTCTGCTTGTATATAAATAAGAAGCTTAGGCTTCTTTAGCTTATATACATATAGAAGTTAAAAAGTAACATATAATTGAGAGAGAAGTGAAAACAGAGCGATGATGAAGATGATGATGATGGAGTGGAAATGGTTATGGTTTATTAGGATGGCAGTAATGTTGTTGGTGTTAGAAGGATGCAGGTGGTGTACTACTGATGCTTGTTTGGAGCATGAGAGAATCGCTCTCTTGCATCTCAAACCTTTCTTCAATTATCGTGATCAATTGCAAAGTTGGGTTGAGGTGAAGGGTTCAGATTGTTGTAAATGGGACAGAGTTGAGTGCAACACCACCACTAGGAGACTCATACAACTTTCTCTCAATTCTACAAAATGGGGATTCAACGTGTATTCCTGGTATCTCAATGCCTCTATGTTTCTTCCCTTTGAGGAATTGAAGAATCTCTATTTGTCGGGGAATGCCATAGGTGGTAACCTTGAAAATGAAGGTCGTGCTTTTAATTTTTCCTTAATTACATCTTTTATCATTTCACTACTCTTACCATTGTTAATTTGCCATTACTTTTATTTTATTGAAGAATAATCACTAACTGCTTGTATATATTTAAAAGAACACTTATACAGGTTTTGGAAAACTATCATCCACATTGAATAATTTGAAGATCCTTGACTTGAGTGGAAATTACTTGAATGATAGCATTTTGTTATCTTTGAGTGAGCTTTCATCTCTCCGGTATTTAGATCTATCTTGGAACAAATTTGAAGGATCAAGTCATCCAAGAGGTAAATTAAGTTTGGTTTGGTGTTAGTTTTTATTTGTATAGTGGAGTTTGAGGATGGTTTTCTAGGCTCCGTACCTAATTTTCCATTCTGTTTATCTCTTGTAATTTCACTTTTGCTTTTGTAAAATTTTCATATAGCTCAGGTAGAAAAAACAATTAACAAGTAATTATATAAATATATATCAGGTTTTCAATTGCTTTCAAGACTCAATAACTTGGAAACTCTTGGTTTAAGTGGGAATTCTTTGAAGAATAGCATTTTGTTCCATATGAGAAATCTTTCATCCTTGAAGACTTTAAGATTGAGAGATAACCAGTTGAAAGGAAGGCTGCTTCATATTCAAGGTAGACTGATTTTACTTGTTTCTTTTTTACTTTAAAATCAATTTTTGTTTAAGGGAAAGTTAATGTTGCAATATGTCATTTGTTTTTATCTTATCATGAAAATATAACTGATAAACATTTGGGATTGAATTTCAGAATTGAATAATTTGACGAATTTGAAGTACTTGGATTTAAGTGGGAACAGAATTGAAAGCATCTCAAACAAAGGTACAAGTTTTCATAGAATTTATATATTGAATAAATTAAGTTTTCAAAATCATCTTACAAAAATTTCAATGACCATTATATTAAGTATAGAAATTATTTTTCTTCTTACGAAAGATGGAACACAAATGAGGCTAACCAATATGAAAGCTATAACTTTGTCTTTCTTGATAATTCTTTCTAGAACCTTTTAAAATTAATTGTTTCAAATTTGTACATTCACATTTCATGTTAGAGGATTTTCATCTTCACTTCAAGTTTTAGATTACTTTTTTTTTCAATGTTTATTTAATTAAAATATTTAGTAGAAATTAAAATTATTAACATAATGATTTTTTGAATTGGACGTGGATATATATAGGATCGAACAATTTGATAAATTTGAAGAAACTCAATTTAAGTGATAATCAAATTGAAAGTTTTCAAGCATTTATTTTTAATCAATTAACTAAATTCTTGCATATAATTAAATTTTATGCCAATTCTTTCCAGTGATGAAATTATATGAATCTTTTATAGATGGTGGTAGAAAATTGGAGTTGACCCACTTGGAAGACCTTAATCTAGATGGAAATCTCTTCAATAACAGTGTATTTGCATCCCTTCACAAGCTTTCAAATTTGAAATCTCTGAGCATAAATTTCAATCAATTGAAAGGATCAATAGATATGAAAGGTAAAATTATTACTTTTTTTGTTACAAAAAGTTTGACTTTGTTAACAAAAATATAATAATGTTTTAAGAGGATATAATGAAGTTTATCTGCTGTTTTCTTTTTCTAGATTTGGATGCACTTATCAACTTAAGGACACTAGATATGAGAGGCAACGAATTGACAGATTTTGTGATCCACAAAGGTATCATTTAATTAAATTTTATTTATTTTTTTTAATTTAGAAGTTTAGTTCTGATCACAGATATTATAATAATGGTTATTGTCATACTTGAAACTAAAATATGAGTTTGGTGAAACATTTTCTAAATCCTCCATTATAATGTGTTTGGACTTTGGTTTGAAAGTAAAATATTTTATAATTTTCATAAATTTGACGTATTAATGTTTATCATTATTTTGTTTGTAGAATTATATTTTTTAAATAATTTATTGAACTTTTTATGAGATAAATAATAATTATAAAATAAAAAATAATATTATAAATAAAAAATATACATATATTTATGGAAAAAATATGTAATATATATTTTTTAAAATTTTGTATATTTTTAATAATATAAAACATAAACTACATATTAGAGTTAAATAATTGACATCTTTTGGCCAAAAATAAATAAATGCCAATTTTGAATAATTTAAAAAAAAAAAACTTCAATTTTATGAAATTTATGCTTAAACTTTTTTTCAAACTTTCTATAAATTTCAAAACCCACATGTTATTAACTTTTTGGTTAAAAAAATGTGGTAGGTCTACGTATTCTTCAAAAATTCTTAATTTAATTTTTGTTTTATTTTTAAGAATTTGGTCCTTTTATTTTTAAAATTTTAAAATTTAAGTTCAATTGTTATCCTTATTAATTTTGTAAAATAATTTATTGATATAATATTTTAAAAAAAAAAATTTAATAAAAATGTAATTTTAAAAAAGGGCATAATAAACATGAATTTAATAAATAATTTTAACAGTATTGTGAAATTTCATATTTGAAGAGTAAAAGGGAGATCTGACATATTTCAACCTAACTATTTCTGGGCCAAAATTTAATGCTTTAAAAATTTATTTAATCCGCTGAGTTTACTTTTAATTTCTTTTAAAGGTATGCATTTATATTTAATCAATTAGCTAAATTCTTACATATAATTATATAAATTATTATTCTTCTTACGATAGATGGAACACAAGTGAGGCTAACCAATTTGGAGGAACTTAATTTGAGTAATAATCTCTTTCGGAACAACACAATTTCCTCTCTTGAAGGGCTTTCAAGCCTAAAGTCTTTGACTTTGTACAACAACCATTTGCAAGGCTCGTTAGATATTAAAGGTACTAAAGCTATAACTTTGTTTTTCTTGATAATTCTTTCTAGAACCTTTTAAAATTAATTATTTCAAATTTGTACATTCACATTTCATGTTAGAGGATTTTCATCTTCACTTCAAGTTTTAGATTTACTTTTTTTTTTCCATTTTTATTTCATTAAAATATTTAGTAGAAATTAAAATTATTAACATAATGATTTCTTGAATTGGACGTGGATATATATAGGATTGAACAATTTGACAAATTTGAAGAAACTCGATTTAAGTTGGAATCAAATTGAAAGCTTTCAATCCTTTAAAGGTATGCATTTATTTTTAATCAATTAACTAAATTCTTGCATATAATTAAATTTTATGCCAATTCTTTCCAGTGATGAAATTATATGAATCTTTTATAGATGGTGGTAGAAAATTGGAGTTGACCCACTTGGAAGACCTTAATCTAGATGGAAATCTCTTCAATAACAGTGTATTTGCATCCCTTCACAAGCTTTCAAATTTGAAATCTCTGAGCATAAATTTCAATCAATTGAAAGGATCAATAGATATGAAAGGTAAAATTATTACTTTTTTTGTTACAAAAAGTTTGACTTTGTTAACAAAAATATAATAATGTTTTAAGAGGATATAATGAAGTTTATCTGCTGTTTTCTTTTTCTAGATTTGGATGCACTTATCAACTTAAGGACACTATATATGAGCGGCAACGAATTGACAGATTTTGTGATCCACAAAGGTATCATTTAATTAAACTTTATTTTTTTTTTAATTTAGAAGTTTAGTTCTGATCACAGATATTATAATAATGGTTATTGTCATACTTGAAACTAAAATATGAGTTTGGTGAAACATTTTCTAAATCCTCTATTATAATGTGTTTGGACTTTGGTTTGAAAGTAAAATATTTTATAATTTTCATAAATTTCAAGTATTAATGTTTATCATTATTTTGTTTGTAGAATTATATTTTTTAAATAATTTATTGAACTTTTTATGAGATAAATAATAATTATAAAATAAAACATAATATTATAAATAAAAAATATACATATATTTATGGAAAAAATATGTAATATATATTTTTTAAATTTTATATACTTTTAATAAAATAAAACATAAACTACATATTAGAGTTAAATAAATGGCATCTTTTGGCCAAAAATAAATATATGCCAATTTTGAATAATTTAAAAAAAAAACTTCAATTTTATGAAATTTATGCTAAAACTTTTTTTCAAACTTTCTATAAATTTCAAAACCCACATGTTATTAACTTTTTGGTTAAAAAAAATGTGGTAGGTCTATGTACTCTTCGAAAATTCTTAATTTAATTTTTGTTTTATTTTTAAGAATTTGGTCCTTTTATTTTTTAAATTTCAAAATTTAAGTTCAATTGTTATTTTTATTAATTTTATAAAATAATTTATTGATATAATATTTTTAAATAAAAAATTTAATAACAATGTAATTTTAAAAAATAGCATAATAAACATGAATTTAATAAATAATTTAAAAAATAGGAGGGTTTAGACAAAAATATAAACCCGAAAAATGGACTTGGACAAAAAATGAGGCCCATACCAAAATACACAAAGCAATAAACCAGCCAAAAAAGTTGAAAACAGAATAAACACCAGAACAAAACAGAGACACACCGAATACAGCATATACCAAACCAAAACCAAAACCAACAATTCTCCAAAACACACACACACCGAATACAGCATATACCAAACCAAAACCAAAACCAACAATTCTCCAAACAGAGACACACCGAATACAACATATACCAAACCAAAACCAAAACCAACAATTCTCCAAAACACACACACACCGAATACAGCATATACCAAACCAAAACCAAAACCAACAATTCTCCAAACAGATTACCGATATGCTCATTGCAGGAAACCATCCAAGCAAGAACATACTACAACCACTATTCATAACTAATCACCAATATTAACAAAAATTGCAACCATCCATCCCTGAAACTTCGGTCAGCAGCCTGCATAAATAGAAAACATAGAGCTTTCCAATCCAACAGACAGATCCATAGCATTTACAAATTAAATGATAGGCTGATTTCAACATATTTGATTTTTTATAATGTATTCATAAATTTAAAGGTAATATAACAATTTTAGTGTAGACATGTTTTATTTTATAAATATTATTTATAGTGTTGTTGATTGGGGTTTGAAATTTATACAAGTTAACTATATCAGTTAATTACTTATACTAAAAATAATAATATACGAAGATATAAATTATCTAATATTTCTTGTTATTGCTTAGAATCAAATGTGTCCAGCAATGTGGAGGAAATATATCTTGACTTTTCTAATCTCACCACCAACATTTTGCAAAGCATTGGAGTATTCGCTTCTCTTAAAACATTGTCTTTATATGATTGTGGACTTAGTGGTCCCTTACCTAATCAAGGTAAACAATTTTATTTTTTAGCTCAAATTGAATTCTTTATGAGCTTTCTGTGATATAATATTTCCTATTATGTTTTGTAAAATAAAATTTAATCACAATTTCTTCCGTGAATTTATAATTTTTCAGGATGGTGTGATCTAAGGAATCTTGAAGCACTGGATGTGGGTGAGAATACACTTGAGGGGATGCTTCCTCATTGTTTTAGTAACTTGACATCTCTTCGTGAGCTAGATATTTCAAGAAACCATTTTCAAATTCCGCTGTCATTCGCACCATTTGCAAACCTTTCAAACCTCAAAGTCCTCACGAGGGATGAAAACAAGATGATAATGGAACCTTCCTTTCATACCTCAGTCCCAAAGTTTCAATTGAAATTCATCAGTTTGCTAAAGTGCACTACATCTCAGCAACTCAATCTTGAACTTCCCACCTTCCTTTACTACCAATATGACTTGAGATATGTGGATCTTTCTCAAAACAATTTCAGCGGAACAGTCCCAACTTGGTTGTTAGAAAACAACACAAAGTTAGAAGTTCTCAGCTTGAGGGGTAATTCCTTTACAGGTCCTCTCTCATTCTCGTCAGCTCTTAATGTTAATTTATATTCAATTGACATATCTGAAAACAAATTACAAGGTCAGATTCCATCCAATATATGTTCCACTTTTCCACATTTGAGGGGATTATTCTTATCCAATAATGCTTTTGAAGGTAATATCCCACTTTGTTTAAGTGGCATGAAGGATTTATCAGTTTTAGATCTATCAAACAATCAATTGTATGGAAAAGTGCCAGAAGAGTTGATCAGGAAAGCCTCACTGACTGTTTTGAGACTATCAAATAACAACCTCAGTGGAAATGTAGTTCCTGCAATTCTCAACGCAAATGGGCTGCAGAGTTTATATTTGGATGGAAATAATTTTTCAGGAGAGATGACAAATGTTGATGTGTCTACTTTTGAGTTTCCAAGTTCACTAATCGAAATTGATCTTGGTAGCAACAAGTTGCATGGAAAGCTCCCAAGATGGATAGGGAATGCATCAATTTTGGTGAGATTAGCTTTGTCCAACAATAGTTTCGAGGGTTCTATTCCAATGGAATTTTGCAACTTGAATGGGTTGAAATTTTTGGATCTTTCTAAAAATCATTTATCTGGCTCTATACCGTCATGTTTTAATCCGCCACACATAGAGCATGTCCACCTCCACGAGAATAGACTGGGAGGTCCACTATCACATGCTTTTTATAATAGCTCTTCGCTAGTGACTTTAGATCTCAGAGGAAACAATTTGACAGGTAGTATTCCAAAGTGGATTGACACACTTTCTTCTTTGAGTGTTCTTCTTTTGAACGATAATCAATTTCACGGAAAAGTTTCAGCTCAGTTATGCAAGTTGCATTCTTTAAGCATCATAGATCTTTCTCAAAATATGTTTTCTGGTCCTATACCTTCTTGTTTGGGAAATTTATCTCTTCCAATCAAAGAGAATATGATTCTAGCAACTGGTGGGTATAATTTTTTTCCAGAAGAAGAAGAAACACCATCCCTTTTGTGGGCATATTTTGAAAGGGAAACAACTGTTTACTATCCTGACAGCTACTTAGAAGAAGTAATAGAGTTCACAACAAAGAGTGGGTTCTACTCATACAAAGGCAACATCCTTGAATATATGACCGGGATTGATTTATCTTGCAACAACTTAACTGGTCATATACCACCAGAATTAGGGAACTTAAGTGAAATCCATTCTTTAAACTTGTCGCACAATAAGTTGACCGGAGTTATACCCTCATCTTTCTCAAAACTTAAGCAAATTGAGAGTTTGGACCTTTCTCACAACGACTTGAGTGGTGAAATCCCCAATCAACTGGTAGAGATGAACTCTTTGGAGGTTTTCAGCGTGGCGTACAACAACTTGTCAGGTAGTATTCCTGAACCAAAAGCTCAATTTGGGACCTTTATTGAAAACAGTTACGAGGGAAACCCTTTTCTTTGTGGAGATATACTGCATAAAAGTTGTTCCAAAACCGATTCACCATCAACAATATCAACTGTGTCAAAAGACGAAGGAGAAGATGGTTTGCTAGATACTTATGATTTTTGTGTGAGCTTTTTGGTTTCTTATGTAATTGCGGTGTTGACAATTTTTGTTGTCCTCTACATAAATCCATATTGGCGAAGAGCTTGGTTTTCTGTCGTTGGAAAATGCATCACCACCTGTCGCTACTCAAATGTGGGCAATTTTCTTACTTATCACATTTTCAGGCAATGTGTTTAGCTGCTCAAATTATGATTTGATTTCCTCACCTAATTGCTTAATTGTGCTAAGTTGTGCGGGGATGAATATTTTGTTTATTTTTTGCATTTTGAATAAAAGTTCTTATCTTTGTGAGGAGGAAGTTTATAGTTTTATCTTATGGTTTTATCATTTTCAACCATCAATTTCTTTTTTTTTTTCTATGAAATTCAAAGTAAAATCATAATCCATTACTATGTATATGCAATAGCTCTTTGAATTAAATTAATTCACTTTATCAACTTTATATTCTTACCAACAAAACATACATTCAGAGTTCAAATAAGTTCCACACCTAATTTTTTACTACAATACTCAAGAATATGCTCATCATCAGAAATATGAAATATTCCACTCTAATTCATATTATGATTCTGTAAACAACAAAAAACTGTGATCCTTTTTTAAAGCTCTCTTTTTTTCTTTAATGAAATGGGATTGGTAAAAAATTCGCACATGTGTCGGTGTGTGAAGAAAATCAGGTTGTCTATTCATAGTGTAATAAGTAGCTAATTATAGTTGATTCTACAAAATCAAAATCAATTCAAGTATCTATATATTCTGAAGACTGGACAGACCTTAGAAGCTCCTTCAAATTTGCAAGAACATGTCGCGGTCCTAAACTCTTTACACCGATGAAATTCAAAAGTTGCTCTATATCCTGCAATCACAGAAAAGATTACGCAATCGTTTCAAAACGAATAACATAACAAGCAAAAGGCAATCAAAATACTGTGATCTCCATAATGTTTTTTGCCGAAAAGGAACATTAACTTAACCTTTAAACATCAGTGAAGGCTCATCAGATTTGCTAAAGCAACCTTGCATACACATGTAAAAAGCTTTGCTTTTGGATGTAAGGTGTGACTATCATCACAGTTTTTCCTAATTAGCTGATAACCTATATCTAACATTTATAAGGGCTAAGTAAATTAACATACATGATGTAAAAGAATTTCACTATAAGATCCAACGGTAAACTTAATAAAAGATAATCAACATAGAAAGATAGAAAGCAATGAAGAACACTAAAAATTAATAAACACACTTATCCGCAGCACTTTTCTACCACTATTCAACAGCACTTTTTTTCTAAAAGCACGTTTGAAAAGCATTTTTCAACCACAACAACAATGAAGAACTAGTCCTTAGTCTATCATGCATCAACTCTTCATTTTTCTTTAACTACCCATGTCCGACGTCAAACATGGATATGGAGATATGGCCAAGTCACAGTGACATAGTTTTTAGTTATGGTGAATGGGATTCGAGTGCTGGACCTCCTTTTAGATGCATGGTGAGACTTTCATCGCATCTTTCAAATTTGTTTATAATGCTTCATCTAATCTGCCGGTGAAATTTATAAATAGTCTTAAGAGCCACAAGAACCTAGATATTGTAAATCCAATATCTTCCAAACAATTCAACCATGATATTAATGATGATGGAACCAAGATTATCCACTATCAATGACATAAAATGAGATGTAAATGCTGACAAATAAACATGCACTGTTTTTCGAACCTGTGGATTGAAGAGCATTGACAAGCTAACTTTGCAGACCATTTGAATCCAATAATATACATAAAAATGCCAAAGGAGAACAATTCATTTTGGAAAAAGAACTAATAATATGCGAAAACTTACCTTGTGTAACAAGAACACGGCATATGCTGCTCTTGTCGTGTCTTGACCTTCGAAAAACAGCGGAAATTCTGTCGGCTTTACATTTGCTGAAAGTGTTGTATCCAATGACAAATCAGAAGATGCAGGGTCTATTGAAGACACATGGTCATTAATATATGAACGAGAACCACCCAAGCGCAGAGGATAACGCAAGGGAACTTGTAAATAGGATGCAATTAGTGAAACAGCCTGCAAATGATGAAATAGCAGGAAACAAGAAACAATAATAGGTATGATTAAAATTATAGCCTAAACATGAGAAACAAACAATCAAGATGCAGCCCACTATACCATATTTCCATCCTAGCAATTAAAAATTACTACAGCATCTTCAAGAAACAAGGGATTGTAGGTCAAAAAAACTTGATAACCATAGCTTGATATTATCAGAAAAAAACAATTTCAGTAATAAATGGTAACTTCGCAGAAGAAATAAAACGCACATGTGCAACATATCCCAAGGCAGTTGCAGATCTCTGAACCTCCTTTTTGTCAATGAAAAAACTCATCTTTGTAAAAGGAAGCAAGGTGAGATTCAGACCTAAAATCGTCAACGATCCTTGATTGACGGGCTTTGATGCAGAAGGAGTCCCTAGTGAAGATAGGAACAAAGGAACTTCGTATCAGTACATCACCAGACACCACCTCTTTGTGGGAGTCAAAACAATATTCAATAATATATAATCATGAAAGAAAGAGATAAGTAAAATCTCATAATATTCAAAAGCAAAAAAAATGTTTTGATATGAGAAGAGAATTGAATAGTAGATTGCTAAAAGAGGAATAACTGAAGTACATGTAAAGTATACAACCATTATAACCAAAAGAAGAGTCAAGTGATAGGTAACGGTACTCCTTAAGCTGTTTAGGAATCATAAAAGACTTGTCCAGTTGACAAAAATAACTCACTTCATTCTCCCCTAGTAAAACATCATATTGGACCAACCATATTTGATACCAAAGGATATGCATATCCAGGCATGCCATTTGTAGATATTCCCCGTGTTGCAAGAAGGAATTGTTCAAGAGAAAGAAGCTGCTATTGTTGGTAAAGTTTTCCTCAAACCATTTCGAACATCCAAAATCTCAAGAACAAAAAGGAAAATGTAGGAAGGAAATATAACAAGCATCACAATGGGTTCTCGATGATATAAGTGAGAGGATAAACATTAATTTAGAATATAAAAATAAACCACAAACTAAACAGGAAAGAGATATTGATTTCTAAACGAGGAGACTGGCTGCTAATTAAAACCATATGCAGTGTTAGGGCGCAAGACGCATTCTAGGTGCTAACCTTTATATTGCCTCAAGCGCAAGGCACAAAAAAAGGCGCTAGCCTGAGAGCAGTAAAGCGCAATACGTATATGTGAGAGTTTTTGCAAGTCTGTGTGTCTATAACATAAAAAGTTTAAGATATATAGTAAACTCTTAAGCGTGGTCTAGTTTATCCACAAAACTTGCAATTTTTTTATAGTTGAATGCTCAAATATTGAGAATTAGTTTGATATTATCCCTTTCTTATTAGTAAACGTTTGTCAAATGAAAACAGTGAAAAATAAAATAAAATATTGAGAAATTCAATAAGCTCAATAAGGCAGGGCTTTTTTAATGCCCGTTGCCTTACAAAAAAGTACGTGCCTAGGTGCACCAGGCGTGTGCTTGATCAAATGGACCTCGCCTGGAAGGGTCTAAGGCGTTTTGTTGTATAATACTAAGGCGTAGGCATGCCTAGGCGCACGCCTTGACAACACTGACCATACGTTGGTTTTATTACAAAGCATTATCAATCCAAAACAACTAGCACATTACCTAATATACTACTGCTAGAATAGGACTCAAGTTCTTGCTCCTGTGCAGGTCCAACCAAGATCTTTACAGGATAGAGTAATGAAACTTGTGATATCATATATTGTTGCCTTGCTCGAAGCTTCCTTCGCACATTTTGTAGTTTAACACAACCCCTTTCTTCAGTGAGTAATCTATTGGCTTCCTGTGATAAAAACAACATATAATCAATCATGCCATGCATGCAAGACTACCAACCAACTATCTAAAAAAAGAGACAAAAAAGTAGGAGAGCAAGAAGGGGATAACCCTTGACTATGCAAAGGAATTCATAGAACGAGAATCATATTATCCAAGCCCCTCATCTACCTTCACTGGGGGTGGAGGTGCGAAGTGAGAGTTCTTATTGATCGGAGAGGAGAATATATAACATCTAAAGCTGGATAAGAAGAAACCTTCAAATATATCATAAATTCAGCATTCATGATAATATAAAAATGAAATGGCAAAGCTAATTTATGCTAGAATATTAAAAATGCTTCACCTGTAATCGCTTCCTTGCTACAGAAAGGGAGGTACCAGCAACCAACAATGATCTTACTTCAGTACTGAGCATTTCCTCCTGTTTTTTAGCATCCTCTGTTGCAACTTTGCAACAAGTTGACATGTTTGCCATAACTACTTTCCTTGCCTCTAGTCTCTCACGCATTTCCTCAAGCTCGTTCAGTTTATTCAAAGACTCATTTTTTACCTGCACAGCATGCTCCCGCCCATTAATCAGTGGGCCAATTAATTAGGTCACAGAAGACAAAACTAAATTACCACTCACCAGGTCCCCTTGAAGTGTCATATGGCTTTAACAATTCAACGTGCAATATCTAGTAAAAGTAAAATAAACATAGAAGACTGCAAATGCAATTCTTAAACGCCTTTAAATGGACAATATGAAACAGTTTAAGAGCCCTATAAAACAGAAAAGTGGAGAAAAGCATCTGAAAAGGAAAAAATTGAATTGAAACAATAAATCCATTTGGTACAAACAGCAACAAATCTTGAAATAAGCTTTGGCTTTAGCCCAATAAAGCTCGGGCATCCAGCCAAATAAACGGTGATTGCCATGTCAACTTTTTGAGACAGTAGAAAAGAGCTCGAAATTCCCAATTTCCAAAAATAAGGACATAAGAAGGAAAAAAAATGTACTTATTCTTAGTAGAAGAGCAAAATGAAACTAAATGAAGCATAAGGGAACTGATATGAATTGAGATTGTTATTTTTGGGACTAAAAAGAATAAGCAGATTGAATATTTAAGATTTTGTAAGGGAAAAGTTCCATTCACCAACACAATTATCGTCGCCCTTTATCCCAGTAAAGCTTAACTGACAACTTTTCTGTCTCATGTTCTTGCTGAAGCATTTGAGCAACCCAACAGAAGTCATTATATTTCAAACTGAAATGATTGGCTTTATCAATTTCACAACCTATACTGTCCAACCTATTAAGTAATTTAGGTGCAGACACCAGAAATCTATCGGATTCCTAAAGTTTATTTACCTAAACAATGTGATAAATTGATTCTGAAAACAAATGCTTCACAAAAACATTGGGGATCCATTTTAAAAGCTAGAACTAATAAAGAAGAAGAATTGGTATGTGGATATTGTCGAAACCATTTTTAAAAACGTGTTTCGAAGATTGTTTTAAAATTGGAAAATGGGAGTCACCACCAATCTCTTTATATAGTGTGATTGGATCACCATAAAACGTTTAAAAATCGTTTTTTTTTTTAATATTTTGGTCTTCGAAATCCAGAAAACAAGTTCGGGAGTCGGTTACGCATAAGGAAGGATTAACACCCTCATACGCCCAAAATTGGTATCACACTGATTATCTTAGGGTCTTGTTTATAAAATTTTGAAAACTCGAATAAAGTTTAAAATACGATTCTTGAATGCATGAGTTACGCTTAAAAGAAATCGATTTTTGTTTGGAAGTCCCACTATTTTGAGGTGATCGAGACAGAAAGTCACGTCCAGTGAGTTAGGACATAACGTTTCGAGATACAGAAATAACGAGTTTTCCTTTGTTGTTAGGACACAACGTTTCGAGATCTAGAAATAACGATCTTTCCTTTGTTGTAAACTTTTTAAACTTTGGAAAAGGATGTTCGATTATCTCGATTTGAAGAAAAGTCGCACCTAGTAAGTTAAGGCACAAATTTTCAGAATCAGAGATAAAGAAATATTGCCTCGATTTAAGGGTATTCGATTATTCCGATTTCAAGAAAAAATTGCGCCTAGTAAGTTAAGGCACAAATTTTCAAAACTCGAAATAAAAGAATATTGCCTTGATTTTAAAGTTTACATGAAGATAATTTTGAAAACAAATATGTGAGTTTAATATGAGCAGTTAATAATGGATATTAGATAACACGAAGCAAAATAATTTGACAGATAAACGATATATAAAAAATCAAAAAATACGAAATACGAAGGCATAATAATTAAAATTTAAATACAAATATTGAAGAGGAAGAAAAATAAAATAATCAGAGTTGAAAACGAGATTTTTGGATACCCGAGGGTAAAATGGTAATTTTGGTCACTCGGGGGGCAAAATGATAATTTTGGGAAAGCTCGGGGTCAAAAAAGGAATTTTTAGACATCTGAGGGTAAAATGGTAATTTTTTGGAAAAAATAAGGGTCAAAAATGGAATTTTTGGAAGTTCGGGGGTAAATTGGTATTTTTTGGAAAAATTGGAGTCAAAAATGGAATTTTTGGAAGTCCGAGTGTAAAAATATAATTTTCGAAAAATAGGGTCAAAAATGGAATTTTGGAAAGTTTGGGGATAAAAATGTAATCTTTTGAAAAATTAGGGTTAAAAATGGAATTTTGGAAAGTTTAGGGTTACAATATAATTTTTAAAAAGTTCGAGGTTGAAAATGGAATTTTAGAGAAGTTCAAGGGTCAAAATATGATTTTTTGATAGTTTAGGGGCCTCTAGAGCAATAAAACTAAAACATGGTGACATGTGGCAGTCTCTCAGGTGTTCAGAAATCAAAAGACTAATTTGAAATTCATTTAAAATTTCTGGGCCAATTTTGTAATAAAACAAAACTTGATTTAAGGGCAAAATTGGAATAAAAATAAAAGGAGAAGGACCAATTGCAGAAATAAGCCAAGATAAGAACACTTGGCAACTTCCTAGGCTTTCAAAAGGGCAAAGGATTAAATTGAATAAGAGATGAAATTATTGGGTTAATTTTAAATTAATTAAAAATACAAAAAGGACCTAATTACAAATTGAAAATAAAGCGGAAGGACCAAATGTATAAATAGCCTTTTTAATAAAAACACGCGGATCCTGGTGGAGCGGGTCACAAATCAAGTCGGGTCAACCAAAACGATGTCGTTTTGAGCATTTTAAAGCCATGTCAAAACAACGCCGTTTTGGATTACTATATATAGGTTATTTCCTTAAAAAAAATCACTTTTACACCCTTTTTAAAAAAAAAAACAAATTTCCTTTTTTAAAATCATCTCAAATACTCTCCTAGGCCGGCCACTAGGACTGCCAGTCACCGCCGAGACCCCACCAACCGTCGCGCGTGGTTGTCACAAGCCACTGTCCGTCAATGCACCTGCCGTCCGTCACCGCTACGAGCGCCATGCGCCCCCGATCGTCGCTGTCAGGTATTTAGGTAAAACTTTTCTCTTTTTTTATTTTTTAAAACCTTAAAACCCAAATCTGAGTTTGAAAACCTCATATTTCGAATCAAAAAGTTTAGTCCTCCATTTTTTTTTTTCTTTCCTTTTTATTTCCCTTAATTGTTAAACCTAGTCCAGATCTTTAAACATTAACCCTTTTTCTTTTTTATTAATGTTTTCTTCAGATTCTCGGCCACAGCGACAATGGTGACGTGGGGAAGGTCTCGCTCGGCTCCGATAGTGGTAACAGATCCGGTCCAAGGTAAACGTTTCAACTTTCTTTTTATTATTATTATTATTATTAGAATTATTACTTAATAAATTAAATGTGTATTTAATGCGTTCTTGAGAAAAATGATGAATGAAATTAATATAATAATTAATAATTATTTATATATATGGATATTTACAACGTCTGAAATAATTAAGCAATGAATGATAATAATGATATAAACATATCATGAAAACGTTTTAAGTTTGAATAATGAACAAAAAAACAAACAAATAATCAACACGTATATTTAATGTACCTTGCAAGTATTCAATGCTCTGTGTTCTTTTGCTATTAGTTTCGAACCTCTGGTCTTTGTATTGATTTCTTTTTTTGAGTCTAAAAAAGAAAAAGAAGAAGAAATCACTCTTACAATGGAATTGAATTCGGCTTTTATAGCCTTCAATACAATGATTTTTTTTGTCTTTTACAACTTAATACCTATCTCTTCTTCTTTTTGCAGATTCACAGTGGCGGTTTGGCAGTGCAAGTTGGTAGTTTGTGCTGCCGATGTTGACGTGGAGCGCTCTGAATGGTTGAGTGTAAACGGCAGCAACGGTGCAAGTGGGAGTAATCACCTTTTAGAGTTTGACTTTAGGGATTGGGTTATGTATTGGGTAGTGTTTAGTTCTTTGGTGATTTGGGCTTTTTATAATTGGGTCTGGTTTGGGGTTGTAAATTTGGGCCTTAAATTGGACAATTGTAATTGGATTTTGAATTTTGCGTTTTTTATATTAAGTTTAAAATCATTTAAAATTTAAATAAATTTAAATTTAAAACAAATTTAAATTTAAAATAAATCTAAATTTAATAATAAATTTAAAATCAAATTAAACTTAATTTAAAATTAAAATTTGATCCAAAGCTTGGGGCCCGGTCCAAATTGGGCTTCAACAGATATAGTTCAGGAAAATTTAAGCCAAATGAAATTAATTATGTTATATTTGAAAAAGAATTATTAGCTATAAAAAAAAGGATAAAAAATTTTCTTATCTATTTAGCACCTAAAAAGTTTATCATAAAAACTGATAATCAGGCTGTTAAACATTTTCTTACTAATAAAAGTTTAGAAACGGTACCAAGAAGAATTAGATGGTATAATGAATTATTTACTTTTAATTTTGAAGTTTTATATGTTAAAGGTACTAATAATGTTATTGTTGATTATCTTAGCAGGCATTATGGACAAAAGTAAACAACCTTTAGAAAAAGTTGGAGAATAGACAACTATTCGCAAAAAGCGAAATAATTTCCATAAAAAAAATCACTGTCCAAGATTTATCCTAATCAAGGATATTATGTTCCATATCCATTGGCAAGACAACCAATCCCAATTCAGACTTTTACACCACAGGTAAATTACTTGCCTTGGTCACAATATCCAAATTTTGCATACCAAGCTAGTTATGTAGAAGTTATTCAAAAAGTAGAAAAATTTTGTGTGAAAGAAAATTTGTTGAAAATACAACAAATGAATGAGGTAAAATATTTTTATAATTCAGGATTATCACCAGAAATATATAATATCATTAATGAAATATAGAAAACTCATATTACTGAACAAAGAGTAAATTTTAAGAGAGCTCTTACTAAGCTTTCACAACTTTTAGTTGAAAAAATAACTAAAGAACAAGAAAATCATGATTTATTATTAAAGTCAATTTTATATCGTGACTGGGAGGATTTTGAAATAAGTTACTTAGACATTAAGAAGATAAACAATCTTCTTGATATAGTTCAATATTTTAGGAATATGGGAACCTATAATCCAATCCTTAATAAAATATTTAGATTATATCTTTATAATAAAGCTTGATTTATTTTACCATTGGATTTATTTGGAAAAATTAACAGGATCATTTGCAACCAGCAGGATCTATTTAAAAAATCTTTTTCTCAGTATTTTTTTCAATCTTATGTTTTTACAAACTATTTGGGAGAAAAATTTCTTGCTATAAAATTTAATTTGATCATGAATCATTTGATATAAGAAGTATTGAATGGGGTTTTGTTAAATAACTCACCGTTCAAAATTTTTCTTTTCATTTTTTAAAAGATTTTTCAGCATTTGTTAAAACTATGCTACTTCGTATGGTCAAAAAAGATAACTATATAAAGTATTTTCATATTGATATTAGCAGCCTAATTGGTGTAGCTGAAAGAGAAAAATTTTATCACCCATATCAAATATGAGATGTTAAAATAATGCTTGGAGAACCCAAACTCTCAGCAGCAAATGAAGACAAAGAATACTTGACAAAATACATTGACAAGTGCTATAATAACCCTACTTATTATCAAATCCAAGCTGGAATTGATCTTGTGGTCAAAGCTAAAGACCTACTGCAACAAAAAACATATCATCTTTCGATTGATGGACGCAGAATTTTGGCATTTGATGTCAGCTACAGACAATATGATAGAGATGAACAAACCAATCAAGTATTAAAAAAGATAGTTGATATGAAACTTGATGATTTCCCGTCACATATTATTGAAGATATAAAAAATACATGGAAAAATTGGAATTCACCTAGATTGTCAAATGATTCATTAACTTTGGATGAGATCGAAGAAATGAATCTTGACAACATTCAAGAAAATTAAAAAATGTCATGTGGAAAGCATCAATAATGTCACTACTTTCAAAAAAAAGGGGTTCCCACAGGTAGACAAACATGTCAACATAAAAAAAGATGAAAGAGACGTGATTCTTATCATTTTATTGTGCTGACTTCAAATATTATAAAATATAGCTATGAAAGTCTCTTATAAAAGGGAGGGTGAAGCCTAAACAAAGCATTCAAGTTTTCTTAAGGGAGGGTGAAGCCTAAACAAGGCATTCGAGTTTTCTTACTAATTTTCTTTCTAGTTTTCAAAACTTTGTTAACTATCTTCTCTACTTCGTTGTTAGAAAATTCCTTTGTAAATTTAAAATCTTAATCCACCGTTCTCGCTGTCGTAATTTTAACTGACAATTGAATCAAGTTAGATTAGATTAACTGACAAACGTTCACTAATGCATAACGAAAAAGAAATCTAATGTAAAATCAAACCAAACACAGCAGACAATTGAATCTAAAACTTGAATATTTTAAAACCTAAAAAACAATGCAATTCTCAATCTTTACATAGTTATTCGTAATCATGTTATACTTTACATAGTTATTCCTCTTTCCCTCTCAAGTTATTTTGTATCATGTTATATTTTACATAGTTATTCGTAATCATCCAATTTAAAAAAATAATTAATATTTTGATATCGTGTAGGTATTATACTTTAATTCACAATGTATTTTGCACAGCAATTCATCTAAAATAAATAAATAAATATCTTCTTTTTGCGTACCGTATTATACGTTCATGTTAATAATTCATATAATACGTGTTGGTATTATACGTTCATGTTAAAAGAAAATCCATTTGTCTTCTTTTCTTTCTTTTTTTTTTTTCATTTTGATTGAAAAAATAATTTTAATCTAAATTGAACAAATGTTCGGTTCGAGCTCGAATATTGTTAAATTCAAGCTCAACTCGAAATTTAAAATTTGTTATTTGGTTCGAGCTTGATCAAACATATATTTTTTAGTTCGAGATCAAATTTGTTTATCAATTTTTGTATTCAAGCTTGAGCTTGATTCAATAATTAAACTTAGAGTTAATAATATATATTAAGGGCAATAGCATAATTTAATAACATAAAAATATGAAAAAATATATATATATAATATAATATTAAAAAATAAATAATATTATGTACATTGTATCAAATATTAATCCTAATAATGAAATAATATTATTTTTTTTGGTTGAGAACAACGTCTATATTATAAAAATGGACATTATTTTCTTGGATTATATGGGAAGTACTAGAAGGTTATAAATGAAATTGATGGGTTCATTGACTGTATTAAGTTTGTGTCCAAGGGCGGAATTAGGGGTTGGGAGGCGCCGGTCTTTTTAAAAATAGAATTTTTTTTTATATAAATCTTTATAATTTATAAATTTTAAATTAGTAATGGTAAAATTACATTTTGGTCGTTCAAAAAATAATAAAAATTTGATTTAATCCTTTAAAAATTATAAAGATGTAGACTATTAAGCTTGTGTCTTTTATAAAAATTATTAATATTTATTTATAAAAATTTCATTATTTTTTATTTAATAGTGAGATTAAACATGATCATGGTTCGGGCCGGATCAATGTAAAATTTTAAGTCCATTTTCTAAGTTTGGACTCAACTCGGCTCAAAAAATAGACATAAAATTTTATCCAAACTCAACCTGAATAAAAATGTTAAACCCAAGTTTGTCTCGCCCATATTAATTTTTATATTATTTTTATATAAAATAAATTAAAAAATATAATACATCAAATACACTAAAAACATTACATAAATATTTTTCAACAAATTGAATTTATATTTAAAAAAGTTTTTTTTTTTTTTTACATAAATAAAACTAAGATAGTGCAACTTAGCAAGTGAAAGCCTCTAAAATAGTAGCAAAATTAATAATAAAATAAGAGTTATACAATATTCAAATGATAACAACAAAATAATAGTATTATAATGTCAAAATGCCAACAAAACAACATCAAAATGGCAGCAAACAACAACAACAAAGCAGTAGTAAAAAAATTAGACAAGTTTGGGTCGGGATCGAGTAAAAAAATCTTACTTGAAGCCCAATCTGTTTAAAAATATAACCTTATTTTTTGTACAACTCCATTTTTCGAACCTATATTTTTATCCAAATCCTTTTACTTTTCAAGTAAATTTTGGAGTTTGAATAATATTTTAGTGAGATATCAGTGTTATTATTCATTTACCGAATACATCAAATATTACCTTATATATATTCACTCCCTCTTATTATATCTGAATGGAGAAATTGAAGTTCATCCAAGGAAATGGCAATGTGCGTTTTTTTCACGGGGGGAAATTATCATATAAAGGTTAGATTCTACCTTTACTTCCTGTAACTTACCGAATACATCAAATATTTCTTTTTCTTTTCAAATTTCAATTTTCACTAAAAGATAGTTGTTAAATTCATTAAGTTCTTCTATTTTCAAAATTTGGTGTGGCAAATATATTACCGTATGTGTAATGTCATGTCAGTTTGTTAATACTCACTAAAAATCTAACTAACGGACTAGCGGTTGTCATTTACATCAATACTGAAATTTCAAAATTCGGAAAGTATAGGTACTTGGAATGATTCAATTAGATAGTATGGCTAAATTGAAAATAATTGAATTTAATCAAACTGATTTAATGGCTACTGTCTCGGTCAGAACTAAAATTTCAAAATTCAAAAAATTTAGGGACTAAAATTGATCAAATTGAAATACAGAGATTAAATTTACTACTTTCGTAAAGTACAGTGACCAGCAACAGAATTTAACCTTCTATAAATAAGTTCACCAAAGTCAATAGTCAATCTTTGAAAAGTAATGCAGTTAATCACGTTAGGATTTCGTGACTTAAAATTCCAATCCACTAGGCTTTCTACATACATATTAGCTATGAAAATTCAACCATTGATATAAAATTGAAGACCCTACAAATGTTGGAAAAAGAACTTGCAAGGACTCAAAATTATATATGACTTGCATATAAAACCAATTAGATAAAACTAATTAAATTTTTTTTTAATATATTGGTGTGATTAAAAGATAATATCTATTTATATTTTTTTAACTCGTTAACAATGCACACACACCCTGCACATGAAACCACTCCTTAAATTCTTAAAACCAATTAGAATTAATATATATATATATATCTGTTTTTTACCATATTAATATAAATATTGTATGCTCTGTATTTCTGAATTCATAAATTTTGAAATTCAAAATGCATGTGTTTAGAAATTCAAAATGCACTCAATTATAAATGCAATTAATTTTAAGTTAAAATATTTCATAAGTCTTTGTATTTTTACAAATTTAGAATTTAGTCTATTTATTTTTACTTTCAAAATTTTAATCTCTTTACTTTTCAGATTTCAAAGTTTAAGTTCAATTGTTAACACTGTTATTTTTTTTATTAATTTGTTTTGGTGTGACATTTTTGAAATAATAAAAAAAAAACTCACATGATAAGAATGTGACTAGAAAATGACATTGCGATAAACTTGAATATAACAAAATCAAATTTAACAGTGTTAACAGTTAACTTGAATTTAAAATCTGAAAAATAGAGTGGTTAAATTCTTAGAAATAAAAGAATATGGACTAAATTCCTAATTTATGAATTGTACAAGGACTTATGACAAATTTTAACCTTGAGTTTAAATGCTAAGTTGATTTCAACATATTTGATTTTTTTTAAGACTCTGTTTGATAAGCATGTAATTTCTCTATTTATTAGTGATATTTCTCCTAATAAATTATGATATTTATGTTTTTAATTATATTATTTATACTTATATTTATTTACATTTGATAAGTGAGAAGTTTATTTTTGTCAAGTTTTTGCGCATTGGACTTTCAACACAGCTCATTTTTTTGTATTTTAATCATAATTTGAGCTAAAAACCTCTATTTTAAGCCCATAATATACCGATTCGAAGGAAATTGAAATGTGTAACTAAAGTTATTTGATGGATGAAGCTCAAAAATATTCAGAAGCCGTTCAAAAACAATCTGAAAGTTTGACGCGAAAATTGTCACCTGTAAAAAATTATGATTTTATTTAATTAAAGAATTTTATTTATATAATCATATTGTATCTAAAATTACAATGATTTTATTTAATTAAAGAATTTTATTTATATAGTCATATTGTATCTAAAATTACAAACTCTAATAATAAACATACAAAACCAAAATCAAGAACTAAAATTCCCAAGAACAAAAACAAAATGAAGACTTCAAAATTTCCATTAATAAAACCAAAACCAAGACCTAAAATTTCCTTGAATAAATCGAAAATCAAGACCTAAATTTTTCAATAATAAAAACAAAATCAAGAGTCAAGACTTCAACTTTTCCATGAATTAAAACAGTGTAGCTATCAAATCTCAAAAGTTGATGTTGAATTCGAAACCTAATCTTTTGAAGTGTAAGAAGGGCACAATCCAATATTTTGATTTTTTGCTCATTCAATATAACCTCAACTACACGATTTTATGTCCACCTCACACTCTTCATATTTTTTTGGCCATTAGTTTTTCAAGATTAACATCAACATTTGATTTAAAATCAACGGTAATTCTTTTTCTTATATAATATATTTAAAACTAACATTTGATATGTAAAGATTCACAAAACTAGAAACTAAACAGATAAGAAATCTAACTTTTATCTTTTCATTCAAATTTGATCAACTCCAAATGATTTGAAATCATCTATTTATACAAAGACTTATCAAACTAATTCTTTAACAGATTAACCATCTAACAGTTTAGCAGAACTAATAAACTTCTAACTACTTCTACCAGACTACTGCT
Organism: Kokia cookei; assembly: GCA_039519145.1. NCBI lineage: Eukaryota > Viridiplantae > Streptophyta > Magnoliopsida > Malvales > Malvaceae > Kokia > Kokia cookei. The sequence goes on along the minus strand of CM076901.1, from coordinate 2,176,910 downwards.
TCTTAACTCTAATATTCACCCAGCTTGGTCAAATTTCACAACTCGAAGCAACTGTCGTAGCCGACTAAATTGCTGCGCAAAAAGAGGTTTAGTGAAAATATCTGCTATCTGATCACATGCTGGCACTTCTCCAACACACAGAGACCCAGCACTTACCTTTTCTCGAACAAAAAACAGATCCAACTCCACATGCTTAAACTTGGAATGCATTACTGGGTTAGCGGCAACCGCCACAGCACTAGAATTGTCACACCAGATAACAGGAACATCAGCAGACTTAAGTTGAAGCTCACTCAACAATGAGCCAATCCACGTAACATCATCAGTTGCTGCAGCCAAACCACGATATTCAACTTCAGCAATCGACCTAGAAACAACCTGTTGTTTCTTCGAACACCAGGACACCAGATTACCACCAAAATAAAAACAATACCCAAAAGTCGATCGTCTATCATCAAAATCTAAGCCCCAGTTAGCATCAGCATACCCTTCGAGCGGCATCCGATTCGAAGGGCTAATAAGAACCCCGTACTCAAGCGTTCCACACAAGTATCGTAATATCCTTTTAAGAGCAACAAAATGAACATCTGTAGGTGCATGCATGAACTGAAAATTTTTTTTATCATTAATATGATATATATTAACTCATTAATAGAATATCAAGACTTGTTTTTATCAGTGAATAAAATTTTGTGTAAAATTAACTGACTTAAAACTTATCATTTTTGTCATCCCATCTTCTCTCCAATCTTGTTTTGATGAAAAAATTTTAATTCATCCTCAAATCAATTGCTCCAATTGCAACTTAAAATAAATTTAGCAGTGTATTTAAGTCAAGAGTTGATAAGCATTTTTGTGGTCCATTCATCCTTTCCTAACGAATTTTCACCAAGAGTTTGGCAATAAGGAATTTACGTAAATGAGAAGTCTAGATTGATCCAATTTTTGAGGAATTAATTAATTATATATTATTTTTATATTATAGTGAATTAGTGGGATGTAGTATGTTCCGCTTGTATATAAATAAGAAGCTTATGCTTCTTTAGATTATATACATATACAAGTTAAAAGGTAGCATACAGTTGAGAGAGAAGTGAAAACAGAGCGATGAAGATGATGATGGAGTGGAAATGGTTATGGTTTATTAGGATGGCAGTAATGTTGTTGGTGTTAGAAGGATGCAGGTGGTGTACTACTGATGCTTGTTTGGAGCATGAGAGGATCGCTCTCTTGCATCTCAAACCTTTCTTCAATTATGGTAATCATTTGAAAAGTTGGGTTGAGGTGAAGGGTTCAGATTGTTGTAAATGGGAAAGAGTTAAGTGCAACACCACCACTAGGAGACTCATACAACTCTCCCTTAATTCCTCAAAACCGACATACAACGAGCATTATAAGAATCTCAATGCCTGGTATCTCAATGCTTCTATGTTTCTTTCCTTTGAGGAATTGAAGAGTCTTAATTTGCGAGGGAATGGCATAGGTGGTAACCTTGAAAATGTCGTGCCTTTAATTTTTCCTTAATTACATCTTTTATTATTCCCCTACTCCCCATTGTTAATTAGCAATTGCTTATATTTTGTTTTATTTTATTGAAGAAAAGTCACTAACAGCTTGTACATATTTAAAAGAACACTCCTACAGGCTTTGGAAAACTATCATCCACATTGAGAAATTTGAAGATCCTTGACTTAAGTGATAATTACTTGAATGATAGCATTTTGTTATCTTTGAGTGAGCTTTCATCTCTTCGGTATTTAGATCTATCTAGCAACGAATTTGAAGGATCAAGTCATCCAAGAGGTAAATTAAGTTTGGTTTGGTGTTACTAGGCTCGGTACCTAATTTTCCATTCTGTTTATCCGTTGTAATTTAACTTTTGCTTTAGTAAATTTTTCATATAGCTAAGAAAGAAAAAACAATTAACAAGTAATTATATAAATATATATCAGGTTTTCAATTGCTTTCAAGACTCAATAACTTGGAAACTCTTGATTTAAGTTGGAATTCTTTGAAGAATAGCATTTTGTTCCATATGAGAAATCTTTCATCCTTGAAGACTTTAAGATTGAGAGGTAATCAGTTGGAAGGAAGGCTGCTTCATATTCAAGGTAGACTGATTTTACTTGTTTCCTTTTTACTTTAAAATCAATTTTTGTTTAAGGGAAAGCCAATGTTGCAATATGTCATTTGTTTTTATCTTATCATGAAAATATAACTGATAAACATTTGGGATTGAATTTCAGAATTGAATAATTTGACGAATTTGAGGTACTTGGATTTAAGTTGGAACAGTATTGAAAGCATCTCAAACAAAGGTACAAGTTTTCATAGAATTTATATATTGAATAAATTAAGTTTTCAAAATTTCAATAACCATTATATTAACTATAGAAATTATTCTTCTTCCTATGATAGATGGAACACAAGTGAGGCTAACAAACTTCGAGGAACTTGACTTGAGTTTTAATCTCTTTCGGAACAGCACAATTTCCTCTCTTGAAGGGCTTTCAAGCCTAAAGTCTTTGACTTTGCACAACAACTCTCTGCAAGGCTCATTAGATATTAAAGGTATTAAAGCTATAACTTTGTTTTTCTTGATAATTCTTTCAAACAACTTTTAAAATTAATTGTTTCAAATTTGTACATTCACATTTCACGTTTGAGGATTTCCATCTTCACTTCAAGTTTTAGATTTACTTGTTTTCATTTTTATTTCATTTAAATATTAAGTAGAAATTAAAATTACTAACGTAATGCTTATTTGAATTGGACGTGGATATGTATAGGATTGAGCAATTTGACAAATTTGAAGAAACTCGATTTAAGTGATAATCAAATTGAAAGCTTTCAATCTCTTAAAGGTATGCATTTATATTTAATCAATTAGCTAAATTCTTACATATAATTATATAAATTATTATTCTTCCTATGATAGATGGAACACAAGTGAGACTAACAAACTTGGAGGAACTTTATTTGTGTTTCAATCTCTTTCGGAACAACACAATTTCCTCTCTTGAAGGGCTTTCAAGCCTAAAGTCTTTGACTTTGTTCTACAACAATTTGGAAGGCTCATTAGATGTTAAAGGTACTAAAGCTATAATTTTGAGTTTCTTGATAATTCCTTCTAGAACCTTATAAAATTAATTGTTTCAAATTTGTACATTCACATTTCACATTTAAGGATTTTCATCTTCACTTCAAGTTTTAGATTTACTTTTTTTTTTTCATTTTTATTTCATTAAAATATTTAGTAGAGATTAAAATTATTAACATAATAATTATTTGAATTGGACGTGGATATATATAGGATTGAACAATCTGACAAATTTGAAGAAACTCGGTTTAAGATGGAATCAAATTGAAAGCTTTCAATCATTTAAAGGTATGCATTTATATTTAATCAATTAGCTAACTTCTTACATATAATTAAATTTTATACCAATTCGTTTCAATGATGAAATTATATAAATATTTTATAGATGGTGGTAGAGAATTGGAGCTGACCCACTTGGAAGAGCTTAGTTTAGATGGAAATCTCTTCAATAACAGTGTATTTGCATCCCTTAACAAGCTTTCAAATTTGAAATCTTTGAGCATAAGTAACAATCAATTGAAAGAATCAATAGATATGAAAGGTAAAATTATTACTTTTTTGTTACAAAAAGTTTGTCTTTGTTAACAAAAATATAATAATGTTTTAAGAGGATATAATGAAGTTTATCTGTTGTTTATCTTTTTCTATATTTTGACGCATTTATCAACTTAAGGACACTAGATATGAGCAGCAATCAATTGAAAGATTTTGTGATCCACAAAGGTATCATTTAATTAAACTTTTTTTTTTTTAATTTACAAGTTTAGTTTTGATCACAGATATTATAATAATGGTTATTGTCATACTTGAAAGTAAAATATGAGTTTGGTGAAACATTTTCTAAATCCTCTATTATAATGTGTTTGGACTTTGGTTTGAAAGTAAAATATTTTATTATTTTCATAAATTTCAAGTATTAATGTTTATCATTATTTTGTTTGTAGAAATATATTTTTTAAATAATTTATTGAACTTTTTATGAGATAAAAAATAATTATAAAATAAAACAATGATATTATAAATAAAAATATACATATATTTATGAAAAAAATATGCAATATACGTATTTTTTTAATTTCATATATTTTTAAAAATATACAACATAAACTACATATTAGAGTTAAATAAATGGCATCTTTTGGCCAAAACTAAATAAATGCCAATTTTGAATAATTTAAAAAAAAAAATCAGTTTTATGAAATTTATGCTTAATCCGCATTTTCAAACTTTTTATAAATTTCAAAATCCACTTGTTATTAACTTTTTGGTTTAAAAAAATGTGACGGGTCTACTTACTTTTTAAAAATTTGTAGTTTAATTCTTGTATTTTTATTTTCAAGAATTTGGTCCTTTTATTTTTTAAATTTCAATTTTATGTTTAATTGATAACACTGTTAGATTTTTAAAATAATTTGTTGATATGATATTTTGAAATAAAAAAATTTGATAACAATATAATTAAAAAATGACTTAATAAACATGAATTTTATAAAATAATTTTACTAATATTAATAGTTAGATCTAAATTTTGAAATTTCACATTTGAAGAGTAGAAAGGGAGATCTTACATATTTCAACCTAAAAATGCTAGGCTGATTTCAACAGATTTGATTTTTTTTTAATAATGTATTGATAAATTTAAAGGTAATATAATAATTTTAGTGTAGACATGTTTTATTTTATAAATATTATTTATAGTGTTGTTGATTGGAGTTTGAAAATTATACAAATTAATTATATCAGTTAATTACTTATATTAAAAAAATATACGAAAATACTAAAATGAAAAAAACTATAGTATAATTAATAAAATGGATGAAGAGTTATATTAAAGTTTGAACATCTTTTCTCTCTCAAAATTTATCTCGGATAAATCATGAATAATCTAATTGAAAAGTTATTTATCTAAAGCATTGTCATCAATTATGAACTTCTTTCTATAATACTGTTATCAAATGTGTTGCGCAATATGGAAGAAATATATCTTAGCATTTCTAATCCCAACACCAACATTTTGCAAAGTATTGTGATATAATATTCCCTTCGCTTAAAACATTGATTTTGTCTGATTCTGGATTTATTGGTTCTTTACCTAATCAAGGTAAACAAATTTATGGCTCAAATTGAATTATTTATGAGTTTTCTGTAATATAACGTTTTCTATTCTGTTTTATAAAATAAAATTTAATTAGAATTTCTTCCATGAATTTATAAAATTTTCAGGATGGTGTGATCTAAAGAACCTTGAAGTATTGGATGTGAGTGAGAATGCACTTGAGGGAATGCTTCCTCATTTTTTGGGTAACTTGACATCTCTTCGTGAGTTAGATATTTCAAAAAACCATCATCAAATTCCGCTGTCATTCTCACCGTTGGCAAACCTTTCAAGCCTCAAAGTCTTTGTGAGTAATGAAAACAAGATGGTAATGGAACCTTCCTCTTATACCTCAATCCCAATGTTCCAATTGGAAGTCATCAGTTTGCGAAAGTGCATGACATCTCAACAACTTAGTCTTCAACTTCCTACCTTCCTTTACTACCAATATGACTTGAGATGTGTGGATCTTTCTCAAAACAATTTCAGCGGAACAGTCCCAACTTGGTTGTTAGAAAACAACACAAAGTTAGAAGTTCTCAGCTTGAGGGGTAATTCCTTTACAGGTCCTCTCTCATTTTCCTCAGCTCTTAAGCCTAATGTATCTTCAATTGACGTAGCTGACAACAAATTACAAGGTCAGATTCCATCAAATATATGTTCCACTTTTCCACATTTGAGGCGGTTAGTCTTATCCAAGAATGCTTTTGAAGGTAATATCCCACTTTGCTTAAGTGGCATGAAGGATTTATCATTTTTAGATCTATCAAACAATCGACTGTATGGAAAAGTACCAGAAGAGTTGATCACGAAAGGCTCACTAACCATTTTGAGACTATCAAATAACAACCTCAGTGGAAATGTAGTTCCTGCGATTCTCAATGCAAATGGGCTGCAAAATTTATATTTGGATGGAAATAATTTTTCAGGAGAGATGACAAATGTTGATGCGTCTACTTTTGAGTTTCCAAATTCACTAAGCGAAATTGATCTCAGCAACAACAAGTTGCATGGAAAGCTCCCAAGATGGATAGGGAATGCATCATTTTTGCGGAGATTAGCTTTGTCCAACAATGGTTTCGAGGGTTCTATTCCAATGGAATTTTGCAACTTGAATGGGTTAAAATTTTTGGATCTTTCTCAGAATAATTTATCTGGCTCTATACCGTCATGTTCTAATCCACTACTCATAAAGCATGTCCACCTCCACGGGAATAGACTGAGAGGTCCACTATCACTTGCTTTTTATAATAGCTCTTCGCTAGTGACTTTAGATCTTAGAGGAAACAATTTGACAGGTAGTATTCCAAAATGGATTGACACACTTTCTTCTTTGAGTGTTCTTCTCTTGAAAGATAATCATTTTTACGGAGAAGTTCCAACTCAGTTATGCAAGTTTCATTCTTTAAGCATCATAGATCTTTCTCAAAATATGTTTTCTGGACCTATACCTTCTTGTTTGGGAAATTTATCTCTTCCAGTGCAAACGGAGAAGACTCTAGAAACTATGGTCTTTAAGCCATATACAGAAGAGGATGAATCAACAAGCTTTATGATAGCAAAAGCGGAAATGGGTTTTTCCTATCCTGACAGCTACTTAGAAGAAGTAATAGAGTTCACGACAAAGAGTGGGTTCTACTCGTACAGAGGCAACATCCTTGAATATATGACCGGGATTGATTTATCTTGCAACAACTTAATTGGTCATATCCCACCAGAATTAGGGAACTTAAGTGAAATCCATTCTTTAAATTTGTCCCACAATAACTTGACTGGAGTTATGCCCTCATCATTCTCAAAACTACACCAAATTGAGAGTTTGGATCTTTCTTACAACAACTTGAGTGGTGAAATTCCCGATCAGTTGGTAGAGTTGAACTCTTTGGAGGTTTTCAGCGTGGCATACAACAACTTGTCAGGTAGTATTCCCGAACCAAAAGCTCAATTTGGGACCTTTATTGAAAACAGTTACGAGGGAAACCCTTTTCTTTGTGGAGATATACTGCATAAAAGTTGTTCCAAAACCGATTCACCATCAACAATATCAACTGTGTCAAAAGACGAAGGAGAAGATGGTTTGCTAGATACTTATGATTTTTGTGTGAGCTTTTTGGTTTCTTATGTAATTGCGGTGTTGACAATTTTTGTTGTCCTCTACATAAATCCATATTGGCGAAGAGCTTGGTTTTCTGTCGTTGGAAAATGCATCACCACCTGTCGCTACTCAAATGTGGGCAATTTTCTTACTTATCACATTTTCAGGCAATGTGTTTAGCTGCTCAAATTATGATTTGATTTCCTCACCTAATTGCTTAATTGTGCTAAGTTGTGCGGGGATGAATATTTTTTTTATTTTTTGCATTTTGAATAAAAGTTCTTATCTTTGTGAGGAGGAAGTTTATAGTTTTATCTTATGGTTTTATCATTTTCAACCATCAATTTCTTTTTTTTTTCTATGAAATTCAAAGTAAAATCATAATCCATTACTATGTATATGCAATAGCTCTTTGAATTAAATTAATTCACTTTATCAACTTTATATTCTTACCAACAAAACATACATTCAGAGTTCAAATAAGTTCCACACCTAATTTTTTACTACAATACTCAAGAATATGCTCATCATCAGAAATATGAAATATTCCACTCTAATTAATATTATGATTCTGTAAACAACAAAAAACTGTGATCCTTTTTTAAAGCTCTCTTTTTTTCTTTAATGAAATGGGATTGGTAAAAAATCCACACATGTGTCGGTGTGTGAAGAAAATCAGGTTGTCTATTCATAGTGTAATAAGTAGCTAATTATAGTTGATTCTACAAAATCAAAATCAATTCAAGTATCTATATATTCTGAAGACTGGACAGACCTTAGAAGCTCCTTCAAATTTGCAAGAACATGTCGCGGTCCTAAACTCTTCACACCGATGAAATTCAAAAGTTGCTCTATATCCTGCAATCACAGTAAAGATTACGCAATCGTTTCAAAACGAATAACATAACAAGCAAAAGGCAATCAAAATACTGTGATCTCCATAATGTTTTTTTGCCGAAAAGGAACATTAACTTAACCTTTAAACATCAGTGAAGGCTCATCAGATTTGCTAAGCAACCTTACATACACATGTAAAAAGCTTTGCTTTTGGATGTAAGGTGTGACTATCATCACAGTTTTTCCTAATTAGCTGATAACGTATATCTAACATTTATAAGGGCTAAGTAAATTAACATACATGATGTAAAAGAATTTCACTATAAGATCCAACGGTAAACTTAATAAAAGATAATCAACATAGAAAGATAGAAAGCAATGAAGAACACTAAAAATTAATAAACACACTTTTCCGTAGCACTTTTCTACCACTTTTCAACAGCACTTTTTTCTAAAAGCATTTTTCAACCAAACAGCAATGAAGAACTAGTCCTTAGTCTATCATGCATCAACTCTTCATTTTTCTTTAACTACCCATGTCCGACGTCAAACATGGATATGGAGATATGACCAAGTCACAGTGACATAGTTTTTAGTTATGGTGAATGGGATTCGAGTGCTGGACCTCCTTTTAGATGCATGGTGAGACTTTCATCGCATTTTTCAAATTTGTTTACAATCCTTCATCTAATCTGCCGGTGAAGTTTATAGATAGTCTTAAGAGTCACAAGAAACTAGATATTGTAAATCCAATATCTTCCAAACTATTCAACCATGATATTAATGATGATGGAAGCAAGATTATCCACTATCAATGACATAAAATGAGCTGTAAATGCTGACGAACAAACATGCACTGTTTTCCCAACCTGTGGATTGAAGAGCATTGACAAGCTAACTTTGCAGACCATTTGAATCCAATAGTATACATAAAAATGCCGAAGGAGAATAATTCATTTTGGAAAAAGAATTACTAATATGCGAAAACTTACCTTGTTTAACAAGAACACAGCATATGCTGCTCTTGTCGTATCTTGACCTTCTAAAAATAGCGGAAATTCTGCCGGCTTTACATTTGCTGAAAGTGTTGTATCCAATGACAAATCAGAAGATGCAGGGTCTATTGAAGACACATGGTCGTTAATATATGAGTGAGAACCACCCAAGCGCAGAGGATAACGCGAGGGAACTTGTAAATAGGATGCAATTAGTGAAACAGCCTGCGAATGATGAAATAGCAGGAAACAAGAAACAATAATAGGTATGATTAAAATTATAGCCTCAGCATGAGAAACAAACAATCAAGATGCAGCCCACTATAACATATTTCCATCCTAGCAATTAAAAATTACTACAGCATCTTCAAGCAACAAGGGATTGTAGGTGGTAGGTCAAAAAACTTGATATCCACAGCTTGATATTATCAGAAAAAAATAATTTCAGTAATAAATGGTAACTTCGCAGAAGAATTAAAACGCACATGAGCAACATATCCCAAGGCAGTTGCAGATCTCTGAACCTCCTTTTTGTCAGTGAAAAAACTCATCTTTGTAAAAGGAAGCAAGGTGAGATTCAGACCTACAATCGTCAATGATCCTTGATTGATGGGCTTTGATGCAGAAGGATTCCCTAGTGAAGATAGGAACAAAGGAACTCCGTATCAGTACATCACCAGAAACCACCTCTTTGTGGGAGTCAAAACAATATCAATAAAATATAATCATGAAAGTAAGAGATATGTAAAAGCTCATAATATTCAAGAGCAAAAAAAAAAAAATGTTTTGATATGAGAAGAGAATTGAATAGTAGATTGCTAAAAGAGGAATAACTGAAGTACATGTAAAGTATACAACCATTATAACCAAAAGAAGAGTCAAGTGATAGGTAATGGTACTCATTAAGCTGTTTAGGAATCATAAAAGACTTGTCCAGTTGACAAAAATAACTCATTTTATTCTCCCCTAGTAAAACATCATATTGGCCCAACCATATTTGATACCAAAGGATATGCATATCCAGGCATGCCATTTATAGATATTCCCTATGTTGCAAGAAGGAATTGTTCAAGAGAAAGAAGCTACTATTGTTGGTAAAATTTTCCTCAAACCATTTTGAACAAACATTAATTAAGAATATAAAAATAAACCACAAACTAAACAGGAAAGAGATATTGATTTCTAAACGTGGAGACTGGCTGCTAATTAAAAACATATGCAGTGTTGTCTAGGGCGCAAGACGCATTCTAGGTGCTAACCTTTATATTGCCTCAAGCGCAAGGCACAAAAAAAGGCTATAGCCTGAGAGCAGTAAAGCGCGATACGTATATGTCAGAGTTTTTGCAAGTCTGTGTGTCTATAACATAAAAAGTTTAAGATATATAGTAAACTCTTAAGTGTGGTCTAGTTTATCCACAAAACTAGCAATTTTTTTATAGGTGAATGCTCAAATATTGAGAATTAGTTTGATATTATCCCTTTCTTCTTAGTAAAGGTATATCAAATGAAAACAGTGAAAAATAAAATAAATTATTGAGAAATTCAATAAGGCAGGCTTTTTCTAATGCCCATTGCCTTACAAAAAAGTGTGCCTAGGTGCACCAGGCATGCGCTTGATCAAATGGACCTCGCCTGGAAGGGTCTAAGGCATTTTGTTGTATAATACTAAGGCATAGGCATGGCTAGGCGCACGCCTTGACAACACTGACCATACGTTGGCTTTATTGCAAAGCCTTAGCAATCCAAAACTACTAGCACATTACCTAATCTACTACTGCTAGAATAGGACTCGAGTTCTTGCTCCTGTGCAGGTCCAACCAAGATCTTTACAGGATAGAGTAATGAAACTTGTGATATCATATGTTGTTGCCTTGCTCGAAGCTTCCTTTGCACATTTTTAAGTTTAACAAAACCCCTTTCTTCAGTGAGTAATCTATTTGCTTCCTGTGATAAAAACAACATATAATCAATCATGCCATGCATGCAAGACTACCAACCAACTATCTAAAAAAAGAGACAGAAGTAGGAGAGCAAGAAGGGGATAACCCTTGACTATGCAAAGGAATTCATAGAACGAGAATCATCTCATCTAAGCCCCTCATCCACCTTCACAGAGGGTGGAGGTGCGAAGAGAGAGGTCTTACTGATCGGAGAGGAAAATATATAACATCTAAAGCTGAATAAGAAGAAACCTTCAAATATATCATAAATTCAGCATTCATGATAACATAAAAATGAAATTGCTAATTTAAGCTAGAATAAAAATGCTTCACCTGTAATCGCTTCCTTGCTACAGAAAGAGAGGTACCAGCAACCAACAATGATCTTACTTCAGTACTAAGCATTTCCTCCTGTTTTTTAGCATCCTCTGTTGCAACTTTGCAACAAGTTGACATGTTTGCCATAACTACTTTCCTTGCCTCTAGTCTCTCACGCATTTCCTCAAGCTCGTTCAGTTTATTCAAAGACTCATTTTTTACCTGCACAGCATGTTCCCGCCCATTAATCAGTGGGCCAATTAATTAGGTCACAGAAGACAAAACTAAATTACCACTCACCAGGTCCCCTTGAAGTGTCATATGGCTTTAACAATTCAACGTGCAATATCTAGTAAAAGTAAAATAAACATAGAAGAATGCAAATGCAATTCTTAAAGGCCTTTAAATGGACAATATGACACAGTTTAAGAGCACTATAAAACAGAAGAAAGGAAAAAAGCATCTGAAAAGGAAAAAAATTGAATTGAAACAATAAATCCATCTGGTACAAACAGCAACAAATCTTGAAATAAGCTTTGGCTTTAGCCCAATAAAGCTCGGCCATCCAGCCAAATAAACAGTGATTGCCATGTCAACTTTTTGAGACAGTAGAAAAGAGCTCGAAAATCCCAATTTCCAAAAATAAGGACATAAGGAAAAAAAATGTACTTATTCTTAGTAGAAGAGCAAAATGAAACTAAATGAAGCATAAGGGAACTGATGTGAATTGAGATTGTTATTTTTGGGACTAAAAAGAATAAGCAGATTGAATATTTAAGATTTTGTAAGGGAAAAGTTCCATTCACCAACACAATTATCGTCATCCCAGTAAAGCTTAACTGACAACTTTTCTGTCTCATGTTCTTGCTGAAGCATTTGAGCAACCCAACAGAAATCTTTATATTTCAAACTGAAATGATTGGCTTTATCAATTTCACAACCTATACTGCCCAACCTATTAAGTAATTTAGGTGCAGACACCAGAAATCTATCTTCTTTGTACTCTCCAATTAAATAGTCTACTGCTTATCAATCAAACACAGCTGAAAACTTAGTGAGGAAACATTATATAAACTGAAAAAACAACTTCAACTTGATTCATAGCTTGGCAAGTTCAGGGAATTGGGACTTCTACCACCATGATCCAGTTCGACGTGAAACAGCGATCCATATCACGCATATCAGTTCCCGGAACAAGACGTAAAACAGCAAATTAGGTAAACAATGATCCTACTACATTTCAGAATAGCAATATTGAGCATGAAAGCTAAAATTATAGCATATTATGGGTCCTTGCTCCCTACAACTACATATAAAATTACTAAACGATATCACTACATTAAGGATCCCGAAAAACTTTGTTTCAATTGTTGATCACTTGATCCAACGATTTTAGAAAGTTTATTCTTCTTTTTCCTTTCCCTTATTTTCTAAATCAGGAAAAATTATACATATAAACTGGATTACTACTCCAAGTTTCTAAAAATTCAGCAATATCCCTTTCACCTTTTCACTCAAGTCACTACCCCCCAATTAACAAATATATTCCCAGTTTCCCTTTTACTTCAAACCCCCTTTTTTTCTCTACCCAATTTCAGCTTATGTTCAAAAACCCAAAATTGGTTTGCTAAAATAATATAATTTTCAAACACAAAAAATAACCTAATTTTAATAAGAAAAAAAAAAGCATTACCTGAATTAGTGACTGGAGCTTCTCTTGAAGATTTTGCTTCTTCTCGTTAGCTTCCTTAAGGGCAGAAGTTAAACTCCACAATCTAGCTAGCTCGTTGTCGAAATCTTCCCATTCAATTAGTTGCACATTTTCATGTGCAGCATTGATTTTCTTCGGGTCGGTAATTAGGGTTTTGTCTCGGGATTGTTCTTGATTTTCCATGAAATAATTGAAGAGGAAAGCTTTCGATTCTGTAAGTTTAAAAAGAGATCATAGATCGACCTCATGGTACTGGGTCTCGCCCGGTTTGAGTGTTCTTTTTCACGACGATCGAATCATTTTCTCGGGAAAATTTGCTAGCTAAGGGGTAATTTTCTCGGGAAAATGCAGGGGGGGAGGGAAAAACAGTTTCGGGAGTTTTTATTTGGGGAAGTCTACGGTATGACGGAGAATGACAGGTGGCGGTTAACGGAGGAATCTCCCGATTCATGTCATTTTCACTTTTCCGATTGAGAAATTGCATAAAATATTTTTAAAAAATAGATAATAAGATAAACTTTTATTTTTGAGTAAGATAAATTTCTTTGAAAAAAAAATAAACAAAGCTAATAGAATTTTGCTCATTTATCATGTGTTTTAAAATTAATAAATTAAAAAATATTTAATGATTTTTAAGTAGGTAATTTTTTTATAAAAGTTTGATAACTGCTTTAAAAGTTCTTTTAGAATATATTATGACCTAGCTCGAGATTTTATTTGTCCTTAATAGGAGTTCGATCCGAACAAGGGAATATGACATTACCACTCGTCAACTTGATAGTTTTTTGAACTTTCAGCTTGTCAGCTCTCGACAACAGTTTGATACCTCGTGACATTGAGTCATATATTATAAGATTTCAGTAGGGATAATTCTAAGAATATATGTCGAGTCTAAGGTGAAAAATATATCATTATACATGTTATCTAATTATCCTTAACATATCACATCAAAATAACATACCTTATAAATATGAAAAATAATCGTCGTGAAAGAGGATTGAAAAAAAAGAAACCATCAACAAAAATAATTAAGTAACTTTTATGTAAAACAAAAAGATTGATTTTATTTGAAGTAAATTAATTCTCTAATTTTTATAATAATTTTTTTAATGTATTGGTGTGATTTCATGATAGTATTTGTTCATACTTTCTTAATCTTTTGATAACGTACACACACTTTGCATATTATACTAATATGAACATTAACATTATCCTTTTTTTCACTGGAACTACTCGTTGAGTTCATTTATATAATAAACTTAAATAAAACTTTTAAATAATAGGACATAATTTCTTGAAAAAAATGTATTTTCTAAATTATTATATTTTGACTTAAGTGTATAAGAGTTTCATATATTTAAGAAAAAAAATTAATCAAACAAGAGCTAGTAACCCTAGTGAACAAATGAGAGGTAGTCAAAATAATTTAATTTTTTAGGCCAAAAAGATTTAATTCAATTTTTTATAAACACTCTTTAATCATTTTTTTTAACTCCCATTATAAATTTTATTAAAAAAAGATAATATACTAAAAATACCCTTAAATTATTAGATTTTGTATAAACAAACTCTTATTTTTTTAGTTAAACAAACTCTTAAATTATTAAATTTAGTCAGATGTGAAAGTGTGAGAATAATTTATTAATTTAAAATTAAAATATTTTTAAAAAATTAAAAATGTTTATATACATAATACACTTAATTAAATTCTTTAAAAAATTATATTCTTTTAAATTTACTCACCATCACAATTAGAGGGCATAAAGAAATTAGAGTTGCCCCATTATGCAAATTGCAAGTCTTCAAAGTCTAAAAATTATAACAATTCAAAATTTCAATGAAATTAAAATCAATATTTTTATCATATGTTAGCAAAGTTTATTGCATTAGCAATAAATTAAGATAAGAGTCTCAAATTTCAAAATATTTTTACTTCCGTATAAAAATAAAGAGCTTTCATGTATAAAAATTAAAGGTTAGGCCTTATTTAAGTATAAAAATAGCACTAGGATTTGTTTAAATAAAGTGTAATAGTTTAAGGGTTTTTTAGTATATCATCTTTACAAAAAACTTAAATAAAAGTGTAAATTATATAATTAATCATTGAATTTTAATAAATTTTTATTTTAATCACTCGCGGTTAATTTGATTAATGTAACTGTTACATTACATCATTTTTAGTCATTTAATTTTGATAAATTAGAATTAATTTTATTTTTTCAGTAAAAAAGGAAAAAACTCAGATTTTTATAAGTAATTAGCTAGATTTATATAGGAAAAACTAGGAGTTTTATATGAAAAACCTAGGTTTTTACAGGAATAATCATTTTATAAATTTTTTTCATTTCATTTACTTTTTCCCATTTTTAGAATTAGTTTTAGCTTTTTCAATAAAAAGAAAAACTTAAGTTTTTACGAGAAAATCATTTTATCATTTTAATTTCTTTTATTGTCATTTTTGGAACTAATTTTAGTTTTTTTTTTTTACAATAAAAAGGAAAAAACTTGGATTGAATAACTATATTCCTTATAAAAATCCAAGTTTTTTTGGAAAATAATATTAAATCTAAAAAAACTAAACAAAATAAAAATTTGTTAAGATTAGATGACTAAAACGACGGTAGAATAACATTTTCGTTAGTCTTATTAACATGTGACCAAAATGAATTATTATTAAAATTGAATGACTAAAATGAAAAAGTTTTATTTAAAAATAATATTTTTTAGTGATGAAAATGAAGACTTACTGTTTACCTAAATAAAAAGAAGAAAATAAAATGGTTAGTTAACATACACCCTGATTTTATGAGCAAATTATTTTGACAATAACAGTTCAAATGAAAAGTCTTCGCTTACTCTTTGAACGGAACTCTTCTCCCGCTAAAACCACCTCTTCTTCCTCCAAATTCAAACGCCCAAAGCCTTCTTCCATCTCTAATGGCTCTGATTCATCACAATCATCATCATCTCAAGATCCCCTTAAAACCCATTTCGCCTCTCTCATCAAATCCACCGAAACCACCCTCCAACTCCGGCAAATCCACGCTCAAATCCTGCGCCGCCACCTCTCTTCCAGTGCCAATCTCACTACCCTCTTAATCTCCGTTTCTTCTTCACTCAAATCCATACCTTACGCGCTCTCCATTTTCAACCATTCCCACCACAAAAGTTTATTCCTGTTCAATGCTTTGATTCGTGGCTTAACGGAGAATTCCCACTTCCAATCCTCAGTTTCACACTTTCTTCTCATGTTGAGACATAGAGTTCGCCCTGATAAACTTACATACCCTTTCGTGCTCAAGTCTGTTGCGGGATTGGGTCTTCGTTTCCTTGGTCTGATCCTTCACGGGAGATTAATAAAATCTGGGGTTGAGTTCGATTCGTTCGTTCGGGTTTCGTTAGTGGAAATGTATGTGAAGCTCGAGGAAATGAGTTTTGCGTTGCAAGTGTTTGATGAAAGTCCTGAGAGAAACAAGAGTGAGAGTATATTATTGTGGAATGTGTTGATTAATGGGTGTTGTAAAGTGGGGGATTCGGAGAAAGCTATGGAGCTTTTCGAGGCTATGCCTGAAAGGAATATTGGGTCTTGGAATAGTTTTATAAATGGGCTAATGAAAAATGGGGATTTGAACAAAGCAATGGAGCTTTTTGATGAAATGAAGGAGAAGGATGTGGTTTCTTGGACTACAATTGTTAATGGGCTTTCACTGAATGGAGATCATCAGAAGGCGTTATCCATGTTCTTTAAGATGTTGGAGGTCGGTTTAAGGCCGAATGATCTTACTCTTGTTTCAGCTCTTTCCGCTTGTGCTAAAATTGGTGCACTTGAAGCTGGAGTCCGTATCCATAATTATTTTGTGGAAAATGGGTTTCGGTTGAATAAAGCAACTGCTGCTGCTTTGGTTGATATGTATGCAAAGTGTGGGAATATCCTGTCTGCTAGTAAGGTTTTTGAAGAAACAAAAGAGAAGGACATTCGTACCTGGAGTGTCATGATATGGGGTTGGGCAATCCATGGATTTTATGGACAAGCTATCCGATGCTTCAAAAAGATGATGTTTTCAGGTGTGGACTTAGTAGTTTTCATTGAGCTCAACTCTTTATTCTAATCTTTCTGAATAAACTCAAATTTGTCGCGTTTGCAGGAATAAAACCAGATGCGGTGGTCTTTCTTGCCCTCCTGACCTCATGCTCACATTCTGGACAAGTAGATCTTGGGCTTAACTTCTTTGACAGCATGAGGTTTGATTACTCCATTGAGCCAACGATGAAGCATTATACGTTGGTAGTTGATTTGTTAGGCAGGGCGGGCCGACTGGATGAAGCAATGAAGTTTATACAAAGGATGCCTATAAGTCCCGATTTTGTGGCATGGGGAGCACTTTTTTGTGCTTGCGGAGCTCACAAAAATATTAAAATGGCAGAACTAGTGTCAGAAAAGCTCCTTCAGCTTGAACCTAAACATGCTGGGAGCTATGTTTTCTTGTCAAATGTTTATGCAGCAGTTGGTAGATGGGAAGATGTGGAGAGAGTAAGAATGTTGATGCAGAATCGAGCTGTTGGCAAAGATCCGGGGTGGAGTTATATTGAAGTCAATGGACAAGTGCATAGTTTTGTAGCTGGTGATCATGATCATAAGCGTGCAAGAGAAATATACTTGAAACTAGAGGAAATAGTGTCTGGTGCAAGAGAACAAGGATATATGCCTGAAACTGGGTGGGTTCTTCATAATATTGAGGAAGAAGAGAAGGAAGATGCATTAGGAAGTCACAGTGAGAAATTGGCACTTGCCTTTGCCTTAATGAACACTTCTCCGGGGACAACTATCAGGATAGTGAAGAACTTAAGAGTATGTGGGGATTGCCATTCTTTGATGAAATATGCTAGTAAGATGAGCCAAAGAGAGATCATATTGAGAGATATAAAGAGATTCCACCATTTCAAGGATGGGGTCTGCTCATGTGGAGATTATTGGTAAAATGGTAAGTAACAGCAACATTAATCTGCTTTGCTGTTAATAACACATGATTAGTGTTTCTACTCGGTTTATTTAGAATAATGCTTTTAGTTAAAACATGGATGTAGCTACAGCAACACAAGTTTTTTTGTTTGATAATTGGTAGCAACTACATTAAATTGCTCCAATGGACCTTTTCTGCACATATTATATATGTCCCCATAAAGAACTTGGTGCTCACTGTATTGCATGACACGTAGCCATAGGTTATTGGCTCTCTTGACTGGTATCTTACATTCCTCAAGGCCCAAAAGTTGTTCCTTCTTTTTGTCTGAAGTCCAAACCTAAGAAAAGCATCGATGGTCCTTTAGAACTTTGCTCATTTCATTACATGAACTATTGGATGTTTTGTGTTCAAATTAGTTGATGCCAATAGTGAAAGAACATCTCTTTCTCCTTATCCAGTTATTCTTTTCAGTTGTCATCATCTTTCTGTGTCTTGCCTCCTGAAGTGTTTAGATGACCGCATTTCTCAATATAATTTTCATTTGACCTAAATTGTTGAAATTGAAGTCCCTTATTATGCCATTGATTACTTTGCTTCTATATGGTAGTTATTCTTCAATGTCCATGACATTGACATATATCACTGGAAGCATAATCTTACTTCTAAGCATGGGATTGACCTTTAATGCAGGTATTTCTGTAAGACTCAAACCATAGATGGGCAAGGCTTGAGAAAATTAAGTTAAACCAGGAAGGACAACCTTGGCCATGTTATAAACTTTCCCCCAGAGAGTCCAAACATTGAGGGAAAGGTTCAACCACGAGTGGCCCACTGAAACGTGCTTGGTCGAACACATGTCAAATATCAGCTACATGTCAAATCGCACAATTATTAATGTAGATTGGGTTCAATGCTCTGGTTAATCCATTCTCGAGAACAGATGTCATGGTCCATTGAAAAGGTACTAAATTACTGATGTTTGGTCCATATATGAATCTTTTTATTTAATGGCCAGCATTAATTGTTCATTCCCTTGTTTGCAGGTGCCTTTTCCTCTAGCATGCCTTATGGAAAGAAGTGTCAGTGACAACCTTTTAATCAACAGCAACTTGCCCTACTAATGAGCATTTAGTGCAATTCATATCTTTGCTATGGTGAAATTCAAGCAATTCCTTGGTGGTTTTTTAAGGGGTTAAACAAAGCTTTGTGAGACCCCAAAGTGAAGCACAGTATCTTCTAAAGCTCATTTCTCTGTTCTTTTATTCTTGATTCATTTATTGAGGTATTTGCTTGTATCTAATGTCAGTTATTAGAATTTACAACAAAATAGAAATAATAAAATGATTCAGTTAAATTCCCATTATAACAATTACCTTTGTGGTTGGTTCAAAGTTCATGCCTAACAAAAGTTGTAGATGTGATTTTTTTTATGAAGTTAACATATGCTCCAAGTCATTATACTCTTTGCAGATTTGAATTTAACCCTCTCTTCTTTTATTTTTAGGAATTCAATCCTTCAACTTTTTGGATTTAAAAATTTAGATTCAATTGTTTATATGGTTAAAATTTGTTAAACTTGTTGGAGTTACATTTTTAAATCATAAAAGTAAGGAGATTAAATTTTCGAAAATAAAAGTAGAATAATGAAATTCCAAACATACGAAGAGTATAAGGACTCATGTTTATTAGACCATCTAGTCAAATCGAAAACCGATCATTTATCTAGTCTCGTGACCATGAAAGAATCTAATCCTAAACAAGCAAACTGATAAAAAATCAATGGTTTTATATATTTTTTCTATTTTTATTCATAATTAATGAAATTTCAGCCTTTTGACTTCTTTTTAATCTTACATTTAAAAAATAAATACCAGAGGATTACAACATGCAATTATATTCAAGACCAAACAAGATTGCATATATGATTTCAATCAATAATCATTCATATGGAACTTAGAACAGAACCAAAGTCCAAACCAATGAATACAATCTTTTGCATCATTAAAGGACCCCTAAAGACTTTACCAAAACATGGATTAACTTTTAATTTTTATTTATTTATTTATTTTCTGATGGATGTAGCTTAATCAAGTGTCCCACCTTTCTTCATAAAACAATGTAATAATGTAAAACATAGTGACCAAAAAGTTCGTATTGTCAAAAACAACAATGTAAAGAAACATGGGTCCATGTTTCATGTTCATGTATGCCTTCAAACATATAAAACCAACCTCATCTTTTCAGAAAAGCAACAGCTAATCTCAGTGTCTTTACTCTTTTTCTTCTGTTATTCTGAAACTCTTTGCTAATGGATCTTTCTTATGGCTTGGATATCTCAAAGGTATCTTGCCTAGCTGTATCTAATGTTTGTGAGTAGTGACTCTATTTACTATGTATTTTTCATAATTGTGGTTAAAACATTTTATATTTGTTGGTAGAAGTTCGGAGTTTCAGACTCTCAATCAAAAGTATTGTTTCGGTACTAACAAGTAGTTGAGTGCAATGGTAAGGTATATTGCACTTTCAAGAAGAGAACATAGGTTAAAACCTTAGAGATAACGTTGTTGGGAGGGACAATCACGAACCCTAAACATAAAACATAAAACGAACATGTATATTTCAAAAAGTATTGTTTCAACCAAAGGTTTGATGGTTGATTGGTCAAGTTACCAGTGTCGATCCGATTTGTTGTCTGATTTCATTTAAATGAATTATTAAAAAATTATAAAAAAAATTAAAAATTATTAAAATATTATAAAATCATGTTCTACTGATGGTTCAATCAATTTTTTTTCTATCCCAGTTCAACTAGTTCATATTAGTTCGCCGATCTATCGATTCTTTGCTTTAGTTTGGATTAAATTATCGATCTATTTTCGATCCAATTTAATTTCAATAATCTTACTTTTGAGTTTTAGACTATATTTTAAAATTAAGTTATTTCAAGTTTATAAATTATTAAAATCACAAATATTTGATGTAATGATAAGATATTTTTCACTTCTAAGAAGAGAAGTTAAGTTCAAACTTAATGCGTACTTTCACCAATTTTGATTGAATTAAAATATTATTGCTTTGTTTTTTATCAATTCAATTTTATTTAGGATTAACTCATTGTTAAGTTTATTTTTCTTTTAAAAATTGGATTAAAATCATAGTAGTGGGTACTCTCTTTATATCAATCGTATTGGCTGGCACATATCAATTCGATTTTAAAGTGGTATTAAATAATTTAATTTTCATTCTGATCAAAATTTTTATGTGTTTTGATTATTTTCAGCCAATTTCGAATTTTGTACAACTACATATTGATTCACTGACTTGTACCAATTAATATATAATTTTAATATTTTAATCAATTTTTAATATTTCTATCTTAGCTATTTTTTCATAATTACATTTTAAAAGTAAAAAATAACCAGTTAACTAAATTATTCAACGTAATTAATTTAAAATTTATATGTATATAATTGAGATATATATATATATATATTTAAAAGTTACTTATAACTCAATTGATTTAAAATTTTATTTTGTTTTATTTTTATCTTAACTATCTTGGTTTTTTTCTTGTTGCAATCGATTTTTATATGAATTTTTTTAATTTTTTAATTTTTTTTTTTACATTTCTTAAGAAAAATTTAAAAATATCAAATTAATTTTTTTAACTATAGCTTAGGGACTAAATTAGCTATTAAGCCTTAAAAATTATGGTGCAACGTTAATGTTTAACGGAAGATACCAGCCAAGTGACACAAATGTAACAATTTGTTAACATTAGTAATTATTATGTAATTTGTGAAAGTTGAGTGGTCCAAGTATAATATTAAATAAAGTTTAGGGACGGGGTAGTTTACCCATTCCAAAATCAAACCCTCGAACGTTCTTCGACTTTAAACACCCGATTTTCACAACCTATTTATTACAAATTTCTCAAATTTTGATTAATTTATTCGTTTATTTCTTTGAAAGATCAAATCTCGATTCCAATCTTGAAATGGTGAGGAAGCGGGTACCTGATTGGCTCAACAGTTCTCTCTGGTCCACAACTCCGGCCGACGATCGTCTCCACAGCTATTCCCCTTCTCCCACCACCACCTCTTCCGCCACCGTTTCCGAGCCAACTCTTCAGCCTCCGGCTGCAGTGCCTCCTCCCGCCGCAGCCTCGAAACCTCAGTCCACTCCTACTTCTCCGACACTCGAAATCAGCGATCCAGTTAATAAAAATAGTAACAACAATAACGGTGGTAATGATCAAAACGGCGACTCTTCTGGCGTTTCTCCCGATGATATCTCTCGCCAGGCTCAGCTCTTGGCCGAGGTTTTTAACTTGTTCTCCTTTGCTTACTGATTTTCTCCTTCCTTGTCCTTTTTTTTTGGTTCTAATTTCTATTTTTTTTTCAGTTATCTAAGAAGGTGATAAATATGTGGGAATTACGGAGGATTGCGTCGCAGGGAATTCCTGATGGTGCAGGAATCAGATCTACTGTCTGGAAGGTATTCTTGTCCTTTCCCTTTTTGCTGTTTGTTTGCTTAGAAATTTGAAAATTGCGGAAATTCCTAGGAAAATATGGTTATTTTTGGATTAATAGTTCATTAGGAGTTGTTTGGTTGTTGTCGCAGTTGTTGTTAGGGTATTTACCACCTGATCGTTCGCAGTGGTCTTCTGAATTAGCTAAGAAAAGGTCTCAGTACAGGCATTTTAAAGAAGAGCTCTTGATGAATCCTGTAAGTCATTTTCTTTACCTTTTTAATGATAAAATAGTGTATATAACTGTGTATGCTACTATGACCTTCATTATGTGGCTGTGCTAGTAAGTATGATATAGTTAATTGCTTTGATTAATTCTAATGTAAAATTCCAATTTCCAACAGCATTTATATTGCATTAAGTGGATAAGGAATGAAAGAAAACTGAGATTAGCAGAAAACTAATTTGGCTGTATTTTGTTTTTTCTCCTAATAATAGAATGATTTCACTTGAGTATTTTTTATTTCTTTAAGTATTCTAGTTTCTTGCATTATCATCCTGAAAAGTACTGTTATCTTGTGTGGTTGTTGCTTTTCTCTTCCTTTTTTCTGTAAGATTTGGGTTTCTGAATGTCTCTGTGGCTAGTCAGTCAGAAATCACAAGGAGGTTGGAGAAGTCTGTGGGTTGTGACAATGATGAATCAAAACCTGAAAGCAGGGGTCTGCTATCAAGATCACAAATAACTCATGGAGAGCATCCTTTGAGCCTTGGGAAAAGCAGTGTCTGGAATCAATTCTTCCAGGTACCTTCTTAGGCTCGATTGAAAACAAGGTTTTTTAAGCCATACTTCATCTCATGTGTTTTTAAACTTTTAATGTTGAATGCATGAAATATGACATTGTAAACACTTGGTTCGCAACTTCCCATCAAATTAGTTCATTTCGTTACATCAGAGCCTGACTTCTAGGGCTTGCTTGACATTGGGGAAAGAATAATTTGACTGATGGATAGCAATTATACATGCAGAAGCTAAAAAACAATTAAGGGTATTACTGTTAATTAAAATGCCACTGTTACGAAAATGATTCAGTAATATCTTGCAAAGTGGGACTCTGAATTCTCTGGGAAAAAAAATAGTTCTCACTCTGTCATGTGTTGCATTTGAAAATCTATCATTCTAGTTTGCATTAATTAAGTTTTAACACATGAGCCAGTCCGGAGTCTTTATGCTAGCTATTCTGAGTCAGTTTCCACAACATGCAACCTTTAGGATATTGGTTTTAAGCTTCTGTCGGGTACCTTTAGCTTTAATTTACCAAGAATATTGGTCTCTTTGTTATTGGCTCTCTGTATTATTATTAGAGGTTGGGGTTTGGTATTTTTATTGTTATTTTTGTTTACCAATATAGTAGGAATGTCAACAGCATCTAACTTGCAGCTCAAGCAAATTGTTTTCTATCAATGCTTGGTTGAGCATATATGAACTGCATTTTATTTCCATGTTCTTATACTAGTTTATACATGACTGCAATGTAAGAGAGTTCTCATTTTCAGTTAATAGAATCTGTGAATGGAATTTTTATTGATCTCATGCTTTTCCCCCTTTTTTTTGGTTCTGGGGGTGGTGTTATTTGTAGGACTCAGAAATCATAGAACAGATTGACCGAGATGTGATGCGCACTCATCCAGACATGCACTTCTTCTCTGGGGATTCGCAGCTTGCAAAATTTAATCAGGTAAGCATCTTCCTTCATTTTTTTTCTTTCATGTGATTTTTTCCACTGTGTTTTGACTTTAGCATGGATGTGAATCGAAACCATTTCCGACTTATATGTCTCTTTCTTATTCAGGATGCAATGAGAAACATATTAATCGTATTTGCCAAGTTAAATCCGGGTATAAGATATGTTCAAGGGATGAATGAAATCTTGGCACCTCTATTTTATATATTCAAAAATGACCCTGATATGGAAATGGCGGTAAGTTCTCATTATCTTCCCTGTGCAATTCTTTTATATGAAATCTCTAACATGCTTGTGTTTTTCTTTAACAATATTTCCCATTTTAGTAAACATTATCTAAATAGACTAATCTATTAAATTATAAAGAATATAGTTCAGTGTCTCTATGGTATCATTGCCATTTCTCCCTTTCTCTGTCTGCATTATTATGGGTGCCACTCCATTTTTGAAAAAAAAAAGAACATGCATGCAAAGAAAATTCATAGTTTTGATATTCATGTATTGATTATGGAAGTTTCAGAAATGGATATAAACAAGGAAATATTTTGATGAATAAAAGACTGAAAGAAAATGAACCTTTCATTGTGCAATGTCTAGTCCTCACAACTCAGTATATACTAAGCCTCCTTGTTTTGTGTCCTTAATATAAAAGGTTATATTCTGCTATTAGTCCCTGTACTTTGCAAAAGGTGTGGATTTAGTCCCTATAATTTTTACTTGATCATTTTCAATCTCTGTACTTTTCGAATTGGTCAAATTTAGTCCCTTACTTTTCAAATTTTGAAATTTTAGTCTTGACCCAAACAGTAGCAGTTAAATTTATTTGGTTAAATTCAATTACTAGTACTATTCATACAGGTGTATATTTAGTCTATTTTCTTCAATTGTATCATTCCAAGTCCCTATTCTTTTCAAAATTTGAAATTTCAGTAGTAGCGTAAAATGACAGTTGTTAATCAATTAACTGGATTTTTAGTGAGTAATATGTGGAAATAATAAGTTGGCATGATATTACACATTTGATAATATGTGTGGGGCATCAGATTTTGGAAATAGCAGAACTTTACTTAATGAATTTAACGATTATTGTTTGGCGAGGATTGGAATTTTAAAATTTGGAAAGTACAAGGCCTAAAATGACCAAATAAAAGTATAGGCATTAAATTCATAGCTTTTGCCAAGTACAGGGACAAATAACAGAATTTAACCAACATAAAATGAATCTTCCTCTTTTTTTCAGCTTTAACACCTACATTTCCTTGATCCACCAAGGTTCTCACAAACATAGCTTGATAATTTCTTCCTAGTTTCTGTTTGCGACTCCATTGCATCAACTGTTTCTTTTCTTGCGCCAATAACCCAAAAAGTTGTAACATACAAAATTTCCAAATGTATTTCAGGTTTTGGAAAACGAAATATGGTGATGTTCTTCAATCATTATTGTTATCAACTTACCTGTGTCTGAATTTTTTATTTGCACCAAAACTTCTGAGAGTATATACACCAACAGATAACCGTAGACCGATTACAAAGTACCTTTGTGAAAATAACATAGATTATTTTCTTTGTTATTATGATTTATGATCAGAGTTTTGATGTGTTTTCTTCTTCATTTTCTATATTTGAGTTGCAGGCTAGTGCTGAAGCCGACACATTCTTTTGTTTTGTTGAGTTATTGAGTGGATTCCGAGATCATTTCTGCCAGCAACTTGACAACAGCAATGTGGGAATTCGCTCCACAATTACTAGGTTGTCACAACTTTTGAAGGAACATGATGAAGAGCTTTGGCGTCATCTAGAGGTCACAACGAAAGTAAGATATTATTGCAAAATTTAAACATCTCTAGCAGATGGTAATTCGTTCAGCTTAAATGCTAACGGTTGTGTAAAAATATCACAGGTCAACCCCCAGTTTTACGCATTTAGGTGGATCACTCTGCTCTTGACACAGGAGTTCAATTTTGCAGATAGTCTTCACATATGGGACACGCTTCTTAGTGACCCTGAAGGTCCTCTGGTATGGTTGCAAATTTTACCTCACTCTTATATCTAGAACATTGCTCGAAGCTTCTTAGCTTTCTGGATTAAATGTTCCAATTTTTATCATTATTTAATTTTTTTGGGGTTTAGGATTTAGGGTTTAGGGTGCCAAGGGGTAGGCAGGGGCGTTGGCTTCCCAAAAAATGGTGAAATTATAGTTTGGTCCCTTGAGAAGCTATAAAGTTATAAGTTAATACAAATAATAAAATTGCTTTTTGACTCTAAAAAAATTTCTGGCCTCAAAGAAAAACTTTTTGGCTTCACCCCAGATGCCTGGGTTTGAACCTTAGAGGTGTGTCCTTTAAGTTTTAGGGCTGGGAGAAGAACTAATAAGACTGAACTTTATCTTGCTATTCTGTTCAATTCTGTTTGGATTTAAAAGTTTAAATTTCGCATCGATTTGAACTTGAAACGAACATTTTGGTTTTGGTTATCAATTCGAAAACCGTTTATAACCAATGGTACTGAATTGAGCTGTTTTCAATAGGTCTGAACTAATAAGAAAGCTCTTAATCTTTTATCACTTTATTTAAGATTTCATATCTTTTGTTTATCAAAAAATGCTTTTAAACTTCTACCTAAGTAAGCCCCATTTTAATATACTTAACAAACCCCTTATATAAATCAAACATTACACTTGAAAATTAGGGTTTACATGGGTACAATCAAGGGATAAAAGCATTATTTAGTTGTAAACATAAGTATAGGGGAGAGAAAGTTTAGGTGCTTTTTTTAATATTTAGCCTTACAATAACACGTGATTTTTTGCTGTTTTTAGATTGTATTTGAATTTATTCAAATACCAAACTGAACCAACCATGGATGTATTTGCAGGAGACATTGCTTCGGGTATGCTGTGCGATGTTGATTCTTATCCGTAGGCGGCTGTTAGCCGGGGATTTTACTTCGAATCTTAAGCTACTCCAACACTATCCGTCAACAAATATCAGCCATTTGCTCTACGTTGCGAACAAGTTGCGCACACAAGCCATAGGGTAAAAAAGCTTTTAGTAACCACGTATTTGTGTCGTGTTTTCTTCATTAGTCCGTCCCCCTCCCCTCAAACCCATTTGTTCTTTTATTTGAGAAGAAAAAAAAAGCATTCAGTGCTTGTAATGTAAATTGGTGGGTGTAAATTGGTTGGGAGTAACAGCTAACATGCAGGCAGGGAGAACATTCTCTTTCTGTTTGTGTTTCATTAGAATTGTGTTGTTGAAGTTATGTAGTGTTGTTTTTATGGTGGATTGATTCATTTTTGCAGTGTAAGAATTTTTTTTTTTAAAACATTGGTAAACAGAGTACTTGTGCTTGCAAAATTTTCAGATTTGGCATTAAATATTTCGATTTTGATTGGAAATTTTCAATTTCGATTGAGCACAGGGAATTATATTTTCATACTTAGTCCCATATAGCATTGGACACCTAAACATAGTACTTCAAAATAAATAATGACATGTATCTAGTTTTTGCAGTTCTCAAAAATTATAAATTTGACTCAAACGGAAACAATTAATGAATAATTAAATTCACTAAATCAAAATTTGGTATTAGTCTCTAACCATCCTTAAGTCATAGACATAATTCATTGTTTTTCAATTTTAATATTTGTAATCCTTAATAGATTTTTTTTTTGAATATTATAAGCAAACATTCTATGTATGATAATATATTTATTACATTAAAGTTCTAAAAATAACAATTTTAATGATTACTGTGATGATTGAAATTTCATTTCAAAAAGTTTAAAAATTAAAAATGATTAAATTAGAATTGTTGATACACAATATCAATGGAGGTCAAAATAGAAGGAGATAATCTTCTCATTCAAAAAACGAAGTGGAAACCCCCTCACAAATAAAGGGTATGAGATTACTTAAACTATGGGTATGCCAGGTCGAATCCCGAATCAAATTATTATATATTTTTTATAGTTGTATAACAATTTGTCTCCCATCTTGTCGAAAAAGAGTTATAAAGTCTCTTTCAAGACAAAACTAGATGCGTAGGAACCGTATCTAAGTTTATGTCAAAAAAGTTACTTTATAACTCTTTTACGACAAGATGAAGAACAAATTATTATACAAGTATAAAAAATATATAATAACCCGACCCGGCATACGCATAGTTTAAGTAACCTTAGACGCACTTCAATTGAGAGGGGATTCTCACTCTGTTTTCTGAACAAAAAGGCCATCCCCTCCATCTTGACCTCCATTGATACTGTATATCAATAAGAATATAAAAACTAAATCTATAACTCATAATACAAGTACTAATAACAAAATTTGACCATCCAACTATAATAGATTTAACTCAAGGACCTCATTAGTATTGAAGTCAATTCCTTCTCATAACATAGTCCAATATCGTTTGCATTTTCTTTTTCATTTGCAATAGAATAGACCATCTATTAAAAATTTAAGATAGCATATATGTTGGTCGTATACAAACCCGATAAATATTTAAGAAGCAGAATCGCAATTCTAAAGATATTTTAGGTGAATCAGATATCACACAACACGATAATTCTTTTTTGTGGTGGAAAATTACGGTGGTAAAGTTCAGTCGTAAAACAGTAACTAGAATATAGTAATTACTTTCTCAATTAAAAACTCCAACCAATTTGCTCCTACGACCTGTTAGTGTAGTCCACATTGCGAGTAAAATAGCCTGCAGAGCCCAACGATCTCTCAGCATCATCTCCAACAAAATATTCAGAAAATAATTATTAGCTATTCTATCAATCTTTAGCTTCTCTTCTCACTGTATAATATGCTAAAACCAAACCTTTTGATATTTAACTTAAGGTGGAATCAGTTCAATCATTGGTCTTAGTGATTCAAATTTAAAAATTATTAAAATCGATTCAATCGGTCGATACTGGTTCGCAAATCAATCGATTTTATACCTCTCACTAGATCGATATCTCGACAGATTCTCAATCCAATTGAATTATTCAGCCTAGTTTAGACAACACTAGATAAAACATTGAGAACTCTACAAATTTACTTGGGAATAGCGCTGTCAATTTTTATTTGAACTCGAAAATCCAACTCAATCAATTTGAATCTAATTCAGTTTGATCATAAAAAATCGAGATAATGTATTTTTTAGCTCTTGAACTTTTTTTTATCCGCTTTGACCGCTAAACCTAAAAATCGTTATTCATTTGAATCCATTCCGTTAATGACCATGAAAAAATTGGGGATAATGTAACTTTGAACCCCTAAACTTGACAACTAAGTCCACATTGGCCCCTATACTTGACAACTAAATTCACTTTAGTAACTATATTTTTTTCTTCATCGACACTTGAACTTAACAATTAGATCCATTTTGATCATTGAACTTGAAAATTCTAAAAGTTTGATGATGTGGTACTCTCGAGTTTGAAAAATAAAAATTTTTTAGATGATGATGTGATACAATTTCAGAGTGTCATATTCAATACTTTAATAACTAAACCGATGGTTGAACAGGTTAGACCATCAGTACTCTATTCAACCAATTCGACCATCAGACCAACAATAATTAAATAAATAATTAAAATTTCATAAAATCTAAAAAAAGAATAAAACCGGTTTTACTTGGCTTTTTAGGTTTTTATGAATTTTTAATTATTTATTTAATTATTGTTAGTCCGATAGTCGAACTGGTTGAATCGAGAACTGATGGTCTTACCTGTTCAACCATTGATTCCGTTATTAAAACATTGAATATGACATTTTGAGATTGTATGACACCATTATCTAAAATTTTTTTATTTTTCAAGTGATGATATGGTATCTTATCAGAATGTCACATCTTCAAACTTTAGATTTTTTAAGTTTAATGATCAAAACGGGAGTTGTCAAGTTTAAGTGATAAAGTGAACCAAAAAAAGTACAAGTACTAAAGTGAATCTAGTTCTCAAGTTTAGAGGCCTACTTGCCAATTTCAAGGCTCAAAAGTTACATTATCCTCTTTTTTTTTTCAAGATCATTAACAAAATGGGCTTAAATGAATAACGGTTTTCAAGTTCAGGGGTTAAAGTGAATCAAAAAAAGTTAAGGACGTACTCGGCAAGTTTAGAAGCCAAAAATTACATTATCCCTAAAAAATCATCAATCTGAATTCATATTTGAATTGACCCTAACCAAACTAGCCAAATTCTAAATGACCCAATCAAGTAACTTGAACTTAAAGTGACGACAACGCAAAATAATCTGAAGCCATAATAACTCAATTCAAAAACCAGACCCTCAAACCAAATAACCCAAAGTTAAAAATACTTGACTCAAAAAATTTTAAAATTTTAAAATCCTAATTGATGAGATCCAAATTGACCTCAATCAAAACTAACCCAGCCATCTATATTGACAGATTAACTTGCAAACTGAAAAATACTACGATGGTGCATTAAGGAGATATCAGTCATGAAGCTTACCTAAAAAATTCAACATGGCCAGATAAATCACTTCCTTTTTCTAGTTTCTAAGATGTATGCCACAGAATATTCAACGCAAAATTCTCATATTTCCGTTCTACGGGTTGAATTTGTTTCCATCAAGGCTTCTAGGTCTCTATTCACTTCATTCTCCAACTGGCTTTCTAAAATTTCCAAAACATTATCCGGCGGGCATTTGTCTGCAGGATTGCTAGGTGATATTTGACAGAAGCATTCCGGCCAAGAATTCGTATAAAACGATTCCGGTGGCACCCGCTTGTGAGGTCCGCCGAAGTTTGTTTTGAGCATGACACGCCTAACAGCTTGCTCAAAACCAGCAGTCTGTCCATTCTCTCGATCAATGAATATTGGAGCAAGACCTTTTCTGTCCGGTCTTATTGTAGTTCGAAAGCCATAATAGAGACGGTGACCAAGTAGGTTGTTGGCAAAGTTGCTCGGCCCATCATAAGTTGGCATAAAAATGTCTGAAAGAAGACAGACCATGTAATCAACAGCCGAGCCTAACAAACCCCGTGTGTTTGCAACTAGTTCCTCTGAAGAGTCCACAGAACTGTGATTCTCAAGGCGAGGGAAAAGATCCCGAAACGGTTTCATAAAACGTTCTCCACCAAATAGTTCACCAGCGGCTAAGTATATCCGTGTAGAGTTGTAAAATCCCATAGCATGCAAGACAAGACCAACCTGCAGTTCAAACACTCATTTATGTATAAGCATCATCTCTCTATTGCCACTGTGTTTAATAAGTCGAGAGAGGGAAACCACTGAAAGAATGATTAACAAGATAGATTACCTCCTCTGGAGTTAGAGGGCATTTGCCAATGGCCCTTCTTTCATTATAAACAAGTCTTTTCTCTGCAAAATTTTCCTTTCTATACTTCTTCAATATACTTTGCTCTTCTGGGCTAAATATATCAAAGCACCTGTAAAACATTCAATCCCATCAGCCAATCAAGTTCATTATGTATACCATGAGATTTGTTATGTCAACCTATGTGTATTTTTCAATAATCATTTGCATGTATGGCTTTCACAATTAATTTGGGGTTTATACATGTAAATGGTAAAGATGGCTGAATTGGAAAATAATTCACAGAAAAAATTAACAGATTGGATCCTAGTCCAAGTCATTGAGGATCCAAAAATAATGAAAAATGCATCTGGCAAAGCGCATGTTTATGTTGTTATTTCAACCAGACAGTGTGCAGGAATAATAATCATTTTATATGTTTGAACAACAGATGCATGCATGCCTGTACTGCCCTTGCCGCCTCATGTCAAAAGACCTCTTACATTATATTTTTTCTAATGTGTAAAGATAAGCACAAATCCCGAGAAAAAAAATTAAGATCATTGCCCTCAACCTATGGCAGCTATAATGAAGTAATAAAAAGATACACTAAGATAAGGGAAATAACATACCCGGCAAATGCAAGCATATCCATCTCAAAACGAAGATGTATCGACATGAAATGACCTTGTGCACGGAGTTTATCAACTATTGATTCACTTAACCTCATAATATTTGGCTTGAACCTTAAAGCATGATAATTAACTCTACACCTCAAACGTTGATACTCAGCATTGTCGATTTCTTCAGCAAGGCGATGTGAAAAGGGAGTTAGATAAATAGCACCGTGTTCCTTCATTTTCTTGAGAGCAACTGTTGTATACCAACTTATAGGAGCATCCCTAGGGGGGCGAATCTAAACAAAGTGAGAAAGAAGGAAGATCAAAAAAGGCAAAAACATTCAACAACTTTGAAGATAAAATTATCTGCATGATTAATACCATTAAAGCTATCAATATTTCACCTGATGCGCTTTTATCTTCTTGGTTTTGCCATTCTTGTGAATTTCAGGTATGCTTTCCACAATTCGTACATCATACTTCAGTGTCTGGATAAAGTGCTCTACATCATAGATACCTTGGAAACCACTGGAGAAATAAAGATGGTATCAGTACATTAAATTTGCAGAAGATCCACAAGGAACAAGACAAGTGGCCATCTAATTTCAAATAAATTGAAAGATTGACAAGATTACCTGTCGTCATGCCAAAAGGAGTTTGCATCCAGCTCAGGCAGTACAAGTGTGGCATTCATGATTCGTGCAGCAAGAACCGCATTACAGATCTAAAACATCAAAAGTGATAAACTTACTATTTTATTGAGGTACA
The DNA here is from genome assembly GCA_039519145.1 of Kokia cookei. Lineage (NCBI taxonomy): Eukaryota > Viridiplantae > Streptophyta > Magnoliopsida > Malvales > Malvaceae > Kokia > Kokia cookei. The sequence continues at coordinate 2,143,980 of CM076901.1, read as the reverse complement.
CCATTGAAGCGGTATCACCAAAATCTAATTATAGCTTAAACTTGGAAAATTTTAACATAACAATTCATCAGATTAGAGTTTTTGGACAAATTTAAGACGAACCGCACTGCGTTGTTGATTCAGACCGCCATTGCAACGAACTCGAAGATAACCATTAGTTTGCTTTGGAGGAGCTGCCAGAATATAACAATTAGAATTCTAACAAACTTGCATCTTTAGCAAAAACCAGTTCAAATAGATTTGTTTTTCTTTGAGAATGTTTTAAGCAGTTACAGGGCCAATCAGATCGTGGAGCAGATGATGGCCTCCAGCCACCAGACTTGGCACTTTCCCAAAGTTCTTCGACATTAATCTGAATAAATATATCAGATGAAATAAGGATCAAAGGGTCAACTGATCAATACTGCTGCTGAACCAGTAAAAGTTGGAAAGGATGAGAATATATCCTAATCACTGGCTTAGCTTACACATGCAGAGAATTCAAATTAATACAACAACCAGTCTCATGCACCATTATCTGAGTACAGAGCACCCTAAAATGGCAATAAAAACTTATCAATAAATCTGGTTAGAGTAACCATGCATAAAAACAACTTAAGTTTCAGAAAACTGACAAATGATACTCTCATCCATGCAATTAGCATAACACCAGACTAAAGCAATAGACAAATCATTTTTACTTTGACAAATTTCATGTAATAAATAGGTCGATGCAAGAATAATATGCAGATTACAAAAGCCTATAAGAGACTATCCACTACCAGCCAAATGAAGGTTTTCACAGGCACCATCCAAGAGAATCTCCTATAGCATCTATTGAATGCATTACATAATAGAAAACCCTCTCTTTATATTTAGGTCCCAGCATTCTAATAAATTTATGATCTTGACTGGGACCGTAATTGAATAGAAGGGGTGGGTTTCAAAAGAAAAAACTGAGACATTATCAAAAAATTGAAACCGCCAGTCAAACATCATAAATACCAGGCTTTCTACCATGTTTTTAGCATTGAATATGACATTAGCATTACTTAATCCTCGTACATCCAGTAAACCTAGTTGCCAATAACAAACAAATTATTCATTTTAATTTTTAATAGCATTTCTATCATTAAGTTTTAACAATCCAAAAAGAAACTCAATACACTTTCTAATCAACCAGAGGAATTAAAGCTCCAAACAATCACTAAGCAACATATCAAAATCAAATAAACTTGAACACGAAGCTTAAATTTACTCCATTTCAACTCATTAAATTTCCAAACTGAACCACAGACATCATTGCAAGTTCAAACTCTCTGATCTTTCGCCTAGCATCTTTCTCAAAAAAAAAAAAAAAACAAACATCAAAATCCACAATCCAAAAATCAAAACAGATCACACTCTAAACACTACTACTAACCTCAGAAGGCTCGAGAGATCCGCGATTTCCACTAATCGAAGCCGAAAAGAAAACCGAGAACGTGCAGATCAAAAGCACCACAACAACAACCGTTAGCTTAGCGTAAATTCCCTTCGCTCCTCCTCCTTGCTTCCCATGCTGCCTATGCAGCCCCGGCCTACAAAAGAAATAAGAAAAAGTAAAGTTAAACAATATGCCTGTTTGGCTCAATGGAAAATGAAAGAAATACTTAAATTCACCTCCGCATAACTAGGAATGGAAAAAAGAGAATAGTGTTTCCTCCGGATCTGAAGGTTTTAAATGTTATGTTGAATGTTATCTTGGATGGGATTTCAGTAGTTGCAGTGCATTTTGAGTGTAGTTTTGGAGAAGGTAAGGACGGTAATTTGGCGGTTGTTGGGTAAATGCGACAGTTTGTTTAACAGGCCTTCGTTTATTGGGCCGGGTCGGGTTTTTACCTGTAACGTTCAAATTCAATACGGGCACTTTATATATAACACCCGTCACTAGATAAGTGGTGCTTAGGATTATATAGATTCGCATTGGCTAATTTATTAAAAAAAATTTTGTTCGTCCTTGAAATGAATTTCAATTAAAAATGTATGAACATAAATGTAAAATGACTTAATATCTTATTATCTTTCATAAATAATTTGGACAACTAGATTTAGATAAAAAGAAAAAGAAAGCATTTCATCAAAAAAAATGGATTAAATTTAGTTTAACATTACTTTTTAAAATTGTTTTTGGGTAAAAAAACATTTTTAAGCAAAAGTTAATTTTTTTTTTTTTTTGGCTACTTCTGCATTTTGCAAATCATTTTTTATATCAAAAACATTTTTGTAAGGTTTAAAAAGAATTTTTCTAATAATGTTTTTATCTCAAAAATATTTTTTAAAGTAATGCTAAACTGTTTTAAGTCTTAACTCAATTGGTTTAAACATTGTGGTCAATGTAAAAGAAAGTGAGTTTAAATGCACTGAAGCACATTATCTTTCTATTTCTAGGTTGGAAAGAGATTATGAATAGTTCTAAAAAGAACAAATATGATCATAATTTATAATGAGATTATTCAAAAAAATAATTGAAAGTTACTTCAAATAATAAATAATTTTATTGCATCGTCTACCGTTTAATGTTTCAGCATTATTTAATATTTTTATTTTAATTACTTATGTTTTAAATAATTTAAGTAGAGCGGAAAAGCAGTTGAATAAAGATGAATGTATAATAATAATTTAAGTCTTTAAAAATTAATGAAGCGGTAAAATTTTATTGATGTCTAAAAATCTTAATTTTTAGTATTATCATAATATAAGTTATTTCCTATAAGATAAATAACAAAATGTGTGAGAAAAATAATTACGATCATAAAGTAAACTTTTATGCTAATTAGTAAACCATATTACACTTCCAAAAAAGAATATATATTCAAACTTTGAAGATAATGTGATTGAAAGAAACAATTTCAAATCTCGAATATAAATAGTAAAACTAACATTAAAAATTAAAAAATTAGATTAAACTTTTATATAAAAGTTCCTTTTTCCCTTGCTTCCCTCCATCCCAACTATAGATAGCATGAAGCTTACAGCTGAAGATGTATAAAGAATAAGTTGTCATTTCCCCATTTCTCTCTGCTTACATTTATCTAATTTGAAAAATTACCATCTATGATACAAACCAAAACGTTCTTTCTAATCTTCATTTTTAGATTCAAAGTGCCCCATTATGTGTTCTTGTTTCGTTGGTACAGAAACTGGGGTGGGGGGAGGGGCTGGGCTGCAGCACCCTATAGCTATTTTCAAAACAAATATTTTGATTTTCTTTTCATGTTCCTTAATCTTATTTTCTTTTAATTTCGTCCACAACAGGAATCAAGAGGAAGGCTTCATGATATATCAATTTTCTATTCAAAATGAATTTCTTTCCTATGTGGTTAATTTTTTTTAATTATAATCATTGAATTGTATAATTCATGTTGAATTTAAAGGGAAAATCTATATATCTGCAGCTACCATAAAATATTGGTGGATTTTCATTTCTCACCAATATTATGTTTATTTTAATGTCTTTGTTTTTGAAGCATTAAATTTTTTTTTCTTTATATTGATATTTTCCATAATGATTTTAATTATTTTTTATTATTTGAGTTAAGATCATTTTGAGTATCAATGACCCACCCTTCATAAAAAAGAAAATGTGAAGCATCATTTCATTTTTTCAGCCATGAATGAGGTTGTTCTCGGTCATGGGTAGCAAATTCCGCTAATAATCCCTAGATGTATTGATTTTTTTTAATAATTTAAGAAAAAAAGGAAAAAAAAAAAAAAAGACTTAGCCATATTGCAGAGATTCAACCCGGCCTGAGTTGAGCAGAATTAGGTATATATTTTTTATTTTCAAAATTATTATTTTAGATGTAGTATATTTATATATTTGTCTAGATTAGAGATCGATGGACTTCATATTAAATATATTTTTTTAATAATTAATATATTGTTTTTAAAGGTTTTTAAATAAAAAAATTATGACACCACATTCAAAAAAGAAAACTTGAAGTAATTTTTTATGAGATTTAAATTATTAGTCAAATTTTAAAATGTTTTGATTGAATTTTTAAATTTTTAATATCACACCAATTAATTCATTTTATTAATTTAATCATTTATTTAAATCAGATATATTAATAAATAAATAAATGGTGTTTCTAAATTTGATTGATATTATCACTTCACGTGATAATTGAATTGTATTTAGTGTTTAAATTGATGGTTAAGCTGAAAAATAATATTTTTTTAATACATTGGTGTGATTAAATGATAGTATCTGTTCATACTTTCATAATCTTTTGACAACGCACACACCTTGCACTCACTGGTGCTCAAACCCGACTCTCCTAAAATAAATAACATCCTCTTAATCACTAGAGCCACTCGTTGGGTTACTTTGTTTTCGTTTTTTTTATTACTTCTTTTATGTTCTAATTTTTTATAATATATTTTCTTTGTTGTGAATTTTAAACAGATATGATGGGTTGAAAAATTGACTATTATTTGAGGTAATTTACCTTATTTATTTCCTTCTTTCTTATATTTATTTTACATTTTATAATAAACTAAAATACCAATATTTTACATTTTTTATTCTTTGCCACGTGTTCATTTGTATAATTTTAATAATATAATGTGATTCCATGCTACGTGTTTAAGAGGACAGGGGCATACTGCTAGAAATTAATTAAATATATACTTTGGCGAAGACTTTCTCATTTAGAAAATTTTAAAAAATTATGAATATTTGCTTAGCTATTAAGGTTTCTCTCCCATCTTCTTGACCAAAGAAATAAATAATTTTAAAAATAGTGATAAATACGTCCGACATAAATATTAATATATGTTGAATATAGTATTATTTTTATATTTAATATTAAATTAAAGTAATCTTACATATTTTTATAATTTTAAAATTAATTTGATATATTTACCTTAATATAATAAATTTTTTTATTTGTGTGTGGTTTGATCGTATTCTTGTTGCTAGGATTAAAGCAAGGAACCCGTTGAATTTTATAGCTTATTGGCTAAAATAGAGCAAAGTTTAACCAAATAATATGCAACTCCTGCAATAAAATAGCAGGTGAGGATCACATTTTTATATTTGATATTCAACTTTATTTTATTATAATTCTTCAAATTTCCCAATCTTTTTTAGAAAAAAAAAATGGGTTCCTTCCTTTTGATTGATTTTTCTTTGTTAAAATTTCAACATAGAGCAAGAGCCATTTTTGCTTTCTATTTGAGGCATCATCATCCTAGTTGCCTTCAAAAGGGTCAGCTATGGCACCTAAAAGGAGCATGGGAGTGCCGCCGCCGCCACCACCGTTAATCCCTGCTGGAAGATTGTTGAGCCGGCAACAATCCATGGGTAAATTGAAGAAATCAAGCATAATGAGTAATCTTTTTAGAGAATTGAAAACAAAGTTGGAAGGGTCAAGATTGCAAATTAAGTTATCTAGTAGGACCAAGAAGCAATTAGGAGGTTCTGCTGGTGGAAAAGAAGGATTGGCTGCTTTTTTACGAGAGCTAACAAAAAGGTTCCATTTCTTACCTTTTTCATTTAGTATATAATACGATAATGTATATAAAAGCATGAATTAAAAAATATACAGAAATTTTTTTAATTTTTATAATTTAATTTATTTAAGTGATTTCATCTCCAAGAAGCAATAATATCAAGGGCAAAATTAAAAAATTCTTTTAAGGGTAAAAATGAATCATAAATATTTTAAAAGTGAAAATGAAATTTTATCATTATATTAATTTATAATTTCATAAAAATAAAGAGACTAAAAAGTATAGTTATCATTTGCGGGTCAAAGATCACTTTCCACTACGCTCATGGATAACATCAAAGCTAGAGTTTTTTTTTTATATCTTCTCGGCTCATGCTTTTAGCACATTTAAATTTATCATTATCACTTAGTTTTACAATGTATTAAAGCTCAATTATGTCGGATTTTTGATTCACTAGTAAGATTGTATCATTGATTGTGTCTAATTTTCATTCACAAGTGGGATCATATTACTAAATTATTTATTACGATCTAATTATTTCCTAATCCTTATACTCTTAGACTTTTAAACTTTAGTCCCTCTGCTTTTAAGTCTAAGAAATTTAATCCTTATACTTGTTTGTTTTAAAAATTAAAGTCTAATAGATTACAATGTCAAACTTTAATTTTTAAATCAAACATTCGAATATCAAAATATACTATATTCGAATTAAATGAAATTATATTAATAATATTACAAACTCAAACAAGTAGAGTAACTAAACACTCTGGATGTAAAAACAAAAAGATTAAATTTCAAATGCTTGAAAAGCACAGGAATTAAATGCAGAATTAGACCTTTATTTGTTTGCCTATTTGCTTATAGTCTTAGATCACCATTCTTCCAACAAATTGAAGCAGATGCTAAAAACCATGCCAAGACGATATTGGAATTAAAAGCAGCCATCAATTCTTTTCAAACAAAGGACATGACTGAACTCATTAAGTTCCAACAACATATGGAAGTCATTCTTGAAGTTCTAACCGATGAAAATCAGGTCAGTATATATATATAAACATGCATGTGTGTGTGTATATATATCCTCCATAGCTGAACTTGTTTAATCAATCATAATTCTCAATGCGTTAAGGTGTAGGTGCTTCCAAAGTTTGAAGATTTCCCTACCAAGAAATTGGAAACAATAAGGGCAGCTGCAGCATTGTACTCTAAATCAAACTTGATTGTTTCCAACTTAAAGAATTGAGAAGTGAAATCACCTGCTGCACAACTGTTGAACAAATTTGATTTTTATTTCACCAAGGTGAATTTTTGCTCCCATTTTTCATTTTTCTCTTGTGTTATATGATTCTCCATATAAATTTATTTAATTTTCCATATATATATATATGAGTGGTGAAGGTTAAAGAAGAATTGGATGCATTTGAAAGGACAAAGGATGAGGAATCAAGGAACTTCAAGAGACATGGGATTGATTTTGACTTCAATATCTTTCTTACTATCAAAGAGTTGACGGTGGATGTTTCTTCCAACTGCATGGAGCTTGTCCTTAAGGTAGCCATACATATTAAGATATTAGTATAGATTTCAATCCTATAAAGATATGAGAAAATTTGATAAAAATAGAGTATATTCATACATGGCACATACAAAAACACACTCATATATATATCAAAGACCGATAAAAGTATCATGAAAGTCTCTGTATTAAGAGTCAAATTGCATTTTGTCCTTTCTACTCAAAAAATAGACAAATTAGTTCTTGGAATTTTGATCAAAAAGCAAATTGGTCTTTTTTTATTAAAAAAGCCATTCATTTGTACGGTTAAAAACTGACTTGACTGATAGAATAACAAGATAACGACACGTAACGTGCCACGTGTATCTTATGCTGATATACAAGTATAAGTTTTTAACAGTGGAAATTGATCAAAATTTTAACAAAACGATTAGTTTGTTATTTGGTCTAACGTATAGTAATTAATTTACTCAATTTTTTAAGTAGAAGAGACAAAACACTATTTAACTTCTAGTACAACGATCTCTATGATACTTTTATCACTGAAGACTCCATTGGAGATGAATAATATCTTTGAACAGGTCTATTTGTCCCAATCTAATATGTTTGATTATCTTTTCCTTCTAGGAATGGAGAGAAACAGAAGGTGCAAATGATGCAGAAAAGAAAGCAAATAAAAACTTGCTGTGGAGAGCTTTTAAACTGGCATTTAGGGTTTACTCATTTGCTGGTGGGAGCGATGAGCGTGCTGACAAGTTAGCTAAAGAATTGTCTAATGAAATTTTGTGTGGTTCTTCTTCACCTCCTAAGCCCCAAACCAATACCCCAATCTTCCATATTTAATTTTTTTATTACAAATTGTTGGTTAATTACTTATCTGAAAATAATTTGTACAGTTGTTTTCTTTACGTATCGATATGTAAATATTATTTTCTAAAATAAATTCAATATATCAAATGAAAACATCTGAACAATCCATCAAAATTAATAACTTATCTTATTTTTATAAGGATATAGATCTTGAAAGAAATTTGATTTAATGTTATGATTCGACAATTTTGATGCAAGTTTTAATAATAAATTCTAAGGGGAGAAGGTGTTAAACTAACGTCGATAATTAATGGTAATATAAAACAATCGCAAAACAATAAGAAAAAAATAAAAATACATTTCGAAAAAAAAATCATAGGTAGAGGAGAAAACAATTCACTAATGTCGAATTTAAATGATACAGGAGAGTTTCGACTACATTTATTTAAATGTTGAAACACTTTATTCTAATCAATGTCAAATAGAATAAATATAGTTCTATACGAATTTTACTTGTGCAACACATACCGTACCACACAGACCCTCTAATTTTACCACTATATTTTTTTTAATAAAAATTAGGATCATACAACTCTAACAGAAAGTGTTGTGGTGCAAGACTATAATACCTTTGCATTGGGGCTAATCATTAAAGCTTGGAGGTAACTTATTGAAGTTTTTGATTATGGCTTTCATCAATTTGGTATTGTTTTTGGTGAAGGATTTTGCCTTCAAATACTGCAAAATATCTGAGTGACTGCTTCAAAGAAGCGACAAATTCAATAAATTAAGAATGATTGTAGAAGTAAATTATGGCTGCATGCACAATCATCCATAAAAAAATTTCAAGCTTAATGCACTTTAATGTTTAATAATGCAACACAATGGTGAGCTTTGTCAATTAGAACCTATTTTTCAATTGGATATTGACAATATTAACCTTTTATATGTGTGGGATTACATGTGATTATTTTTAATAGTAATTTTTTTATTTTCACTTTGTTGTTATAGTTGAATTTGAATCGAAATATATATTTCACCATTAATTTTAATTTCATTTGTATAATACTCATTCTCGTTATTATAATAATTAATTTCACTACCATCAATATATTTTATCTCATTAAAATTAATCTCATCACTCATCTAAACAAAATCTAATTGATAACTTGGTAGAATGGGATCCAATGATAATTTTCTTTGAATTCATTTAAATTTGTTTGGTATATGCTCAATGAGACCAACTTGCTTCAATGTTGAGTTTTTTTCAAGTGAAGCTGAAGGATCTAGTATATTCACTAGACTTCCAATGAAGATAATTTTCATTTTTGCTTGGTTGAATTATTATTATTAAAAAAGCTATGGATTGAAATATGAGGTTTAATAAGAAACTAAAATGTGATGAAAAAGAGTTTATTATATTGATAGAATTTAATCTATTTGAAGTATGTTAGATCGTTTAATCAAATCCGACCTTAGCTCAGTTGGTAGAGCGGAGGACTGTAGTTGGCTGAAGCCTTCAGTTAAATCCTTAGGTCACTGGTTCGAATCCGGTAGGTCGGATGCTTTTATTCATTTTGTTCATTCAACATTTTCGCATTTGCTTTTTTCCCTAATCAAAACAAAGGGGGAAAGAAGACTTCATTAGTCAAAGATATTTTTGTTTTTGTTTTCATTAACAAAATATTAGCAGAGCGCCAACGTCAAATCCATTAGCTAATATCCAGTTCAGAAATAAACTTATTAGTAAATAAAGTGATTATTGGTTAAGAATAGATTTGAAGAGATGAAAGTTTAATATTATTACCATTCGCTCCTTATTTTTAAGGTGAAATTACGCCAAATCTAATTAATTAGCTAGTTTTAAAAAATAAAATTATTGGTCAAGAATATATTTGAAGAATCGAGAATTTAATATTGTTGCCATTTATTAAGAATAAAATTCTTTGTTTTTAAGGTGAAATTGTTCATCACTTAATGCATATGATTTTCATATAAATTGTATTTCAGATTTTAAAAACGTAAATTTAAAGAGTTTCATTTTTTTAATAAGTCTACAAATTAGGGATGAAGCTAGATTTATTTTCAGAGTATTGGAATTAAATTGTATATTTTTACGAAAATAAAAACGTAATTTCACTCTTTTAATAGTTTATATCTTTATAATTTTTATAGGATTAAATCAATTTTTTATCATTTTTGAATAAATCAATACAATTTTATGAGTATTAATTTAAAATTTTATAAATTATTAAAGGACCTAAATGAATTTTTTTCCATTTTAAGGGACCTTAATCATGCAATGAAAATAACAAACAATAATGCGTTAACCAAGTATAGTTTAATATGAGTAATATAATTTAACATATTATTCTATATTAAAACGCTTTTAATTACGTTTTATCATCCTATTAAAGGATCTAAAAGAAATTATGAATAATTATTATATAAAAAAATATTGATAATTGCAAGTAATCGATAAAGGTAACCCTCCACCAAATTATTATCATTCAAAATGCTATGGATTGAAATGTGAGATCAATGTATTGAAAATTAGAGTGGTTGTATTCAAATATTGCTCATTTTTTTAATTTTATTTTAAATATCAATTGAACGAGGAACATTTCTATTATCAGAAAATATAATTAGATTGACACGTTATATATCAATAGATCATGTTTTAATTTTGTGGCAATAATTATGTTTATTTTTTATTTTTTAGATGTAAAAACCATGAGATCAAAATAAAATAATTTTGTTGATCCCCTTTGATGACTTGATGATTAAAGGTATTCATTGATTTAGGTGTGATTTGAATTCGAATCGTGTTAATCTTGTTTGTTGTTTGGATTTTGCTCTGTTATTGTAATTCATAAAAAAAAATTGTTAAAAAAAGGAAAGGGAAAAAGAATTAATTATGCTTAACAAAATCTAAACTATTAAAATTACTCGTCAATCCGACCTTAGCTCAGTTGGTAGAGCGGAGGACTGTAGTCGGTTCAAGCCTTCAGCTAATCCTTAGGTCACTGGTTCGAATCCGGTAGGTCGGATTTTTTTTCATTTTTCATTCAACTTTTCAGTTTTTTTTTTTGGTATTCGCTTTTTCAATTTTTCTCTTTTTGATATATTGTTTTCTCTAATCAAAACGAAAGTGGAAGAAGATTTCATTAGCAAAAGATTTTCTTTTTCTTCATTAACAAAACGGAAAATTAGCAGAGCGCTAACGCCAAATCCAATTGCTAACAGCCAGTTCAAGAAATCGTTTCCTTTTATCAATCAGTTGCTTAAATCCACGAAAAGGAAATGGTAAGAGCACCTAATTTTTCCTTTTCTCTACTTCAATCTATTTGGTTGCCTAGAAAGTAACTAGGAAGTAAACAAAAATTGATATTTACGTTACGGACAAGCAGTAGATCAATTGCTTTACGTTTTCATTTTCTTATTGAAGACAAAATTTGTCAGTTTTATCATTCTTTTTCCCTTCTGTTTTCCTTTCAACTTTTTTACTGTATCATTTTTGGATCCAATTGCTTCTTCTAGCTTAATTTTTTAGAAGATATAATTAATTGATTATATTTAATGGATTCTTTATGTCATCGCAAAAGCTTAATGCATTCTTTAGTAATTCTTCTTATTGATTTAAACTAAAAAAATTTAGGCAAGCACATTGAGGCTGTATTTGACTTGCATAAGGAACACTCTTGAGGCTGCTATGTGTCTCCAGGTATGCAAATCAAGTTTATGTTGTGAATTTTTATGAATAGAGTTTCTGACTGTTACCTGATCGAACTTAGTTTTTGTATTTTACTATTTGTGGTTATTAGAATGGCTTGGAAAAGAAGGTTTAGCCATCAGCTTTTTGTTTGATATAATGCTCATAGATTACGAGCAGAGGATTTAACGTAGTCAGATGGGGATGGTTAGAGATGTACTATGTTTGTTATCTTTCCTAGTTTTAGTTTATAAAATGTTGTATAAATCTGCTCACTACCAATGACTAATGTGGTTCATTGGGAGCTCTTTTGATTCACAATCTTTGGGTCTTGAAGTCCTTCTGGGTGTGGGTTATGAATAGAGGAGGAGGCTTCCTCCAATTTTCAGTGCACGTATTCAATTTCTACATCTTCACAAAATTTAAAGCAATTCCAACCTATATTTTTCGTTCTAGATTAATTTTGGTTTAAAATTTGAAGATCTTTTTGTTGTTATGGAGCTTTTGGACAATCTTTTGTGTCTACTAGGATAATTTATCTTTTATTTAGTTACATGGTGTATTTAATAATTACGGACTGTAGTTTTCTTTGAACAACCATATGCATAATGAAAGACTTTTGAATTGAAAGTGTTGGCTTGGCAAAGACCTTCATTTGTCAAATTTTGTTTTCTATGTGGTATTTGTGCTCATTCAATCTTGCTCTCTTATTTACATGTTGGTTGCAGAATTTTCCTTGTCAAGAAGTTGAGAGGCATAATAAGCCAGAAGTTGAACTAAAGTATGTCTATTGATTTCTCTCTCATCTTTAATTTCTTATTTTAGAATTTGACAATTTCTGACTGGATAAAGCTATGTGAAGAGAAAGTGCTCAAAGTACTAAAAAGGTGTGAAAAAGGAAAAAGAAATGCTGATAAACAATGGTTCGTTGTGTGGAATTAAATTATCATTCTATAATGAACTTGCTACTTATCATATGCTGATCATAGACTAGTCTTAACTGATTTAGTTATGCTCTTACATTTAATTGGCAAGTTCTTTGAATTGACAAGGTCTTGTTTAAATTTGCTATTCATAGATTTCCATGTTCCCTTTTTTTTTTTTTTTTTTTTTCTAAACGGTACTAATGTCAACGTGTACGAGCTCCAGTTAATTTTGATTCTTTCAAGCTAAATAAGCCCTTTGTCTTTTCAGAATGAGTTTTTTTTCTGAGATGTACGCTTTGTTTCAAGTCTTTGAGGCCATTCATGTATGCAAGCCTTTTATCATGTTGTTTTACTCTTGCAACTCTCTTATCCTGTCTTTTTCTAGATTGCTTTGCTCCCTTCCCTCCCAAGACATTAGTCTATTCTGAAAACTATAGATTCTTCTTTTCAGAAACAAGACTTTCAGCAAGGGGCTACATTGACCTTTGCTAGCATGTCCATAGTTTCCTCTCATCTTTGTTTCTATATTTTACCTGATATTTCAAGCATTTAAAGCTTCAGATCTGCATGTTTATTCATGTCAGTAGGAATTCATATGATACTATCTCCATTTTGATTGTCAACTCACAAGTGTAATGAATGATGCCTCAAAAGAAATTCACTGAAACTTAATAATTTGATTGAAATATTTGTTGTTGACTAACAAGCAAAGTGAAGAATTTACCTCTCTAGTCTAATTGTGAAAGCTTTCATGTTCCACACCCTTGTATTCTACACTTGTGGACACACTAATATTTTTCCTTTCATATTTTGCAGGACAAGCCCAGAGCTTTTGCTAAATCCTGTAAGAACCACCTTCCTGAGTTAAGAGACATAGGCATAGTTTTCCATGTTCCTTTTTTATCATTAATTTGTTATGTCCTTTATATATCCTATTGGTGTTTTATTTTAATTCTTTGCTCAACTTTAGTCCAAGATGATCGTCTTTTTTTACCATTTACTTTTGCTCTATAACAAATGAACAAAACAGAAAAAAAAACAAAATAAGTCAAGAAGCAAAAGCAAACATTATAAAGCAAGTAGCCAAAGCAACAATGAAATGGAGCTATGTTGTATGTTCTGCATTTTTCACTGTTACTTTTGTAGGTTAATTTGGGCTCTCCATGGTACATGAATCCACCTAGTATGAATTTTTATTTTTATAGTAATCAGTTAATTTCTTTAAGTACATTTAACTAGTTGTTTTTGAGCTTGGAGGATTCAAGATTGTAATTTGGACAAATTAAGCCTGAATATTACCTTTTCTAAAATTACGAGTCTATAGGAGTTTGACATCACTAAATCAAGGGCATGTTCCACAAAACATGCAATTTTATGGTTTTTGGTAGAAATGATTTTATGTGGTTTATTGGTAGAATGAGAAAATGGCTAGTTAGTTGTTTTTTATGTTGCTGGTTATTGATCTTTTTAATATGCTCGCTTGCAATGTAGGTTTTGATATGCCGAAATGAGGCTGAGAAATGCTTAATAGAAACATCTATCAACTCACTACGGATAAGTCTCAAGGTAAAAAATTAATAATCTTTCCCTGAATATTTCTTTTGCCTGGTAGAGTTAACTGCTAAGAAGAGGGTCCAAGTATTTTTCCTGCTATTAGATTAAATAAGCAGCATCATATAGAAATTTTCAATACAAACCATTGGGTACCTTTTTCTTTTACCCTCCAAATTAGTTAAACTCGTTATTTAACTTTTTTTTTCTCTCTTCTAATGCAAGTTCTGTACTAACTCATATGGATGCAAAGTAGCTTTGTTTGAGACATCAAGCAACAACCTGTGACCAAGGGTTCAACTGGAATACATAAAATGGCTTTTATTTGGCTTGAACAATTCTTTTTGCTTCTTAACTTTGAGAGGACCTTAGAGCACAATCTATCATCTTTGATGGGTGCTTGCCTGATGTTAATGAAAAAAATGTTTGTTTTGCAATTTGCATGGTACCAAATTTTGTTAGAATGCTTCATTATTGATACTCAGCTTACATGCAGAGGCATTAACTGATCTGGAATAACATAGCATTTTATATCCTTTTCATTTGTTTTTATTTCTTTGGAAGCTTAGAATTGACCTATCATTCTCACAGAAGTTTGTTCTTAACTAAGATCAGGTAAATTTGCAATCTTTCTTCCATTTCGTCCTTATGTATACGTTATCTTCTTCTTATATAGGTAAAACAAGCAGATGAACTGGAAAACATACTAGCTAAAAAGTTCCTTAGATTTTTGTCTATGAGGGCAGAAGCATTTCAAGTTTTGAGAAGAAAACCAGTACAGGTACTTGCATTTTGATCTCATAGTTGTCACCTGATTTGCCTTATAAATTTATGTTGCTTGACAAATTCATGTGATTAACAACCAATTTACCATGAAGAATATGATTATTTGTACAGTATTTTGCAAAAGTGATCGTGAAAATCACTATATTTTGCCAATTATAGGTAAAGACTTCTAATTGTTTCCATTTTATACACACCATAACCTCATAAATCAGGTTAATGTACTTGCCTTATATCTCAATAACACAGCTCTTAAATTTTGATTTCATTCATGAATTGAGGCTGCCTTATGCATAAATTTGATTTCCTTTTTCATTACCATTTTGATACTTATTCTGGAAACACATTATGTTTGGTTATAATTAACATATACTAGTTGGATGAAACAGTGAGCAGAGCAAAGATTATCATGATGAAACTGGTTTGTCTGTAATAATCTAATTCATTCTTTCACCTTTGTTCAAGTTAATAAATGTTAAGCTGGTAATAGGTTTTGTAAATGTAACCCCAAAATAGCTTTTATTTCTTCCTTATGATATTGAAATTTCTAGTTTATTTTCTAGAGTATGTGTGTGTGTTTTTAATTTAAGTAATTGCTTCATTAACAGGGTTATGATATCAGTTTCCTTATCACGAACTACCACTGTGAAGAGCTGCAAAAACAGAAGCTCATTGATTTTATTGTGCAATTCATGGAGGTAAGAACATTCTTAACCGTATTTGTTTATCTTTATCTTCCAATTATAGATAGTGGATCCCTATTTAATCTTACGTAGTCAACTATAAAAAATATTGATACACCCATGACTTCTTTTCCTCTTTAATACTTCCAAATTGTCTAAAGTTTCTACTCCAGAGTATGCAACCTCATTATCTTTCACACTTTTATAGATGCATTCCCTGAAATTTTTTAAAAGATTCAAGGAAAATTGTTTCGTTGCCTGATATATATGCTCGCTACTGCTTTCCACTGTGCATTCTACTTCTCTATCACTTTGATTCTGGAACTTATGTATTTAGTGTTTTGTGGAATTCTAGCCAAATATGTCTTTCAATCTTTCTTATATATTCAATAGTTTTTCTTCCTTCCTCTGTATTGTATATGATAATTTGATCTGATTCCTCGTTGCAAAATCATATTCATGCTAAACCCTCTATATGGACACTATTTTGAATGTTCTACCATTGAACTCTGGTACTTTGATTTATGGACACTATTTTGCTATCCAAATTTTAACTACAATTTCCAGCTTTCCTCTTGTTAGAACTGAGCTTAAGAACCGAAATACTTGTTTGTGGTTACGTCATTCTATTGCCATTTCTATGTTACTCAGACTGGATGAAAGCGTCTGATAGCAGTATGTGTCAGATATGGTCAACCTTTTATAATTTTTCTTTGTATTTCGAGAGTCTCTCGAGGGTCATATCTCTGAACCTGTAACAAAATATACATTTGATACAAGTACTTCGAGAAAAATAAAGAACTTGACCAACATAGATTTCAGCTCCATGCCTGGTTTTGCTAAAATAGGTTTAAACTAAATCATTTCTTGTCCTCTCACTATCGAAGTTCTATATTTTGTCTGTTCGAAGCATATGCTTATGTCGATAACCTTTGAAATGCTGTTTTTTTTATATCTCAGGATATCGATAAAGAGATAAGTGAATTGAAAATGTCGGTGAGTACGCGAGGGAGGTTGGTGGCTACGGAGTTTTTAAAGCAATTTTAACATCTTGGATATTATCAGTGGTATTATATCTGAATGAATTCTGGGTTCAATTGCCCACAATTGTGATCCTTCATAGATCAGTAGCAATTGTTAGGTATACTTTTGATAAAACAAAAAGACAAATTCTCTTCCTCTTTTATGCACTCATGTTCATATGTTTTATGTTGATAGACTTTGGGGGATAGCATCTGCCTAAATATAAAATTGAACCCGATAATATTAAACACGACATGATTAAATGAGATAAAAAAGTTTTTTAAAAAATGAAACGTATATAGATTGTTAATTCCGTGGGATTTTGTAAGTTCTTCTTCAGGAAAAGTAAGCAGAACATATGTTTCAATGAGTTTGGGAATTGGGATTTAAGTGATTTGTCACTAAAACAAAGTTCTCGTTCTTACTATATATTTCAACAATTAGGATTTATGATTTTATTTTGCTGTTTTTGGGTTCAAATATTGGAATAAAAAACATAAGTTTATTGAATACATTAATAGAATTAGCAATTTGTATATTTATATTGTATTTGCGTCGCTTATTAATTTATTATATAACATATATTATTTATAATCAGAATATATCATACTTATATTACCTTTTTTTTTTTTTGTATAATTGAATCATTCTATTAAAATTATGGAGTTAAAGAAAAATGACTTGATAAACAATACTATTCACAAGGATATAACATTTAATCGAACACTATCAATAGAAATTTTAATTTTACAAGGTTCAAATTCTAACTCATATAATTTAAAATACATATATAATTCTATTACACTTTAAAGAGTATGTCTAATAAATGTAATCTTTATTGTAAAGTTTTTAAAATCAATTAGTAATGAAATGATTTTTCTTATATAATATATTTATAAGCTATTACATTTATATTTATATAAAATAATTATGAAAGAGTTTTGAAACTTTACCATATGTAATTATCACGTATGGATTTAGTCCAATTTGTAGATTTTAAGTTGGGTTGTACTAATTTTTAGTTTGATCTTGCTACAATAATTTGATTTTACTTTGTGATTTTTCGGGTGATTTGTATTGTAATGGTTTAATAGTTACGATCTCTCTACATATATTTATATTTATACTTGAGTTAACACTTTTTAATTTTTTTTTTTTTGAGAAAAAGAACTTGGGCTATTTATTAAATAAAATTGAAAAACAAAAGGGTCTAAAAAACAAAGGTCTTACAAACCAAACGGCCCAAAAGACAGAAAGCTTTTAAAAGGAAAATAAAATAAATCTAAGAAATTAACCAATAAAATATTTACTAAATTGCTGAACATTAAAATTAAATGGATTTGAACCATCCATCCACAAAAATAAGCCAGCCCAAACCCAATATGGATTACAAACACCTGGTTATAGGGTTTTGAAGGGTTTCTTTCTCCTTTAACCTTTTATCCTTTTTTTTTTATTTTTTTTATTTTCTGGTTTTGCAATTGATTTTCCGATAGGTAATTCTGATTTCAAACTCCGCTCCTCCTCTAATTATTATTGGTAAACTCGCAAATCAATGTAGAATATCAAGTACTAATTCTTTTGCTTGACTGAATCTCTGGGTGCAGCTAAACTTTGTTCAAAAACTGGTGCAAAAATGCATAATTTTCGCCACCTGATATCCCGTCTCTCATCCACAAAGAAACCCATAACCCTTCAATTCGATCCATTTCGAGCTTTGGGTTCACGCGCTTTTTCCTCAACATCAGATGGTTCCGATAATCTAGACTGGGGCACTGCTTCCTCGTGGTCCAGTCGCTTGACCAAGGACCATTTCGACGGAACCATAACTCCCCAAGCTGGTACTGGAGATGCCGATCAATCCATACCGCTTACGGATATTGAAAATATATCTGATGCGGTGAAAAAATGGAATGCCGACGACAAGAAGTTCAAGGAGTTCGCTGATGGATGGGAAGATCGATTGCTTGAAACAAGTATTTTGTTGAAGCAAGTGCTTGAACCTGGTGCTAGAGGGTCTTATCTTAAAGACTCTGAAAAGGCTGAAATGTATCGTTTGCATAAAGAGAACCCTGAGGTTTATACTGTTGAGAAATTGGCTAAGGATTATAGGATAATGAGACAGAGAGTGGAAGCTATTCTTTGGCTTAAGAAAGATGAAGAAGAATTGGAGAAAAAAAATGCTCTTCCTCTTGATGACTCTGTTGAGATGCTTCTTGACAATTGCCCTGAGTAATTTCCTCACTTCTTGTCCTTTTAGTTTTTTGCTAGTGTTTGGAATTTCTATCCTTGTTTCGTGATTTCAATGGCTCTTTGATGCATTAAATTGTGAAATTTTTTACTGCTAAAGCTATGGTCTGTTCAGTGATAATGATGGTATTGAAAATGATAGAAACACAACATTAGTGCATCTTATATGATCATGCTTATCGGGTTTTTTGTTTTTACTTTTTCATCTGTTCTTTTAGGTTGGTAAGCTAATCTTGATAGGTATTAAGTGTGATCGTGTCTGCTCTTGCTTGCTGTTTTGCTCTAATCTATGTTAATTAGACTCGGGTGTAAGTCTCGGAGATGGATATATATGTTGTATGAGTATGTTCAACTTTTTTTTGTCTAAGTTTCTGGTAAATTTGGAGGGTGCTTGGATCCATACACATGTCCGGATGTGCTTAAAGAAAAATGATAAGCCAGAACATGTATGCTCTGGGTTCATTGTTGTTTGGTCTCAAAGTGGTGATGGTTTTTGGTTGTTGGTCATATATTTGTGCTTTAGTAGAACCTTTAAAATGATTAGGGACTCTTTTGCCTAATACGGGTGTAATTGAAATTACTCGGTCATACATTCGTGCTAGCTATTTCTTGAAATTTTACGAAGTCCTCATTTTAGGTGCTTTTGCCCTACATGTTGCACATACACAGTTCTGCTCTTCTTCTTTTTTTTTTTTGGTAAACTTCCTCATTTTTCTTCTAGGAGCCTTTCTTTGATGCTTTTAATGTAATTGGGTAGCTCCTGATTTCGCTTTCTGTGATAATTTCTATCATATGATGTATTTATAGATGGTGTACTTTTGCACTTAAAAATAGTTTTTGAAGGTATAATGACTGTAAAAATAACTAAAAATTGGTAATAGCGTAGTTTTCAATGCAATATTATTTCCTGCTGCAGATTTTTAAATGCCCACGATCGGGAATTCCATGTAGCATCCCTTCCTTACAAACCTGAGTTCAAAGTTATGCCCGAAGGTTGGGATGGCACCACCAAGGATCTGGATGAATATCATTATGAGATATCCAAAAAAGAGGATGACATGCTGTATGAAGAATTTGTTCAGAAGTTTAACTTTAATAAAATGAAGGTATGCTGCTGATTTACTCCATCCCCCTGCCTTCAAAAAAGGAAACATATTAGAATTGTGATATAAATTGTCATTTTCCATTTTCTGTGTTGGAACTTTTTATTTTGTGGCTTTGGTCACGTTCACATTCTTGTTTCTCTCTCATTAATACATCCCGGTGTGTGTGCATGGACTGCTCTGGTTTGGCTAGATTTACTTCTATATAGGCCAAGTGATGCATTTATCTGGGAAATGTGTCCGTATTGAAAAATATATAGAAAGAAAAAAGGTAGGGTCATTAGATACTGACAAACTAATAGAATAGTGGTTATATGTTACTCAGACTCATGCATGAGTGTCGAGTACGAGTATGTTCAACTTTTTCAAGTTTTCCAAATCTCTTGACAAAGCTAATCAATGGAATTTTCACTAGGGATTCTCTTCTGTCTGCGTAGCTATCTTGACTACCAATGAAATGAATCTTTACCACCCTCCCTACTTTCATTCTATGCCATCTTGTTTGACTATTTCGGCTTTTGGATTAAGCCCATTCATCTTTGTGAGAGGTTGCCTTCCTTCCTAGGATATTCCCAAGACCAGGAGCTGTTTTTTCAATGGCTAGGTTAAACTTTTTACATCCCTTGGCCAAAAGGTAGTATAAGGAACCGGCCAGACAAGATAACACAGTGCTGGTAGGGCAAAGGATGATGTCCACATTTTTCCTTTATTTATGCTTGCTTGACATGCGACAATTTAACTTTCTAGCTGACTGTTAATTCTGTTTACATTTTTCGATATTCCCAATCTGATCTTGCATATATAGATGGCTGGTGAAGTAAAGCGACACAAGTATAGTAGGAGGCGCCCCTCTGAAGGTTGGAACTTCACAGTGGAGAAAATGGGAGCGAAAGGGAAGCGCGGAGGTGGTGGGGGGTGGAAGTTTGTAAGTTTGCCTGATGGATCAAGTCGACCACTCAACGAAATGGAGAAAATGTACGTAAGGCGAGAGACACCACGCCGAAGACGTAGAATTCTCCCATGATGATTTAGCCTCTGTTGTGTGCACGTCTGCAGATTATGGTCGTTCTCGACATGATCTGTATGTATGATTTAGAGTCCAAGCTGGTGTCAATTTTATATCCCAGAAGGTAAGCATCTTTTAGGAACAAACATTTACAGGCCATTAGCACTTTATGCTAATTTTGAAGTTCAATTTGAGATTAACATTTGATCCTTTACATCCTTTCCAATAATTATTTGTTAAAATGCAACTGTGGACTAAATTTGATTATTTTGGAATTTGACAGTTGGTTAGACCTTATGAAACTCATGCATCAAGGCATATGCTTTATTTGTTCATTCTCCATTCAGATTCTGTGCCTTAGCCAATCTCCCACTCATGGAATAAAAAACCTGAACCGGCCCATCAGACCCGGTCGAATCGGAACTGTTTGATTGTTCGGTACCAGGTCATATTTGAATCGATCAAAAACTGGATTCATTGAATCGGTAAAGCACGTTGCATTGACAAGGAGAAAAGAAAATGCGGGTTTGAATTTTAAAGAAAATATTATTGGATAGATAATCACAAACTATGAATATGAATCATAAGCTCAAAACCTTCAAAATCAAAAATTGTGTAATTAAAATACGATAAAAATGCGCGTATCTTATACATGCTAAAAAATTAATATGAAGTGTGAAATATAAAATTTCAATTTTTAAAAAATATTGAATATTTATGGGATATACGAATATTTAATGCTTATCTGAGTTTGTATAATATGGGTTAATTCACAGTACTACTAACCATGGTCATTGCAGACCAAATTTTTGATTCTCCTCTCGTCAAACTTTGATGACACAGCTTTTATTGAAGGGATTTTATATTTAACCACATACCCAAAACATAACAAAATAAAAAAAGATAAATGAATTGATCATTCATACCTATATATAAGGTACGGTTTGCTGATGTAATGTGTTTGAAATAACTAGACGTCATGTATTGTGATACATTACTTCTTTTAAGGATTACATGTATCTTAAATATTTTTCAAAAAATTATTGGCGAACAGAGTGATATAATGCAAATGATGGACACTCGTAACAAACGAGTTTTTGAATAACTCGTGAAATTAATTGACAAACCTACATATCAAGCGTGGAGCCACGTTTTATGAATAACAAGAAGCTAGAAATTCCATTAGTACACAACTTTGTAGACGTATACACATTCATAAAAGTTATCCTTGGTTGCTTCTTTTTTCTTTTTTTTTGTTTTGAACTTTTGATCGTTAAATTGGGTGAATTGCAATGGGGTCACCCCACTTTTCTTTTGTTCCATAATTTGGATTAAAAAATGATCCCCATTACCATGTTCTTGGTGTTAAATGGCATTAGTACTTTGACCTTCTTTAACAATCTCTTTTTATCAAATTTCAACGCACAAGAGATAGGCAAGGGAAATGAAGTAATACTAGTTATGATTCCTTGATAATTGAATTTAAATTTGGTTAGAAGTAAAATATTTTATCTTAATTTGCTAAAATTCAAGAACTCTATATGAATAAAGTCAATAAATTTTTATTTATTTAAAATTTTTAGATATTCAATAATCACATTGAATCTCAATTAAATTTAAAGTTGAGTTAATTTTAATTTTTAAACAAAAAAACAAAATTTTCTCAATATTTTATTTCATTCAGATCACTTAAACTCGAGATGTTACTTAAAATAATCAAATTCCATATCCTAGACCCTTCATTTTAAAGCCACAATACCCATGAAATTTGTTCACAATGAAAAGTATTTTTAATTATTAAACACTAAAATTCCTACATTAGTTTATAGTCATGGTATGTCCTACACAAATCCCAAAGCAAAGAATTGCTTCTTAAAGAGGCCATGCATCGCCAATCCTTTAAACAATAAACAAAAAAGAAATACTAAAACCCCAAAAGGCTAGCTTGCAGCTAATTACAACCTCATCAAAAGCAACGTATATACATACATGCATGCATAAATATATATATACACACATATACGTAATCATGATTTGAAGATCCAAAAACCCCTTAATTTCCGTTCAACACCCAAACCCAAAGCCTTAAATTGTTTAATATGTCAACTCATTGTCCCATTTTGCCTAGTTTCTTCCTCATTTTCCTCTCATTCTTTTGTTACACCTCATATGCTCACACTTTCACTGTAACAAACAACTGCCCTTACACGATATGGCCTGGAACACTGTCTGGTTCAGGGACACCACAGCTTTCAACGACAGGGTTCCAGTTAGATTCAGGTCAAAGTGTGAGGATCCCATCGGTTCCTGCAGGTTGGTCTGGTCGGATATGGGGTCGGACAGGGTGCTCGTTCGATGCCACCGGTGTCGGGGTTTGTCAAACCGGGGATTGCGGGGGGAAACTTGCATGTAATGGCAATGGTGCAATTCCACCGGCTTCGTTGTTTGAAATAACATTTGGTGTTGGGAATCAACAAGATTTTTACGATGTTAGCTTTGTTGATGGTTATAATTTGCCGCTTGTTGCTGCTCCTCGTGGTGTTTATGGTACATGTAATGCTACTGGATGTGCTTATGATCTTAATATGGGTAAGAAACTAAATTTTTAGCTTTGTCAAGTGGAGATACATGAACTATATTCTTAATTTTCGAAAATTACAAGGATTATAATAATATTTTAACCTAAAAAAGTGTGAAATGAGCTTCAATGCCTTCTAGACAAAGATAAGTTAGGGGCATAAGTGCCCCAAATCATTCTCATATACTTAAAGTTAATCATAAAGAAAAAATAAATTGTGGAAGAAGATAATACTTGTGATTTTATCAAGGACGAAGTAAAAAAATTTTTCTGGAGGAGTTAAATTTAAATTATAAATATTTGAGAGTTAAAAAATTTAATCTTGTAAAATTTGCAATTTTTTAAAGGATTAAACTATAAACTTTTCATTTTTTGAGAGGCATAATTGAATTTTAAATTTTAAGATAGATTGAAAAACAATTTTATCATTAATTTAACTAATAATTTTGTAATTTTTAAATGGACTAAAAATGAAAATTTTCATTTTGGGGGCCAAGGTCCCTACCTATCCCTCTAACTTAGTCCTTGCCCCTTAGATTTTACTTTTTAGTACTTTTTATCCATTCTTAATATTTAAGTATATTGATATAATGGGTTGACTTTATATTATGTTGGTACGTTTCATTAATGCTTGACAGTTAGTATGATTAATACTGAAATATAATAAATTTTAAAAAATAAGAATATTTTTACATCAACAATTGACATTTCATATGTTCGGAATTTGTACCCTAATATGTATATATGTGTGTGTGTGTGTGCAAGGCAGGTTGCCCTAAAGAGCTACAAGTAGTGGGAGGTGATGGGGAAGGGGCAGGGAGAGTAGTGGGATGCAAAAGTGCATGTGAGGCATTTAGACAAGATCAATATTGTTGCAGTGGGGAATTTGCAAACCCAACAACATGCAGGCCTTCCTTCTATTCTTCAGTTTTTAAGAGAGCTTGCCCCAAGGCTTATAGCTATGCTTTTGACGATGCTAGCAGCACTTTCACCTGCAAGGCCCTTGATTATCTCATCATTTTCTGCCCTAATTCTCAATCTCAAAGGTACCTATTACTATACATTTATATGTATGCATGTATGTTTATCTCAAATCATATACAAATCTCTAAGACTTGATGGAAATGCAGCGCAAATAGAACAAATGGTGGGTTTACACCACCATCCGGTGATGATGGTACCCAAGGCAAAGTGCAGATAGTTTCCACCTCATCAAATCTACTATTTCCCTTTCCAATGCTCATCCTTCTTCTACTTGTCAATTCTTTCTTTTAAAAACACGTGCACTTAACCTTTAAAGTTATATTACTTGAACTCGAACTTGAGTATCAAGGATAAAAATATTCATTTAATTTTAAATTATTCTTATATTTAAAAATTATTGAAAGGTGATATATGTACATGTATATTTCAATATGATGGACTAATGTTGAACATAATGAAATATTTGGAGGAATATAGCATATAACCCCCATTTGTTTATTTGATGGGCAAATTGTTCAACCACTCATTTGTAACTCATAGAATTCCCATTGAGAAAATTTGTTCTCAATATGATCTTACCTTTGAATTGGCTTTACGGAATATTTAATATTACAACAGATTTATTTCCTGGAAATAATTATGGAATAATAATAAAAAGCTCACAAAAGAACTTTGAATGGGCCGAATTAGGGTCCAAAATAATCTTATTTCCTTATTCAGTCATAGGCTATAAAGCCCATATTTATTATTAAAAAGTTATTAGACGATTTTTTTTATAATGATAAAATTTAACTCTTTAAGCTTTATGGTTTTTGTCAATCTAATTTTATTTATTTTTAGTTAAATTTATTCATTAAATTTTTAAAAAGAAATCAAATCATTTTTTAATGAAAATAGGTACTAAAACATTAATTTTTAACAATGTTAATGTGACAGTTTACGTGTATTTCATGATGACATGATATCATTTATCTTATATATCATGTCAACAAATAATTTAAAATGATAAAAATATTCAAAAATAAAAATAAAAAATTCCAAAAAAATATAAAAAAGTTCATAAAATTATTAGAAGTAAACGTGAATTGACATGTTTGAGGATTAAAAAAAACAATTTAAATTTTTTTTTAAAGTTTGATGATGAAATTCAATTTTTTTTTTTTAAAGATTGAGAATTAAATTTAACTCAAAAAATAAGGATTAAATTGATAAAATATGTAAATATTAAGGGCTAAATTTTATATTATTCTAATATTTTATAAAAACTTAAAATATGTTATTTATATTTATAATTAAATTATAAAAAAAAAAACGTTTTTGATACTTTTGTTTTACCTAATCCGCCGTTGAAAAAAAGCACACCAAGAGTCAAAATCGGTGAACACATTTTTTTTTGAACGGCGTAAAGGCTTTTTATTCTTGATAAAATTAACTGATCAATTAAGACTAAATAAATAATTTTGACATTACCGGAGTAATTATATTGTAAATAATCAATTTGTAATTCAATTAAAATATTAAAAGGTTTATAGAATGCGAAAATTAATTACTAGATCGAAATGTATTTGGAAAATAAAAAAATAAAAATTTACAATTAAATCACTTATATATTTTTTAAATCAATTTAAAAATCGACTTTTACCAATAAGAATATATTTGTGTTTAATTGATTGCTGTATTTTAATATTGTTTTTAATTAATTTATAATTATTTATTTGATAAATAAAAATTTCAATCATCAAATATATAAAAGAAAATTTTCAATGTTAACATTTTGTTAATTGGGGCACTGTTTTTGGTTTTATAGTAAGTTTAAACAAGTTCTGATTTTTCTTACCAATCTTGGACCCCCACTTGCTGTTTAACATTTGATTTATCATAAAAGCATCGTTGTTATCTTTGAAATAATAATTAGAAAATAAATTAATAAAAAATTTGGTACTCAATGAAGCAACAAAGGTCAAATCTGGATCATATTTTTTAAATAATAAGAGTATTGATCTGATTTTTTGAAAGGGGCTGTTTTGTTTTGTTTTGTTTTGTTTTGTTTAGAGTAGTTAATTAATTTTGATTAGACAGTGAAGAATTTTAATTAATAATTTTATATTTATTCTTCTAACAATGATTAGATTGGAAGAAATTAGAAACATTTTGCTTACTTATCCTACAGTGTTGATTAACATATATATATATAAAAGAAAGATTCTCTAACATAATTGTAACATTAAATTAATTTGGAAATTTTATATTTAAAAATGAAATATTAAATATTTTAAAAAAGAATTTTTTATCAATATAATAGAAATATTAAATTGTTTTGGAGCTATACATTATTTAAGAGTAACAAATCAACAATCATATTGCTGAAACAAATGATGCATTTGTAATAATATTATAGAAAACTTAAGAAAATTTTATAGAGGTTTAAAATAAAATATAAAACATTGATTCGTTTAAAAATTTAACTGCTATAACAAAATATTGTTATAACGGATAATTGTTATAAAGAGGTTTCACCATATATTTATAACTTTTAAAATGGTAAAAAAAACCTAAACATGTGCTATAGAAAAAAATTATGTTTTATGTTTAAATATTTTTGCTGAGAATTATGTTTATATACTTACTTATCTTTAAAAAAATGAAAGCATTAGAAATAATTAATAAAAAATTTTAAATTAAAGCAGGACAGTGCAGAGCAGGGATGAATGTATTTAATATTCATAGAGATGATAATGATTTTCAAAATTACATATCCATGGTGGAGTGAGACAAGTGATGTAGCAAAGTATAGTGAGACAAGTGATATAGCAAAGCATATTTTTTTTTGAATATATTAATATGATTACATGAAAATATTAATTTCAAGAAGTTTAAAAACTTATTTTAATTTGAAAATATTTAATTGGTAAATTAATTAATTTTATAAGTGTCGCATCATATTACAATCATAATTTTCATTAAATCTTGGTGACGATGGCACAAGAAAGTTAGCTTTTATGCAGGGGTAGCCACCAACCAAAGCCCCCACCACCATACTCAACTTCTACATGATTTTACGTTCATTATTTGATATGTTGAAAGCAAAATATAAAACATTATATCTCAAAAATAAATAAAAAAGTTCTTAGGGTTTTTAAATGTGGTCCATTGTTGGTCGACATATTATATCATATATAAGCTTAAGGAAAACCCACTTATGTGCCCATCAAATTATTAATTTCAATGACTCATACTTCCACTTGTTCCCCCTTTCCCATTAGACAACTCATTATAATCCATGCATAATAAAGTTCAACGGAATTTTGTGGAATTATATTAAATTTAAATAAAATTTTATATTATGGTTAAATTTTGGGCTTTCATTCTTTTATTAAATTTATAAGTTTAATTTTTGTATTTTTTTAATTGAGTCTTAATTCGATTAGTATAGGTATGGTTATCAATGTAAAAGGGTGTGGATTCGAGTGCGCTGAAGCGCATTATTCTTCTATTTATGGGTTGAGAATGAGATATCGGTAGTTATAAGCATTATGTCAAAAAGAACAAATATGATCAAAAACTTATAATGAGATTATTAAAAATATATATTTTTTAATTTATCACGATTTGATTCTTCTATTATTATTATTAATAATATTATGTTTTAATCCAAATCATTAGCATCACTAAAAATTTCCAATTAATTAATTGATGTACTTTTTTATTTAAAAAATAAGTTTAAATAATAAGGAAAAAATTACATGTTCATTTTACGATTTATGTTTAGAGTTGTCGTTATCCCTCCCAATAATGTTATTTTTAAAGTTTAATTTTTTTTTTAAAAGGTACTATTCTTTGTCACTACACCCAATAATTATTAGTTGAATTGAATTTTTTAACAATAACATAATTAAAAAAATTAATAATTAAAATTTCATCTTTTAAATGGTGTAGGTTATTTTAGTTTCAATTTTGGGTTTTAAAAAAATCAATAGAATAATGAAACATTGTAAAAGTGTTAGTGATTTGAACTAGCAGAACACTAAAAATAATAAAATAATTAAATTATGTCAAATTCAAGTAGATGTGTTAAATCCATAAATGTAATAAAAAAATATAATTTGATTTTTTTATAAATTACGTCAATTTAATTTGGTTTGAATTGTTATTTAATTATTAAAATATTTTACTTAAACTTAATTGTAAAATATATTATACTAAAATGAAAATAATTTTGAAATATCTTAATAATTGAAATAAATTTTGGAATCGAGAATAAGTAAATTTCTTAACCATTCGAATATGATGCCAACCAACCCGAATAATAATAATAATAATAATAAAAAGCCATAGTATATTTCAACTTCACTAATTTTCATAATTATAGTTTTTATTTATTTTTTTAGTGAAATAAAATTTATTGGGAGCTTTTTCTTTGCTTTATTCTTCTTATATTTGGGATATGAGTTGGGAGTCCTTTCAAAAGAGATAGGGATCCGATGCTTTAAGATAATAAGAAAGGTGGGATGAATGGGAATAAATATCCCAAATTCTAACCCTAATAATAATAAAAGTTACTTTGCCAACGGTTAAAACAAGAACAACCCTATTTTTGCTTTTATTTTTATCCTTTCCTTTTTTCTCCTTTGGGTTTTTTCCAATGCAAAATAAAATAAAAATTAAAATTTTACTATGCATAAATACTATATGTGGGTTTAAGACTCATTCAAATTTACTGTAGTCAAAATTTGAATATAGTTATGATCAAATGTATGTTATTTGTATTTAAGATTGTACAATTATCAACTATGATATTTTTAAATATAAGATTGGATCAGGTTGACAATTCAAAACACTTACAAGCTAATTTTCCATTTAGATATATTTCATATAATTTGATTGGAACTAGAAGTGGGTTTTAATATACAATAGATTTTTGGGCGAATGTTCAGTCTTTGATATTGAATTGTGGGACATTCTTGACGGGTTGACTCTCATCCAAGATGAGTGATATGTCGGAGTGATGAGTTCAAACAGACAGTTTGGAGGCGGTTAAGGCTATACAGAACTCTTCCTCGATAGTTTCGAACTCAGCCTTAATTAGGCGAATTCATCAACTATTGACGAACGTGGGACTTTGGGTCCTACAACACAATCCTAGGGAGGTCAATAAAATTGTTGATTGCATTGTCAAAATGGTGTTTGATACAAGACAAGGTATAAAGGTGTTTAAGGAAATCTCAAAAGAGGTGCTAGTAATTTCTTCCGTAGTTAAAGCATATATAAAAATATTTAATCAACCTGTAATTTTGCTTTAAAATTGTAACATAATTTAGATGAAATTTCGATGTAAAACTTATTGAAATTTAGAACATGTGCATTTTTTTTCTTTTTAATGTGGTCCTCCTTATGAATCTTATTCCACCCAACACCCTTTAATAATCTTGAATATCTTTTAGACCAAGCAAAAAAAAAAAGCTGCCACAATTCTAGCATGCAACCCAAAAGAAAAATAATATCATGTCATTTCTTAAAATTCAATTAAATAAATTTATTCTATTGTTTTAAATTTTTTTATTTTCTAAACCAAATAATCTAAACAATTTAAATATTTTATTAAATTTAGATAAATTAATAAACTCGAATATCTTTGGTGTAAAAAACTCCCTTCCCAATGTAAACTCTTAAATTAAACCCAAAAAAAAAATATGTTACTTTCAGCTATATCTTAAAAGTGTTAGAAAAAAGTAGAAATAAAAAAACAAAAATAGTGTTAAGAAGTTATTTTCTATTTATCTATAAATACAATGTTAAATAGCATCCAAAGTATATGTATATATGTGTGTGAATGTAATTAATATTGATAGTGTAGTGATTAAATGGTCCCCAAAAGGCATCACAAAATAATAAAATTTTTCCTTCACTTAAATCCAAAAAGTCAACTTCATATCCAACATCCAAATGGCTAATGCTTTGGGTCCCCCCATTGGAGTGGAAAAGAAATAACCACAATTGGCTTTATTTATTTATTTCAAGTTATTATTTGTATTTTTTAAATTAAATTTTTTTAGATACAATATTAAAAGTAGAAAATAATAATAATATAGTTTAAACACAATCAAATAAACGTCTGACAAGAATTTTAATTACCGTTCTAATCAAGTCCAAGGCTTTAAAATTTTGTAACTTATTTTACTATTTAAAATATATTTAAAAAATTACTCTAAGCCTAACTCAAATCTATTTGCCTCAAAAGAGGAATATATCTTTGCATAGATTTATTTATTTATTTTACAACTCATTATATATAATTTTTTAGAGGTTTAAATTTATCATTATATTAATTTATATTTTTTTAAAATTTTTTAAAAAATATAAGGCAATTTTATATTTTTGAGAGCTAAAAATTCTATTTATTTTTTTCTACGCCTTTCGAAAAGAAAATTATAATATTAACAAATGAAATAAGTTTTATATGCTTTATGTACGGAAGAAATTCAAATTATTTAAATTGTGAAAAACGTTTACAAATGTATTTAAGTTTTAACTCTAATGGAAGCTGAGAAAATTTATGCGTGTATAGAAAAAAAGAAGGGAGATCACAGAGGAAAGAATACCACACAAAAAAATAATTAAAATTTTATATAAATATATCAACCTCTTAAAATATTTATAATATGAATTATTTGGGGAAATAAATTGAATATGTCAATTTTTAAAAAAAATAAGCTTTTGTGCCACTTTTAAAAATAATTAAAGGAATTGGCCGATTTTCATGAAAAGCTTATTCAGTTAGACGAGCTTTTCAGATTTTTCTCTCCCACTCACATAAAAAACATTTATCATAAAAATATTAAATTCAATCAATCATTAATAAATAATAAATTAATTTAGATAACTTTATTAAATATGATTGATTGGATATAATATTTTTATGGAATTAGAGAGGAATTGAACCTAGGCTCAAAGATAAAACCATCAACATTTAACCGTCCGATCGAAAAAATTAATTATATTAAAAAAATTCAAAAATTACAATCTTTACTAACACGTGTAAGAAAAACTTGTTCAGCTGGTTGAAATTTGTTTATTACCTTAATTATTTTTAAAACCAACGCGAAAATTTAATTTTTTTTTAAAAATCGACATATTAAATTTAATTAACAATATGATACAATATGAAAAAAATATAATACCAACATGACACTAATACATGAACGGCTCATAATTTATATAATTATTAATGTATCAAAATATGAAATTTGAGTACGATATAAATTTGATTAAATAATAATTTATTAATTATTAATTATGAAAATTAATTTATAGTAATTATTTAGGATTGTAAACTTATATATTAGTCCATACATATCATTTAAAAGCGGCATAATGGTTTTTTTACTCTTTAATTTTATAAAAAATTTATTTTAATTTTTTATTTAATTTTTTTATCTCTTTTAATCTTCCAACTAAATTTGATATGTAATTTTAAAATTTATCTCAAATAATAATAATAATAATAATAAGTCATAAACAGGTTTCAGACTCTGAGCTAAGCAAACCCACAATTTTTGTTACAGTACTGTCTCGTGAATCTTTCATATTATAATTTATAAATATAAAATATTATAAAGATAATTATAATATAATAAAATATAAAAATATAATTTAAACACAAATTATCAAAAATAGAAACGTGGGGTGAGAGAACCTGCCGGGGGGCAGCTTCTTAATATATTGCCGTGAGGCAAGTCATGGTTGAAGTTGGTGAATGGCGGATCAATCATTTTGCTCTTTTTTTTTTCTTATAGATACTCTATGTGTGTTTGTTATCTAAAATAAGTATTAATGCTTAATACTTACTATTTAAATTTAGTTTACCTTTTTTTTTAAACTTCTTTTAGGGTTTTCAATTTTTTTTTGTGTCGCACTATTTCTTTCTTTTGTTCTTAATTAGTTGACGGTGACGTCAGTTTTAATGTTGGTCGTCGATTGCCGGTATTTTTTCCTTTAATTTTTTATATTCAATTCTTATTTTTTTTTATATTTTGGCTTTTTTTCTAATTTTATATGCTTTTGTGGCACATTTTTTCTTTATTTTGTGGTACGCTTTTCATCTGCCTTGTGGCACGCTTCTGTCTTATGACAAGTTTTCGTCTACCTTTGTGGTAGATTTGCGTTCGTGGATAGTTTTCTCACAACGCTCGGCTTTGATCTGTGATAATCGGTGGTCTTTCAATAGTTTGATCTCCTTTTGTGGTTCTATTTTACGAAGCTGTCTACAAGATTATTGGTTTCGCTCACGATTCCTACTTTGATACTTAAGCGTGTAAGTGGATAGAGACAAGAAGTTTTATTTGTTGCTTCCTTTTTCCAGTGTTTCATTTCATTCTTGCTGTACAACCTATTAGATGTGTTTTGTTGGTTTGATGTTTCGTTTTTTAGTTTTTTAATTTCCTTTTAGTTTTGTTATTTTTCTACTACATTTTAATTTCATTTGTAAGGTTTCTCTATTTTAGCCAACATATTATTAAAAAAAAATCAATTTACTTTTGGGGATATTATTGAATTTAAATTTGACCTTTTAATTTATTATTTGTTCTACTTTCTAATAATTTTATTTTAACTTTTTTAAATTGTAAAATTGGATAAAGTATAAGAATAGTGATTCAATTATTCAACTGATTTTTTTATTTAGTTATTCAATTTTTAAAAATTAAGAATTTTAATAACTTTTGTTATTAATTTAGTAATTAAAGTCTAATATGGGTTTTTTTATTGATTTGATAATAAATTTAGCTTCCAATATTTATACATTCTATCAATTTGATCTTAAATCTAAAAATTTTAATAAATTTAGTCATTTATGTTTGCAAAATTTATTTTAATTTTAATTCTAAAATTTATAAAATATAATTAAAAATTTTAAAAAATAATTTTATATTTACTTTTTTAAAATTTGATAATTTATATTTACATTTTCTCATCAACTAAACATGTGAAAAACCCAAAAATTAAAGCTATTTTTTGTTCAATCTCTTTTGATTTAACCCCCTTTTTCTTTTGCTAAATTGTTTGTCTAAAATGTTTAATTAAAATCCCAAAAGAAGCTCAAAATTAACAAATTTATAAACCTAGAGAAATGGTTGGGTTGACGACATCAACTTCGACAACCTTACTCTTGGCTACAGAGATAGTACCAGTGTAACACCCCTATACCCGGTTCACACGTGTAAACCCGATATAGAAGCATTACGTACAGTATCGAAGTTTTTAACACGAGTATAACAAATTTTTTTTTTCAAACGATGTGTTTTAAGTTATTCTATTCAAAATACATCATTTCAATTCTTCAACTCGTAGTAATCCGAAACAATATTTATAACCATCCACTGAAGACACATAATAGTATCATTTGTACATGCCATTTTTACCAAAATTAATGTACCTAAACTGAAGTCTTCCAATAGTTATGTGATGTGATGAGAGGTCCCTTAGTTTGACTTCCACTTCTCGTAACTTTTGTACCTACGCGTTAAGCCGATGAAGGGTTAGTAAGCACTACAAAAGTAATGAA
The DNA here is from genome assembly GCA_039519145.1 of Kokia cookei. Lineage (NCBI taxonomy): Eukaryota > Viridiplantae > Streptophyta > Magnoliopsida > Malvales > Malvaceae > Kokia > Kokia cookei. Next base: position 2,110,018 of record CM076901.1, on the reverse strand, counting down.
TGATCATTTAAGTACTCATGCATATAAACTTCTTGTCTTACTTACATGTAACCTGTTACTTACCACAATGATACAATTAACACTTTTATCCACTTTCTGTAGCTTAGCCCATAGTAGACTGTCATAGAACCGTTAGGATATACGGAACAAACAAAGAGTACCAAAGTACTAACAGAGAGCACATAAGTGCTGGGCAACAGAGAGCACACACAGTGCTAAACAGAGAGTACACAAAGTACTAATTAGAGAGCACACAAAGTGCTAATCAGAGAGCACACACAATGCTAATAACAGAGAGCACGAGACGTGTTAAACAGAGAGCACACACAGTGCTAATCAGAGAGCACACATAGTGCTAATTAGAGAGCGCGCTAGTGTTCCTTAATGGCATGCCACTATTATCACAATGGTTCTAACTTGTCTACATGGGCATAATCTCAATTAGCATCATTTCTCATAAATGATATATCTCACATAAATACATCATCAAAGACTTCACATTTATATTTTCAAAGTTGTTTACTTGCGTCACAGTCACTAAATTATTTATTTCTTGAGCTACAAAATTCGAAATCATAATCCGCTTGATGTATCTGAAACTAGACTCAATCATATTTTTACCATAAAATTTACAGAATTTTTACTTCAGCCAATTTGTACAGTAAATTCTTTCAATTTACCCCTTCGCTGTTGCCTGACAGTTTCGACCTTTCTTCACTAAAAATTATCTATCTTTTAGTACAAAGATCAAATGATGTTTCTGTAACATCCGTGTGTTTGAACCTGATTTGGAATAGTGATAAAATAGAATAGAGAATTATAAATGTTGAGTTGAAGTAAGGAAGGTTAGAAAAATTTAAGGATTAAATAGTAAAGGAGAGAAAATATGGGGGATTAAATAGCAAATTATCCGAAATGAATTTTGAGTCATCATGGGAATTAGATTGATTGAGAAGGGGCAAAAGAGTAATTTGGTGGAAGATATTTTTGGAGCCAAAGTTTTGGGCCAAAGTGTAAAGTTGAAAGGCTCAAGGACTAAGAGTGTAATTTTACCATTTTTCTTAAGTGAGATATTTTAAGTGAAAATTCTAGAGAATTTGAGAGAAGAAAAAGCTGGTTAAAAAGATGAAAATATCATCTTTTTCATTAAGTTAGCCGTCCATGGCCTTTTCTTCCATTTCCAACTTTTGCTTTTATTCCAAATAGGTCCTTCCATCATTTTTAAGCTTTCCAAACTTCAAAACCTTCCATTTTCTTTGGAATTTCTGAAAGAAAGTCCTAAAAGAGAGTTAGTAGACACCTTAAACTTCTTATAGAATTAATTTTGAAGTGTTAAAGAGATAAAGGACTAAATCGAGAAAATTTGAATTCAAGGGTTAAGGTAAGAAATGGTTAAATCCTCATGATATATATGTATTTTACTGTTATTTAGCATGGAAATCATTGAATTATAGCATGTAGTTTACATGTGTTTGTGTGAAATTGAAGAGAAAGAGAAGAGAGGCAAGGATCAAATTGAAGACAAAGGAAAAGAATAGAACAAGGGGTAAAAGAGAAGGAAATTAGCCTTTTTGTTGTAAGTACTACAAGAGTTTTGAACTATAGTTTAATTTCTCTAATGGTATATGAATTATTAGCATAGAAATTGTTAGATAGGTACATGATTTGAATGTTTATAATGATTAAATGAAGGGATTAATGTGTGATTTAGTAAAACAGTCTGAACAGAACAGAGGATTAACTTCGAAAATTCACTAAAAATTGTATATAAATAGTTAAGGGTCCTATTATATATGAAATTAAATATTATTGAGTGTAGTTTCATATGGAAGAAACAGTGATGAAAATGGATCTGTATATTCTGAGATACAACTGATTTTGTGTAACAAGGTCAGAGTAGGTACGAGTTCCCCTGTTCTGACTTTTAAAAATCATAGAAAAATATATAAAAATTATTAGAGACTGAAATTTATATGGATAAATCCTTAATGAGTCTATTTTCAATAGAAACAAACAATAACATCATTTGATCTGTGTACTAAAAGATAGATAATTTTTAGTGAAGAAAGGTCGAAACTGTCAGACCACAGAGAAGAGGTAAATTGAAAGAATTTACTGTACAAATTGAATAAAGTAAAAATTATGGAAATTTTATGGTAAAAAGATGATTGATCCTAGTTTCAGAAACATGAAGCGGATTATAATTTCGAATTCTGCAGCTCAAGATATAAATAATTTAGTGACTGTGACGCAAGTGTACAACTTTGAAATATAAATGTGAAGTATTTGATGATGTATTTATGAGAGATATATCATTTATGAGAAATGATGCTAATTGAGATTGCGCCTAAGTAGACAAATTAGAACCATTGTGATATTAGTGGCATGCCATTAAGGAACACTAGCGCGCTCTCTGATTAGCACTGTGTGTGCTCTCTGTTTAGCACGTCTCGTGCTCTCTGTTATTAGCACTGTGTGTGCTCTCTGATTAGCACTTTGTGTGCTCTCTGATTAGCACTTTGTGTGCTCTCTGACTAGTACTTTGTGTACTTTCTGTTTAGCACTGTGTGTGCTCTCTGTTGCCCAGCACTTATGTGCTCTCTGTTTGTTCCGTATATCCTAACGGTTCTATGAAAGTCTACTAAGGGCTAAACTACAGAAAGTGGATAAAAGTGTAAGTTGTGCCATTGTGGTAAGTTATAGGTTACATGTAAGAAAAACTATATGCATGAGTACTTAAATGATCATTCATTACTGTTGTAGTGCTTACTAAGCCTTCACCGGCTTAACGCGTTTATTTTAACGCGTAGGTACAAAGAATACAAGAAGGTAGATCGGGATCTCTCATTACATCACATCACTTGGAGCTCAAATTTTGGTATATTACTTTTGATGTAAAATGACATGTACTATGGAACTTATATGTTTACTTATTAGATTAAAAAAAAAATGTTGTTTTGTGTGATGGAATGAAATGAGGTATTTTGGATAAAAAAAAAGTTGCATGACTCGGTTTATTTTAATGTAATACTTTTATATCGGGTTTATGCATATGAACCGGATATAAGGGTGTTACAGTTTCTGTCTCTTTGTACTGAAAATAGACTCATTAAGGAATTAACCATATAAATTTCAGTCTCTAATAGTTTTTCTATATTTTTCTATGATTTTACAAAGTCAGAACAGGAGAACTCGAATCTATTCTAACCTTGTTATAAACTAGTATATCTCAAAATATACAATTCCTTTTCTTTCACTATTTATTCCATATGAAACTAAACTCAATAAGATTTAATTACATCTATAATTTGACCCTTAACTCATTATATACAATTTTTGGTGAATTTTCTAAGTTAATCCTCTGTTCTGTCCAAACTGTTTTACTAAATCACACATTAATCCTTTCATTTTATCATTTTAACATTCAAATTAGGTACCTATATAACAATTTTTATGCTAATAATTCACATACTATTAGAGAAATTAAACTATAATTCAAAACTCTTGTAGTACTTATAACAAAAAGGCTGATTTCCCTCTCTTTTCACTCTTTGCTCTTCTCTTTTCCTTTCTCTTCAATTTGATCCTTGCCTCTCTTCTCTTTCTCTTCAATTTCACATAAACACATATAAGCTATAAGCTATAATTCAATAATTTTCATGCTAAATAACAGTAAAATACATGTATGTCATGAGAATTTAACCATTTCTTACCTTAACCCTTGAATTTAAAATTTCTCAATTTAATCCCTATGCTCTCTAATACCTCAAAATGAATTCTATAAGAAGTTTGAGGTGTCTACTAACCCCCTTCTATACTTTTATTTCAGAAATTTCAAAGAAAAAAGGAGATTTTGGAGCTTGGAGGGCTTAAAAATGATGGAAGGACCTATTTGGAATAAAATTAAAAGTTGGATGGAAGAGAGAATGGCATGAACGGTTGAACTATGAAAAGAGCTGATATTTTTGAATTTTAATTGATTTTTAACTTTTCTCAAATTCTCTAGAAATCTCACTTAAAATATCTCACTTGATAAAAATGGTAAAATTGCACTCTTAGTCCTTGAGCCTTCCAACTTTACACTTTGGCCCAAAACTTTGCCTCCAAAAATATCTTCCACCAAATTAATCTTTTGCCCCTCCTCAATCAATCTAATTCCCATGATGACTCAAAATTCAATTTGGATAATTCGCTATTTAGTCCCTCATATTTTTTCTCCTTTACTATTTAATCCTTAAATTTTTTTAACCTTCCTTACGTCAACTAAATATTTCTAATTCTCTATTCTATTTTACCACTATTCCAAATCCGGTTCAAACATACGGATGTTACAACCAGTTTCAAGCTCTAGTGTTCCCATGTCTTTATCATTTCTAACTCAAGCATTGGAAAGAGATTGCAGGATAAAGTCATGGCATTTGATATTTCTAATTTCGCCAATAGAATGAAAGAAAGAACAAAGCAGAAGATACTGTTGAAAGTCATTTCGCGTTCAAAAATCTTTTAAAAAAATTATATTTACCTTTTAAAATTTTAATTTTTTTTTATAATTAGGACTAAAATGTCAAATCTTGTAAACATTAAAGGCTAAATTTGTTGAATTTTTTTATATTTACGATCAATTTGTTGAATTTTTTTATATTTACGATCAATTTGATGAAATGTATAAACATTGAAATACTAAATTTGTTATTAAGCCTTGATGGAATGTATAAACATTGAAATACTAAATTTGTTATTAGGCCAATAAAACAAAGTCCATGTTAAACTTTTGCTAGACAACAAATGAAAAAGTGATTAAATATTTAATTTCAAAAAAATTAAGTAATCAAAATAGAACAAACCAAATAGTTAGATGACTAGTCTTATGTTCTAAATAGTCAACGAATAATATTATTTAATTTCATTTCAAATGGTAACACTACTTGATTTAATTTAAGCAATTAAGCAAGTTTGGTTGGAATAGTAAAAATATGTAGATACTTGTCATTTTTTTAATAATGTCATTATAGATTTTAATCGTATTTTTTTTTTACATAATGTCAAAAACTATCTATAATCCTTCCTCAATAATAAAAGAATAATAAATTATATCCTCCTACACCGATAACAATATTCATGTTAATCGAATTAAAATTTAATTTCCACTCATTATTATCTTTATATGCAAGTAAAATACATTTAATTCTAAACTTAATTTAATTAGTTGGTCACAAAAATTATATCATAAATGGATATTAGTCATGATAGCTTTTGAGCATTAACGAGATCAATCAATATGGTATAAAATCAACCCATTCTATTAAGATACTTGGAAATAAAAAATAGTTAAGCCGCCGCATAAACTCAATAAGAGAAGCCACAGGTATTATCCTTTAGAAGGAGTCTCCTTCCTTCCTCTCATCTTCTTTTCCCGCAACACTCTTTCTAACTTTTCTTCATTCAATGTTTTGTAATTGGATAGGTAATCAAACCAGTCAAATTACTAGTCTTTATTCTGATCGGTCCTTCTGGTTTAAATAAAAAAATTAATTAAAAATTATAAATTTCTATTCAAATCAAATTTTTAATCTGATACAATTGATTCGTACCAACTCGTATGTGAATTATCTTTTTATCTTTCTTTAAATCAATAATTTAATCACCTTAAATTAACTTAAACATGTTTTGAAACACAAATTTAAATGCTCCTCTAATTTACCTTCTATCAAATATTCGTTGATAACACTGTAAAAATAATTACCCTAAATGAATGTATAAGAACCGTGGGATTCAGGTGAGAGTGGAGAAATAGAGCCCAGCTGCTCCTCGGCTACTCTTCATATCACATGCACCTTCGTCAACCCTAAAACCCTATTGCTTTCCAAAAATTGGCTTTTTGCATTCGCATGCTTTATTTTTCCTGTTAATATTGTTTGAACTTAATTGAATTAGTTCATCGTATCGATTGAATTAAAAATCGATAAGAATATCGATTTAATTAAAATAATTAGATCGATTAAACTACATATCAATACATATTAATCGCATCGAGTTGAAGAAAAAATAGTTACCCTAATCAAATTAATTAAATAAGAAACCAATCGAGTGATTAATTCAACTATCGATCCAATTTTAAAAACCTTATCCTAATCTCTTAACTTAGACACATCCACATTAAAATCATTCCATCAAATTGATTTGCTTAATTTGGATAAAAAAAATAATTTTGTTTAATCTAATTTATTATTTATAAATAATTTTAGAAAGCCGCATATTGATTCCAACTTAAAAGATTTTTTAAAAATTTTAATAACAAAGATTCAAAATTAGATTGGATCTTGTAATTCCAATATTTAATAAGGTGTCTTTCCTTATCACAATGGAAAAATAGATTTTATTTTTCGTTTCTTTTGATTCCCATTTTTGGACTTTGAGATTGTTGGGTTTTCTTGCCATTGATTCTAATTGCTTGAAATTTAAAAATTTTCAAATTCGATTTTTAATTCTCATTTCTTTTTAAATCAATCCAAATTGCATTGAATTTGATAGCAAATGAACGGCACTTTTAAATTCAAAATTGATGATTCTACTCCCAATATGTTATGATAATAATGATGATGGCAAGCATAATTTAGCAAAGGGAAATGGAAAGTGGACTAAGCATATGCCTCGGTTCCCTTTCCCATTTTTTGTTGTAGGCGCATTAAGATATTCATGTTATTTTCTTCATATGTTTTCTAATAATAATGTTTTATCTCTCAAGAACAATTAAGAATTTCGTTTAAATAGATTGAATTTTAGTTCGAATGATATGAATATTATTGTCAATATAAGAATACGCAGGTTTAAACGCGTTAAAACGCATTATCCTCATATTTATGGGTTAAAAAAAATTATAAATAATTTTAAATATTATGCTAAAAAAAATAAATATAATAAGAACCAATAATAAAATTATTAAAAAACAAAAAATCTCGTTCAAACTTTAAAAGGTAGAGTCATACTTAAAAGTGATGACTTGAATTGATTTAAGCCATCAAAACCTGCCTAATACATTGGCAATTACATAACAAAGTTATAAATATATTATTTTCCTCTTCAACCTCGTGTGATGGTTTGATGATCAAAAGTATTTACTGTTTTAAGTGTGTTTTAAATTCAAGTCCCGTTAATCATATTTGTTGTTCGGGTTTTACCACATATATTTTATGTTGATATACATAAACTAATTTATTTATTTTTTAAATAAAAAATAAAAATACAATTTAATTCTTGATACAGACATCTCTACAACATTTTTACTATCTTCCCTGCTACTCTGTTTGGGCGGCCAAAAGGAAGATTTCAAGATTTGGCCAACAAAACCTCTTCTTTTCTCTTAATAATAATAATAATCAAAAGAATCATCACCATCATCACGATTTTTGACTAAAAAACAACTACGCACAATGGTGGGTGGCTTCCACCACCATAATCCCATCATAAATTTTGCACTTATATTCTTTTTGTACTCTATATAACAATTTTATTTTATTCAACTAAGTATCATCTATAACAGAAAATTATATATATAATATAAGAGTAAACCTCAAGCTAATTATCCATATTTATTTTGGTTCAAATTTAAATATTATTCTAATTATTAGCTTCATTATATTTTATTAATTAATAAAAGGAATTTAGATAATATTTTAAAATATCAACACTACTTTTCATAAAAGAAGTTCAAATCTTTGCTCACACGTTATCTATCCTTTCACAAATGTGTGGAAGTCACTCAAAAATATATTCTCACATTCACTTTTTTTTAATTTATTTATTTATTTTTAGTTATACTCCCACGCGTTTTGTATTTTCTTTAAAATTCTTTTTTATTACTTGTTATTAAAGTAGGCATGTTATTCGTGACTAAGCAAAATAAAAATTCTAAAATATTTCTAATTATATTATATTATTATATGTGTTTTGAAGTTCATATTATAATATTCAATGAAAACCGAATGGTTACCTTTTATTGTACGTTTTAGGTGAAACATTTTGATTAATGATAAAAGTATATAATAAATATATTATTTGAGTTATAGTTAAGCTAATTAGAATTATTTATTTTACATTGAATATCTTTAGATAATATTAAATTATGATAGTTGATTAAGTTTTAATTCAGTTGGTAATGATATTGTTATCAGTATATATATATTGAATTATGATAAACTTCTCCCTATTTAATATTTCCATGTGTATGTGTATGTATTTTTCATATCTTATGATAAAATTAATTTTATGAGAAACTTGTTGATCCAATGGAGCAATAAAAAAAAATACTAGAATGTTTAATAATGTTACATAAAATATAATAAAAGTTAATATAAATATTTAAATAAAAAAGACATGGCAGAATTAAAAATAATTTATATATATATATATTTATACTATAGACATGAAAATATAAAATATGACATGTATAGTGACATCTATTTTTGTACAATTTTCACCTTTACATTTCCCTATCAATGCAATGGAAGATAGTACAATGGCTTTACATTTCTCAACATCACCAGCAAGGCCTTAACTTGTCTTTTTCCATTCTGGAGAAGGAAAAAGTGTACACCAATGGACCGACATTCATAATTTTGAAAACAAACAAAATATTTTATAGAATAATTTTATCATAAAGATAGAATAATAGTAATTTTATTATAAAGATAAATGATTTTGATGATCTTCTAATGTTAATAGGCATAGGAATAAACCACAAAATCCAGGGAAATTAACTAAGTAAGAAAGAAGAGAGAGATTAGTTTGATGATGTTTTAATGCTAATCGTCATTAGTATAAATCTAAACCTTTCAATTGAAGAAACCTCCATTAACTTTTTCATTTCACGTCAACTGCACTCTTTTTTGCAACAATTTCACCAAAAGAGCATTAATAATATAGTTCATGATCATATCAAAAACTCGTGATAATACTTACTTGTTAATCCAAAAAATTACATACTGCAGTGATTTTTTTCGGTTACTTCTTATCCAAATTTTTTTATATATTCTTAAAATCAATTTGAATTCCTCGAAATCACATAAACCTTACCATGTTCGTACTCCAATATAAAATATATCAAAATGTGGTTCATAAATATAACTACAAACGGATCCAAACAACGTTAAAAAATCATATTTATCAAGTTTATTATTGCAGCCAATAATAAAAAACAAATTAAATTATTTTTTATTAGTTTAATTATGCCTTCAATCCATTAACTCATTAAAATTTTAAACTTGAACTTTTGTATTCAATCAGTTTAGTTAAAAAAATTGAATTCCAATATATAATGTTAAGAACTAACTTTTTGTTAAATTTAAACACGTGTTATCAATTAAATTTTAAATCAACTTTTGAATATTTATTCAAATAAGTATATTGTACTAATTGATAAATTAAAAAAAAATAAGTGTTAAAAGATTAAGCACTAAGTTTAAGTTATAAAATATATTTATTATATTAATTAGAATTAAGTATGAATATAATTAGATTATTTTAAATTAGACTAATATTTGATGTACCATTTGTTAGAGGTGAGCGTTCGAACGAATCGAGTGAAAAAAATTATAGTTAGTCGAGTTGACGAATTCTATTTTATCATTCTAACTCTATTTAATTTTTTTTTCAAATCGAGTTAAGTCAAATGAAATTCAAGTCGAATTGAATTGAGTGAAATTGTTCTGGTTAAATTAAAAAAATATAAACATGTCAAATTTTAATCTTGTTACAATATAGTTAATATCATGTTAGAGCACATAAATTTAAAATTATATATATTTGAGAACTCTGTCAAAGAAAAATAAGAAAAAATAAAACTATACTTTAGTACGATAAATTTGAATTAGTAATTTACTTCTTTAGGTATTTTGAAAATTTTTAACTTTTTTTTATATATGCTTTAGAATTTTTAATTTTTATATTTAAAATATATATATATATATATATATATATATATATGAATTTTTGTAATATTTTATAAATATTTTCAAATTTTGAAAATTATTTTTATTTTTCTTTGTATTTTTGTTGATAGGGATCAATTTGCTCATTTTCATAATTGGCAAGGACCAGTATTTACACCAACTTATTATTCAAGTTATTCGAATTGTAAAATTAAACTTTACTTAAATTCAAAAAACCGAATTAATTATTCGAGTTGATTATAAAAACTTAATAATTCAATTTGATTAACTTGAAATTTAATTATTTTCGATTTTTCGAGTCGAATCGAGTTTTACTCATTCATAAGGTCTCATGCACTATCAATGAATAATAACATGACATCTAATTATTAAATTAAACAAAAAATATGGAGGACCTATAAACAAATACTAATAATTTTAAATATTATAAATAAATATTAATAACCCTCAAATTTAGGATATTGAATTTAAAGATTTAGGATTTAAGATCTCGAATTTAAGTTTTAAAGTTTTAACATTTATTTATAATTAATTATTATTTATATTTAAAGAAAATTATTAATATTTATTTATTTCTCCATCATTTTTTATTTTATTTAATAATAATATATTATGTTATTACTCACAAATGATATACGAGATTTATGCACCATTAACATATTAAACATTATTTTTCTATGAAAAAATTATTTATATTTTAATATCTATTTTTTAAAACTACTTCGTCTTGATATCAAATTTTAAATTCAAACAATATATAGTATTAATAAAATAATTCTAAATTAAATTATTCTTATCTACTTATCTATATATGGTAAGCAAAATTAATTTTATTTTAAATTTCTCTAAATTTGCTTAAAAAGTGGGTCCAATTCCACAAAACAAAAAAACCCCAACTGTCACGTCTTCTGTTCCCAGCTATTGACGACTGCCTTTGTCTTTGGCCAACAATATTTGGAACTCTCTTCCTTTCTTTTTTTTCTCTCCCACTTTCACTTTCTTTCTTTCTTTCTTTCTTTCTTTTTCATGTTTTATTTTTCATTTCTTTTAAGCCTCTTTGCTCTTTTTCTTTGTTTTCACTTTATTTTCCGAGTCTATAATGCCTGCCCATTTCTGTTTTCTTGATAAAAAATCAAGGGTCGGTGCCAGATAAAAAGCATTGTCTTCTTCAATTTTTTTCCTTCTTTTTGTAGTCAAAATATGCCACCACCATCACCACCCACAATTTCTCCTTATTTTCTCCCTATATTTCAGTTTTTTTCTGAGTTTTTACTCTGGTTTTTATTTGTGGGAGTTTAGTGTAAGGTGCTAGCTTTTGAGGTTGAAGTGGGAATTTCAGAAAAAAAGTCTGATTTTGATTGTTTTTTATCAGGATTTTGAAGGAAAAACTGATTTGGGTGTTCATAGAAAGCTTTGTTCTTGGTTGCTATCAATGGAAGAAATGAAAATTTGGTTGTTTCAAGTGCTTTTGAGATTATGGCATTCAAGGCATTGAAAATGACAAGAAAGAGAAGCTGCCTAGTTTTTCTTTTAAGTACTTCAACTATGTCAATTGTACAAATATAGTATAATTCTGGCTTTTTTTTGGGAGGGGAATTCAGCTTTAGCCCATGCAAAGGCACAGTCTTCAAGGAGTTTACTATGTTCAAGGCTTTGATCACTTCCCCAAGTTGATGATTTTGCATGTCTTTTTGTTGATTTTCAAGTGTTTAGAGTTAAAGGAATTCTCAACCTGTAATCTTCAGTTTCAATTGATCTTTCCATTGAAGTGAAGATCCAAGAAAAAAGGGCTAAAAAAAAAAGAAGAGAGAATTTTCACAATTCTCTTTGAGTCCCTTAGTGAGGAATTTGAGGCATTGGTCAAGGCAAAAAGACAGGTATTTTAATGATACCTTGGCATCCAAAGAAAGTTTTTGCCTTTGAAGCTTGTGGTTTACACTGCTTAAGGAAACTTGAGTTGTTGAAATTGGAATATTGTCATATATATTACTCTTTTATGGTAACATATTGGCTACATTTTTGTGACTGTTATCCTCTCCTATTTCTTTCTGGTTTTGGGTTTTGAACAACTCTTCACTTCAAGTACATTCATTTCTTCATCAAACAGCTTTCTGATTTTACAGTTTTTGTGGCATTGTTGGACTATGATTTAGGTGCTGCATGAGGGAAATTAGAGCCATATTTGTGTAAAGGAAGGGGTTAGAACGAAAGGGTTAGCAATGTTTAAGGAAAGTTAAGAACTGATGTCTTTTAAAACCTGATCTGTTTAAGGAAATGTCCGGTTTTGCATATCATGAATTCATATGCTATTTGGGCTGATCCTATTGCAGTGATAGTCATGTGGTTATTTACCACATTAATCTTCGGTTTTTTGTCTGAAACATTGAGTTACAGAGCTAGTTTTGTATTTATGTTTTGTCTGTCTTAACAGTTTTGTTTATGTTTCTTTGTTATGTCCTTTTAATTGTTAATTCCATCTGTTTATCAGATTCGGAATCGCCTGTCAGCAAAAACTTTTTGATTACGAAAGCATTATAGTCTCAAATAAAGACTCTATTTATCATGGCGAAAAGATCAAATAGACGCCCTGTTCGATACGAAAGGGATCAAATGGGTTGTATGTGGGGCTTGATTACTATGTTCGATTTCCGCCATGGTCGATCGACTCAGAGACTGCTTTCGGATAGAAGGCGCGGGAACAGAAATGTAACCAGTAAGTGATTTATAAATGGCCTTTTGGATTGTCCTTATATTGTTAAAAGATTATTTAGCTTGTTTGTATAATTAAATATAAAATTGGTTTTAGGAGGATGTGTCCTACACAGGAATCTTCATAGAAGAATAAGAGCAGCATAGATTCTTAGTTTTCTTTTGATTTTGCAGGTATGGGAAATTCGGGAAATAAACTTGACATGTCAACTAGTTTGGGTGAAGATAAGGCAATGGCAATGGATACATGTAAGCCAAGCGTAAAGAAACTTCTTGAAGAAGAAATGTCAAGAGAGCATGCTACGAAGGAACAGGTAAACAATACTGAACTTGAAGCAAAACAGTTTGATTCAGTTGAAGCAGACAATGAAAGGAAGAACCAGAAAACAAGAAACAGAACTCGGAAGAAAAGTTCCGGTGGCAGTCTTGATGTTGATGCTGCTAAGACCTTGGTATCGGAAATATCTTGTTATCATAAATCTGAGCAACAAACTACAAGCAATCTTGACATAGACAATCTTGTAGAAGAGCTCTGTCAGGAAATGGGTCAAAAAAGAATCGATTATGTGAATCATGACCAGCCTGTTGAAGGTCACATGCAGCTGAACACGAAGAGTTCCCGTTTTGAAGAAATGAGTGAGGCTATCAAGTTCTTAGTGAGTCAAAAGCTTATTAATAGGAACCAACTTACTGAAGGCGGGGAACTCCAAGCCTCAAAAGAAGCTATGGATGCACTTCAAATTTTGAGTTTAAATGAGGAATTGTTTTTGAAACTTCTACGAGATCCAAACTCATCATTGGTCAAAAATGTTAAGAACTCGCCAAATGCTCGAGATGAGGAGTCTAAGCCCTTTTCAGGGACCAACTTTTCAGAGCAAGAGCCTGTTGGTTTAAGACAACCAAATGAGCCTGTTAATAGAAAACAGCGTAATTTCTTTAGAAGAAAGTCCAAGCCTCAGGAAAGAGACTTATCAGATGAACAAAATGTTTCCGAAGCTTCAACTAGAATTGTAGTTTTGAAGCCTGGACCGACATGCTCACAAACAGCTGAAACTGGAAGTAGCATTGGTTCGTCACCCGAACCTAAGAACATCATCGGACGTCGAGAGCCAAATGAGAAAGTTGGTTCCCACTTTTTCCTGTCTGAAATTAAAAGAAAGTTGAAACACGCTATGGGAAGAGAGCATCATAGAATCCCTGCAAAAGAAATACTGAACACACTTTCCGGTGAGCGGCAAAGTTCAGGTGACAATGGAGGATTAAAGGAATATATTGGGATGAATTCTCCTACTAAAGACTATTTCTTTATTGAAAGAACTGCGAAACCTTCCAGTAGTGTCAAAAAAGGAGAGAAGAAAAGCAAGCTAAAGGGCCCTGAATCTAGTACGGAATATGAGACTACTCTGTTTTCCAGGCATTCAAACATCTATATCGAGGCAAAGAAACATCTCTCCGAGATGCTAACCAATGGGGATGACATTATGGATCTTTCAGGCAGACAGGTTCCGAAAACCTTAGGGAGGATTCTCTCTCTCCCTGATTATAACTTTTCACCCGTCGGCAGCCCTGCGAGGAACCCGGAGCCTAGTTCTATGACTGCACAGTCGAGATTCGTCAGCCCTGACAAGTTCCAGAAGTTTCAAAACAATGCGAGTAATCTAAGTCAATCTGTGGAGGAACCAGAGAGCCGGCCTGGCGTTTCCGATTATAAAAACGGTGATGAAGTCCGAGGTGATAATGCAGTTTCAAACAAACTAGACGCTTGTGTGAATGATGAAAAAGAGGATCAAAGTTATTCTTCTACTAAAGATGAAACGAGTTGCGAAGGTACTATTTTATAGTTATTTAATTTATGATGGCAATCATTAATATCGAGGTTTATTAATATTTAACCTTGACAAAGTTTATGCAGGTGCAGTCATTGTTGTTAAAGAAACTGAAATTACGGTTGAAGACGAAACCGAGCTCTTGGATGCTTCCTTTGAGACAAATGATTATTCAGTTATTAGAGATGACAAAAATGTTGATATGTCCGAAGTTTGTGATGAAAACCAATATCCGGAATGCTCGAAACAGGTAAGAGTAATGCCATTTGCTATGTATTGTAATTAAGTAGCAGCTTGTAATGATGAACACATGCTGCTTACACCCTTCGATAATATCGGATCTTCCATCGGGAATATGGAAAATATATCGCCCATTTGATATCATCATTATTTTCTATTATTATGATGAAGGCAGAGTTAAAACCCCATAAGGAAAATAGAAGCTCTTCCAATTACCATGCTGGTGTTTGATTTGTTGTATGCATTGCATGTGTTATGTCTTGTCCTACCGATTTTCTTTTCTTCCATCTCCAGGATTTAACCGAAGAGGACCAACAACTGTTTTCTCCATTAGCTTCTCCATCAAACTCATCATTAACCAAAAAGGTTGAAGGTCTAGAGGAGCGACCGAGTCCCGTTTCTGTTCTTGAGACAATATTTGCCGAGGATGTTATCAGCCCTGCTAGCATCAGATGTATTTCTGGTAAAGCATACGAGTAAAGCCTTCTGTTTTATTTCATATTCTACATTTGGTTTTAACCTTCTTGTGCCACATTTTGGATGATGTGGATTTTTTCACCAATCTTCAGGTGAAACATCCATACAACCACTAAGAATTCGATTCGAAGGACACGGTGGCTCTTTAGCCAGAAATCGCAGTAGTCGTTTTAAAACTTGTATGGATGATAAGGAATCAATATATGAGTACGTAAAGGCAATGCTAGAAGCCTCAAGTTTCGAATGGGATGAATTCTACATCAGATCACTTTATTCGGACATGCTTCTTGACCCTTTAATGCTTGATGAGGTAGAATACTTGCCCAACCAACTTTGTCATGACAAAAACCTCCTCTTTGATTGCATTAATGAAGTTCTGGTGGAGGTTTGTGGGTACTATTTGGGTTCCCCTGGCGTAACGTTTGTTAAAACAAACATCCGTCCTATCCCAAACATGAAAAATACCATTGAAGAGGTCTGGCAAGGGGTTTATTGGCACATGCTCCCAATGCCATTGCCTCGTTCTCTGGACCAGATAGTTAGAAAAGACATGGCTAAGGCTGGAACATGGATGGATCTTCGACTTGACACTGATTGTATTGGCGTTGAAATTAGCGAAGCCATATTCGAAGACGTAGCTGAAGACACTATAACAAGCTACTTAAATGTAAGTCTGGAATGTGAATATCATGCTGAAGGACTGCAAGAGTGACATCAACTTGTAAGAGGTGACTGACTCGATTTTGATCATACTTCATACAAATAATGCACCTCTCAATGAGTCAGAATTGGAGAAAAGCAAGTTAATCGAGGTCTCAACCTAGCAAGAAGGGCTTAATTTAACTCTCCTTGAAGTGTTTTATGCTTCTTTGTAACCTTTTCCATTCAAATCATGTCAATATGGTAGAAATCTTACCCGCATCAAATAACCAATCAGCATGGAGATCTTACGAGTTTGAAGCTTCCTATTTCATATGCAGGGATCCATTGCAATGCAAGCACTTGATTTCAGAGGCCTTTCTTGGTTTAGTTTAGTCAATAACTACACTATATCATGGTGTCATTTCTCCTAGTGCAAGTGATGATAAACTTTTATTTCTTACTGGTAGAATTTGTAGATTTTGGTGTGTATTTGTTTGTGTGTGGATGGTTGGTGTTCGTAACTCTGATTGATTTCATTTATTATTGGGTTTGGTTAACTAGTTTTCTTCCTTATATCGGTGTGCATGGAGTGTTTTGAAGTGGAGTGATTGACTACAATGATAGATTTCATACACCTGGTATGTATGTATGCATGCATGTACCTGTAGAAGCCATGATTGTTGAAAATAATAAAAACATTGAGCATCTTGAAAGAATGCCTACATAAGTTAATTTTACTATACATCTCCAAACTATAACTTTCATTCTAAATTGATCTCTAAATTTTAAAACATTTTAATTACATTCTTAAACCATTGACCTTATATCAATAAGGTTAATCTAACCATTAATTAAGATGTCAAATTTTATGACATAGTTCAAATTTTTTTTTTAATTTTCATTTTAAATTATGTCATATAAGAGATTTAATGATTAAATTAATAATTTTAACAATTTTAATAACATAAAAACTTAATTGATATGAAGATGTAATTAGAATATTTTGAAAATTATGAAATGCAATTAACTCCATATATATATATTTCAAGAAAACCCTAAGCTATTGTAAACTTTTTTTTATCCTTTTATTACCTAAATAAGTCTATATTTTGGTATGTACCTAAATCATCATCATGCCATCATGTCTATGTTGACAACTAAAAGGTTTGCAAATGTCAACCAAACTTAACTTTAAGTGGGCAAGCACGGTCATCTATCAGAGAAGTGCAGGCCAATCATTTACTAGAAACTGTCCCAACCACCATAGTCGGTCGCTGAGTCATTATCTACACATTGTCAACAACTAAAACCATGAAATTCAAGTCATTAATGGAAAGAAAGTGACATCTGAAACGTTTTTTAAACAGAACCATTCATCTGAAACCGACAAAGGACGCCACTGAATTACTTAAAGAGGATCCAAGTTAAATTTCACCAAATACCCTTCTCCAATGGAGAGGCCCTCAAGAGATGCAGCATTTTCCACCATTTAGACACGCCCAAAGACACATCCTTTATTCATAGTTTTGATGTCTTAATGAAATGCTATTAATCCAATTCTTATTCCATAAGGGATGACATGTAAATGATAAATGCAACTTCTCAACATACAATAACATTTTATATATTTTTTTCTAATACAATAATCTATAGAACAATAGCTTCAATTTTTCTTTGCATATTTCCATTATGAAAAGTGTTTACAAGTCATTAAATCCAACTAGAAAGTACATAGAATTTTGCTACATTCAAGCATTTCAAAGGTACAAGTTATTTCGGTTTTTTCTTTACCTGTAATTGGGAAGTCAGAGGAACTGCTCTCTTCTTAGAAAATGCACTACTTCTACTATCTAAATCCTCATCACCATCATCTTCATCGACCGTGTCTTTACTAGAAGGGGTGATGGAATCCTGATTTTTGAAAACTTTTCTTTTTCCAACACCCAACTTAGCAGATAGTTTTCTCTCAACTGGGTCGTTAGAGAGTCCAACTTTTGATTGACGTGGAACTTTTGCTCCGAGTCCAAGCCTGTTAAAAACCCATCAGAACGGTGCATGAATACATGACACAGCTATGATAAAATATAGTCCCACTGACCTTTCCGGCCGAGCTTCTGGTTCTGCTTCCACTACTTCATATTCTGCAGATCCATTCATTTTATTTACCCATTGTTCAGCCTGCATATCACTTGAGTCAATATTAAACTAATAAACTGATTGATGGTCACAAAAAAGTAAGAACCGTAACTGAACAGCCAAGGGCACTGGAACTCCTATATTGCATGAGACACAGCAAGGTACAAAAAAAGATGCTCACTTGAGTGAAGTGCAGTACATAAAGTGTTTTTTTTTTTGTGTCTACGCAAATCTATGGAATAAGCTTAAGATGGGTAATCATGATAATAAACTATAATAGTGATCCAATTCAATCCCACAAAAACATGCTAAATCTTCTTTTTCTTTTGTTGGCCAATATGCATGATTCTATTATGATCCAGAGCTTTTTTCTTTTTCTTTTTCAATCTGTTAATGTCTACAAGTAGAAACTATTATCATAATCACAAAATCGCCAATAAACACAGCAAATTATTCCATCTAGTGACCAATGGAGAAACCCAATCAACCAGTAAATAGATTGAAGCAAGGTAAACCCGTATAGGATCCTAAAGACTCCAAGGTCTTCTTCAAAAATCTAAAGTATATTACCAAATCTCGCCATCTTCAGATCATATATCAGTAACAAAGCATTCTTTTTTCTTTCCAAATACCAGACAATCGCAACTGTTCAAACCGAGATACTTAATTAATTTATTCAATGATGAATACGACTTCAACATAGTCAAAACAAGAAACCCAGATCATCATGTTTATCGAAAACCATGAAAAATTCATCAATACCTTTAGAATTAAAAGCGAAAGAGATATTTTACCAGATTAAATGCGTTATTCAGAGTAACTATTTTAGGAGGCCCAGATTTCTTTGGCGTTTCCGTGGCCATTGGTCTATTTTAAATGGACTCGGCGGCACTTCAATATGGAGGCGGAGGAGTTCGGTCGGCAATGGCAGTCAGCAGATTGAAGCCTAGAAGATGAGGAAGAACAAAGTGAACGATGGCGGAGCTAAAGATTAGGGCTTCTCTTTGAATTACAATTTGTTTAGAAGATTTTAGCCCAAAAAATTATTGGGCTTTTGTTTTAGAATAACATTTGATTAGGATTTAGGCTTTTGAATTCCAATTTGATTAGGGTTTGTGGAGTTAAAAAATAGTATGTATCAAACAACAATACTTTGCTTTATTGCATGACGAGATTATTATTTGTAGTGTAGGTTTAAGTCCTAACATCATCCTCTCCTCAATTTGTAATGTAATAATAAAAAGTGGTTATTACTATTAGAATAATAGAATATTATATTAAAAATATAAATAAATTACTTTTTTTGAAAAAATTATGTTAATTAAATTAATGTTCACAAGGTAATTTTTTAGGGGTAAATTATAAAAATAATTATTTTTGTTTGTCTCATATTAAATTTTAATCATTTATGTTTAAAATATTACGTTTTAATCACGTTATCGTTTTATTACGAAATAATCACTCCGTTAAACTCTGTTACTTCTTTAACAGCAATCTTACGTGACAATCCAACTGGGATGAGAATAATTTTATAAATCAAAATGGAAAAGAAAATTAAAAAAAAAAAAAAGAAGAGACGAGTGATTTTTTTTTTTTTCAAACAAACAAAGTCCTGCACGTGAGCATGCAAAGTAGGATCCACCACCTGTTTTTGGCAAGATAGATCATAAAAATTCCACATATTATGCATATGTGCGTTCATGAAGAACGGTCTTGACGAAGTGATGCTCTTTGAGTTGAAAATCACCGGCTAGGCGAGGGTGGCGAGGTACTTAAAACACACTATACATGAATATAACTATCAAAAGTTTCTTAGTCCCCATTTCTATCACAAAAACAGTTAAACTAATTTATGTAAATGATAGTGTCCAAAAATCCATGACATTCCCATGAAAGCCATGCATTGATTTGAAGAGATGGAGAAGATGAAAGTTTGATAAAGAAGTTAAGGGGTTAAAAGATGGGACCAAACAACTTCTCATTCTCCATTGCTAAGCAAAAAGACTAGTGTTACAGTCAAAAAAAAAAAAAAAAAGGAAAGTCCCACCAACAATATCAACATTAAATTATCATTTACATCAAATATATATAATTTTTCCCTTTTTAAAGACACAAAGTAGAAAAAGAATAGTGAATCCTATGCCTGTGACCTTCCAAAAACAACAGCTAGTTCCAAAATCAGATTTTGAGGGAGTTTAGCATGGTCGAAGAGAGAATTCCTCACCTGCATATGCACCAAATGCTTTCACTGGCTCTTTGGTTTTTGAATCTTGACATAAGGGAAAACACCCAAGAAGTAGTCGACTTTCGGATTCCATTCTCGTTGCTGAGCACGACAAAACATCAGGAATGTGTTGGCGAAATACGAGTTGAAGCCCATGAGGATGTGCCATAGAGCATGACCCTGAGGGTTGAAGTGCCAATGAGATATCTCTTTGCAGAAGACTCTGTCAGATAGCCAACACATGCTCCCCAGAAGCAAGGTTGCTACATATAGCTTTGCAAGTCGCTTTGCGGAGACATCTTTAGTGTAGATGTAGTATTTGTACATACGAGGGGTGCAGAGAAGGCAGAGAATGACATAATGCACCTTGAAGCCAAATCCAAAGCGGAAAAGAGCATGGACCACTGCATACAAAGCTCCGTAAAAGAACAAGAAAGTAGGCATTGTACTGCGATAATGCCAATCGGGTGAGTAGAGTATGTAAAAGTACAGAAGCATTTCCCACACCATTGGTGTTTCATCACCTTGCTGTTGCCTGAGATAAGTTGAGATTTTCACATTTCAAATCAACTTGCAAATACATAACTATTCTTTTGTAAAGTTCTTAATTCTTAGAGCTACATAACAAGAGCAATGTTTTCTCAAGTTCACTCTCCATAGGTGCCGATTTTCCATCAAGAGTAAAAGCTTTTAGTCACACAATAAACAAAACCATTAGGAAAAGAAATTATTTATTTGCTGACATGAAGTCATGCCAACAGAAGATTTACTGGTCTAGCTGCCTAGCAAGAATCATCCCTGAGTACAATGAACTCACAAAAAGAAATATAAATGCGTCTACAGGATCTGCATATTCGGTGCCCCTTTAAGATAGACCCTCTATTTTGCAACTTAATACGCGATTCATATAGAATGAAAAGGCTTAACATTATTAAAGAACATCTTGATTTGATTATATTTTCTACATAACCTATTCATGCTATCAAAACCTTCAGCTACATATCAAGCTAAAACGACATATCCTTGAATATATGTGCTATAGAAACCATAGAACAAAATTAACCAAACACAACATTTCTTTGCAGAATTCCCAGAGTACTTGATGCGATGAGAGGAGTAAAATTCATTTTTGAAAATGGGAGTAGGAATAAAAATAATAGCTAACTGTTGTATTTGTTAACTGTGGTATCAGCATGCTGTTGCAAGTAAAATAACTAACTCCAAAAACAAAACCGATATAACAAGAAAAATAAAATGATCTTCGATCAGACATACAGTGAAAATATTTTCTAAAACTGAATCTCTATTGGAGAGACATTAATCTAATATCAGAAGCTGTGGAGGGAATATAATGGAAGTGTATGAAGTGAAAAAAAAAACTTACACATGCTGTAATGTGGAGTGGTATATCATGCTCCCAATGGCAAGTATTATGTTAGATATGTGAAGGACACTAAATCTCTTCTCAAACCGTTGTCTCAAGGCATTTACAAGGCCGATGAGCGCCAAAAGAATGCCTGGGACATTGGATACTGTGTTGAAAAACTCGGCAATGTAAGACGAGTAAACATAGTTTTTCTCACACCAGTCGGTGGATGTGACAGGACCCCAAAAGCTTGACAATCCATCTTCCATTTTACTCTGAATATACCAAAAATATATGATTGTTCAACTGCGTCACCTTTGCAAAAATGTTGAGTAACCGTCACAAACCCTGCAATTAGAGTCCACTAAGAACTAAGATTACAGATAACATAAAAATTACAACCACATAAACAACAAGAACATTGTTTAGCTGAAGGATGCCTTTTTTTATCAATATGAGATATATACAGAAGCTACCTACACCAATTGAGATGAGCACGTAAAGTGACCCTTTTACTAGTTGGCCAAATGACCAAGGGCCCTCAGGCATACCCGCACAAGAAGAAAAAAGGGAAAATAAGAATAGAAAGAATCAAAGCAGTTGATATTCAAGCCTTTAGTTTCCTAAGAGAAAAGTGTTCTCAACAACTCTCAAAATAAGGAGAAATCTTTAACATCAGCTTCCGCAGAACCCCACATTAAGGAACTTGTACAATCCTTTATGCCAGCTATATTCTAGATTCCCTGCATTTATCTGATGCAATTTTAAAGTTACTACTAAATTTCAACCCCTTTTCAACTTATTCAATGGCAGTCTCTTCTATTTTACAGAAATCACCAAAAAAATTTGCATCCAAAGCCAGGTATATATCTAGAGTATAAGTAAAAAATAGCAACACCAGAAATACTACCTAGAATTCCATGTAAAACCAGCATTCCCCATCATGATTTTCAATTTTTAATACAATAACTATTTTAACTTAGTTTCTAGCTGTCCATCTCTATTTAGGTCCACTGATTTCTCTGTGAGAAAAGGAGACTTCATAATCCACAGCAGTTCAGAACTAAAGGTGAAACTACTTATCCTCCTATAGATATTATTCTAAAGATGGAATGAACCATAAATTTGATGTCCATGTCCTGTCTGACATCGCTATCTAATATGGAAACAGTGACATCACTACGTAGCACATCCAAGATAATCAAGGCAATTCGGCCCATAAACAGACTCCTATAAGCCTGCAAGAACACCAATCTTATCAAATTCAAATAAACTTTAGATACTAAAGCAGATATTGTAACTAAATCTTACTTTAGTTCAAGGGGTCCAACATGAACTCCGAGATCAATGTACTAGTTAGTATTACTACCTATTCGAACCTGTCTATTCTAAAAATTTAACTCAGAGAATAGATGGCATTAAGCGTCTAGCAAAAAAAGAAACATGAGTAATTAACTAATAAATATTCCAATTACCGGCCGAAATCCCATTCCTTAAAACCTCCCCTAAACCCTTTTTGACCTAAAGAATCTGGCCAATGCTATCTTCTTAAAGATCCAGCACTTCAAAGTTCTATCCAATCTTCAAGCAATGCCTTGAGCATAAGTTCAAAACTGGCCTCAGCATACTGCATATCTCATAAGAACAGCCCCCGCCCCCCCCAAAAAAAAAAAATCCAAACTAATCCTCAGATCCCCTCTTTAAACAACCTAGCATTGCCTATCAATCAGATTTCTATTTTATTTTTTCTATCATAAAAAAATCCAATTTTGGCAGCAAAATAATATAAAAAATTATAAATTTAAGAAAATAAAACATCTCTCAACTATCCATAACATCATAATGTACTACCCTTGAAAGCCTTAAACAAAAAGACAAACATCCCATTGAAATTTGACCTTACCCTTCAATACCCATTCCTCAAAAAGTAAATCAAAAAGGATTTTAAACAGCAAAATTACCCATATTGTACCATAAAATATTAAACAAAAAAATACAGAAAAAATAGAAAATTGACATGAAAGTGAAATAAAAACTAACCTTTTATAAGAAATCAGATCTGGTGTTTCAAAGATATCAATTAAACTAAAGTCTTTTGGAGTATTTTTTGGGTTTCTCTGGGGTATTTTTTTTCTTTTTATACAATGCTAATAAAGGGAAAATAAAAAATTAAAAATTAAAAAGATTTGCGAAAGGAGGCTAAAAGATGCGAGTTGGGAAGATGGTATATTAGTGGGGAAGGCAATTTGTGGACGTTGGATCAGAATGATGAACGGTTGAGATTTTTACCCTGAAAGTTAGCATCGTACTGTCCATGGGGATTTTGATAGATTAATGATTTATTAAAAGGTATTTCTACTTACATGAGTTGGCTTGTTCTTAGTTTTCATCTAACTAATCTCCCTTTTTTGGTTAATTATTCTAAGTTTGGATTATGAATTCTTTTTGTATTTTTACTTTTATTAGTAGTTATAATTTGACTCTATCGATACTTTTTATTTTCTTTTTTTATTTTTGAGACTACTGAAGAGAAAGTTATATAGTTTATATGTCTATCTTTTAAGAAGTTAATTATAATGCATAGATTTAAATAACAATAATTAAAATCAATGATAAAAATTTGTGATCGGGTTAATAATTAAAATATATTTAAATTTATAATAAATTTAGATAGGTTTCATATTTCATATATCGTGAGACTTGTAAATTAGAATAAAATTAATTAGAATTTACATAAGATTAAAGTTATTCATGGATCGGATCGAGTTAAATAAAAAATTTATGTCTGTTTTTTAAATCTGACCAACGTGAAAATGGGTTTAAAACCAATATAAAGACTAATTTTAACAAATAGAAAACATACAAAAACTATCTTAAAAGAAATGAAAAATTGAGGAAAATAGAGGGAAAAACAGAAATGAATGAAAAATAAAAAAGTTCAAAGAATATAAAAATTAAATTACTCAAAATGAAAAAATATAGGTTCAAATTGTATAACTTAACTTAAATTTTTCGTTTAAATGATAATTTAAAGTGTCATGACAGTTTATCATTATATTATTAACGACAATGAATGGTTTAGTGACTCAAATGTTACAACACAATAACGTAAGTAACTAAAACGTGACATTTCAATCATAAGTGATTAAAATGTAACTTGAAGCAAACAATAATGACTATTTTAATAGTTTACTCTATATTATATTATATATAATAAATAGACAATAATAATTTAACGACTACATCAATCATCTATTAAATATTTAACAACTTAATAACTTAAATGAAAATTTTCGAATAATTGAACGATCATTTTATAATTTTTTAAAATTAAATATCTAAATATAAACTTACTAATAATTTAATGATTTTAATATTTTAAAATCAAAAGCTTGAAATAAAAACAACCTTGGAAAACTAAATTTTATTATATTTTGTTTTTAAACTTAAAAGAATTAAAAATTAAAAATTTTCATGGTTTATAGAATTGAACTTAATAAGTTAGTTGAATTGGGACAGGTTGTGGTACCAATAAAAAAAAAGCTCAGATTGATTAATTTGTGAATTGGTCGATTTGATCAGTTGAAGTTGTTGAATCAATTGTAGAATTAGTTTAATTGATTTATTTTATTTTTAATAATTTATTTAATCAAATTGGACTAAGAGATTGATTCAATTAAATTAAAAATTAGTGATCTAATTGGTTTAATCATCTATTCGATTATGAAATTTTTGAAATTCTTTTAGTTTTAGTTTTTAATTTTTTTTCTAATAAGATTATTTTTATTTTTTATCTTTAGTTATTATTTTAATCCTAAATTTTTCCTCAATTTTCACCTGGTTGAATAGAAATTTAAAAAATCGACCATTTGATTTTCGAGCCGGTTCATGGATCTAAACAAAAATGAAAAAGAAGAAACTATAAACTTCAAAAACAAAAACCCTTGTAAATTAAACCCTAAGCAGAACGTGGAGGGCAAAAATGGGGAAGAAGAAAAACCAAAAGCAGCAACCATCAGCCTCAAAAGACGATCTTCTCAAAACACTCGGAGACTTCACCAGCAAAGAAAACTGGGATAGCTTCTTTACCATCCGTGGCGATGATGACTCGTTCGAGTGGTACGCTGAGTGGCCTCAGCTTCGTGACTCACTTCTCCCTCTTATTCAACAACACCCATCACCCTCTTCTCCTTCCCCTTCTTTTTCTTTGCAAATATTGGTGCCTGGTTGTGGCAACTCCCGATTATCGGAGCATTTATACGACGCTGGATTTGGTGATATAACCAATATCGATTTTTCCAAAGTTGTCATCTCCGGCATGCTTCGACGTAATGTAAGGGACCGACCCAACATGCGTTGGCGGGTTATGGACATGACTCAAATGCAGGTTTTTTCTTATTCTCTTTAACTTGGGTTGTTTTACTTGTTCAATTTGTTTGAATTTGTTTGCTACTAGTTTTAATGTTATGGAAGTTTCTCCCGTTGGGGTGCTCAAACGGGGAGTAGCATTTCTTTTCTGAAACTTAACTTATAAAGGTGCATTGGGCACGTTCAATGGTATATACTAAATATCGATCAAATTAAGAATTTACATGCCGTTTTAAACTCTTGAGTGCGTCTAGAACAGGGAGGATTAGAGATTATTTAGAAGTTTATGGTTTTCATCTTACATTATATCAGCTGGAATACTACTGCATTACTGTTATTTATAACATTTATTGAAGTCTGAATTCCTATAACAATATTGTCTCTTGTGATGGAAAGTTTTGAGTAAGATGGAGTGATGTCTGTCAACCTATTGCCTTAGTGCTTATGATGCTTCTTAATAAAGGAGTATGTTTTTTTTAGAATGTCCTAGTTCCATAATTTAATGGTTTCCTAACTTCCCATTTACCTGATATTACTATGTTCACCAGTTCCCAGATGACACTTTCAATGTTGTTCTCGACAAAGGTGGATTGGATGCTTTGATGGAGCCAGAACTTGGCCCTCAACTAGGGACTAAATATTTGTCAGAGGTTCTGTGGAGTTCTGATTCAACTTATTTCATATAACATACTATAATTGTCATAGAGGGTTCAAATTTTTTGTTGGATTCATAAGAGTTGCATTTATCCAGGTCAAAAGAGTTTTGAAGTCCAGGGGAAAGTTCATTTGTCTTACCTTGGCAGAATCCCATGTTCTAGGTACTTTGACCTTAATACAAAAAGAAAACTTTTGCTTATATTGAAGAGATATAAATAAAGGTTGTCTTGTTGTAGAGATGGATATTAACCATTCATTTACCTGCTTAATTATTATTATTTTTTTTGTTATATTTGTCCTACATTTTTTTAATCAATTACTGGCTTTGCTAAGGTACATGTTACTTTTTATAATTTTAGGTTTGCTTTTTCCGAAGTTTAGATTTGGCTGGAATGTTTGCCTTTATGCTATACCTCAGAAACCATCTACTAAGACGGATCTCCAAACTTTTATGGTGGTTGCTGAGAAGGAAAGTTACAATGAACTTCACCAAATCATTTCATCTTTTGATCATTTTTCCCTTGCTTGCAATCCAAATCAGGTATTCAGGGTCTAGTTATTATTATTATTTAAAAAAAAAGCATTTTGTAACATAAATTGAGTAAAATTGCAGTAGTCAACCATTGAAATGTAATAATGATCGTGCTTCCTGTAATGATTTTTTGAGTGTTTAACTAAAATGGAAATAGGCAAATAAATTTCCTCATTATAATATTTCGTTACCAATGTAGTCTCCATTGTAAAATCTTTGGGCCCAAGTCCCTTTAAAGGTTTTGATATAAATCTATGAATCTGTTTTTAGGCTTCTGGTCTTCTTGAAGCCCTTGAAAGTGAGAATCGAATACGTGGAGAATACTTGAATGGCTCTGATGTACTATATTCTCTTGAAGATCTGCAACTTGGAGCTAAGGGGGATCTGAAAAAACTTAGCCCTGGTCGTAGAGTTCAGCTTACTCTGGGTGAACAAGGGGTATCACACTTTTGTTACAAAGCTGTATTGCTTGATGCTAAACAACAGTCTGGGGCATTCTCTTTTCACTGTGGTGTCTTTATTGTTCCTAAGGTATGGTTTTGACTTGAAAATACTTGCTAACTTAGAAATTAGAGTATAGGGAAGTTGTGGATAGAATCCATAATAATAAATCCAACATAAAATTCACATATTAAGAGCCTTACTGTTTTCTTTCTTCTTCTATGTTTGCCTGGAAAATGGAAAATATTGTTGTATTATAGAATATAAAAGGCAGTTTGCATATCTGTTTTTTCCAGGCACCCATAAACATGTATGCAGAAAAAAGCTAAAGGAGTTGAACCTTTCAATATTGCACTTGAGTTTCTAGGAATATGTTTTACCATATTAACATGCTTACCCAATTTGGTGCAAGTATATTATTCTGTTTGAAATATGTAACTCAATCATAGATTTCAGACTCGGTCTCATGAATGGCTCTTCTCTTCGGAAGAAGGACAATGGCAGGTGGTTGAAAGCTCCAAGGCCGCTCGTCTAATAATGGTAGTTTTCTTAGAACAATTTAATACATGGTTCAAGGTCTGCTTTTAGGAGACTCGTTGTGCAATGGAAGTATCTAAGCAAATTTTGTATAATGAATGAAGGTTTTATTAGAGGCCAGCCATGCTAATGCTGATATGGAAGATATTCAGGTATGCTACATAGATATAGCTTCTGTTGTCAACCTCCATTATTGGTTACTAATATCTTTAGATGATATTGCTATCCCTTTCAGAAGGATTTGTCTCCTCTGGTGAAACCATTGGCACCTGCTGATAATGATAAAGGAAATCAAATTCCGTATGTTCATGTTCACTTCTTAACATTTCCCATTAGCTATTACCCAGTTTATGTTTTATTGCAATGTACTAAATTTTGTTTGCCTATTAATTTACCTTGTGGCAATTTTTTATGCTTCACTGCTCTTTATGTTCATTCTGTGAGGAATTTTTGTTGTCTTCCTGAACCAGGTTTATGACAGCAAGTGATGGAATCAAGCAGCGAAGCACTGTTTACCAGGTTTAGTGATTTTACAGTGTTATTTCTATTACAATGTGTTTGTGGCATTTTCAGCACCATTTACGAGAGTTTTCGTTATTATCTACTTTCTTCATTGTTATATAAAAGGGCAAAGTCTTGGTGATTATCTGAATTCTGGTATAAGTGTCATCCAGTGTTCTTACTGGATTAGATAGATTGCATAATAGTCCTTTCTTCAACATCTTTGTTGTGTTTCCTTGTTGCGTTTGTTGTTATTTGAAGTGCAAAGTAGCATATGAATAAACTATTCAGAGCTGTAGATTTAAGTATGGAATTGCGTTATTTCCGATGTTATAGCTTCCATAGGTGCTAATCCCCTTCCTTGGCCACTTAAAAGCTTCGAAACTTGGATTTGAGGGCTTGGTAGAGCATAAATCACTCTAAAAATTTTTCACTTGTTAAGCTGGTTTTATATTCATATAGAGTTTGCATAGGGATATCAAAGTGCATCAATGGGCTTTATTGTCATAATTCATAAATGTTGCATTGTATCTTGTTATTTAGTGTCACTTGCTCTGAGTCTGTAGTGATTAGTCATTTCCCTTGCTAAATCATTGTGTTGTAGTTTTACAAAATATTAACTGGAACCATCATGTCAAGTATGTGATAAAATAAATAATAGTGTTTTAGTGGGTGGTTCTCTTGTCTATGTTTATAATTCTAAAATTTCTACCTGGGCTGCTAAGCCATTTGCAATGTTGTGCATAACATGTATTCTTTTTTCAGAATGTGGTTGCTTGCTTGGTGCCTTCTTATTAATTGAATTTTTTACTTTTATTTTGTACAGGGATCATCTTCTTTAACTGGTCCCGTTGTTATTGAAGATGTTGTTTATGAAAATACTGATGATGATGTCAGTCACTCTTTACCTTTCCGTCGCCTTATCTTCGAAAGAACTGAGGGTCTGGTACAGTCTGAAGCTTTGCTAACTAGGGATGGATTGTTTGACAAAAGTGTTTATGGAACAGAGATGAAGAAAGGCAGTTCATCTTCCAAATCCAAACGAAGAGGAGCCCTCAAACGAAGTAATGGTAATATGTTTTCTTTGAAAATTTTTGGTAGAATAACTCTTATATAATGTTGGGTGAGTTTGTTTGAGTTGTAAAGCTTCTTTCACATTGACATGTGGAATCCCATGAAACTATTCTTTTAGACCATGCTGTAAGAGCAAGGTGCAGAACTAGGAATTAGTTTCTGGGAATGTCTTTCTGCTACTGTTTCTGTAATCTGAAATTGTGCATTGGAATGCGAAGTCATGTTGGACTGTTAGATATTTGTTCCAAAAAGTTTTTAATATGAAATCTGTGTATGAAGTTTTCAGTAGTGGAGGTAAAACAGTTCCTTGGACTATAGTGTCCTCACGGGAAAAGACAAGTAGTGAATTTGTGCTTATATGCTAGTCTGACAAACAGTTGATCGTTTACTATTCACTGTTCATTTGGTCATGTCTAGCTCTTTTTTTTTTGTTCTTTGGTGGTTTTTGGCTGATTCATAAACTTTGGTTGACTTTGTTACCAAGTTGGATGGATGTGTTTTTTGAGAAATAATTTACTATCTTGGAAGACAATGGTCTTGCAGACTCATTTCTCATGAATTTCTACTCTTCTATTGATGTCTTAGACCTATGGTGTTGGGCAGTTTTCCTTTCTTTTGCTTCATTTTATATGATTCCTGTGCATTGAATGAACTGTTGTTTCTTTTGTTGTACTATTATTGGTAAAGGAGGGAAATATGGGGCTATTTTCAAGAAAATTGGACAGAAATCATTGAATGAGCAAAATTCTGAGTTCTGTCTTTCTGTTTTGTTATTAGTCACTGTTTATAAAAGCAGAGCTGCTTCTATCATGTCATTGAGCAACATCTTGTATTCAAAGTCCTGAAATTACCTTCCATCTACAAGATTCTTCTTAACTTTTAAATCGTTAGAATGCTGACTCCATCTCATTTCAACTACTTGTTTGTCATTCTGATGTTATTTTACATAATATGTAGAATCAAGCAGCAAGATGAAGGTGTATCATGGTTATTTGGCCAGTTCTTATCATACAGCGATAATTTCTGGGTTTTCTCTGATTTCATCCTATTTGGAAAGTGTGGCATCAGCAGGGAATAGGGTAACTCTCATTCTCTTTTCTTTGTGGGATATTTGGTAGATTTTTGCCCTCCACCTACTTAGATATCTGTAATTGCTGTTTTGCTTGTCTTCATTGGATGTTAAAAATTTATGGTCGCCAGTTTTAAGTATATTTGGTGGCCATTTGATGTGATTGTTGTGTATTGGGCATAGACCTACTTTAGCCAACTTTCAGATTTGGAGGTCTAATCTTTATAGCATAATGTTTGTCTTGCTTCAAATTGTTGATGCTTATTTTCTTTGATGTGCTGCACTACTGCTCATGTTAGAAGTCATCTTTCTCAGGTCAAAGCAGTTGTGATAGGTCTTGGTGCGGGCTTACTTCCTATGTTTCTTCATGGATGTATGCAATCTTTGCAAATTGAGGTAATTTTTACATTACCCTGTCAAAGATATGTTAAACTGTCTTTTGAAAGGAATTGCTTTGTTAAAAATTTTATTGAGTCTTCTGATTGATTTTGAAGTTGATTTCACTTGATGGAAATAGTGCAATGGAATTTTTATGCACAGGCAGTGGAGCTAGATCCTGTTATGCTTAACCTTGCAAGAGACTATTTTGGTTTTACTGAAGATAAACGAATGAAGGTAACTGACTGTGTCTCAGTGCATTTTTAGTTTGAAGTTATTAATCCTTTCCTGAAAAATTAGTACCATTGTCACTGAATATCTTGTTTCCAATAATTATCAAATTGCTTTTGTTTCATCCTTAAACCTGGCTTCAATAGAACTCACCTTGGGAAATATTCTTGATTCATAATTTGACCTTCATAGGTGCTTATAGTCAATGTTGCCAAACCTTCCAATTATTGTCATTGGAGGCTGGATTGTTTGATCTAATTAGAAAACCTGTGAGGCCCTGAATATTATCAAGCCTTATCTGAAAGTTTCTTATGAGCCTTCTTAAACCCTCTTAGTTCAATTGTTTAACTACACACGAGTATTTATGTTATTATCAAGACGTCAGCCGAATAGGAAGTATTTTCGATGTCTTAGGTATAATAATAAAAGTTGGAAAAGATAGAATGAATATAGTAGGAATTGTATCTGTTTCACCTTTTCAAGAATGCATTTGTAAAAGAATTGTAAGATGACAGATATAATATATATTTTAAATAGAGCTTCAAAAATTTTACACCTTCCAATTTTTTAGGTACATATTGCCGATGGCATCCAGTTTGTCCGGGACTACAGAAACTTATATGCAGCTGGCAGTGAGATGCTCCTTGCTTCCAATGGAAGTTGCAAACCTTCAGATGCTGAAAGCGGAAGTTCCGCTATTGACATAATTATTGTTGATGTGGACTCTTCAGACTCAAGGTGAACTGCACTATTAATGGCTACGACAATTGTTGTTGAAAAGTGGAAAGTTTTTAAATACATTTTTTAATCACCTCTGTTGTATTGTCTTTATAGCTCTGGACTGAGATGTCCTGCTGCTGATTTTGTGGAAGAGTCTTTTCTTCAAAACGTAAAAGATACTCTTTCCGAGCAAGGTCTCTTTGTTGTTAATTTGGTCTCAAGGTCTCCTGCCATTAAGGATGCGATTGTCTCAAGGATGAAAGAGGTGAGATTAAGAACATAAATACTCGCTAATCAAAGTTCATATATTGTTTCATGGTTCTATTCTCTCTCTATAAATCTAATGTAAATATATTTAAAAGCTTCTTGTTACTATTTATTTCTGTTGGTCTGACTCTTTTTTCCTTAAGTACCCATGTCCGACCTTTATCTTTACATGGATTCAAGGATATGACCCTCCTAGGAATATTACTGCATCCCATGTAGTCTAATGCTAATATTTATTTTGATAAATTTAACTTCGTTGATCATTTTAACCATTGGGAACTTATGTGGATTTAAGAATTTAGAAAGCTAACAGTAATTCTTGGATTAACTAATTTTTTGTTCTTCCATGCTTATGACATTTATGTAGCATCGAACCATGCAAATCTGATTGCAATTTGGTTATGTTATGCTCATCATTCAGGTTTTTAGCAACTTATTTTGCATTCAACTGGAGGGAGAGGTCAACCTAGTACTTTTTGGTCTTTGTTCGGAGTCTCACATTGAGGAGGATTGCATACCTGATGCTGCCCTTAAACTTGATAAATTGCTCAAGTACGAACATCCCGAGATTAGCCAGAGCATTACAGATGCAGCAAAGAAGCTCAAACGTTTAAAGTGAAGACTGTTTGATAACATAGTTTCCCCTTTAATGTATTCTCAAGTGACTTGAGAGCAAGCTTTTGCAGATTTTGAAGCGAATGACATTGAAACTGGGTGACTGAAGATTGCGGCACAGAATGAGAAAAGTCTGAGGTTGGTTTTTACTTCTTTTCTTTGAATGGTATGCATTCTGCATCATCTCCAGTTGGGTTGTTCGATGTCTTAATACTTCTGTCTTGCATCGTCTTTGCATACATTTTAAGCATTATAGTCAGAGGCCCGAATTCAAAATGTACTCTCTTCAATATGTGATAGTATTAACCTGTAAATCACAGCATTGGGTGTACGAATATCGACAGGATTTTTATTTGACTAAATCGATTCATCGAGATTTGAGACCATTGTCATGTTTTGTATTCTTTGAATAACTAGAGTGCTAGTATTGAAAAGCATCCTAGAGGCTACAAAGAGTATTTCATTCGGTGGTACGAATATTTATACACCTAGGAGAATTCTAGTACATAACTGATACCGGAATCGTGGTTCTTCTCTATGACTATTCGACATTTTTTTTGATAAGTGATATTATCCAAGAAGCTTACATCCAATTATCCATAACAATCAAAGTTGTAACTGTACAGAAAGAATTTATACAAAACCAAGAAACACGACAGATTACAGCAACCAAAACCATAAACATAAGTTTGAATTAGTGGGACATCTATTGTTAAGACGAAAATGTACATTTTTAACTTCATCAGAGTTAAAAGAATTTCCAAAATAATTTCACATCAAATAAAGTACCCAAATGAATTTCATGCCAGCTTCAGCAGGTACACAAGAAATTACTTGCCTTTCAAACTAGAAGTTGTCCAGTCAAATTTTTGAAGCAACGTACCAATAGATCTCATGATGTCACACAACCATGGAACAAGTTGCCACAAGCCTTGAGAGTAGGCAAACTCAAAGAAACTATGGTTTCGAGACTCAGAAGCACTAGAGCACAATAATTAGGAGCCATATCCTGGCTAAACAATCTGTCGCAAGTGGGAAGTCTGTTTAAGATTGCCATCCAAGCAATTGTAGGGTGTTTAGGCACATGGAGAGGGAACCAAAGGAGTTTATGCCAAGAGACCTCAGCAGCTTTAACTCAAAGGTCCTCTTAAAGCTTATGAGTCGACACTAGTGTTCCAATAGGAAAGCTTTTGGAAGAACTAACTGCAACATTCTTAAGCCTAAAAAATCTCCTCCAATTTCAGCTGCTAGCTGAGTTGGCGACAACAGACCAATAGGAAGCACCTTTTAGAACAAATTTTTGGACCCAAGCAACCCATAAGGAGCTTTCAGAAGCAGGCAAGGCTTAGATCTGTTGTAGAAACAAACTTGGTTCCATTCAACAAGCTTCTTCAAGCCAAGCCCTCCCTCAGACTTTGGCAAACATAAAATATCCCATTTGACTCTAGCACCAAAAGTAGATGAGTTACTACCTTTTCATAAAAACCTAGAGCACAATTGGTCCACTTGTTGAAGAATAGCCTTTGGCAGTAAGAACTGCCTACACCAATAGGCTTGCACACTGAATAGCACTGCCTTTATCAATTGGAGTCTGCCAGCATAATTGAGATGCATAGCAGACCATTGAAGAATTTTAGCTGTAATCTTCTCCACAAACGGCTTACAATCAGTACAAGAGAGCCTCCTAGAGACAAAGGGAACTCCAAGATAACAAACATGGAAAGTTCCAGACTTAAAACCAGTAATATTCAAATGTGAGATACCTCCTCATCAGACTATTGACATTATTTTCCCAGTTCAACGAGGGTCCATTTTCTTCAGTTGTAGAATGTTAGTTCCCTGTCTTGTGACTACCTTAGAACTAGAAGGACATGAAAATGTTAGTATTTTAAATTGCTATGAAGTTCCCATGATAGCAACAAACAACTGTTGTGGGTGTAATCTATATGAAGTTCTCATGATGTATGAATGTTCAGTTTCATCATGTGTATATGTTCAGATTATGTTTAAAGCTATGATTTGTACTTTCTAATAATAAAGTTTTAAAAATTTGAGGGTTTTGAATCTAATGAGTGACTCTAGTGGAAAAGAGAATAACGTTCATCTTAGGAGACCCGGGTTCGAGCACCTGTGTGTGCAAGGTGTGTGTATTAGTAAAAAAAAAAGTATGAACAGATACTATCATGATGTAATCACATTAATATATTCAAAAAAAAAATTTTGAGGGTTTTTTTTGTAAAATTTAAAGTTGAATGTAATAAAAATGACTTGAAGTGGATCGAATTTTAAGTATGATATATATATATATTTCTAGTATTTTTTTTTGTATAAAAAAGTATAGATATTGATTCAGTTCATGAGCCGATTTCACGTCATTTAGTTTAATTTCAATTTTGATTGATGAAATTTCAAGAAATTCAAATTAATAAGGAGTCTTTATATCATATTACCAAGAGTCTTGTTTTAAAAAAAATACATTCTTGGCAAAAAATATGAATACTATTTTTATTCAAAAGAAAAAACAAAATATTGCATTCCCATTATGATAATTACTTAAGTACATTTATATTACAGTGTTAGAAAATGACAATTACTTAAATATTAAGAAAGAAAATCAAAGCGGTCAGCAAGTCAGCTATATTGTAATTTCAATTTGCTCCTCTCAATTTCTTGTTCATACAATAGTACTTATTTAAGTGAACGAAAAGGACCGTAGACTATTGACTTATATTAAAAATGGGTAAAGTTCAAGAGTAGTCACTCTACTACGTACTTTATTTTATTTTAATCATTAAACTATTAATTTTTCAATTTAATCACTTAATTTTTTTAAATTAAATATTTTTGTCATTCCACGTTAGGTAAGGGGCAGAAAGCTGACGTAAGTTTTTTTATTAGTATAATAGCAAACTTAATTCTTCAATGTTTACATATTCTATCAATTTAGTCATAAATCTAATTTTTTTAAATGGAGACGAGATGGTTGGGGTGTGTTGTCGAGAGTAAGAGAGGGTTTAAATATTTCTTGATGGAATTTGTTGAATTTTTTTATATTCAGAATCAAATTGATAGAATGCGTAAATATTGGATTACTAAATTTATTATTATGTCAATAAAAAAAATCTCATGTAATTATTTCGTCTCACGGGTGAGTAAGTAAAATATTTGATTTTGAGAAATTAAATAATTAAATCAAGAAAAAAAATTAGATGATCAAAAATAGAATGAAGTTCACCCATTAAAAATCGATAGTGACCTTATAAACTCCTATCACAAAATAATTTAAAAAATCTAAATTAGATCAAGGTTTAGACAAACTTTAAATAAATTATAATTGACTTCATCAGATTTGACGCCTAAATAAATCTATTTCATACAACAAATTATTGCTCAATTAAATTGCTTTTGAAATTTCTTTCCTTTTTCCACCCTTTCACACAACAAATTAATTTCTGGATTAAATTTCGGTTAAGATTTCTTGCCTTTTACAATAACATATTTAATAAAAAGAATATGAAAGTGAAGGAATAATCAAGCAATGAAGGAAAAAATTAAGAAAATGTTAGAATATAATATAACTTAATATAATGAAAATATGATAAATGTACGATTTTTAAGATGATTTGAAATGAAATATTAAAAAAATCATTAACAACACAAAAAATAAATTTTTTATAAATAATTTCTAATTGTTAAGCCCTTCTGAACCATGAAATTGAGTAGGTAGGTTCTTGGAAGATTGTCAAAATAATAGGGAAAATTTCCAAAACATTTCTTTAAAATAATAAAAAATTGTTTTAATTAATATAACATCAGCGTTGATTTTTGGGAAAGATTTGACTTCACGAAATTCTTCCCTCAAATTCCATCCTTTTGTGAAAGTAACTTCCAAAAAAATAATTGCTAAATGAAGAAATAAATAAAAATATTTAGTATTTACACACTTTCCCAAAGAAAATTACAAAGAAAATCATCACCTTTTCACTATAAATACCATCATCACTCAAGCACAAAAATACTCATCTCTCTCAAATATCATTTTCTCTCAGAGTCCACTCATTAAAAAGAAACACACAATGAAAACCCTTTCATGTTCTGCCATTTTGCTTGTTCTTCTCTTCATTTCTGCTGGTAATTTTTTCTTTTATTAATCATTATGTGTTCATTTTTGGTCTTCTTAATTCTATGTTTCAACTCTAAATATAGTTAGATTTGAATTTGAAAATGTTATTACGTCGAGATTAAATTTTAAATTTTTATGAGAGTTAAAATACAGTTTTGTTTTTAGTAACCATCTTCATTACATGGGTATAGAAGAAGGATCCCATCTCGATAATCTTCTTCCTCACTTCTACTGGATTGAAATTCCTTTTCTTCCATCTCTACATTTGTTGATTCATTGTATCAACACAACTACGTTTAAGTTACTAATTTATGTAAAATTTTTTGGGCACAGGGGGTGAGTTAAAGATGGCAAATGCAATAGGGAGTTGTGATGTGTTTGGGCATAGTGGAGGGTGTGAAATAAATGAATGCTTCAATGGATGTAGGGCCAAGTTGGGACAAGATGCTCATGGATTTTGCTACAGTATCAAAACTCCTAATGATACTTGCATGTGTCGTCATCCTTGTTAATTTATTTAAGAAAATTAATAATTAATTCCCCATTAGGATTATTTTTGGGTTTTTATTTCTATAGTTGTGCTCATGTTTTTGGTGTCTAGTTTTTATCAAATAAATTGATGTTTTAGAGTTTTAATTCTACTAATGGTTAATGCTTTCCATTTTATTTAGTACATATATTTTTATTTTAAATGGTTATGAGTAAATTTATAATGATGATCCCAC
Source organism: Kokia cookei (assembly GCA_039519145.1). Classification (NCBI taxonomy): domain Eukaryota; kingdom Viridiplantae; phylum Streptophyta; class Magnoliopsida; order Malvales; family Malvaceae; genus Kokia; species Kokia cookei. The sequence goes on along the minus strand of CM076901.1, from coordinate 2,072,213 downwards.
AGGGACTACAAAAGTTAGATAAGTCATGGCAGCACACAGCATCACCATTATTAATATTTATTTAAAGTTTATATTTTTTTATTTAACTTAATGATAATATGTTATATTATTGTTCGTTGATAATGCATGACATTTATATGTCATAAGTAACATGAAGTGTAAAGTCGCTTGGACATCTTCATCGCCTAGATGGCGTATATATAGGTTGTAGGGTAAATTTTGTTATTAGTATTTATATTTTATGGAAATTGTGAATTTAGTTCTTTTAATTTTTTATCATTATACTATTTTAGTATTGAACTTTTTGAAATTTGTAATTTTAGTCATGACCTAAATAGTATTAGTTAAATTCAATTATTAGTCTTGTATTATATGTATAATTGTAAATTTATATTCTCCAATTGAATTGTTTTAAGTCTTTATACTTTTTAAATTTTAAAATTTCAATATTTGACACAAATGATAATTATTAATCTGTTAGTTGGATTTTAGTGAGTAATATGTGAAAATAACAAGGAGACATGACATTACACATGATAATATGTTTGGCGTGTCAAATTTTGAGAATTGAAGAACTTAATAAATTTAACATTTATCGTTTGGTGAGGACTTAAATTTTAAAATTTGAAAAGTAAAAGACTAAAAATAATCAATTTTAAGAACAAGATTAAATTCATAACTTTTGCAAAGTACTGTATAAAATTATAAAGCAAACATTTAAAAAGTTATGTTGCCTATATATAAAACATTAATAAATGAGAAGTATATATAAATTGAATTCGGCTCGACCTATCTCATGTAGCTCTTTGGTTATTTTGTTAGCTAAATCAATTTTTAACAATAAAAATTGATAAAAGTTTTAACACAAAAATTATTTTGTTCTTTGATCTAACGTACAATAACTAATTTATCCATTTTATTTAGTAAAGGAGGCAAAATGCAATCTGGATCCTAGTATAAGGGCCTCAATAGTATTTTCACCCCTAAACACAATTTCACTCCTAAACAACCACAAAGAACATTAGTTTTCTTATAGCTAGAGATGATAGAACCCGAATTGCCTAATGAATTTCGAACCAATCCTTTTTGAATAGAGTTTTTTTTTCTTTGAAAAGCGGATGAAGGGTGGATTTTTTCTTTCAGACAATGAGTATGTAATGATTATGATAGTTGCTTATCCCACTCTACTTTATCCTGCTCATTATATGAAATTACCATTTTATTATTGTGAATATATATATATTAAAAGGGTAAAAATGTATTATAGAAAAAATTCCATATATTTTATGTTTAAATTTTTTAAAGAATTATATTTAAATATTTACTTAAATTTAAAAAAATTAAAAATAAGTAGCAAAAGTTAAATTGAAGCAGAACGGCTAGGGTGGGGATATTTGCATCTTTCTTCTATTGAAGTTACTACAGGAAAAAATGTTTTTAGCGGCATTTTTTTAGGCCTATAAGCGTCGCTAAAATATTAATAAGCGCCGCAAAAAATGCCGCTAAAAATCGCGACGGTTATAAGAAAAAATGCCGCTAAAGAAAATGGTCTTTAGAGGCGCTTACCAACAAACGCCGCTAAAGAACATGGTCTTTAGCGGCGCTTTCTCAACAAACGCCGCTAAAGAACATGGTTTTTAGTGACGCTTTACCCACAAACACCGCTAAAGAACATGGTCTTTAGCGGCGCTTTCTCAACAAACGCCGCTAAAGAACATGGTCTTTAGTGACGCTTTACCCACAAACACCGCTAAAGAACATGGTATTTAGCGGCGCTCTCCCGCAATCGCTGCTAAAGAACATGGTCTTTAGCAGCGCTTACTCCACAAACGCCACTATAAATAGTGTTCTTTAGCAGTGTTTTTTCCGCAAACGCCGCTAAAATTAACAGATTTTAATAGCTCATTTTTAGTTCACATACAATCGAATTTTCAACATTTTTCCTGTAAATTCAAGTCCAACTAATAACTTCAAATCTGAATATAAATAATAAACGAAAGAAATATGAATATGATTTAATTATTGTTTTTTAACTTGATCAATTTTAGCCTTTATATTTTTTAAAATTTAAAATTTAAGTCCTCACCAAACGATAAATGTTAAATTTATCAAGTTTTGCTATTTTCAAAACCTGACGCTCTACATATTATCATATGTGTAATGTTATGGCAATTTTTTTTTTTTTTCATATATTACTCACTAAAATCTTATTAATAGATTAATAATTATCATTTGCGTCAATACTAAAATTTGAAAACTAAACTTAAAACAGCTAGTAGTTACTACCGAAGGCCTAAAACAACTGGCACACAAAACATATATCTGATTTCCGATGTCAAACTCAAAATACATCACCCTCCTGCTGCTGATTTTGTGCAAGAGTCTTTTCTTCAAAACGTAAAAGATACTCTTTCCGAGCAAGGTCTCTTCGTTATTAATTTGGTGTCAAGGTCTCCTGCCATTAAGGATGCGATTGTCTCAAGGATGAAAGAGGTTTAAGAACATAAATACTCGCTAATCAAAGTTCATATCTTGTTTAATGGTTCAATACTCTCTCTATAAATCTAATGTAAATATATTTAAAAGCTTCTTGTTTCTATTTATTTCTACTTTTCCAATGCATCCCATGTAGTCCAATGCTACTATTTGTTTTGATAAATTTAACTTCGTTGATCGGGAACTTATTGTGTGGATTTAAGAATTTAGAAAGCTAACCGTAGTTCTTGGCATTAACTAATTTCTCGTTCTTCCATGCTTACGACATTTATGTAGCACCGAACCATGCAAATCTGATTGCAATTTAGTTATGTTATGCTCATCATTAAGGTTTTTAGCCACTTATTTTGCATTCAACTGGAGGGAGAGGTCAACCTAGTACTTGTCGGTCTTTGTATGGAGTCTCACATTGAGGAGGATTGCATACCCGATGCTGCATGCGCTTAAACTTGATAAATTGCTCAAGTCCGAACATCCCGAGATAAGCCAGAGCATCACAGATGCAGCAAGGAAGCTCAAACGTTTGAAGTGAAGACTGTTTGAGAACAAAGTTTCCCGTTTAGTGTATTCTCAAGTGACCTGAGAGCAAGCTTTTGCAGATTTTGAAGGAAATGACGTTGAAACTGGGTGACTGAAGATTGCGCCACAGAACGAGAAAAGTCCGAGGTTGGTTTTTATTTCTTTTCTTTGAATGGTATGCATTCTGCATCATCTCCAGTTTGGTTGTTCGATGTCTTAGAACTTCCGTCTTGCATCGTTTTTGCATACATTTTAAGCATTATAGTCAGAGGCCCGAATTCGAAATATACCCTCTTCAATATGTAATACTATTAACCTGTAAATCACACCATTCTGTGTGTGAATTTCGACGGAATTTTTAAAGACTTTTACTAATTTCAAATTTTAAAAAAATTAAAATATTTAAATGAAAATTTTCTATTTTAAGATACTTGAACACTTGTCAGCCGCTCGCTACGCCCTGATGAAAATGTTAGTATTTTAAATTGCTATGAAGTCCCCATGATAGCAACAAACAAATGCTGTGGGTGTAATTTATATGATTTGAGATATAATCTATATATGTTTATAAACTTGATAAATGTTACTAACATGAATTTGATCGTGAGGATGGAAATGAAAGAAGAAGGAAATTAACTTTCTAATTTTCTTTAGACATGTCTAAGATCAAGCTTGTAATGTGATTCTCATAATATTAAATTAATAAAAATTAAAATTTATTTAATTTTAAAGCAATCTATCATACATGTTCAATTTCATCATGTGCATATATTATGTATGGATTTTGTTTGAAGCTATGGTTTGTACTTTGTAATAGTAAACTTTTAAAAATTGAGATTTTTTTTTTTTTTGTAAAATTTGAAGTTGAATATAATAAAAATGACTTAAAATGAATCGAATTTTAAGTAGATACTTTTTTATTATAATATTTTTAATTTCTAATTTTTTGTATAAAGAAAATCCAATTGATGAGTCAATTTCACTTCATTTAATTTAGTTTTAATTTTGATTTATGAAATTTCAAGAAATTCAAATTAATAAAAAGTTATTATGTCACATTATCAAGATTTTTGTTTAAATAAACGTGTCAAGAGGGAAGAATTTAATTACAGATAAATCGATTAAATTGGGTCTAATTTAACAATCAAATCTCCAAATCTTTGATACACCACCTAATGAAGTGATGGGTCCTTCGACAGGAATCCACATGTATTAATTTATGATTTTGTTTTAATTTAATTGTATGTTTTTATTAAAAAAAAAAAAACCAGTATTGGGGCTTTATCGAGACTTATGGTCCTACAAAATAAATACTATATTTAGTCAAAAGGAAAACAAAAATTGCGTTTCCATTATGGGGACAATTATTTAAAGACATTAATATTCCGAAGAAAATGGGTCAGCAAGTCAACTATATTTTAATTTCAGTTTGCTCCACTCAATTTCTTGTTCATATAATAATACTTATTAAATAATAAAGTACGTTTGTGGGTCGACTTATGCAGTTTGGCTGAATTTAAGTAAACGAATAGCAGCAGCAGAGTGTTCACATAACCTCTCAAACCTGGTCTAAAAATTATGGTCGAATTTTAAAATTTATATTGATTATCAAAATGATTCAATAAGAAAAACTATTAAATTCTTAAAAAATTATTTTTTAAAACATTTTTGCTTATATTTTTCAAAAACTGGTAATGAACTTCTCTTTATTTTATAATAAGTTAAATTAAAATCCAATTAAAAAGTTGCTTTTTAATTTTACAAATTTAATAAAGAAAGATGTCCTGATGTGAAAGAAAGCAGGGACGAAGTTATTAGGAAATTTTTTAAGAAGGGTGGCGTTAAATTATAAATTTTACTATAGTAAAAATTCAGTTTTTAAAAGATTAAATCAAAATTTTATCATTTTAAAAGGTCAAAATATAATTTTATCTTTACTAATTTAAAATTTTAAAAAAATTTAAAGGTGTAAATGAATTTTTTTCAGTTTAGAGGCAGGGCTACCACCTCTGGATTCGTCCCTGTGTGAAAAGGTTGTTGATGTGCAACAACGATCATTCTTACTATACTAGGGTTTGAAGCAAAATTTGCAAAATAATAAAAATGGTACGAGAAAAGAGATTTTAACTTAGGTTTCAAGGATAATTTCACTAAGACTTAACAAACATATTAGTAAATAATTTATTTTTTAAAAATGTAAAGATAATCTCAAAAATTAAGGCGTGATCACTCTCTCGATTCATTAATTTAATTTTGCTAACCCTTGATTTTTGGATGTGACAATTAACATATTAAAAAAGGGTAAAGTACAAGAGTAGTCACTTAATTATGTATTTTATTTTATTTTAATTACCGAATTGTTAAAATTTCAAATTAGTCACTTAAGTTTTCGAAATTAAATATTTTTGTCACTCTTCGTTAGTTTCAATTAGCTAAGGGGCGGAAAGCTAATGTAGGGTTTTTTTTTTTTGGTATAATAACAAATTTAGTTCTTCAATATTTATACATTCTATCAATTTGATCATAATTTTTTAAAAATGGAAACGAGATGGCTGGAGGGGTGTATTGATCCAATTGTTTAAAACATATTAATTTTTAAGAAAATTAAGAAAATGCAAGAATAGAATATAACTTAATATAATGAAAATATGATATATTTAAAAGTTAACAGAAAATGTACAATTTTTAAGATAAATTGAAATGAAATATTTTAAAAAAATTCCTTAACAACATAAAAACAAATTTTTTATAAATAATTTCTAATTGTTTAGCCTTTTTGAACCATGAAATTGGGTAGGTAGGTTCTTGGAAGATTGTCAAAACAATAGGGAAAATTTCCTTAAAATAATTAAAAGTTGGTTTAATTAATATGACTTGAGGAAAATTTGAGGAAATTCTTCCCTTAATTTCCATCCTTTTGTGAAAACAACTTTCAAAAATAATTATTAAATTAGGAAATAAATAAAAAAATTTAGTATTCACACACTTTTCCCAAAGAAAATTACAAAGAAAATCTTCACTTTTTCACTATAAATACTATCATCACTGAAGCACAAAAATACTCATCTCTCTCGCATATCATTTTCTCTCAATTTCCACTCATTAAAAAAAAAAAAAAAAAACCACAATGAGATCCCATTCATTTTCTGCCATTTTGCTTGTTCTTCTCTTCATTTCTGCTGGTAATCTTTTCTTTTATTAATCATTATGTGTTCATTTTTTTCTTCTTAATTCTATGTTTTAACTCTGAATATAATTATATTTGAAGCTGGAAATGTCATTAAACCGAGATTAAGTTTTAGATTTTTATGAGAGTTGAAAGGCAGTTTCACTTTTGAATCGACTTGTATCTTTATGGTTTTCAAAAGGATTAAATTGAAATTCTAATATTTTTAGGGATCAAACTAAAATCTAAATTTATACCCTCGTTTTCATTCCAGTTTCATTTATACCCTTCTATAGCTCATTAAAATCTGAATTTACAAAATTTCATGCTAATTTTATCAACTTCTTATTTTAGTCTATAAATGCAAAACTAACACAAATCACTGAACAAAATAGTCTTTAAATATCTTTTAGCTTTCAAATCTACCATTTTTTTTTTAGAAAAAATATCTAAAATTCATCTATGGTAACATTAATAAACTTTGAAAATTTTACGATTTAATGCCTAAATTAGTTAGATTAAGCTACAACAATCTTAAAAATATAAAATTTTCGAAAAACAAGGTTTGGAAGCTTACCAGAGCCAAATATTTTTGATAGTTTGAAGCTTTCTCATTCAATTAACAATGGTGTAATTTCGGTTGGAAGAAGAAAATGGAAAGATGATGACTTTATTTTATGTTTTATTACCTTTAATTATTAATTTAACATTGTTTTACATATAAATTAATCAAATCACCCCTAATAACCGTCCACTATAACCAAATGTGGCATAATGTCCATTTAAAACCATTCAATTATACTTTTAAACTCATTTAGCCCACATATTTTAATATCGATTAACTTTTACGGTTTTTACGATTTAGTGTTTGTACCTTAATTAATCATCCAATCGCTAAAATTTTCAGACCAAAATTAAATACACCTATATAACAACTCCGTAAATATTTAATAAAAATATTTACAAACGCAGTCTATGAAACGAGGTCGCGGGACCTTTTTTTCTACAACCACTGATTTAAGGACCAAATCACTTGTACTTAAATTAACCGTCCAATTAACAAAATTTAGCAAATCAAAATTCATTATAACACTGTATTTGACTTGTAAATATTAAATAATGATATTTACGGACCCACTTTTCGGTATTGTGATCCCGAAATCACTATTTTCGACACCATTGAAAAATGAGTTGTTACATAGTGTGCTAGATATGCTTCTGTGAGTTGGGATAACCTTCGTGTGCCAATATGTGCTTTGTGGGCCAATAGGTGTTGTACATCAGTATGCACGCTAGGTGCCAATTATCTACTTAAGTTTATCCGATGATACACTTTGATGCCAATTAGTGTGTTCGTAGGACGATCCGAATATTCGTAATAATCCCCAAAGCTCACAAACAATAGAAGATGAAAAGGGAAATTATATCAATGAACACACAAGTCTGAATTAAGCTAGCGACATACCTCTCTTCACCAATTCAATCTTCATAGCAATTTTATCCCTCAACAAACACCGCGCAAATAACTCGACTTTAAGGGTGCAAGTCCTGTTCAAACCGGATTCCAAAATCTTCCGGCCGATGAATTACCTCCATCATTGTATCAACAAAATGACTCTGGAGAGTAATGCCTATCCTTTGCCCCAAACCAGCACACTTAATCAGTTTATCATCCTCAATGGAAAAGCTATTCAGCAAAAGGGACAAGCTTTTTATGAAGTTAATCATCCTCAATGGAGGGTATTAACCCTCCCATACCTTCATTTATAAGAAAATATATATCTATTTAGGAATTTCATCTCTTTATATTACAAAAAAAATGAAGCTAATCATTCTAATTGAATTTATTAGAAATTGATCTTCACTTCATGAAAATTAAAAAATTGATCCAATTAAGTAATAGAAAAAATTGACTTTTCATATATTTATCAACAACTAAAATAACTCTCAGTTTTTGTCAAATTATGATAAATTAAAATAAAGAATGCGAAAGAAAAATCGTATACATTTAGAGAATATATTTTTATTTTTACATCTTAACTTCATATGTAAAATATGAATATTTTAAGAAAAATAATATTTGAAAGGATAAATTAAAATCATTATAATAATCTTATTAAGAATTAATGTTATAAACACTAACATTAAACAAATTCAAATGAACAACATTGCGTGTGATAATTCAAAAAAAAAAAAATCGTAGTAGAATTACTTTTACTACTAAAATTTCTCGAAAAGGAAACCCTAAAAATTTTCCGCATTGATGGGCATCGGATAATGGCACAATGGGCAGAGGTGACTATTATTCAGCCACTTCTCGATACAATCTTCATGAAAGATATGGGAACATGGCATGCAAGCGACAACTTCTACCAACTTCTCCATACAAATCACGCACTTGAAACCATCGCCATCGCCAACGCCTTCACCAAGCTTTGCTTTTGTTAAAGCTTGGATCGATTCTTTCGTCGCGGGAATGAGCTTTGGATCTTCTCGCATTGACAACTCCATTGCCGCTATCTCGTCATCTTCCCTCATCACGATCCTTTTAACTCGAAAAATTATCATTACCATGTCGTCAAATCCATTCTTCTTCTCTTTCTCTAAAATCAACTTTCCGTCGGAGAAAGCAATATCCAATATCCTCTCGAGGCCGCCTCGATCGACCCATCCGGCTTCAAGTAAACGACGGTCGACGAAATTACGATGTCGGTCGGAGCCAAACACGAATTCTGGGAAAATGAATTGATCCTGGTAATCCCCTTGCCAATCATCCTCGAGAAACGTACGAATTTGAAGCAGAAATCCGATTTTTGATAACTGACGATCATTGTTTGGAGTTAGACAATGATGTACCGACAATTGAAATTGTGGTTGCCTACTCGCCATTCGATCAACACTGGTATTTTCTTCAAAAACAAATGTCCGTTCTGATTGGAAAAATAGAAGTTTTGATTGAGGAAAAACTTTCTTAACCCTAATTTCGCTTGATTGAAAACAAATCTAGTAAATTGAATAAGATTACGTGTATATATCAGCAAAACTTTAGCTTATAGATTCGGATAAGGTGAATTTTTATTCCGGATGGCCTAATTAATATTTTAAATAAATTTTATGATGCAAAATTGGCCACTGAAATTGATCCGATCTAAAACTAGTTATGGGTAGAATTGATCCAAAATTTTAGATCTATATTTTTTGTGTGGGCTCAACTTGATCTAAAAAACGAACTTAAAATTTTGTTTAAACTTGATCCATATTAAAAATGCTAAATTCGAATCTGATTTAATTCGATCATAATTATTTTTAAATTATTTTTTATATAAAAATAAATGTAAAAATATAACATATCAATAGACTAAAAAATATTAAAATTTAATCATGTTTACAACAATAAGAGAAATTCATTCAAAATTTTTAACATGCATAGGAGTGTCAAAATTCAAATTATGTAATTGGAAAAGAAAAATTATAAATATCAATATATATTATATTCGAACACCGAAGCAAAATCTATAAATTATATATAAAAATTATATATAAAAGGAAGGTTCAAAGGGTCTTTCTTCTATTGACACGGCCACCTCTAATGGTGCTTCTTTTCCTTAGTATTTGAATCTTTTTAAGAGTTTTAGAGATTGGTATGTAGTTTCTCGTTTCTTTTGAATTTTAGCTTTCACCCCTTATACTATGTCCAAATTTAAAATTTAATTTATATGCTTTAATTTTTCATTATGTTATTAATATTGTTAATTATTTTAATACAAAATGTTTGACATAAATTTTTCTTAAGAACACAATAACAAATTTTTTATTAGTTCAAATAGATATTTAAAAAAAAAAAAAAATGTAATCAATGTTTTTACCATTACTTTTATTATCATATGATTATAAAGTGAATATATATTTTTAATTTCAAAATGTCAGTACAATAAATTTAATATAAGAATTTTAATAGTGATAACAATTAAACCTAGATCTATAAGTTCAAAAAAATAAAAAGATTAAATTCCAAGCGTATAATAACTTAAAAAGCATATTTTAACATTTAAATTTTACAATTGCCCTCCTAGCATTAAGAGTTATGTTTCATCGTGTACTTAATAATGATTAAATTTTAACTCAGTTGGCATATCCATTGTTGCCAGCACAAGAAGATAATATCTACAGTAGCATCTCTGCTTTACTTTTTCCCCCACACAAATCATCATCTCAATGACAATTTCCAGCAAGCATTGCCACAGTATCCCACCCCCTAGATTTCCCACTCTATTTGAGGACTCAGCCAGGTTTGCTTGAATCAAAGTAAGAAGAAGGTGAAATCAGGGCATCGGAAACAAAACCAATACTCAAAAATCCACAAACCATTCTCATTTTTGAAAGATTTCTTACACACACATTCTGAAAGGAAGCAACTTTTTGAAAACAATAGTTGTTTCCCTTGGAAGTTAACTATTGGGAAGGAGACAGAACAAGCTGTACATTAGTTAATATCTTCCAACCCCAAAACAAAAGAAAAAGAAAAAGACTAAAACAACAATATCCACATCAAATATGAATATGTGCCCAACATGTGTATGCTAATTTTTTTTTGTGTTCTTTCATATATTTGGAGGATCCTGGGGAAGGATAATAACTATGTATGAATATGTCCTGACCATAAGTACTAAACATGAGTGCTTTAGGAAAAATGAAAAGCAGAGCAACCTAGAGAAATATGCTTATAAGCTTTTAGAAAGCAATTACATATGCTAAATAAAAAGAACTCTGCTTAGGGTTTTAGTTAATGAAGAACATAGCCATGGTTACTTACCAGTGTACCTGAAAAAAATTGTAGTTAAGGTTATAAACTGGATGCTTAATTAGCATCCAGAGACCCAAGTTTAGTTATTAGTTTCCAAAATCAGAATGAAAGCATCTAAAGCAATCCGATGAGTTCCTTCAGCCGATAAAGAGTAAGAAATGGATGAAACATAGAAACTGCATCCATAGCCATAGCCAGCGTGCAAGACAAAAGAACAGTGCATATGTTCAACATATGAACCTAATGGTTGAAGAGCTTGATGATGTGAAATGCAAGAGCTAAATAATAGTTTAAAAAATCCTGGGATGCAAGCAATTGAAGTAATCCCATTAAGTTTGTATAGCTGATGAAGAGTAACAATTAGATGAGCACAAAACAATGCATATGTCCAACAGTTGAATGTAATGGCTGAAGCAAGAACTTTGTAATGGTGATCATGTAATATCAAGTATTCATAGTCAAGCAAGAATTGAATTGGTAGTTTCTCAAACCAATTGAAGCAACACATTAATTTTGTTAGCTAAAAGAACAATCTAAGGGTCTTAAACAAATCAACTACAGAACGATGCACACCAGTTCAACAGATGAATCTAAATGCAGAAAAATGCACAAACAATGACCATTTAATTCAATTTTAGCCTATAAAATTACTTAAGCCTCAGAATTGGTTGAAACCACATACCAGAATAATCGAGTTAAATTCTACAAAAATTGTATGAAAATACAATACATTAGTAATTCAACAGCAAGAGAACCTCATTTACAGTAACGATCAGCTTTCTTCTTAACACGATCATCGAGGGCTTGTTCCACTGATGTGGCTTTAGGGTTTTTAGGGTCGTAACCGAATTTCTTAGCCTCGACAGGGAACAGCTCCTCGTACTTCATCTTTTTAGCGGCGTCGATGGTGTAGATATCGGCTCCACAAGATTCAGAACCTTCGACGGAAACGGTGGAGGCGTCGAGGGTAGGCTGATAATCATCGTCGGCGATCTTTTTCTTCTTGTGCTTCTTCTTGCTTTTTTCGATTGATTTGCGAGTCGCTAAGCTTCCTCCTTTGAAGGTTAATCTACCTCCTTTCACTCTCTCGTATGCATCCGACATCGTTTTGCTATGAATCTGCTTCTTCTTCTTCTTCTTTCTGGATGATTGATTTTCTGGAATTTACCTGCAATTCGGTGTGGATTCCTTTTCCTTCAATTTAGGGTTTGAATGCCCCCAATCGAATTAGGATTCCTTTTATTGGTTTTGGATTTGCCAATCCGTGGCGCGTACGCGCTCACCTAATTATAATATCACAAGGATAGTGAAATTAGTTTCGGAAAAGTAAAAAGATAATTATTTAATATATTAATAGTAAAAAGGATAATATGTATATTTAGATTATTTAAAAAATTAAAAAATAAATGGGATATATGGTAAAATTTTAATTTTGCTTGAAATTAAATTTTTTTTATAGTTTATGCATTAAAAAATTACCCAAATTGAAAACAATTGCGATGAGATTATATTAAAAACTTATTGGGATATGCATTTAGATTTAAACCTAATTGCATAATTTAGTGAAGAAAAACTTCCATTCTCCTACTTGGTTCGTATATAAATAATACTACTAAAAATCTAATCTTCAAGAAAAGAAAAAGAACACATAAATCATGGTGGTAAGCTCTCTAAAATAAATTTTATCTTCCATGTATCACTATACATTTTCTCTTCAACAATTGTTAGTTATAACGTATCGGATAAACCTTATGTTTTTTAAAATTCAATGATGGTTGAGAAAACTTATTTCCAATTATAATGTTTCATAAAAAAATCATAAAAATGTGAAGCTATTTCAAAACAAGTAACGAATTCAATCTCCATGGTAAAAGTAACAATCGATGTCAATTTTGCACTTTTTCAAAGTATGACTTCGCCAACTAACACGAAAATACATTTAGATGTTGATTTTCGTGAATCAACACACTCAGTGGAATTTGAGTCTGAGTAACCAACTACCTTTTAAGTTGTTAGTTCATCCATACATAAGCATGTAATCTTTGTTCCCTTTAAAGTATTTCGTCACTTTTTTTGCAGTTTTTTTTGTGGTTTAAATTTGGATCGCTTCGACATCTTCTTTTTAACATTTCAACATAAAATGCATTATCATGTCTAGTACAAATCTAAGCATATATTGGGATGCAATAACAAAAGCATATGGAATGTTTTGCATTTATTCCATTTGAAGCTCAATTTTTGTACATTGGTTCAAGTTGAACTTGTCGCCTTTTACAATAGGTGCTGCACTAAGTGAACAATCCTTCATCTGAAATCTCTCAAAAACCTTATTGATATAGGTTTTTCTAAATAGACCCATATGTTTTTAAGGATCTTAATGTCAATAATACAATATGCCCCACACATTTCTTTCATATAAAAATTCTTAGAGAGATTGTTTCATTTCATTTAATGAACTCTTATCATTGGTAACAAGTAAAAATGCCATCCACATACAAAACAAGGAAACAAATTTTACTCCCACTAACCTTTTAGTATATGGATTGATATATGATGTTTTTCACAAAACCAAATGAAGAAATGTCATCATGGAATTTTAAATACCATCGGTGAGAGGCTTGTTTCAATATAGGAGCAAAGTCAAAAATATCTTTTTAGGGGGTCGAAATTAAATTATAATTTTTACGATGGTAAAAATGTAATTTCATCATTTTAATAATCTATATATTTATAATTTTTAAAGGATTAAATCTAATTTTTTATCATTTTTAAGTGTCCAAGATGCCCTAAAATTTATTATTCTTTTATGGTATTGTGCCACAATTCATATTATCTGCAATTCATGGCTTGTGGAAATGTTTCAAGGTCATTTTCAGCTCCAATGTTATGGCTAACTTCTTGTAGATGCATAATATCGTCACCAGGTATTGCTGATTTCTTAGTCTTATTTGTATTTTTTTGTTATTTTTCATGTTTGTTTTACGGTCAATGATCGGTGTGCGTGGCTGTCCCTCTCAAGAATATCGTATCCAAGGTTCGAATCTAGGTCCTTCTCTTGGGAATGTAATGTGCCTTACCATTGCACCCAACCACTTGTTGGTACAATCGTTTGTATTTGAGTGTTCCGAATAACAACAAATATTTCACTTGTGACGGGAGTTATTTTTAATGTAAGATTTGTTCGGTTAATCAAATAAAATAATTGGTTCAAATATAGTTTACCATACAAGTTCGATTAACTTTAACATTTTTTCACTAAGTGACTGTTCAATTGTAAGACACATTTATTTATATAATCGATTTCTAAAATTATTAAAATTTAAAATATTTTAAAAATGAAGAAGATTGTCAGAATATCTTCAAAACATTTATAATTTCTATGTTGTAAATAACCAAACAGTTATAACTTTTGGTCAAAAGTTGTCACCTTACGTGGTGATAAGTTATGCCTTTTGAATACAAAAAGTTATATCACTTAATTGAAAGGTGTTCATCCATAAAATGTACTTATTGGATAATTATGTTTATATAAAGAGACATTAAAACTTTTATAAATAGAAATGGATTTTCATTTGCATGACATACAAAAAAAAAAAAAATACAAAAATTAAATTCTTTGTGTTCTCGCACAATCTTCTAACATTCCTAAATTATTTTATAAAGAATTAGTGCAAAAGTTCTTCACAAAATTTATGATTTTTATTATACACTGTTCGGTGCTCAATAGACTTGTTTTTATTATTGCAAAACATCATTGGACCTTATTGTATACTTGAGTTACATTTGTAAGTAATTTTTTTGCACACTCAAATATAAATGAAGAGAAATAAATCTTTAATATGAAAGTGATATAATTACATGCGTTGAAACTTTGTTCATTTATTTTTTTATAAGTTATGTTTTGATGAATTACAATAACAGGATAAAGTCTGAACAACAAACATGGTTAGCATGACTCGAACCTAGGCCACACTTAGGACGATAAACACTTTTGACCATTAAACCATCACATGGGATTCTTATATCGAGTAGTGTCTTTTAGGTTCAAATGATTCAAGCAAGACCTAATCTGTTTTTCTTTCACTACATGAAATCCCACGGTTTCAATTGGAATCATGATCACATGGCATAGCCACTTGTAAAGGCATTTCATTCGAAACAAAAACATACAATTTCCCAAACACTATCTAACCTCAATATTTCACCAAATCTCAAATTCATAAAAAACAACAATTCAAGAATCAAAAGCATTCAAGGCTTTACTCTGTATTAACTCTAAGATCTTAAAATTAAAGTCACAAACTTCTACATTTGAATATTGTATTCAAAATTTTTTTAAGTTAAACTCAAGTAATATGCGAAAATAGTTGTCTATTTATTCAATCTTTAATGGTGGTTATATAAATAGGCCAAACTTTAAACACAGTTACAGATAATATATCAAATTATTAATTCGATAAGGGCGGCCCCAAATTAAAATCATTACTACAAATACATCTGCATTTCAAGTACTATCAGATGATCATCAATTCATGCTAACATTATTTTACTCCTTCAATTCCATCTTCTGTTATGCTCTTATTTTGTTTTTTTATCTAAAACATCTTAGTTGCCCTGGCCATGGTTCAGACGGGAACATCCCCAACAGATGCCTGGTGCTGTTCCCTGTCTTCTTCGTTTTCTCCCGTTATCTCCTCCAATGATCTCCCCCTAGGTTCAGGCACCAAAAGAGTGAAAACAATTCCAAGAAAGTTGACTGCACCAAGCACCAGAAGTGCATTTTTAACTCCAATACCATTACTGTAACCTTTATCGGGATGTCCTGGACTTTCGGGTTGTGCAGCATACAAGAATCCGAATGAGCCTACAATGGCACCAGCTTTTCCGGCCGCTGCTGATATCCCGTGGCAGGTTGATCTCAGCCTGGCAGGGAAAATTTCAGCCGGCACAATGAATGTGGTGGCGTTGGGTCCGAAGTTGGCGAAGAAAAAGGTCAATGAATACATGATGAGGAAACCGGCATGGTGGGTTTTCCACTGATCGTAAGGAATGGCAAGAGCAAACATGAATACAGACATGAAGAAGAAGCCCATCAGTTGGATTGCGAACCGGCCAAGGTATTCGACAAAAGCGACCGTAAACCAGTATCCAGGAACCGTACCACAGAGTGCAATCAGTGTTTGAGCCTTGGCAATTTGGTAAACCTCATGAATTGCACTCATGGTTTCCGCTTTAGGGAGCCACCCAATTGCACTGAAGATATCTTTTTGGAACAGATTGGAACTGTAAAAGGCAATGTCCAATAAAAACCATGTTGAAGTTGTTCCAACCAAGTGTAACCCATGGCGTTTGGCAAATTCCTTGCTGAATAGACCAAAAGAGTTGGATGGTTTTGTCCCTATCTTATCCACCTTCTCTTGTTCGGCATTGAGTTCCACATGCAAGACCTTAGACATGTCTGCAGCTGCCTGTTTGGCATTTCGGGCTACGAGGGCGGTGTAACGAGCTGTTTCAGGCATCTTCAATCGCCAGTAGAAAGTGAGAAGAGCTGGAAGTGCACCAAACATCAGTATGATCCGCCAAACATAGTCGGCTTCGGGTGCCGTTGATTGTTCTGGGTTATACCGATAGGGAGGGGCCTTGTAGGCATGATCAAATGCAGCTGACACAATCAGAGCGACAATCCCACCTGTTAAAATTCCAAATCCTTGCATGGCAAACACCGCCGCAATAAACGCTCCGCGAGTCTTCTTGTTGGCATATTCAGACATGATTGTGGCTGACAGGGGATAATCACCACCGATACCGAAACCGAGCCAAAACCTGAAGAAGCAAAGCGTTGCCATTACGCCACGTGGAGACTTTCCAAAGGAAAGTCCAGAGGCAATGGAACACACGACCATGAGCATCAAGGTGAGTCCATAAATTCGTTTTCGGCCTAATTTATCACCGAGCCAACCAAAGAAAAGCTGTCCAGCTAAAGTTCCGCAAAAGGCCACACCATTAACAGCAGCTGCAATACGAGGTGGCAAAGTTCCAGGCTTTTCAGAATGTTCATCGAAGTAGTAAATACGACCGAGCAATTTTGTGATGAGAGAGATGCTAAAAAGGTCATAAGCGTCAGTGAAGAAGCCCATTCCAGCAATCACGATTGCAGTGAAATGGTACCATTGTGTCTTTGCTGCATCCAACGCGTTAAGAACTCCAAGCTGGTTTGCCATTTCTGTGTTTTTTTACCTGAAACAAGATCAAGTAAGAAATTAACAAAACATAGAAATTCTGTGTTTTCTCTGAATAAACAATCCCATGTCAAATAAAAATGGAAAAGTCCCCAAGTTGAACAAAAACTGGTTCAGACATTAAAACAAACTGTTTCGTCTTTTTATTCTGGGATGTTAACTAGAACATCATTTTTTCACATGCTGCAGTCATTGTAGTTCATCTGCATAAATTCTTAAAAGTTACATAATTTCCTGACCTTTAGAAGACAAATACCGGTTTCTAGGCTTAGGCAAAAGGGAAAACAAGGCGTGAGTTTGTAAGGTGATTGGTGATGGAGAAATCCAAGGTGTTTAAATACATATAATCTCTTAAGTCCCCTAGAATGAGCTTTGGACATCAAATGGCATATACCCTTTTCGTTCCTTTCATTATTACCAAGAAAGTCAATAGCATTTGGCAACAATGGCATTGCTGTTTCTTATGTATAATATGTCTTTATATTACCCATTTTTCAGCTCAACAAGGCAACAATCCTAGACAATGTCAAAGACAACAGGGACAGCTTAATTTTAACACTGATTCGTGGGTGTGTTTTTTCTTCTTTATTTTATATCAATTTATTTTAACGCTGCTTTTGGTCCTCAACTTTTTCCGAATTTAAAAATTAGTCACTCTATTTTTATTTTCAATAATTTAATTTATCTACTTTCTGATTTGAAAATTAAAGTTAACTGATAAACTATTAATGGGCTTTCATTAATTTTAAATATGCAACATTTTAATATTCAAAGTTTGATTTAAAATTTAAAATTCAATTGAGAATATATATTTAAATTTAACATAATTTAATTCATAGTATTATCAATTGAACTTTAATTATCAAATTAAAAAAAAAAATTAAATTCTTTAAATTAAAAATAAAGAGATTAAATTTTAAAGTTTAAAAAAATAAAAGGAATGGGGTATAATTAAACTTTCCAAATATATAAATGAACATAATTCAAACACAATAACATTAAATATAATTAAACTATACAAATATGACATGAAAATGACATGAATACAATATAATATATAAAATTGAACATTAAAGGAATATATTAAAATTTATATATCGTGTAGGTTAAACAATTAGATGAATTATAGAATATATTGCGACCATTATATACCAATTTTATCCGTAAAAACAAAACATAAAGTACAAAATCATATATGATTACAAAAGTTCAAATATATTTACCTTTGATGGAAAATACTAAGCAAGTGCTTAGGAAACAGTTAAATGAATCAAGCAATTTTTCTCCCCTATGATAGAAAATCTGCTCCGCCCGATTGACCTAATAACTTGTAATCATGAACTTGATTATTTTTTTGGGTTAAATTCTGCTATTAGTCCCTGAACTTTGTATAAGTTATAGATTTAGACTCTATACTTTAAGTTTGTTAATTTTAATCTCTGTATTTTTTGAATTGATCAATTTTTAATCCTTGTACTTTTCAAAATTTGAAATTTCAGTCTTGAACAATCGATTGAAGTTAAAGTTGTTTGGTTAATTTTTTATGCTTGTCTTTGTACTGTGACTAAGGTTGAATTGGATCATTATTAGTCTCTATTTTGAATTTTTTTTTTTAAATTTCAGTCTTATTGCAAATGCCAGTCGAATTTAAATTCATAACTTTTTTTTTTGTAAATAATATGTCGAAATAACAAGCTGATATGATATTATATATATGATAATATGTTTGTCACATCAAATTTTGAAAATAGCAAAACTTAATGGATTTAACAGTTATTATTTTACTTAGGATTGAAATTTTAAAATTCATAAATACAAGGATTAAAAATGACCAAGTTAAATGATTAAATCCATAACTTATGCATAATACAGGGACTGATGACAAAATTTAACAATATTCTATTGAGATCTTCTTGTATACGATATTTATGTTGGGTTCTAGACTAAACTTTGAGTCGAGCCAGATTAGATCTCTAAATGGAGTACAAAGCTCTCCTAAAGTTATCTTCTTCATCCACAAAACTTGAATCCGAGACCTTGGACATTGAATTCCTTAACAAGTGCTTCTTCAAGGACAAATAGTTAATTATTATTTAATATCGACCACTAAGAATGACAAAAACTATCATATAGTTATTTTCAAACCTTTGTAAAATGCTTTAATATTATATAGTTTGATGCAAGTGTCTGGCAATTGTATACAAGAGTTTGTTCACTTAGACCTTATCTTGACAGTGCATATTGAATTGACCAAGAAAATAGGATTTTCTTGAGGTTGTCAGGGCATACATAGACCCACGAACACAAGAAATTAGAGACAACAATATTGGGGTTAAAGTTTGGACTGGATATAAAATTGTTTTATTAGGTAGAGGATTAATTGATTTATTAATGCCATAGGCCAATGATGAATCTAAAAAGTTATAGATAATACACTGATAAAGGGTAGGTTTAATTGATCCATTTTCTTTTATAGGTTTACTTGATAAATTGTTTGTATTATTCAAGTGCTTTTGTTCTCGGATTTTACTTAAAATTGTGTACCTCACTTGACCTGTTGGGTATGATACAAATTGCTACGACTTGAACAATCAGTCCATTTTGAATATTTTTCAATGAAATTAAAAATGGTGGCAACCCCCTCTAAAGATTGGGTATTGATAGAAGTGAAAGTCAATTTTTTTTTTTGGGAGTTTAAACACAATTTTATTAATATATTAATTTTGTAATCTTAACAATTTTATAATTTTTGGGATCAAAGTTTTTACATGCTTCCAACTCTGTCATTGGTTATTGATTCGGTTTATGAAAATTGATACGAATTGAACCAAGTTTGAGATATAATATGTTGAGATAAGTGTTCTAATGTAGCATTGAAGATATATCTCCAACCATTTATTTTACATCGGTCTTTATTATTATATTATATATTACTATTTTAGTTGCTGTTTAATAGGGGAATTTATTGTAATTGATCTTTAGTATGTAAACAAGTCTTGAAAATCTTATAAACTAATTTTAACTTCGACGTAAATAAATCTAATTAGTAACTTAATTAAACTATATCATGACAATACCTAAGGTGATGAAAATTCATACTTTATAAAAATAAAAATGGAAAACTAATTTTTAGATTTGATCAATTTTCAGGACGGAAGACTAACTCGCTTCGGTGGTCATAACTAATTTCTATTTCAGGTTCTATCCAATTAACTAGTAATTAACGTAGCAAGATCTCTCGATCTTCCACTAAACTATGAGTTGGCAATAAATACTTATCTCTCAACCTCACAATCCAGATCGGATTGAGGTAAGGTGTTCATGATTATGCAATACTAATTTTGGATTCATTTCCACCTAGATGACTTCTTAAAGTTGTCAGACTTGGGCTTTTAAGTTCTTCCTATCCGAACCAACTGATTTGCTAAGAAACCCTACATAAAAATTAATTACTCCTATGACCACTCGTTAATCTCCCATAAAAAGATTAGTTCCTTTTGGTTCTCATAAACATCATAAACTGAATTAAAAAATGAACATAAATAATAAATCAAGAATAAAATTTAAGAAAAATCTTGTATATTGATATGCGTGCGAACACAATCTACAAAGAGTTGATGAATATTTTCAAATCAGATTCTCCGAAGAACGAAAAAAAAACCGAAAGTAAATTACAATAATGAAAGAACCTAAGTACAAAATAAATTAAAGAAAATTGAAATCTAAGACTAAATGAAGTTGTAAACTAAAAAGTGAATAAAAAGTAATTAGGAAGTGTTCGGAGATGTCTATTTATAGTTGTAAATTAATTTAATAAGGATTTCAATAATAATGAGTAAAAATAAAGAAAGTCATTATTATTTGATTTTAATAAAAATATGATAATTATTAAAAATTATTAAGGGCGTATAAGACATAAACGTTCACTATTTTATGTTTTAGAGTTGGTTGTTAATAATAATAATAATAATAAATTATTATTTGATAAATTTATCTGTATCCACAAATATTTTTAATATTTTTAAAAATAATTTAAGGATATATAATAAAATCGTTATCTAAATTAAAAATTCTAATTATAGTGTATCAAATGATTATTTTAATAATAAATATATAATCTCGATATGAATTATAAAATATAATAAAACAATATGTATATGAATAATATATATATTAAATATTAAGGAATTATATATACTAAAATTATGTTTATGAATATTTTAAAACAATATTATATTATTGCTTCACTTCCTTGTCCTTGTATAGTACTCTTATTCAGTTTATGATCTAAAACATCCTAGTTTAACTTGCTATAGCTCAGACTGGAACTTTTTCAACAGAAAATCTGTGCTGATACCCATTATCTTCTTCATTTTCACCCGTTATATCTTCCAATGATCTCCCCATGGTTTCAGGTACTAAAAGAGTGAAAACAATTCCAAGAAAGTTGACTGCACCAAGCACCAGAAGTGCATTTTTAACTCCAATACCATTTTTGTAACCTTTATCGGGATGTCCTGGTCTTTCGGGTTGTGCAGCATACAAGAATCCGAATGAGCCTACAATGGCACCAGCTTTTCCGGCCGCTGCTGATATCCCGTGGCAGGTTGATCTCAGCCTGGCAGGGAAAATTTCAGCGGGCACGATGAATGTGGTGGCGTTGGGTCCGAAGTTGGCGAAGAAAAAGGTCAATGAATACATGATGAGGAAACCGGCATGGTGGGTTTTCCACTGATCGTAAGGAAAGGCAAGAGCAAACATGAATACAGACATGAAGAAGAAGCCCATCATTTGGATTGCGAACCGGCCAAGGTGTTCGACAAAAGCGACCGTAAACCAGTATCCAGGAACCGTACCACAGAGTGCAATCAGTGTTTGAGCCTTGGCAATTTGGTAAACCTCATGAATTGCACTCATGGTTTCCGCTTTAGGGAGCCACCCAATTGCACTGAAGATATCTTTTTGTAACAGATTGGAACTGTAAAAGGCAATGTCCAATAAAAACCATGTTGAAGTTGTTCCAACCAAGTGTAACCCATGGCGTTTGGCAAATTCCTTGCTGAACAGACCAAATTGTTTTCTCCCTATCTTATCCACCTTCTCTTGTTCGGCATTGAGATTCACCTTCAAGACCTTAGACATGTCTGCAGCTGCCTGTTTGGCATTTCGGGCTACGAGGGCTGTGTAACGGGCTGTTTCCGGCATCTTCATACGCCAGTAGAAAGTGAGAAGAGCTGGAAGTGCACCAAACATCAGTATGATCCGCCAAACATAGTCGGCTTCGGGTGCCGTTGATTGTTCTGGGTTATACCAATAGGGAGGGGCCTTGTAGGCATGATCAAATGCAGCTGACACAATCAGAGCAACAATCCCACCTGTTAAAATTCCGAATCCTTGCATGGCAAACACCGCCGCAATAAACGCTCCGCGAGTCTTCTTGTTGGCATATTCAGACATGATTGTGGCTGACAGGGGATAATCACCACCGATACCGAAACCGAGCCAAAACCTGAAGAAGCAAAGCGTTGCCATTACACCACGTGGAGACTTTCCAAAGGAAAGTCCAGAGGCAATGGAACACACCACCATGAGCATCAAGGTGAGTCCATAAATTCGTTTTCGGCCTAATTTATCACCGAGCCAACCAAAGAAAAGCTGTCCAGCTAAAGTTCCGCAAAAGGCCACACCATTAACAGCAGCTGCAATACGAGGTGGCAAAGTTCCAGGCTTTTCAGAATGTTCATCGAAGTAGTAAATACGACCGAGCAATTTTGTGATGAGAGAGATGCTAAAAAGGTCATAAGCGTCAGTGAAGAAGCCCATTCCAGCAATCACGATTGCAGTGAAATGGTACCATTGTGTCTTTGCTGCATCCAACGCGTTAAGAACTCCAAGCTGGTTTGCCATTTCTGTGTTTTTCTACCTGAAACAAGATCAAGTAAGAAAATAACAAAACATAGGAATTCTGGGTTTTCTCTGAATAAACAATCCCATGTCAAATAAAAATGGAAAAGGCACCAAGTTGAACAGAAACTGGTTCAGCCATTAAAACAAACTGTTTCAGGTTTTCATTATGTGATGTCAACTGTAGCATCATTTTTCACATGCAGAGCTCTTAATTTGTGGTTCATCATATTACATAAATTCTTAAAGATTCAGAATTGTCTAACCTTTTGAAGACGAAGATTGGGACCTAGCTAGGCATAGGCAAAAGGGAGAAACATGCCTGAGTTTGTAAGGTGATTGAGTTGTGTGATTCATTGGCGATCAAAACAAAAGGTATTTAAATACATATAATCTGTTATGTCCCCTAGAATGAGCTCTGGGTATCAAATGGCATATGCCCTTTTCATCCCTTTCATTATTAACAAGAAAATCAATGGAATTTGACAACAATGGCGTTGCTGTTTATTCTGTATATATATATCAATACAATATGTTGTCTCGTCACATTGCGCATTTTCAGCTCAACACGGAAACTATCCTAGATGATATCAAAGACGGAAGGGACAGCTTAATAATTTTAACACTAATTCGTCGGTGTTGTTTTCTTTATTTTTTCTTTATTTTATGTCAAGTTATCTGTACATAACTAATTGAGAAAAGGGCAAAGTTAATTATATTTGTATTTTGATTATTCAACTATTTATTTTTTTCATTTTTATCATTTAATTAATCAAAATCAAATATTTTTGTTACTCTCCGTTTATTTCGTTGGATGCTGACATGTTATTTTTCTATTTTCCACCTAATTAAATTATATCTATTAAAAATCCATGTGAAATGGCAATTTAGTAAAAGTAGTCAACTTTTTCTTTCACGATGTAAAAAATAGGGGGTTCACAGTTCGGTTAAAATCGAATTAATTGATCAAATCGATCTAATTCGGTTAATTGATCGGTGGTCGAATTTAGTTCGATCGGAGATCGATTAATGATTTTTTAGAATTTCAATTATCGGTTAATTTGATTCTAAACCGGATAATTAATCTAAGTAATCAATTAACCGAAATATTTGTTGTTTTCAAGACTTATTTAGTGTCTGGTTGTTAAATTTTAAGACTTATGTAGTGTTTTTAATGTCTTATTTGTTGTTTTCACCTTCATTTAAATTTTTTTTTTGAATATATTGGTGTGATTACATGGTAGTATCTGTTCATTTAAAGTTTTTTTAAACTATTAAATAAAAGAATATGAACATTAACAATGTATTTTTTTTATATGTTTTATACTTATTTTAATCAAAAGACAAAAAAATATAAATTTCGATTAATTCGGTTAATCGACCAAATTAACTGAAATTTTCGATTTAATTAATGTATTTGAAAAACACTTTAATTTATTTATTGATTAAAGATTTTTATATTTCGAATAATTTGATTAATAGTAATTCGGTTCGAATATTAGGCTAATGGAAGTAACAAAATAAGAAATCAAGAAGAGTATAGCAGATCAAGGTTGAGAAATCAACAAGAAATCATGAAGCTAAAAATTAGGAAATTTGATAATCTCAGAGTCTAGTTTTGGTTGTTTTTATGTTTTAAGCATGCTTTTATTATATCCTTTTCTTAAAATTCTTATGATTATTTATAATAAGAAATATAATATTTTTTATTAATAAAAATATGAATTTATTTAATGCTTTGGTTTACTCGATGATGAAGACACATGTCTCATAGATATGATACAACACATTCTATTTTCAAAGTAGAAAATATTTTTCTCATTTGATACTATATCAAGTAGTGCAAAATTAATCAAAGGGTCTAAAAAAATTACGTTAGTATTATTTCAAAATAAAATTATTATAGATTATGTATTATTTTTATCTAAGTCCCGAAGAAATTTATTAAGTCTCATAGATATTCGTTGAAATGGATATATATTGAAACTAAAATGAGAAAAATATTGAATATCTACAAATCATAATAATCTATGTGGAAAGAAATGTCTTGAAAAAATTACATGTTTCATTTTTATATAGACATTTATTAAAGAATTAGAAAATTCTTTAATTTAAATTTTTTTTATGTGTTGTTTGTTCTCAATGAAAATTGATTATAAAAATTTACTAGCCAAAGTTGAAATTGGATGTCCTACAATTATGTATGAGTCAATTCATCCATAGTGCGGATGATTTTGATAGATGCATCTACATGATAATCACATATGTATTATTAACTCGCAACTTATCATTTGTGATATAGCTTATTCAAATAATTATATTTTGTGATTATGCAATTAAGACAATTGGTCTTGCTAATGATAATGAATTTATATTTTAGGCTTTTAATGATTAGTGCATATAAATTAAAATAAATTTTGCAAAGCTTTTTATTTATATGCATAATGGTTTAGAGAAATTATTGATAGAATGTCTTCAGTTAATATCTAATCCATTATTTATGATAACAAAGCTTCCTATTCTAACATAATATTATGTTGATTTATATGCAACAACACTTGCACACATCAAGCCGTTAAGTTATAATAAATACTTCCCTTTGACTAGAAGTTAATATTTTCCAAATTTTATTTTTCTTGGATGTGCGAGATATGTTTCAATTGCTTTATCACAACGTATAAAGATAGTTATCATAAAGAGGTTGAGAACATACACTGATATGAGTCTCCTTATATTATTAAATATTTTTGAGATATTAATTGTAAATTTAGTTACGACATGAGTTATTAATTACTATAAGATAGTTTTTCCAATATTAGGGGGAGAGAATAAACAACTGAGGTGGGTTGTTTCTGTAGGTGAGTGTTTCGGGGTTCCTATAACTAGCATGATGTATTGAGGTGGGGTGTTGTATTTTTGCTGCATTTGTCTTAAGAGTTTGCTGCAATATGCAACTTTATTTTTTGGTGTTGGTATGACTTTCATGTATCGCTGTTGTGTTGAGTGAGCTAAACAAAGCCAAACAAATTACTATTGGGGGGGGGGGCAAATAAAAGACTACAACTGGCAGCAACATTGGCAACAACAGTTTTTAAAGGCAACGAGATATTTAAGGCATGGTGGTGAATTCTTAGATTTGTTCTTGGTCAATTTGATTTGATTTTTTGTAAATGTTTTTTAAGGCATATGTCATTTGTTTTTGGGATTGCTGATTTTTGTTGTATTACAACAGAACTATATGATGAGAAGAAAAAAGATAGGGGTGTTAACTAGTCAGGAACAAAATGTAATTGTGGAATGGTTCTAGGTGAAGTGAACGCTGGTTGTAGGTTGTTTTTGTTTGGATTGTCTGCTGCAATTAGCAGCATTATTGTTTTGGAAAGGGATGGTAGATCTAATTCCTTAATATTATAATACTTTGATTGAGCAAAAAAAAAAAAACTGAATGAATAAAATATTTGGAATGAATTATTATTATCTAATATCCTTGTATAAACAATGTGAAGCAGAAGTTTATAAGATAAATCATTTTACAAATTAACCTAAAGAAAGAAAACAAATCTTACAAACCAATTGAAAAATACTCTAATTTCAATCAAAGTCCCAACAGGGCAACTCGTTCGAATAAATAAAAGCAATGCATGCTTAAAGCATGGTAGATCAATTAGTTCAAAAAATGAAAATTCTCGTAAAAGAAAGTAAT
This sequence comes from Kokia cookei, assembly GCA_039519145.1. Lineage (NCBI taxonomy): Eukaryota > Viridiplantae > Streptophyta > Magnoliopsida > Malvales > Malvaceae > Kokia > Kokia cookei. Next base: position 2,045,382 of record CM076901.1, on the reverse strand, counting down.
GAATCAATATGATCATATAGTGAAAACGAGTGCACTTGAAAAGACTCAATATATAACTAATTATAAAACTCAAGAAAAGATTCAAGAACCTGAAAGTGAAAATGAAAATGATGAAAATAATTAGATCTCAATAAGTTATGTTAATACAAGAAAATATGAAACCGAAATTAAAAAGCTATCAGCAACGTTGTTACTTATAATGTTGCTATTGAATTAGCAAAAGAAAACGAGGATCCCGAGCTTAAATCTATTGAGGAATGTAGAAATAGAAAAGATAAACTACATTGAAAAGACACAATTCAAACAGAATTGAATTCACTTGCTAAAGGTCAGGTTTTTTAACCTATAATCCAAACACTTAAAGATGTAAAATTGGTAGGAAATAAATGGGTATTTGTGTGAAAGCGAAATAAAAAAAATGAAGTCATAGAATATAAAGTGTGACATGTAGCACAAGCTTGTAAAGTTGATGGATGTAATTACATTTAGATATCTTATTAATTTGACAATAGGTGAAAATTTTAATATGCGTCAAATATATGTTGTTACAACCTATCTATATTACTAACTGGATGGTGAAATTTATATGAAAATCCCTGAAGAATTTAAAATCTCAAAAGGATATAGTGTTCCCAAGAAATTTGTTCGATCAGATTAAAAGAATCCTTATATGAATTAAAACAATATAGACGTATGTGGTATAATTATCTTAGTGAATATTTGTTAAGTGAAGGTTATAAAAATGATGAAATTTGTATGTGTTTTTATAAAAAGATCTAAATAAAATTTTTTGAGGATTGTTGTTTATGTTGACCATTTAAATATTATTGGAACTCTTGAAGAGCTTCAAAGTATAACAAATTGTTTAAAGAAAGAATTTGAGATGAAAGATTTTGGAAAAACAAGATTCTGTCTCGGCCGATAAATCGAGAATTTAAAGGATCAAATTCATGTCTATCAATTAACTTATACAAAAAAAATCTTAAAGAAATTTTACATGGATAAAGCACATCCATTGAGTATCTTTATGTTTGTAAGATCACTAGATGTGAATAAAGACTCTCGTGAGAATGATGAACTTTTTGGTCCTGAATAAGGGCATTAATGTATCTCACAAACAACACATGATTTGCTATAGCATTTGTTGTAAGCTTGTTAGTAAAAATTATTTCTTCTCCAACACATAGAGATTAGAATGTAATTAAACATGTATTGTTATTATAATATACCATTTCTCCCCCATGGAAAACAAAACAGAAAGTACAAAATCATATATATGATAACAAAAGTTCTTGATGATGACTAGCTTACATAAATATATTTCTTTAGCTTCGATGGAAGTTTCCAAGCAAAGTTCATAGGGAACGGCCAATGAATAAAATAATTTTGCTCCTAAATCTGACTAACCTAATTCGATGGCAAAATCCAAACATATCTGCTGTGGATGGAGTGAATTTTTTTTTAAACAATGAGTATGAAATTATTATGATGATTGTTTGATTGGTTTTATTATATAAGATTACACGTGAAGGATATTAGGTAATTAACATAATAGATATTAAAAAAACTTAATATAATTAATAATATAAAATATTTTTTGGTAAAAGAATGACATAAAATAAATCATACAATTTATAAAATTTCAAAACATTATATATTAAAATAATTTTAAAAGCATAAGACATAATGATACAGCTAACATTTATTAATTTTTACTTTCATTAATGTTTAAGAACGTTCTTCGTGTTGAATAATTAATTTTATAGTGCCAAATTTTGATCTTTAACAAATATTTATATATAAAAAGTAAATATTAGTGCCATTTGAATAGTTACTTTCATTAATGTTTAAGAATGTTCTTCATGTTGGTAATTATAAAGGTTAAAATTAGTGTATAATAGAACGATTACAAAGCAATAATAAAAAAAATAAAATATATAAATTTTACGTGAAAATTCTCTCGATAAAAATTATGGGCAGAAGAAGAAAAATTCATTAATATTGAAAATCGAATAATACAAAAATAATTTCGATTACATCTATTTAAACGTTAAAAAAATTCTCATTCTAATCAATATCAAATAAAATAAATGTAGTTCTATATGAAATCTATTTGTGTGATGAGATATTCGGATTTTATCACTATATTTTATTTTTTTAACAAGTGATGAGATTCGGATCATACAACTCTAACAATATCTTTCATTATTTTTAAAATTAATTAACAATTCAATTCAAAATTTAAAAAGCACTAACTTCAAATCTGTAAATAATGAACGAGGTATATACTTTTAAAAATTTTTCAAAGTAATTATTCGAATGGTAACTATATTCTCTACTTTTTTTTTAAAAAGAAGAAAAATAGAAAAAAATTATACTATCATCTCCTTGGAGACTCGTCGAACACTTGCAAGTTGTCTTGTCCTTTTACGTATATAGTTATTTTCAAAGCTTTTTTAATATTATTAATGCATATCAGGCAGTTATATACAAAAAGTTGTGTATACCCAAAATAGATTCCTAGAACATATCTTGACAGTGCAAACTGAATTGCCAAAAAAATTTGGATATTCGGATTTTGATTTTGATATTATCAAGGTTTACTTAGACATACAAACACAAAAGAAAATGGGTATTGAACTTCATATAAACCTGTTTTATAAGTGTAAAAGAAAGAGGATTAATTGGTTTATTTACGCTATAAGCCAATAATTAAAGTAAAATTTATAGATGATACGCTGATAAATAGTTGGTTTAATTGATAAAATTTTTGTATTGTTCAAGTGCCTTTGTTTTCGATTTTGACCTAAAATTTCGTCAAAGATAATGTCTTTTGACTTTATGTAAATCATAATTGCGTAAGTGTGGGTTGGATGGACGGTGGGATGTATTTAGTTTATTTTTTGTCTCACGTTATAGTATCGTTATAATATTTAATCTTACTGTTTTTTTCACTAACTGCGGGTAAATGTAGTGTCCATCCAAACCAACACTAAATTGTGATATGTAGAAACCGAAATCTTCTCCAAAAAATTAAGAATTATATATAGGGTAAAGTATAAGAATGGTGATTCAACTATTAAGTTTGTTCTAATTTGGTAATTAAATTATTAATTTTTCAATTTAATCACCTATATATATTTTGAAATTAAGTATTTTAGTCACTCTAGCCATGAATTTAGTAACGAAAGTTTAATATGGGTTTTTTTTATGGCTTACTAACAAATTTAACCTTTTAATGTTTATGTATAAATCTCAAAATTCAACATATTTAGCCATTAATATTTACAAAATTATCATTTTAGTTCTAATTTTAAAAATTATAAAATATATTTAACAATTATTAAAAATATTTTTGTATTTACTTTAAAAATTTTAAAATTATATATTAACTTTTTTCTCATTAACCAAACATGTGAAAAATCCAGAAATTGAAGTTATTTTTTGATTCAATCTCTTCTAATTTAGTCCCCCTTTTTTTTTTTTTTTTTTGCTACAATATTGTTTGTCTCAAATACTTAATTAAAGCCAAGAAAGAAGCTCAAAAGCGGAAGATATTGGGAGTAATTTTGGGTACAAAAATTTTAAAAATATTTTTATATTTACTTTTTACTTTTTTTTATAAATTATATTGTTTATTTAAATTTTTAATATTAATTTTTTTTATAATTTTTATAATCAGGACTAAAATAACGAATTTTGTAAACATTAAAGACTAATTTTTTTTGAACTTTTTCAATTTAGGATCATAATGATAGATCGTATAAACATTGTAGAGCAAAATTTTTTATTAAGCCAATAAAATAAAGCCCGTTAGACTTTTGATAGGAAACTAACAGGAGAGTAATTACAATTTTTGAAAATTTGAGTGGCTAAAAAAATAATAGTTAGGTGACTACTCTTATACTTTACCCAAAATTATAATATGATATATTGATGGTTGCCATATGGATGTCATGTCGGAAATTATTTAATTATTTAAAATTTAAATAATTCAAAATAATGATTAAATTATTTTTAAAAATAAAAATAATTAAAAATTATAATATTTTTAATTTTGAAAAGTTAATTAATTTTTAATGTGATATACATGTAGTTTGTCACATCAGTAAAGTAAGCAAAGATTAATTTTTTTCATTCATTTTAAAGTGATTTGATAAATAATATTAATTTAAAAGAATAAAGTGAAGAATTAAAATATTTTTTTTATAAAATTAGAAGGCAAAATAAATAACTTTTCCAAGATTAAATGCAAACTAAATTAGGGGTGCGTATTCGATTGAGTCGAGTCGAATCGAATAAAATAATTTTGAGTTAGTCGAGTTGACGAATCCTATTTTTGCAACCGAACGCAATTTGAAATTTTTTCGAATCGAATCGAGTCAAAAATTTTCGAGTCGAGTTAATAAATCTTATTATTTATACTCAATGTTGCATTTACATGGACCGACTATTTAACTAGTAAACGAAGTACAATATAATGATTTTTCCTTTTAAATTAATTGGTAAACATCGATCAAAATGACATAATTTTACCTTTTAACTTAATAGTTTTGATTTTTTAACTTTAAAAAGGATAAATGTTTATAAAAACGACATAGTTTTCATTTTTTTTTTATTCGAATTTTCGGATAATTCGAATTGTGTTAGTTATATTCGAGTTAAATAAAAAAACTTAATTTTTTATTCGAATTTATCCAAATAACTTGATTAACTCAAATAACTTGAACCATTTAATTTAAAATTTAAAGCTTTTATCAAGTTTTTCAAATCGATTGGATTTTACTCACCTTTGAACTAAATCATAGATATCATCTTACGAAAAAAAAAATTCCTTAATTACTCGGTGAAGATATAAAATCTGCCCGATCGGCTCACCTAATCATGAGATTGACGACGACTCTCAAGTCTTAATCCATTTTATTCTGTTCTTAAAGGAATAAACTCTTAATTATTATTTATTAAATTAATCGACGAAAATGTCAACATCTATCATACTGTTTTTCACACCTGTGGAACATTCTATAATATTATATAGTTTATGCAAATATCAAGCAATTGTAAACAAGGTTGTCTCTAAAACATAAATAGACAACATGCATTGAATTGTCAAAAAGAAAATCAGATTCGGACAAAAACAATTTATTGTTTTTATCCAAACCTGTTAGATAAGAGGGTTGAATGTTTTAATTTGATAATTTAATTTATTTTAATATTTATATATATTTTTAATATTCATGAATTTTAATTTATGAGTACTAATCTTAATTGAATTTAAATTAATATATTAAAATGGACTTAATTTAAGTATTAAAATTTAAAAATACGAATTTCGTGTGTTGATCTAATGGTTAGGGTGTATACTGTCTCAGGTGTGACTTAAATTTGAGTCGCGCTAATCAAATTACAATTAGGACTTACCCTCTTATAATTCAAAAAAAAAAAAGTGAAAAAATAGAAATCTTAAAGTGAATTTAATTATCAGAATCAGGAGTAAAAAATTCATCAACTCAATCACAAATTACAACATCTCTTTAAAGAAAAATCCTTGAAATGTATAGCAACAATTTTTTTTGAACAGTTTCATTATAGGTTTGAATCATATTTGCTCTTTTTGATACAATGTCTATAACTATCCATAGTCTCTTCCCAACCCATAAATAAGAGGATAATGCGTTTCAATGCACTCGAACCCACATCCTCCTGCATTGACAATAATACCCATATCAATCGAACCTCAATCGACAAATCTTGTTTTCTTTTAATTTTGAAGAAAATAGAGTTTTGAATTCACTGGTTCTAGAATAGAATATTTTAGTTTTGAGTTGAACAAGGTAGATAAGAAATTTTGTGTTATTTTGTTAGATCAGTTGGATTAAAAAATCTTAGGAATTTTGTTTTCTTTTAATTTTTAAAAATGAAAATTTCGGATTTATTGTTCTAAAATACAAAGATTATGTAGGTTGGAAACTTTGATTTCTTGTTCCATTTCAAGTTCGAATAGCACAACAGATAGAAAAAAAAAAAAAAACTCTAGTGCAGGTAGCATGTTTGACTGCTACATGGGCCTTAATTACATCTCGTTAAACCTAAGGAATGAGGAGAATTTCGTAAAAATGGATAGCTCAAGCGGAGGAGAAAGTATAAGAGCTTGAATTATTGAAATGACTTATCCTTATTTTCTAAGTATTTGAAGTTGCTTTAAAAAATCATATTATAAAGGAGTTTCTGAGATAATTATTGGAAATATTTTATGAGATAAAATCAAATTTTAAACTAATGTTTAAAATTGATCAAAACACTATTGAATGTGTTGTTTGTATCTACCTATAAATAGGCCTCATTGCCGCACTGGTGACAGATTTTGAGTTTTAGCCAATATGTCTATTTGTGAAGCAGGGAAGCTATTGAAGTAGACTCAATCGATTATGACTGCTGATGATGGAATTACATGTTCTAAAGAAAGAAGCAAATACACTATAAGAGGAAGAAAGATTACTCATGGAAATTCTCAAGCTCTAAATGTCATTTTTAGTGGAGTTGATTTGAATCAATTTCAAGTAATTTATATGTGTGAATCTACCAAGGAGGCATGAACGATATTGCAAAACCAACATGAAAGAAATGATGTCGTATGCATGTCTCGGATTTGAACAACCAAGTTCGAAAATTTTAAAATCCTTAAAAATAAAACTATTTTTGAATTTTATGCAGGATTATTTCTAACAAGACTTTCTGTCTTGATGATAAACAATCATTCAGCAGTACTATTCATATCTGGGTAGCATTTAGGCAACCTGTAAATCTATTACAAGTGCTAAGCTTCAACTTCTTTTTAGGTATGACCTCACCTACACACATTTCTACTATATTATTGTCTTCAATCTTATTCTCCCTCAACCAAAATACTAAATATCAGAGAGCACAAGCTTCAACGCCTACTAACTTACCTATGTTTCCAGTTTAGCAACCACAAAACCCAATTCACCGGTTATAGAATGCAACTCGTTCCATTTTCCAAGCCCAAAATAAATTTATTTTATTACCAAATCAATTACTTTGGTATAGCTAGTTTTGAGCTGGACAAGATGGATACAAAATCTTATTTTGTTCAGTCTGATCAATTGGATCACAAAAGTTTCTTCTAATTTTGAAAAACTAAAATTCGAATTCATTGTTTCAAAATAAAAGGTTGATGTATTTATTACTCAAATATAAATATAATTAAATTCGGTCAACTGAATACAAATTTTATTTTATACATTTTGATATGTCAAATTCAAAAAAATAAAAATAAAACTTGGAATTCTTGTTTTCATTTAATTTTAAAAGTATGAAATATTCAAATTTGTCAATTCAAAATAAACATATTTATTAGTAAATCAAATGCTTTGATTTAATTATTTTATTAAGAAGTTGGATAAGATGGATTTTTTTAATCATGTATTTATTACTTTGATTTAATTACTTAGTCATTAATGACTGTTGATCTTTTTGTTCATGTATCCAACTTTTAATTGAATAAATTAGTTTTTGGGTTTCGCTGTATTCTTAATGTTCATTTTTCAATAACTCTTTTGCACACCATAATATAAATAAAGTAAATAAAATATTAAAGAAATGACATTAATACACGTTTTGAAACTTTCTTTAATTTTTTATAAATTCATTTTTATCCCCATAAATCAATGGAAGAAGCAAGGAAAACATGGGAGTTTGGAAAGTTGTTGGGTCTTCGAGTTATAAGAGAGGATTAGGAGGTGATTAAGGATCTTGCTGCTATTGAGGAGAGGTGATTAGTAGAGTAGAACTTGGTACAAGGCATCGTGATACAGTTTGAAAGGCAGGATTAAGGAGGAATTTGGAAACTCTATGGGGGGAACGTAAGGGGCTTAGGGTCAATAGCTTAAGTAGAATTATTTGAAGGCAAAAGTAGATATGTGCTTCATCCAAAAATGCTTATTGATTCTGTGTCTTAGGAGATTGAGAAATATTTAGCCTGATGAGGACTTTGATTATCGTTTTTGATGAGTCTGCTGGTGGATCAACAGTTCTGCTTATTAATTTTTAATGTTTGAATTGCATGGTGGAAGTGAACACTTGTTTATTCATTATGCAATTTTGTTGTCTTATTTATCATTCTTTTGGTCTTCAAGTGATTGACGCATCAACTTGTGGTAATTCTCCTAAATACTCGTAGTCCTTCATCAGTCTATAAATAGGAGGATAATGTTGAAATGCGCTAAAACCCATAACCTCTTATATTTGTAATAATGTTTATGCCAATCGAACTTTTAATTTCATTGACAACTCATTACATTTTTTTAAATACAACTTAAAACATTAAGAAAATGGAAATTGCAAACGAGGAAACTTGAGGTAATTTTACCGCATATAGACTCAATTTAGCCAACCCAATTAATTTTCCAAATCATGGAACGACTTATTTGATAATTAAGGGCTGTTTTTTTTTTCTCACCCAAACTCCAATGGTCGATTATTATTTAATTTTGTCACTAGTTGCATGAACCCAGAAGAACCAGCCAGGCAAAGAAAACTAAAACTGCAACATCACATTTTACTCGATTCCCTGCAAATCCATTAACTCATGTTTCTTCAACGAAACAACCCCAGGCACGTATGTTCTAACCCATGTTTTCTTCTTTTTCTAGACTCCTATATTACTCCCCTTTGCTTGCATCGTTTACATGAACAGTGCAAATAAAAGGCTTATCATAGTGTTTTTATTTTTGTGGGGTTTTGAAATTTTTCAGGAATTGGCTGACCAGAAACACAAAAAGGACATCAAGGTTTCGCCTGGTCCTATCCCTGTAGGTTGGGTTTTGGATACCGAGTTAAAAATGGTGGTACTGAAATCAAGGTATATATTGAAAAATATGGTATAACAATATAAGTATATCTATATACTAACATTTTAAATTGAAATACCCAATTATTTGAGCCATCAAATAATTTGTATTAATGAACTTAGCATTGGATTCGATGAATTCGATTTGCAGCTTAGCCTATATGATAATTTAATAGTGTGCGTGTATAGGTATGTGAGTTGTACTTGAATAATATAAAAAGTAATTTTTATTAATCTATTTTAACAATTTGTTTGGGTTCAGTGATCAAATATAGTTATAACTTATTTGGTTTTAGTTATTAAATAAAATATGAGTAAAAAAATATGTAAATATTTTAGTAATTAATTTTTAATTGATGATATGTTAATTAGAAATTAAAATTAATGTACAAAAGTTATATATTAGGATTATAGTCTTTAAATTACATATACATAATTTTTCGGACATCTCATTTTTCGAAAAAAAAATCTCATCTTCTCTAAAATACTTATTTGTCAATTCAATGTGTGCTAATTTAAAAGATCAAAGCTCAGTATTCTAATATTTCAACATATAGATGGATTTCAATATGCTTTTGCATCTGAATTTTTTTATCGATGATTCGATATGATGGAACATGATTTATTAAGTTGTATATAAAAGTTTCATTAGTTCTGACAAGTGACATGTAAACATAGTGATGTCAAATATTTTTATTCTTTTTGGAATAATTTATTTATTTATTGCTAAGGCAATTTTATTGAATGAGAAAATAAAAGAGTTACAAGCAACACCTTGATTAGAAAACAAACCCCCAAAACTAAAAAGCGGCAGCAAGGCCCATGAAATAGCCAATCATTAGGCCTCTCAACGCTCATGTCAGAAAAGCTAATTACTCGTACATTTCAAATAGGTTTGAGCACCTCTTCATAGATATTCAATAATCTCCTAGGTAAAAAAATTACAAAAGCTATTACATCAAATACCAATTAGAATCGTTGACCTTACTTAAAAGCTTACAGCTAATGGAATGATCAGCTCCTCGAATCTACAATACATGCGATGATTAGATATTTAAGTTAATACTTGTTTATCTTTTGAGATTTTAATATTTTTTATATTTGGTTATATATCAATTTTGATATTCAGATTTATAAATTAGTGCTAATTCTTGTAGTCCTTCAGGTTTAATCGTGTTGAAATTATTGCTTTCATAAATTGATGCTTGAGTCATAATTATGCTACAATTATTTGTTGATATAGAAAACCAACGGGAAGGAGAGAATGGTGGAGAGGAGTGTCGATTCACTTGTGATAAGTGGAGAGCCGAAGTCAGAAAAAGGAGAATGAAGAAGAGGAAGAGGAAGAGAAAGAGAAAGAGGAGAATGTTAGGGTTGTTGTTTAGGGTTTTTCAAGGTTTAAGAGGAAAATGTAGTTCCATGTAGCTGACAATGCAATATCCTGCAAGGTTGTGCATATTGGCCAGATGGCAGAACTGTTACAGTTTAGTTGTCTCCATGTAGTGTACTATGTGGTTCTCATAAGATATTCTTGTCCTTAAGGTTGTACGAGGTCGTTTCGTCTTAGTGGTCTCTACGTGGAAGTGTAGTGGGTTGTCTCCTCCCCCTCTCCTACTAAAGTTCCTCCTTAGTCTGCTTCACCTCATCCTCTTATTTACATAGGGCCTCCTTCAGCTTTGCAATTTGGGTACAATCCTTTTCTTGGTCAACCAAGTACCCTTCGCAACGATCCTTCAAATTATCCTTTTCTTTCTGCAGTGAAGTCATGCCCCCCTCAAAGTATTCAACCTAGACCCTCTAGATTTTACCCTCCTCTCGAGCCCTAGCAATGACAACCTCTACCTCAAGTTTACCTCGTCAAGGATTAACCACCTCCCCCCTCACTCTATGTTCCTCTACTACAACATGTTTACCTCCCTTAAGTCTTTCTCCAAGGCACTTGACAACTTATCTCTTTCTCCTTGACCACAAGGTAATGCATTGAAAGATAGTCCAACTCTTTATAGAGGGCTTGAAAGTGCACAAGTTTTCAAGGGGCATGGTCCACTCAATGGAGAAAATAAAAACTGTCCCCAAACTTCGGCTCCACATGTACATACTTGTGCCTATTCAAACTCAAGTTGCTAGCCTTCTCACATAACAAATTTTCCATGGAAAGTGACTTCTTTCGTCTAGCAAAGCACAATAGCATGGTGTGTGTAGTCTAGTTTAATTGGGATAGCCCCTACAAGTTTTGAAACACTCTCATATATGGGACCTCATCGAGCTAACGAAACAAAATCCTGCCAGTTGCTTTGGAGCTATCCCATAGTAATTAAGCACCTTACATACAAAAGGGTGTGGTGGGAAGTGAAACCTTGCTGATGGGTGTCGAATCCAACAAATATAAATATTCCTACGACAAATAATACAAAACAGTAGTATAAGGCAGTAGGGTCGATTCCGCAGGGATTGGTTGCTGTAATCTAATTTCGTGTCTTCCTCTTGAACGACGCATCAAAGAGTGTGCCCACAACTCGTGACTGTCTCCTAACAAAAATAAAAATAAAAGAGTGAGGGTTTAGAGATAAAACGTCAAACTAAAATAAAACAAAAATAAAATAAATAAGTGAAATAAATCTTGATGCTAAATAATTAATCGAGATAAAGGAATGAGAAAAACGATATTTAATAAGCTTAGCCTCAGCCTCGGTTTCCTCCAATCTTGAATCGATCCTTGAAAATTAATCTTCCCTTTTTAATTGATAAGCTTGTTATAACGCTCGAGAACGTCCCAATCGCCAACTTTTCGTCTTGTAACCGGTTCCGGTACGACCTACAACCGACCCTTGCCAAATTTCTAACCAAGTCGCACATGCTTGCGATTTAAGATTTCAATAGCTTTGCGCTCTGAAAGCCCAACTCGAATTAACAGCCTCAACCACGTGAGTCATTTAAATCCGGTCTCTACCACCCTTGACGGAATCCAACTACCCATTTCCCACTTGGACACGCCAATTTGTTCACGGGAACTCGAACGTAGCACGACCAATTCGACTTCCCAACTGTACGCCAACCTTCCTCAACTTAAAGCACGCTTTTTGAATTGAAGTCGTATTAACTTTGAGGGACGAATTTGTACTATCCCATAAATCGGAGTGATAGGTAGTACCAATAAAAAGGTTTTAAGCACGGTTTCGAAACTCACGATTATTTCTTGACGGAGTGATAACCGGGCTAAAGCTAAAAAGAATTTAGTGGCAGATGATTTTAATCATGCTTGATGAATGAATGTGGTGAATTGTTTGTGATTATGAAGGATGGAAATGGGGAAGGATTGAGAGAGCAATTAGACAAATTTGTAAAATGAATGAAAATTAGAATGAAAATGGCAGACAACTCTGACGTAAAAGACAAGAGAAAATAGAGAAGAGAGAATTTCTCAGTTGCTTCACAAAATCCAAGTACATCTCAATTGAATCCAAGTAACCTTATTTATACACAATTGGTTAGTAAAAATAGCTTAAGTCCTATTAAACTAAATTACCCTATTTACTTAAAATAAATAATTTTAGTCAAAATGAAATTAGGAAAATAACAAATTTAATCAAAACAAAATTAATAAAATAAACAACTTTGACTAAGCTTATTTGACCATTTCAACCAAGAATTCTTTTTGCAATTCAGCCCTTAATGTCCCTCAAATTCAAATATAGCCCATTTTTTCATACATGTCTTCAATTTAATCCAGTTTTGCTTTCTTTTAGGTAGAGAAACATCAATTTGTGTACCTGATAAGAAATTTTAGGAAATTAGAAGTACTTTACTCATAATTAATCCAAAATACACAAATAAATTGCTTATATAATTCACTTATCAAAATCCCCCTACTTAGCCTATGCTTGTCCTCAAGCATAATGTTTATTTTATATTAAAACTATTTGATAAAAAAAATTAATGAATCCAAATTTCTTTCCTTAACTAAGTGTCATGCAACAATTGGAGAAATCAAAAATAAATAATTACTTATATATACTCAAACCACATTTTATAAATTTTCAAATACTATGAAATAGAATCAAACACTTCACAAAATTGCAACTTTATTACACTTGCTATATAATTGTACCCAACTTTATTTAATATGTACACATTTTTTCGAGTTTATTATTATTATTATTTTATTTGAGACCTAATCAAATTTTTTTACGTGAATTGAGATGACAAGCCAAGCACCTCAACTCGGTTACTCAATTTGAAAAGTCGGTAGCTTATTTTTCAAGGTAGCTTGGTTAGTGGAGTGTTACAAGCTTCGGTTTGTCACTCGAATCTTTTTACACGAATTGAGATGACAAGCCAAGCACCTCAACCCGATTACTCAATTCGGTCACATTTTCGAGTCTTCACTCATAACCAAGTCTAATTTATTTATTCATAACTAAATTTTATTTATTCACATGATTTGGGTACATACTTGGGCAAGTCTAAAAAGTCTCTAATATTGTGAAATTGTTTGATTTTTTCCAAAATATTCTCAAGTTTATAAAATGCATGTTTGATTAAAAGATGCATTTGCAAAACAAATTATTAAATAGAATTAACATAGAAAAAACATATTGCAAGAAAGAATATAGCATGGCATGCAAATAAATCCCTCCCACTTAATTCATATTACCCTCTATGTGCAATTTGAAAGAATAAAAAAGAAAAGGCAAAGTGTACTCCCCGTGTAGCTAAATGAGGTAGAGGGCGACGTCAGTGCTCGCGCTCTAGTATCGAAAGGATGTGCTCGATGTTAGCTTCCATTATGTCCAAGTGAGCTTCCAAACGGTCCATTCTTTCCTCCATGGTGGATTGGGGCTGCTCATCTCGATCCCTCGGAGCAAAATTTCGTGTTCGTCGAAACACTCTATCGCTACGGGGTGTGTATGTACTTGGAGGAACAAATTGAAAAGAAGAAGGGGTGCCGGCAAGCAATCCCATAAAATCCAAGCAATATTCATCCAATGGATCCATGTTATACGCATGTGTAAGAGACGGAAAATTGAATGAAGGAAACAAATTCATGGCTAAATGCGAGATGTATGCACCTAGCATTAAAGGTCTACGTGCTCTAATTACCGTGTGAAAGTTACATGCAAACCAATATCCGAGGTTGACTCTATAACTAGAAAACATGCACCACAAAAAGAATAATTCAGTCTTAGTTAAAACAACAGAAGAATCATTACGGCCCAAAAAATTGAAAGCTAGAAATCGATGGATATATCTAAGGGCCGATTCATGCACCAACAAAGATTTCGCGGTTCTAGAATTATAAGTTCGATCACTCGAGTTGGTTAAAGCCGAGTAAGATTCATTAGCATCAAAATCACTAGGTATGTCTAACAATGCACGATGGTATGAATCGATGTTAACATCTATAGGTTTAACAAATCCCATTGCAATGTTAAATTCGAAAATGGACATATTGAATGTTCTACCTAGTAATATGAAACAAATGATATCCGGAGTTTCAACTATTCGAATGACATACATGTCAAAACTAAAAGTGGTATAAAATTCATATACAAGTTCATAAAACGTTCCACATTTAATTTTAGCATACGACGACCAACCAATAGACTCAAAATAGCCATTTACGGCAACATGCAAGTCAAGTGTCTCGAGAGTATTTACCTGAATGAACTTATATACTAGCATGGGTCGGTGTTGAATCTCCTCGTACCCCGACTAATGCTCCGGTGTCGTGAAATTTAGCAAGCCTTGAAATCTTGATTTCAAGGGCATAGTGTAAGTTCGCGCCTATTTCGTCGTTGTCGTTATGCCGACGGACTATTTGGCGGGCTCGACATATCAGTGGCATCAGTATCGCTGTCCGGGTTTGGTTCCGGCTTGTCTTCTTACTGGTTTCTCAAATTCCATCTAGGACGTTTTGCTCTATTCGACGGTGGCTCATCCCGATTTGATGATTCTGCTTCCTCATGAGACGAGGAGTTGGTCTCGTCCGATACATCTGCATGAAGTGTTATTAGTGGTAAAATCGAACGAGAGGTGGAAGTGTTATACCTTATTATTTTGGGTGCATTCGACTGAATTTCTGGCTCTTCTGGTTTGACCGGAGCCGAACTCCTTCGACGTCGGCGTCGAGTTGGTCTAGTAATCTGTACTGGTGGCAGTGGTGGTGGTGAAGGTGAGTCGGAATCATTGTCATTGACGTTGATGATTGGTGGTGCTGCGAATCGATTTCGACGTCAATTTAAGGCCGCTGGGATCTTGTCAACCGAGTAGCTACATGTTCGAAGCATGTGTGCTATCTTTTGTTCTCGTTTCTATCCTTGGACTGGTGCGCAGCGTTGGATGGCAACGAGTTCGACGGCGTATGGCGACGGATGGTGGAGGTGCGGTAAAATGCATTTCGACTATGGTGATGGGTTTTGGAGTGGTGGTGATTTTTTCGATGGGTTTAAGAAGAGAAAATGGTGGTATATAAAAAATGATGTGAAAAATACGGGAAGAAAAATATGCGAATGAGGATGGAGGGAGAACACGAACAGTTGTTGGAACGAGACGAAGGAAGAAGGAACATCGAGTGTGGAGATGTTGTGGGTTGCGAACGGTCGGTGCGGCATTGAGAGTTTAAAAATGGGTTTTGGTGTTTGAGTGCTTTGTTGGGGTTTATGGTACTTGGGTTTTTATGTGGAGGTTGTAGTGCTGATAAGTGCTTCATTTGATTACTATTTTATCCTTAATTACTCCTTAATAATTAGTTCATGTTGCTAAATTGGATGTTTTTGTGCGTTTTCTATACAGGACTTCAATTCTGAAAATTGCACTTAAAAGGCAAAGTTCTGCAGTTTTATTTTTTGGAATCAAGGCAATGTTAGTGGGCATGACTTTGGGCATGAGATTCTAACGTGGCGTCCAGTCAGCAGCTTTTAGAAGGTCTAGTCAGTAAGGATGGACGAGTGGACCAACTGCGTTTTAAATTCAAAATAGAAATTATATTTTGTTTTTAGGATTTAATTTAAATATTTTCAAAAATTATCTTTTATTATTTTTAGGTTATTTTTAGGGTTTTAGAGAACTATAAATACCCTCTTGGGGTAAGCTAGAAAATCATCCCTCATTATTTGTTTTATTCTTGTTTTCTAAATTCTATAAAATTCTCTTTTTCTCTTTATTTTATTTTTAAGTTCTTTATTTTCTTAAAAAAATGTTGAGTATGGTTTCTTCCATAATCATGCTCAGCTAATTTTCCAAAGAGTCAAAGGGCTAAAGTAGTGACTCAATTCCAATCGTGAGAGTTGAAAAGCACTTAATATCTTCGAATATATTTCTCAATTTTCTGCAAACTTGGATTGGCAATCAGCCTTTCCTTTTAAAATACTTTCACTTTCAAATTCAAAAAGGATCCGTTGGTTTGAAGGTTGTTTCGATTTATAGTTGGGAGGAAGGATCGGCTTGTAGCACATTCGACTTCCTATGAATGCACTTAGCGGCAGTCCGCTAAGGGAAATTGAGATCGGATTCGATTCTCATTGAGACAACATAATCCAAGTCGAGTTTTTCCAGATTTTAAACTGTTTTATTCTAACGGTGATAGTCGTGGTTAGTCTAGCCAGAAAACTAAAATTCGAAAATTGATTTTGGATTTTCGGTTTACCGGAGAGAAAAACAAGTTACAAGGGTTGGGTTTTGTAGACTGTAACCGACATTTATCCGAAGTAAAATCTTATTCGATGATCGGTTGGAAATGAGTCAAAGCAAAGCCTGAGGCTGATATTTAAACTGAATTTCTTCTTAAATTTTCTTTCGTTAAATTCTTAGATTTAAATTTCCATTTCTTCATTTTATTTTAATTAAACTCTTTCGATCAAAACCCCCATTTTATCCTAATTCGCCTAAATCAAGAACCAAAAGCCTTTTACATCAGAATTTCCTAAGTCGCTGTGGATCGACCCTTCTTCTCTTTACTACGCTATTTAATTATTTCTTTTGATATTAAGGATAATTATTTTGACAGTTTATGACGCTCGTCAAATGCGTCGTCAGTGGTGAAGGAAAACTCGAACAGAGGTGGCTTTATAGTGGTGGTCGGTGGTGGGGGTTTAAAATGAAAAAGAAAATGTTGAAAAGGAGGAAAAATGGGGGTGTTTCATGATGATGATGAAAGGAAAGAGAAGGGAGAGACGAGGAGGCGGTGATCGATGACGCTTTCGACGGACGGACTGTGGTGTGTGACCGATGACTGCTGCTGCTGTTTTGAAGACAATGAGAAACTTGGGGTTGAGGGTGGTGATAGCAGAGAAGACAAAAAGGGGAAAAATGTTTAAGGGTTTTGAATATTTTTCTCCTTTCCCTCCCCTTTTTTTTTCTTTTTACCCGATTTGGGCTTGTGTTGCCCAATTTGTTTCTCTTTTTTTTTCTTTTGTATGGGCCAAGTCTGCCCAATTTCCTTCCTCTCTCTTTTTATTTTCACTCATTTGGGTTTGGTATATTGGGTTATAAGGGTTTGATTTGGGTGTTTTAATTTAAAGAGAATGGGTTTTAATGGTTTGAATTTTATTTTGGGTGTTGGGTTAAATTTAAAGGAAATGGGTATTTGGCAATTTGGGTTTTTCTGAATTTTGGGTATTTTGTCATCATTGCCCACCGTATGCCCACACCATGACTCGTACTGTATCTCCGAAAAATAAATGACAGCTTCCAAAATGGACCTGAAAAAAATAAATGAAAATTGGATCAATTAGCTTTTATTTTTTATTAAAAATTAAAATTAAAAATTAAAAATTAAATTGAATTAAATAAATTTGAGTTGCCTCCCAAAAAGCGCTTTTGTTTAACGTCATTAGCTCGATGACCTAAAAATTTATTCGATTTGTTCTTCAAGCTCCAATTCCTCGACCAAGTGAACTTGGAAGTTTTCGTAAAACGACTTTAGGCGTTGTCCATTTACTTTTAGAATTTTCCCGGACTTTTTGCTTTTAATCTCTACTACATCATGTGGAAAAATGTGAGTAACAATAAAAGGTCCTAACCACTTGGTTCGAAGCTTACCTGCAAAAATTATCAATGTTAGGTCATAAAGCAATACTTTCTACCTAATGGAGAATTGTTTTCAAGAAATTTTCTGGTCATGGAACGCCTTGGTTTTTTCTTTATAAATTTGGGCGTTCTCATACATGTCGTGCTGAATTTTTTCTAACTCCTGAATACTTAGTTTTTGAAAATCACCTGCAATGTCTAGCTCCATGTTGCATCATTTCACCGCCCAAAATGCCTTGTGCTCTAATTCCACTGGGAGATGACATGGTTTGCCAAAAATGAGACGGTAAGGAGACATGCCTAATGGGCCTTTGAATGCTGTGCGGTATTTCAAGCGTAGGCCCCAGTCCTTACGATCTGGTTTCACTATTTTCTCCAAAATTTACTTTATTTCACGATTTGAAATCTCCGCTTCATCGTTTGTTTGTAGGTGATATGACGTGGCCACGTGCTGTGTCACCCCATATTTCTTTAATAATGCACTGATCACCTTGTTGCAAAAATGTGTCCCTCGATCACTAATCAGTGCTCACGGTGTGTCGAACCTGAAAAAAAATAAAATTCTTTAGAAAGTCCATAACGTTTTAGCATCATCGTGACGGGTAGCTTTAGCTTTTACCCATTTAGAAACGTAATCAACAACAAGTATTATGTAAACATTACCAAATGATGACACAAACAGACCCATGAAATCGATGCCCCATACATCGAAAATTTTGCATACATGTACAGGATTTAAGGGCATTTCATTTCGTCGATTTAAATTTCCCACCTTTTGGCATCTCTCGTAGGTCTTACAAAATAAGTAAGCATCACGAAATATGTGAAGGCAAAAATAATCTGCATTCTAATATTTTATGTGTAGTGCGCTTAGGACCAAAATGACCTTCACAAGCATAAGTATGATAGAAAGTTAGGATAGACTGTACCTCAGTTTCAGCAACACATCGTCTAATTACCTGATCCGAGCAATGTTTCCAAAGATATGGATCGTCCCAAATGTAGTACCTCGAATCTCGCTTAAGTTTGTCTTTTTCAGAACGAGTTAAGTCAAAAGGAATTTTACCTATTGCTAGATAATTTACCATGTTCGCGTACCACAGATAGGTTGTTTGGGTCGTAAGTAGATATTCATCAGGAAAATCATCTTTAAGGGGAGTGCTTTCTTTTGAAGTCGTTAATCGACTTAAATGATCTGCTACTAAATTTTCACACCCCTTTTTGTCCTTAATTTTGAGGTCAATTTCCTTTAGAAGCAGAATCCACCTAATAAGCCTTGGTTTCACCTCCTTCTTCCCGATTAAGTACTTTAATGCTGCATGATCAGAGTAAGCAATTATTTTAGTGCCTAACAGATATGATCTAAATTTTTCCAAAGTAAAAACAATAGCTAAGAGTTCTTTCTCTGTTGTTGAATAATTGCTTTAGGCGTCTTTACATGCTTTATCAAACTCAAACTCTTTTTCTTTCTGTAGCAGGTTACAAAGTGGTTGAGAAATCTTCGAGAAAACTTTTATAAAGCGCCTGTAGAAACCTGCATGACCAAGAAAAGAGCGAACTTCCCTCACAGTTGTAGGGTATGGGAGTGAGTTAATAATATTGGTTTTAGCCTTATCAACTGCAATCCCTTCAGCAAAAACGATGTAACCTAGAATTAATCCCTTATCAACCTTGAAATGACATTTTTCATAATTTAAAACAAGATTAAATTCTAAACATCTTTCTAGAATTTTTGTAAGGTTTGATAAACATTCATTGAATGAATTTTCGTAAACCTTAAAGTCATCCATGAATACCTCTATTATTTTCTCGACATAATCGAAAAATATGCTTACCATGCATCTCTAGAACGTGGCCGGTGCGTTGCATAGTCCGAATGACATTTTTCTGTAGGCGAACGTACCAAAAAGGCACGTAAATGTCGTCTTCTCTTGGTCTTCCGGTGCCACTGAAATTTGAAAGAAACCTGAGTAACCATCGAGACAACAATAGTGAGATTTTCCTACTAATCGTTCTAACATCTAATCTATAAAAGGAAGTGGAAAATAATATTTTCGAGTTAAAGAGTTCAACTTCCTGTAGTCAATATAGACCCTCCACCTGTTTTGGACTCGAATGGGAACCATCTCACCCGCCGAGTTTTTTATTACGGTAACCTTAATTTTCTTAGGTACCACATGAACCGGCTGACCCAGTTACTATCAGATATGTGATAGATCATCCCAACATCAAGCAGCTTCTGAATTTCCTTCTTCATGACCTCCATCATTGGTGGATTGAGACATATTTGTGCTTCTCTTTTTGGGCCTGCGTTCTCTTCAATCGGTATTCTATTCATACAGGTTGAGGGACTCAACCCTTTAATATCAGCAATCGACCATCCGATCGCTTCCTTGTAATCCCTCAAGACTCTAGATTTTCCTCCTTCAACTTTGAAAATTTACTCGAAACAATCACTTGTAAAGTGTTTCCGTCTTCCAAGAATGTGTACTTAAGGTGTTCGGGTAGCGGCTTGAGTTTTAAATCTGGAGCTTGTAAAATTGAAGGCAACAATTTAGTTTCAGTAGGAGTTAGCTCGAAATTCTTACCTTGACTTCGCGGAAACTTCGGAGCTTCCATAAAAAAAATGGTTTCACGAACTTGATCCTCGATTGTCATTAGTTCTTCTAATTTTTCCATATTTTCAAGATCTAAACTCCTACATAGAATGGTTTCATATATTCAAGATCTAAACTCCTACATAGAATGGTTTGTAATCCTTCTACCTTAGAATATTCAAAATGCAAATTCGTTAGTGGTTTAATAATATCAACACAAGAAACATTCGACGTTGCATTAGGTCGACCCATTGCTTCATAGACATTAAATTTAACAACTTGACCGTCGAATTCCATAATGAGTGTCCCACTACGAATATCAATCTTTGTACGCGCAGTACTTAGGAAAGGTCTCCCAAGTAGAATATCAAAAGAGCTCTTTGAGTTATCATCCTCCATGTCAATGATATAGAAATCTGCAGGAAATATTAACTCATTTACCTTAACGAAGACATCTTCCAATACTCCTTCTGAATACATGCACGATCTGTCTGCCAATTGAATTATTACCCTTGTTTCTTTCAAAGGAGCATTATTTAGAGATTTAAAAATAGATAAAGGCATGACATTGATAGATGCTCCTAAGTCACACATGACTTTCTTAAAGCCAACATTACCTATTTTACAAGAAATTGAGAACATACATTGATTCTTACACTTTGGCGAAATTTTTCTTTGTAACACGACGGAGGCGTTTTCTCCCATTTCACCCACTCATTTCCTTGAAGCTTTTTCTTTCCGATAAATACTTCCTTTAAGAACTTTGCATAGCGAGGAAACTGTTTGATTGCATCGAGTAAGGGAGTATTGGTTTCCACCTTTCAAAATGTCTCTAAAATTTCTTTATCTGCTCGTTCCTTCTTGCCTTAGACGAGCCTTCCTGGAAATGAGGGTTGCACAACAAGTGGTTTTAGTGGTGACGACTCTATTGGAGTTTCTGAATCTGGTTTTTGTTCTTCACGTTCAGCGTCGTGGGCACGACTCGTGCCAGTCACGGGTTCTTAGACCTTACCACTCCTTAACGTCATAGTGCTTGCATTATGTCGAGGGTTTGGTTTCGTTTGGGATAGTAGCCTTCCTTGATACTCCAAACGGCTAACCGTAAGTGCCAACTTCCTCATTTGTTTGTCTAACTTCTGAAAATGCATGTTAAGTTTTTCTTGAAATTTTTTAGTATTAGTGGCTAACCTTTCGACAATAGTTTCCAACGACATCTTTGGAGGTGGTTGCTGTTGATTTAGAGGTGACCTTTGCTGATATGAATGAGTGAATCAAGGATTCGATCCATAGCTTAGATTTGAATGGTCTCTTCACCCCATATTGTATGTGTTTGAATAGGGATCATACCTTCTTTGGGGTGGACCTGGAAAATTTTTGATAGCAATTGCTTACTCTGCCGAATCCTCATGTAGGATAGGACAAGAGTCCATTGGATGATCTGACATGGTACAAATTTCGCATAGCTTCGTTGGGTTTGACTTATCTGTAAGCAAACTCTGGACAATATTAGTGAGTTTATCTATTTTATTTTCTAAAGTCAGAGTACTTAACCCATGAACCAGTCTCGTGGGTTCTGTGCGGGTCGGAACTATTGAGAGTTTGCAGCCATCGTCGAAATCAACTCCCTAGCTTTTTGAGGGGTCATGTTGACAAGTGCTCCTCCACTAGCTGCATCGATCATCTTCATCTCCATGGGGAGTAGTCCTTCGTAGAAATATTGCAACAGTGACTGTTCGGAAAGCCCGTGTTGTAGACAACTTGCGGATAATTTTTTATACCGCTCCCAGTAGTCGTAGAGCGTTTCAGTCTCCTTTTGTCGAATTCCCATTATGTCTCATCTCAGCTGGACTGCTCGTGCTGCTGGGAAAACCTGTCAAGGAATAAACGAGACATATCAGCCAATGTGTTAATAGATCCCGGAGGTAAATAAAACAGTCATTCTCTAGTAGAGTCTGGTAATGAAAAAGGAAATGCATGAAGTTTAATTTGGTCTTTTGTTACTCCCTGAGGTTTCATGCTCATGCACACCATATGAAATTCCTTCAAGTGCTTATGCGGATTCTCGTTTTGAATCCCGTGAAAAGTGGGCAATAGATGGATCAAGCCCGACTTTAACTCGAACGGTGTTCCTCTCGTTGGATAAGTTATACATAACGGCTGTTGATCGTCCGGTGCTGCAGCAAGTTGTCGAATAGTCTAATTCTGATCTTCCATCTTCTTTGCTTCTTCGTCACCGAATATTTCTTTAGTGAAAGCTTCTTCTTCAAACTCTGTCTGTAGGTGTTTTCCGTGAGCTTCTTTTCTCAAACTTCGAGCTAATTTCTCTATCTCCAGTTCAAAGTCGTTGAGAGGTGTCTGCTCAGACCTTGTCATAAAGTAAACAAACGAAAGTTAGAAAACTGTTACTTGTCCCCGGCAACGGCACCAAAATTTGATGGGTGTCGAATCCAACAAATATAAATATTCCTACGACAAATAATACAAAACAGTAGTATAAGGCAGTAGGGTCGATTCCACAGGGACTGGTTGCTGTAATCTACTTTCGTGTCTTCCTCTTGAATGTCGCGTCAAAGAGAGTGTCCACTACTCGTGACTGTCTCCTAACAAAAATAAAAATAAAAGAGTTGGGGTTTAGAGATAAAACATCAAACTAAAATAAAACAAAAATAAAATAAATAAGTGAAATAAATCTTGATGCTAAATAATTAATCGAGATAAAGAAATGAGAAAAACGACATTTAATAAGCTTAGCCTCAGCCTCTGTTTCCTCCGATCTTGAATCGATCTTTGAAAATTAATCTTCCCTTTTTAATCAATAAGTTGGTTATACCGCTCGAGAACGTCCCAACCGCCAACTTTTCCTCTTGTAGCCAGTTCCGATATGACCTGCAAACCGACCCTTGCCGAATTTCTAACCACGTCGCACGTGCTCGCGATTTAAGATTTCAACAGTTTTACGCTCTGAAAAGCTCAACTCGAATTAACGGCCTCAACCGCGTGGGTCATTTAAATCTGGTCTCTACCACCCTTGACAGAATCTAACTAGCCGTTTCCCACCTGGACACGCCAATTTGTTCGCGGGAACTCGAATGCAGCACGGCCGATTTGAATTCCCAACTGTACGCCAACCTTCCTCAACTCAACGTGCGCTTTTTGAATTGAAGTCGAATTAACTTTAAGTGACGAATTTGTACTATCTCATAAACCGGAGTGATAACTAGTACCGGTAAAAAGGTTTTTAGCACGGTTTCGAAACTCACGATTATTTCTTGATGAAGTGATAACCGGGCTAAGGCTAAAAAGAATTTAGTGGCACATGATTTTAATCATGCTTGATGGATTAATTGTTTGTTATTATGAATGATGAAAATGTGGAAGGATTGAGAGAGCAATTAGACAAATTTGTAAAATGGATGAAAAATAGAATGGAAATGGCAAACAACTATGACGTAAAAGACAAGAGAAAATGGAGAGGGGAGAATTTCTCAATTGCTTCACAAAATCCAAGTACATCTCAATTGAATCCAAGTAACCTTATTTATACACAATTGGTTACTAAAAATAGCTTAAGTCCTATTAAACTAAATTACCCTATTTACTTAAAATAAATAATTTTAGTCAAAATGAAATTAGGAAAATAACAAATTTAATCAAAACAAAATTAATAAAATAAACAACTTTGACTAAGCTTATTTGACCATTTCAACCAAGAATTACTTTTGCAATTCAGCCCTTAATGTCCCTCAAATTCGAATATAGCCCATTTCTTCATACATGTCTTCAATTTAATCCAGTTTTGCTTTCTTTTAGGTAGAGAAACATCAATTTGTGTACCTAATAAGAAATTGTAGGAAATTAGAAGTACTTTCCTCATAATTAATCCAAAATACACAAATAAATTGCTTAAATAATTCACTTATCACTTGCCTCCAACACATATAAGGGCAAGTAGAACCCAGGCCTCCGCTGTCGTGATTGGGCCCCTTCACTGTATTTTGGGCAAACTCATTATTAGATACGCTAAAATCATATCAATGGTGGTTTGGCTCTAATTCCATGTATTGGAGCAGCCACTGCATTTCCGTTTTCTTGGTGGTGCACTCAAATGGTCAAAACACCATCGCCTCCCTCTCTAACCAAAAGGGCCTCTTCATCTTCCTTGTCACCTCATATGAATTACTGATCTCTCTTCACTTATCTACCCCGACCATTGGCATAGACTTAGAAAATAAAATACAAAAATTCAAAGAATTGAACCCTTACCCTTAACAGAAGCTTTAACCTAACAAGAAATGACAATGGCGAAAGAGCGGTGAGAGAAAATAGAGAACAACACTTAGAAAATTTTAAGAACGAAGAAAACAAGAAAACTACAACAGTTAAGTGTAACGGTTCAATTTTCAGTGTTTCTTTTGCTTAGTCGAATAAAATAAGTCAAGAAAGACATTGGAACCACCAACTCTTTCAAGAACAACATGAATACAACAATATTAAAATTGACAACTAGGTACAAAAATCTCCGCACAAGTACAAGAATGCATTGGGGAAATTCACCACGAGGCTTTAAAAAAAAGATCTCAATATACCTGCTTTGGTCGAAGCATCCGTCATACCATTGCTTTGCAGATGAATAACCGCAATTTGAAATTGAGCCAACTGCTTAATGCCACAGTCGTCGATGTCCCAAAATAAATTCTGTAGCGACCATGGTTTATAACCCCTATTTGTCAACCATTCCGAAGAAACAAACGAGCATAATTCAATTATTAATAAAGCATGCGCCTCTCGACTCGATCCAATATACATGTATGCTGTTGTTTTAATTGCCATTATTTCTTCCATTTTCGTTCCCCTAGCTTCGATCCGCCCCAAGAATAACGTACATGCCACTCCTTTATCATCTCTCAAAACCCCACCACAACCCGCTTCATCCTCTAAAATAACACCAACCACATTGAATTTCATCCACACGGGTGGAGGTGGCTCCCAATGGCAAACAATCATGTTTGTCATGCTTCTTGAGGAGCTGCATTTCGCCGGCCAATACCACCAATAACCTTCCGAAAATTGACATTCTTCATGCATTTCCCTAGCCCACATCAATGCTCTCATTTTAGAGTGGTACAACATTGTATCTAGATTCGTCGATGTCTTGTCGAACACTTTATCGTACCGAGCTAGCCACGCGATCCACATGATCTCGAAATTGCAATCACATCACAACACATGGTGAAAAAAATCAACAAAATTCTTGATTGGTTTCCATTTAACTCCCCACCAATTGAAGTTTCGTAACCAAAATCCATTAACATATTTGCAAATAAAGAAAGGTGATTTACACTTTCCATTTCCCTGTCGCACCATGGGTAGCCACTGCTTAACGTATCCAGATTCACCCCCCGACTA
Organism: Kokia cookei; assembly: GCA_039519145.1. NCBI lineage: Eukaryota > Viridiplantae > Streptophyta > Magnoliopsida > Malvales > Malvaceae > Kokia > Kokia cookei. Next base: position 2,019,483 of record CM076901.1, on the reverse strand, counting down.
ATCAAAAAATCCTTCGTTGGGAGCCACTTAATAACCAACATCCATAGGAAGTGGTACCTTCAAATTCCAAATCTCGTCGAATGGGACATCAATAGCTCCCATTCCATCATAGGACAACAATTGAGACAACTTCCTAACTATAAACTCCCCGGCACTATCGTGAATCCAAATAATACGATCCTCCACTCCGGGATCTAGTTCGAAACTCCCCACCAAAGTCTTCAAATTGTTCAACATACTTACCTCTCTATGTAGCAACTTCCTTAAGAAAACGTCCCTCCAATACACCTCTTCAAACCCTTTATTCCTTGCTACATCTTTGACCACAATATTATTCACAATAGCAAGTTTGAACATTCTAGGAAACACCACCTTCAGCGGTCTATTACCACACCAAATATCCTTACAAAAGAGGATCGATTTCCCGTTCCCGATCTCCAACCTAAAAGTTTCTATCTCAATCCATTTTGACATTTCCTCTAATTTTGAATTTTCCACAATACAGCGCCATACAACCAACGTCTCTTTTGGTTTGGATGTCTTAAACCTCCAATGTTGCAGAGGCAAGCCGTACTTCAAATGGATAACTTTTCTCCGCAGAGCATTATTTTTCGTAGCGTCTCCATCCCCATTTTTCCATAAGAGTCCAATTTTTAATTTTAAGATTTACCTCACCATCCCCTCCCAATTTTTTCGATAAACACCCTTAATTCCATTCAACTCTTGCCATTTTTCTTCTTTCATCTGAACCTCCCCATAGAAATTTTCTTCTGATTTTATCGATTCTATTTATCACCATGACAGAAGCTTGAAATAATGACATGAAATATATAGGGAGAGCTGACAGTACCGAATTAATTACTACTACTCTTGCAGCGAAAGAGAACGACCGACATTTTCAACCAGCAAGTTTTTCCGAAAATTTTCCATAATTGGCCCTCGGATCAGCACCTAACGGAATACCTAAGTAATTAAAGGATAAACTCCTACTCTTCCATCCACAAAAGAAACTCCTATTCACATGATTTCTAGAAATTAATACTAAGACCAAAAAAAGATTCGAAGCACCTTAAAATATATTTAATATTTTGAACATACTTTTCCTCAGCTTTCAAAAAGAGAATCGTGTCGTCTACAAATTGTAGATGAGAGAATGATTGATTCAAATTATATTTTGAGTGCCAGCAATTAACCCAATATCTTTAGCCTTCTCCAGCATCAACTGAAGCACTTCTGTTACCAAAGTAAATAGAAACAGAGAAAGCGGATCCCGCTATCTGAGGCCGCTGCTTATTCTGAACTCATTTGTTGTCGATCCGTTGACAAGAATAGCCGCTCTTACCGTAGATACGCTCTCAGATATCAACCCTCTCAATTTCACTCCGAACCCCATATGAAAAAGCACTAAATCCAAAAAATTTCATCTAATACAATCTTTTGAAAAATCCAGCTTCAAAATTAAACTACCACCGGAGCTCGAATTTTTCTTGATCGAGTGAATAATTTCATTTGCCACTAAAATTCCGTCAAAAATCTATCTCCCTTTTATAAATGGGCACTGAGTATCACACTGATTTCCAGTGATATAGAAAAATACGATTTCGAAATCTCATTTCTTTAAATCTAAAACTTAATATTAAATATGAATATTTATTAGGATAATATTAAAAACATTGCAATATTAAAATTTTCCAACTAGGAAACCTTAGGTATTTTTACCATATATAAACTTAATTTAGCCAACCTGATTAATTCTCCAAATCAAGACACGGCTGTTATTTTTTTCCTCTTTCTCTTTATCTTTTCCCAAGTTAAAACGGCTGTTTTATTTTATTTTATTTGATAATCAAGGGCTGTTTTTTTCTCTCACCAAACTCCAATGGTCCATTATTACTTTATTTTGTCATTTGTTGCATGAACTCACAAGAACCAGCCAAGCAAAGAAAACTGCAACTGCAACATCACATTTTACTCGATTCCCTGCAAACCCAATTCTTATTTCTTCAGCGAAACACCCCAAGGCACGTGTGTTCTAACCCATGTTTTCTTCTTTTTCTAGACTCCTATATTAATCCCGTTTGCTTTCATCGTTTACATGCGCAGTGCAAATAAAAGGCTTATCATACTATTTTTATTTCTGGTGTTTCGATATTTTGCAGGAAATGGGTGATCAGAAAGACATCAAGGACATCAAGGTTTTGCCGGCTCCTATCCCAGAAGGTTGGGTTTTGGAGACCAAGTTCAAAGAGGATGGTACTGAAGTCAAGGTATATATTGAAAACTATGGCATAAAATATAAGTATCTCTATATTTGGATTAATTAATTACAATAATAATTGAGGAAATTGCAGTGCTACTTATGTCCAGCCACTGAACAACGATTCTACACATATGAAGATCTTATGCGATATGTGAGGTATGCCAAAGCTGCCAAGGTTTCCATCTATAGTCCTGTAAGTTTTCACCTTTCTTCCCCTTATTTACTTGGATAAGAGATTTCAAATTTGGATCATTATTCATTTGTATTTATCCTTGTTTGACAGTATTTTGAGGCACATATGAAGAAAGAAGGCTATAAAAGGTTAAAGAAAGAAGGCCAAAGCTAGTATTGATTTTAGAGAGGAACACGAGGATGAAGATAGAAATATGAGCCAGCTTAATTGAAATCTGTGGCAAAATGTTGTGTTTAATTAACAAATGTTGATGGATTGTGTTTCTAGTTTGCAATGTTTGGGTCAGTTTGAATTTGGTATTATTATATGTAGTGAGTTTAATGATCTAAGTTTGGTTTTGGTTTCAATTGAAATTGTTTTCTATGGTTAATTTTAAGGTTTCTTTTTTCATAATTTTTTACGTGGACTGTATCTTTCATTTCTTTCTCTAATTCGAGCACATGCTGCAATTTCTAAACCTCAAACTCCCAAATTTTTTTTTATACAATGTCTAAAATTATTCATAATTCATCTTCAACCCTTAAATAAAAAAATAATATGTTTCAGCACATTCAAACTTACGATCTTTTACACGAATAATAATGTCAATACTAATCAAAGACTCAATCAGTAATATCCCAATTGTTTATTAATCAATTAAACAGGATATTTTTAAAGCTATGAGAAACCTCATCCGTAATTTTCACCCATAAATTCTCAAACATAAAGATATAATCCTATTCTTTCTTTCCCAAATCGCTAAAAACAAAAACTTAATCCATTATTGTAGCATAATTATGAGGCAAACATCCCTAATTCTAAAATATTCAACCTATATTGACTGAAATATCATATCATAAAATAAAATTCATAAAACTTAAGAAAAATTCGTTCGAAAAACAATAGAAAATTAATATTTTCTTGTTCGACTTGATGAGATTCATATACCATTTATTAAAATTATGGTTGTTGAAATCGGATTGAATTGGTTCAACCGATTGGACCGAAAGTCAATTAGTATATTGGCTCAAAGTAAGAAGAATAATTATGATAAGTGCTAAAAATAACTTGTTTTAATCCTGTTCTTAATGTGTTTTTGGATGATTATTTTATATAAAATGGTGAATTTTATGTTTCTAATCTTTTAAATTCATATTTCTATACTTAGGAGAGCATTGAGAGCAAAAAGAGTGAAAAAGGAATGAAAATCGAAAAATCAGAGCAAGGTACAGTGGCCACATGGGTTGGACCCTCCCATACGAGCTGGGCATACGGCCGTGTGAGCCACACGGGCTTCTACATGACCATGTGCCAAACCGTGTGGATTTTGCAATTTGTATTCAAAACACGTAGAAAAACGTAATTTTTAGGTTTTTCGAGCATTCTAAAACCTATATATACTAGATATAAGAAAATGGGAGTAAACTGTCATATAATATTGAAGAAAACAACTCAAAAAACACAATTGAAGCCGACTCTGAAATAGATTTCCATCAAGATTGAAGATCTCCTCTTGATTTCTTTGAAGTTAATTATGAGTTTCTTCATTTCTTGTAGATTTACTGTCTTTTGGATGTTTTTATTTTCTATTATGAACTAACTTTCTAAATACCTAGGGAAGATGAACCCTATGATGAATTCTATCTTTTGATTTTTGTTTTACGGAATAAATACTTGGATCTTGTTCTCAATTATGTGTACTTAATCCTTAGTTTAATATTTCTAGGCTATTAATTAATGTTTGATGTGCTTAAATCAGAGGAGGAATAAACCCTATTTAAGAGTAGATCTAGCGTAATTGAGTGAATTTGCATGCAATCCTCAAAATAAGACAACATAAATCTACCGGATTAGAGTCATATCTAATAGGAGATCCAAAAAGCGAGTTGATGCGATTATAAGAGTTTTAATTAGAAAGAAATTTCAATTAATCAATCTATAGTCAGTTGCTCTTAGTCTTGAAGAGAGATATTAAAATAATTTAGGGTTTTTTACAGATCAAAATGCTAAGTAAAAAAAAATGTTTAATTTAGATTGATAATGACAGATGAAATCTAGGTGGATTCTTCGTGGATATTGTTCCGCTTCTTGGTTGTTAATCGTTTATTTCCCTACTTTGTTCTTTGACGTGTTCTTTATTTAGTTAATTTTAGTTTAATCAATCACTCCAATTTGTCCGTTAAATAATAAAAGACAATAATTACTAATATTTTTAGTTCTTGTGGGAACGATATCTTTTATCACCGTAGCTATACTATTAATTGATAGGTGTACTTGCCTTAGTCAGATTTATAGTTAGTCTATGACTGCATCAAATTAGTTAATCCATAAATCAATATAAACCACGATTAAATTATGAACCACGGTTCAATAAATTTTTACTATATTTAGGCCAAATTTAAAAAAAAAAACATTTTTTTTTCTTTCCAAATCCCTTGAAGAAACTGTTGTCTTGCTAACTTAAAATGTGCATATCCCCAATTTTCTTTTTCTTTTTTTTTTTTTTTTTTTATAAAAAAGACCCAAACTATTTTTCATTCCAAATCCTATTTAGATGAGTTTCCCAAAATTTCCTTACCCTTATTTTTGGATCCCATTGATCTTTCCTCCTCCAAAACAATATCAGAATCTTCCCTTTCAAGCTGGGTCAACACCTTAAATCAAGATCCCGAAAAATCCTCTCTTGGGATATTCTTTCCAAGTTTACGCGATTCTCGTGATTGCCAACTGTTTTTTCGCTCCACTAGCATCCAAGGTCCAAACGGTCCTTCATCCACCATTGTACCAGCATCCGCCATAGCCATATATGTCATTGAATCTTTCCTTACCGGATTAGTCACAACCCTTTTCGCCTGTGTTCAAGTTCCCTTAAAATGGTCTTACCGCCCACAAGAGAAACGAACCATGGACAGAGATTCATATTCGCTGCACTAAATATTTCCATTAACTAAAACCTACGAAAGCAATGGTTTTTCCAGATTAACGTAAACAACCATACGAGCATATCTACCTCTCGCTTTGCTATTTGTATTAAAGTTCAATTTTGTAAGTTTTCCTACCATTCCACCAATTTCTCACAGTATCCTCTTTTCCTACATATGTCCTGGAAGACTTGGGAATCGAATCCAGGTCATCACCACACTCGGGCAAGGTTGTGCGGGATTGAACTCTATTGTCCAAGGTTGTACAGTCAGATATTGTCCGCAAATGATCCATGATCCTAATTAGTACGCTAGTGATGGTGATTGTTTTTTTGTGTTAAATAGATCCCAACACAATAATCACATTAAACTACTTAAAAAATAATGGTTCTCCGCAAATGCAAACAGTTGTAGACCTCATTTCTATCGAAAGCTAACTTTACAATGGAATCAGTTTTTGTGTTCTCTTGCTTAAAAACATATAAAAGTTCCCATTGCATCATTCCCACCAAAATATGTTGAATATGCCTGATAAGTGGTTAATAAAAAGGCCTTCAGAACTTTTCTTTAATAGACTGAATAACCTTCAAACTATCCGATCGAATTGACACTTTCTCCCATCTCCTGTTATGGATAACAATCAAGCCATCTAGGATACCCCATAGCTCTGCGTTAAATACAAAACAAAGTCCTAAACTCCTATTAAAATCGAGAATCCACTGACCATGGCTATCCTTTACCGCTTCTTCTATCGCAGCCTCACCAGAGTCCACCTTGACCGCTCCATCAGAACGTAACTAGAACCAGTTCCCTGAAGAAGGTGATGTGGCCTGTATGTTTGCCGGACTGGTATGGTCGGCCTTGTGTGCGCAAGTACATTGCAAGGCCCATTTGTTGGAATATCTGATTATTTCGTTAGCACTCCATGATGTATCCTGAAAAATGAAGAGATTTTTGTTTTTCCATATACGTCAAGCGACTAGTCCAAAGAAACATGGTCATTCAATATCCTTCAAGAAAAAGTTATGTTTATTCTCCAAATTAGCCGTAAGCCATTCCTGTACGTCTCTGGAAAAGAAACAACCATGTTTGTCAATTGAAATGATCTGCGACCAGACTCTTTTGGCTGTAGGGCAATCTCTAATGACATGAATAATATCTTCCGAATTATGCCGACAAATCTAACAAAGATCATCCCCCTTGATACCCCTCCTCACCCGCTCTACTTGGGTGAGTAATCTATGTTGAAGAATGAGCCAAATGAACATTCGAACTTTTTGAGGACCTTGGAACTTTCACACCAAATTCTAATATACTCTCCCTCTCCCCAAATTTAAAAAATGAGGTTAAAAATCTCCAACATATCCTGTTTATTTATATTTTAATTTTTTTTTGATAAATTACAACAACAAAATAAAATCTAAACAATAAACACGATTGACACGACTCAAACCCAAATCACAATTGAACTTAACCAGAAAACCTTTACGTGTGTTTACCATATATATACACTTAATTTAGCCAACCTAATTAACTCTCAAATATTGAAACGGCCGTTTTTTCCTTTTTCACTTTTTTCAAGATAAAATAACTGTTATTTTATTTTATAATAAACGGCTGTCTTTTCTTCTTACCAAACTCCAAAGGTCTGCTATTATTTAATTTTGTCATTTCTTGCATGAACCCAGAAAAACCAGCCAAGCAAAGGAAACAGAAACAGAAACAGAAACATCACATTATACTCGCTTCCCTGCAAAACTAGTTCTTATTTCTTTGACAAAACAACACAGTGCACGTGTATTCTAACCCATGTTTTCTTCTTTTCTAGACTGCTATATAATCCCCTTTGGTTACATCTTCTATATGCACAGTGCAAATAAAAGGTTTATTCAGAGAGCTTTTACTTTTGGGGTTTTGAAATTTCGCAGGAAATGGGTGACCAGAAAGACAACAAGGACATCAAGGATTCACCTGGTCCTATCCCTGAAGGTTGGGTTTTGAATACCAAGTTCAAAAAAGATGGTATTGAAGTCAAGGTATATATTGAAAAATATGGTATAAAATATATGTATATTTATATTTGATATCTTACAGAGAAATATGGCATATTTGAGTCATCAAATCATTTGGATTAATGAACTCAGCATTGGATATGGTGTTCAAACCATCTCTAAGATGCGAGATCGATCTGTAGCAATTATAAAAAATATGGTATAAAATATAAAAAAACATGGTATAAAATATAAGTATATGTGCATTTAGCCTGTATGGTAGTTTAATAGTGTGTGTGAGTTTTACTTAAAGAATATAAAAAAATATTTGGATTTATTAACAATAACAATTATTGAGAAAATTGCAGAGCTACTTATGTCCAGCCACTGAACAAGAATTCTACACTTATGAAGATCTTATGAGATATGTGAGGTATGCCAAAGCTGCCAAGCTTTCCATCTATAGTCCTGTAAGTCTTTACTTCTTCTTTATTTCCTTATTTATTCTTTTGGATTAATATTGATCGAGTTTTGGATAAAAATTTTATGAATTTATGTTTGATTTGACTTAACAAGACTTGGCTTGTGAACCTGTATAGAAAATGTTAAATGCATACATATTTATTTATTATGATTATTTTCACATATGTTTAAAATGTATTTGGCTCATTACTCATTTGTATATATCATTTTTTGACAGGATTTTGAGGCAAACATGAAGGAAGAAGGCCAAAGCTAGTCTTCATTTTGGAGAAGAACATGAAGATGAAGATAAAAAAAATGAGCCAGCTTGAGTGAAATCTGCAGCAAAATGTTGTTTAATTCAATAAATGTTGATGGATTGTGTTTCCATTTTGCCATATTTGGGTCAGTTTGATTTTCATTTTATTGTATGTTGTGAGTTTAATGGTAAAGTTTGCTTTTGGTTTTAGTTGAAATTGTTTTCCATTGTTACTTTCAAATAAAACAAAATTAAAAGAGGGTTTTGAAATTAAAAATTAAAATTAAAATTAAAATTAAAACTAAAACTAAAAGTATGTAAAGAAAGATCCTAACTAAAATTTAATAAAAATCGATACCTCAAAATTTAATCAAATGTAAAATTTCAGTTTCGATTTATAAGTTGCATCATTTATGTAAAGAAAATTTAAATATTTTACTATAAATTGGTTATAGTTATTGTCGAACGCATAACAATCAATTTATTCGTATATATTTTTTATAACTAAAATGATCACCATTAATTACTTTTCTTATCAATAAATAATCTTATAATAAACGTTTAGAATTTAATTTGTCAACAACATTAAAAATGAAAGAAACACAATTGGCTAATGAATAAACAAATAAAATTTATTTAGATTATTCACCAAAAAAAAAATTATTTTGATTATGTCAGATATCCACATAACATGAACTGAAAACTTAACTTATAACCTTTCATGCTACTCATTTGATTATCTTTGGTGCGAGGGATTTTCAAATTTGCCTAGACAATTTGTAAGTTCAAGATCATGCTTGTAGTAGGAGAGATTTGTAGTAAAAAGAGTTGGATTGGGTGTTGGTGAATCCGCTTTGGATTAGCATGTTACCTCAGAATTTCGAAGGCAGTGGTAGAAGTTTCGTTACAGTATGTTCTCCCAGCTGAGGCTCGGGAAAATTTGGTAAAGGAAATTACTAATGAGGAGATTAAAGATGTTATATTTGAGCAAGGTAATAACATGGCTCTAGGCCTTGATGGATATTCATCCGTATTTTCCAAAGCAGCTTGGTCTATTGTTCGGCAAGATTTCATTGTAAGATACTTCTTCCAAACATAAAAAATTCTCCCTGCTTTCAATTCCACCATTGTTGTTCTTGTTCCTGAGTGTCAAAGTCCTAATTCTATTAAAGTCTTTAGACCTAACCGCTCGCTGACTTATGTTCACAACTAATATTTTTATGGTCAGTTGATTTTAAGATTGCAATCTTTAATTTTCTAATAGCTTGTTTTTGCTCAGTAAAATTTCAAGTTAAAACTTATATAGTACGCCCCAGATTACACGCTTCACACGTGTGAGTTGGCGAGAGACAAATTATTATATATAATTATAACAAAAATAACTCGATTCAGAATCCAACCCGATTAATCCTCGATATAATAAAATTTTAGAGACCCATTTAAGAGGATGGCACTGCATATCATCATTTTGGGGTCTTCTTCCTCTCTGTTTCTTGAAACTCCCTTTTCATTCTCGCTTCTGTTAATACTGTGTATCAACCGTTTTAAACCAAGATAATGGTTAAAAGACTCTCTCCAGATTTCGCTGGCATGATCTCTTCTAGTTAGAGTACCTTTGTACAAGGTAGAAGCATCATTGATAACACGTTATTGGCACATGAATTAGTCAAAGGCTATGGTAGAAGTACCCTCTCTCCCAGATGTGCTCTTAAGATCGATCTTCAAAAAGACTTTAATTCTCTTAACTGGGAGTGTTTACTTGTTGTTCTAGATGCTAAAGGAATGTCAAAACAGTTTATTGGTTGGATTGAAGCATGGATCACCACACCTAGATTTTCTATTTCTTTTAATGGTGGTTTGATTGAATTTTTTTAAGGTAGCAAGGGGCTATACGAACTTTGTTGCAAGGAGATGGAAACAATAGTTCACTTGTTCTATGGATGTAATTTCTGATAGATAGTTTGGAAAAGTATCCTTGATCTCTATCATATTCAGAATCAGAAGGAAGCAATGGACAAAATCAAGAACTTCAATGGGCTTGAACCAAGTTGAAAGAGAAGAGTTTACTTACTGTATCTTGAAACTAGCTTGTACTTCTTTTGTTTATTTGGTTTGGAAGGAAAGGAACCAAAGGAAATTTAGGGGACTGTCTAGTAATGAGCAACTAATTGTTATAAATGTAAAAAGAGTTGTCCAAATTAGATTACAGTGTAGAGGGTTTTTTTTTTTTTTTTTTTTTTTTGTCAATCAGCATTTCATTCAAAGCAAGAGAAAAACTCAAGTCACCAATACAAAGCAACCAAGAAAGAACAGAAACCAGAAAACTTACATAAGTGGGGCTGGTAGGCCGACTTTGTTCAAAATATGGACCAAAGAAAGTGTTGGTTGGCATAATCAGTTAAAAAAATATATATCTTTCCTATAATAAAAAGCGAATCAATCAACCGTTAAATTAGCAGATCGTCTTACAAACTCAAAATGCATACGGGGAATTCTGCTTAAGATAGAATCTAATTTTTGCATGATAGACTTGAGTTTCCAATAGCTACCTTTATTCCTCTTCAAGATCTCTTTATACACAATCATTGAATCTGTAGTGAAAATAATTTTTTGATATCCTTGCTTTAAAGCAAGATTCCATTATTTCAGGAGAGTCAACAAAAATCTTTGAGACATATTTTTAATTTTTCAATATCATATTTTTCAATATTTATCATTTCAATTAAAATTTCATTTAATTTTTATTTTTTTATAAATATATTTTTATATATTATTTCATCTATATCGTGAATATATCATAATTTAATATTAAATTAAATTCAAATTAAAAAAATACATATTTTAAAGTCGACCCACTTGGTATAGTTGCTTTTTGTTTTTGTCATAGTTCCTCGTAATAATGTTTCCACTATATGTGGTACAATCACGTGTTCCACATGAAGTGCTTGTATTTTGACAATAATCAAAACAATTAAATAATCACTAAATAATTATGAATTTTATTATTTAATATTTATATATTTTATCAATTTAATTATTATATTTTTAATTAAATTTGAACTTGACCTTTTAAAATATTCAAATTTCACCATCAATCTTAAAAAAAAAAAACTCTTTATTAACAATTTTTGGTTAACTAAATTCATTGAATAAAAAGATTCATCATACTTATAAATAAAAATTCTGAGTAAAAGATTTTTTCTGTTTTAAAGGACCTTTATTAAATAAATTATTTAACAATTAAATTTTAAATATTATTTTTTATTAAATAGACAATAAAATATATATTATTTAAGTTTTAAATATCAAGTTTTAATTATAATATATATTTATAATTCAATAAATATAATATATTATTTTTATATTAATTATATATTATCTAAGAATTATTATTGTTAATTTATTGATTTATAAAGATAAGAAAAAAAAATAAAATTGAAGAACAAAGAGTATTAATTTACAATATATCATTTTTTTTTATTACGCAAATGATTTAATAATGATTAGGAAATATTTAATTATAATATATTAATTATTAAAATAATTAATATATTTTAATTATGCTTATCAATTACTATTTTGAATATCGTTATTTTGCATTAATTATAAAGTAAAATTATATTATTTAATAAATTACAAAATTTAAACATATAAAATGAGGTGCGAGCTATATGATATTAAAAAATAGTAATAATTATATTTTAAACCCTAGACTCTAAAATAAATAAATAAAAAATAAATCTAACTGATGGTGGCTATATGCAACAATCCCAGATTCTAAACCTAAAATGAAATTTGTATAAAAAAGTGACAGACTCTGTAAAACATTGTTTGCTGGAAATTCTGGCAACTGACCCATAAGTTGGAAGTTAAATGAAATGTCAATGCTTTGAATTTTTGGCAATAAGAGAATTCCGGTTGGAAAATGCCCATTCAAATTGCAACCACTCAAACTGAGAGAAACCAGACGAGAGGAATTTGCCAAGAAATTGGGAGGTAAATAAGAGATTGGGTTCCCATCAAGGATAAGTTTGGAAAGAAAAGAGAGCCTTGAGAGTGAAGAACATAATGGACCTTTTAAACCACAGGTGTACAGACTCAGCACACGTAGGTTGGAAAGTACTAAAGATGTGGTTTCACACCATTTAGTACTTTGGGTTGAAATGTCCACACCATCCAAATAAAGCTCCGTGAGAAACTTCAAATTCTTGATAAATGTCTTGGAGTTTGGTTTCTCTAATTTCAGAGATGGTAAAGGATAATCATAACCATTTCTCCAATAGCAACTACCTTGATTTGATAGATCAAGAGAGACTAACCTTGTTAAGAATGATATCTCCACTGGAATTTGGCCGTGGAAACATGAGTCTGAAAGGTTGAGATGAGTTAGATTTGGGAGTCTATCAAATCCACATGAAAGCAAAGTGGTATTAATGTTGTTTTCAGCAAGATTAAGGTGTTGAAGAAAATGGAGATAAAAAATTTCTGGAAAGGTTTTTGTTACTAAGATCAAGCTCAATGACATGACCAAGGGCATCACAACTAACTCCTTCCCAAGAGCAACAATCAGTTTTGAGATCCCAGAGGTTAAATTTGGAAGAGAAAGTAGAATTAGGGGCATAGTAAAGATGATGTTGCAATTGGAGCAGAGATCTCTGGTCATCAAGGCATTGCTTTGGGAGATGAGTTTGAGGAGGTGAAAAAGACAATGCAAGAGAAAGGAAGCATGAGAAGAAAAAGAGTGAAATAAGGAAAGGAAGATTCTTCATGTTTGCTGGCTGTGAAGGAAGATTGTTTTCATACAACTTATTTATAGACAAATTTAACCATTAAGCCACACATTCATGATTTATTTTCGAGAAATAAAAATGTAAACTGATAGAGTTGTGTAACCCGAATTCCGTCATTTGTTAAAAAGTAAAATATAAAAGCAAAATAAGGAGATTTGTGAGGAAGAAAGAGTGAAGGCAAAATACGGATAATACCGCACAAGTGAAAATCCATATAGAACTACACTTCTTCTATTTGATATTTATTAAATAGAGTTTTTCAACCTTTAAATAGAAGTAGTTGGAACTACTCTTATATTATTCATTTTCAACATTAGTTAATTTCTTTTTCTTTGTCCGTGGTTTTTCCCGAAAAGATTTTCTACGTAAATCTGTATTCTTATTTTTTTTATTACTTTGTGATCGTTCTACTGTCATTATCGACGTTAATTTTAACATAAACAATGACTAACAAAAGCAATCCCACTACTATAATGGCCAGCAATATACAATTCAAAAGCTAAACTGATCAAATAGATTAATCTAACATATTTACCTGAAGCTTACCTTCCATGGTCAAGTAAGGGATGATGATAATAAATATAACATATAATAATTTTGGAATAGTTTATTCTTAGTTCTAATGCATGAATTTCCTATTCTTAGTCTTTTCTTTAATTTGGGCTTGTTTCACACTTTCCTCTACGTGGTCTTTGTATATATATTTTGTTAATTCGTGCAGTCCTTTTGCCCGAATGTTACTCACTGCAAATATTCTCATCAGAGCTTGTCATTAATGGATGGCTTGTTTTGGACGAAAAACATGAGAAATGACTACCAAATTTAATTCTCATTATATCATGCTTACAATTTTAAAATAATAATATATATATATATATAGTGGGAAGCATCCATCAAATTAACAAAGAGAAAGTGGAAGTGAAAATAAAAATGACTAATTACGAACAAATTTAATTTGCTTTATGTCCTTTTGCTATTTTGTTTAATTCTAATCGTGGACCTTTGAGATTTGATTCCCTAGCATTTTTTTTTTAAATTATAAATTTAATCATTTATGTGTAGTTTAAATTATATTTTTGTCACTAAATTTTAAAAAAAATTATGATATGATTATTAAAATTAATGATTTATTAAATTTCGATCAATAAATTTTTCAAAATTTGATTACGAAACATAATTTAAATTATAGAGTAAATACATATTTCACCTTTCTTCTTAATGGTATAAACAAAGTTATTGGAGTTTCATGCCTGACTCACCAAATAATTAGAGTCATATTTTATCATTAGATCATATGGCTGCCCATAGGTCTTAGTTTATGTACACATAAATCATATGGCTGTCAAGAGGTCTTAAGTTAGATATTACTATTTCTACATACTTTAAATGTTCAAATAAAATTACTATAATTACTAAACTCATGTGATGGCATGATGATTAAAGGTGTTTGCTGTCTCAAGTGTGGTTTGGGTTCAAGTTGCGTTTGTTGTTCGGATTTTGTCTTGTTATTATAATTCACAAAAAAAATTACTATAATTAATGTTGCTTGAGTCTTAATTCGATTGACATTGATATTGTTGCTAATGCAAGAGGACGTGGGTATGAGTACACTAAAGCACATTACCTTCCTATTTAAAGGTTGGATATTTCTAAGCATTACATCAAAAAAAGCATATATAATAAAAACTTATAAAGAAATTAATGTTCAAAAAATTATAATTATTTGAAGATTTTCTATAGCACCCAAAAAGATCAAATTAATTTATATATTATAAAACTATTTTTTTTATAAATACATTATCACTTGTTTTCTTAAGTGTGAGATACATTGAGTTAATTTTTTTTTTTTTTAATAAATGGGGGAGGTGAATGAAATTACTTGGAATCGAACCCAAATTTTATGCATACAACATAATACTCTTATTATTGGGTTAAGAGATTGTTGAGAACCGTGAGATACACATAGTTATTTTATTTAATAATTAAATGGTACTGAATTAGTTTGCATATATTTTTAACATTTTTTTTTTGTAAAAAAAAAAATTAAAAATGATAGAAATACAAATTTAAAATATTAGCATACTGTCTAAATTTATTTCAAAATAAATCAAACTAAGCTATTATTAAATATATAAGCATTGGTCATTAACAATAGGGTCTGTTCATTATTTTTAATGGTAATAGCAAATGATATGCCAGAGTATTCGCTTGTCGCAATTTTAAGCTTCCACGTAAGATTGTTTCTTAAAGTGATTGTGTATCTCGTTTTATATAATATACTGATTACTGATTTCCTAACATTTTTCTTAATACAAATTCCAACATATTTTGATTTCCCTAAACCTTCTCAACATGAGAGTCATCAACTAGTTATATTTTAATTCGACATTGATCGAGTTAAATCGATTAATAGTAAATTTTTTATTGAATCGGGAAGGTCGTCGTATTCTTGCAAATTTGAAACACTAGGAATATAACATTTAACCATATGAACGGTCACCTCATTATGAATTCTTGTAATATGATGGTTTCTCACACTTCACCTCCTTATCAGGATTTGATGCAATAAACATAACTCAACCAAACTGCTATTTTCTCTCTCACCGGCCAAAAATAACTCCACCAGTAATGCGTTATCACATTCAACCTGTATATGTCTAAATCCCTTATCTCAAGCCATGATTAAACCTTCCAATACTACCCTTGCTTCTATTTTAAAGACAACTTCTTAGTCATAATGCATTAATAGTAATAATAATAATATATTAAGAATTAATTTGCTTAATACAACTTCTTAGTCATAATGCATGAATCATTTATTCTTAATCTTAACATTAATTTGTTCCATTCACACTTAATTTGCTTTATGTCTTTCATTTTGTCATTTAGTTAATCTTAATAAGGAAATTGGATTTTCAGCTTAAACTGATTTTTGGGACATTGTACACTTTTTGAAATTAAATTATGGAACATCTTTGATGAATTACTTGTCCTTCTCAGTAAAGGGTTCAAAAAAAGCTACAATTCAATCTGATAATTGGGAGTAAGATTTTGGCATTACAATGCTTAGAAGGGTTTGACAACTTTTAAACACAGAATGTCAATGGTGGCAACTGCACACGCCTAGGGAACAAAACTTAATCGTGGATCACTTAGCCAAATTAGGTCTATCTTGAAAATCAAGCTTTCAAGTACTTGATTGCATTCCTGATGAAACCTTAGATCTCCTCTCACATGACAAAATGAAAAGCAATTCTGGCATGTTGTTAGTTCTTGTACTTTGGAAAAATTTAAGATTTACTCTGTGTATTTTAAAAAGTTAAAAATTAAATCCTCTAATAAGTGTTAAAAGTAATATGTTTTAATCATATCCTTAACATGTTTTGGGTGATTATCTGATGTCAATTGTGAATTTCATACTTCTAATCCTTTAACTTCATGTTTTAATACTTAATAAAGCACTTGGGAGCAAAATAAGTGAAAAACGAGTGAAAATCGGAGCGTCGTAACAAGCTGAAGGATCCATACAAGCTGCACCATTTCACACGGCCAAACCACACGAGCGTGTGGTAGGCCATGTTGATTTCATGAGATTTCACACTAAACAGCCAAAAATCAGGATTTATAGTTTTTTCGAGCATTTTAAAACGTATATATAGCAAAAATTAGAATATAGGAGAGAGCTGTCAAAGAATACTCAAGAAAATGACTCAAAAAATACCATTGAAGATGACTCCAAAACATATTTCCGTCAAAATTGAAGATTTCCAGTTGATTTCTTAAAAAGTTATCATGAGTTTCTTGTATTCTTTCAGTTAGACTGTATCTTTGATTTTTCTCTTCTCGAGCGTGAATTAATTTTCTAAATATCAAGGGAAAATGAACTCTCAATTATCAATTGCTCTTTAAGAAATTAACATGTTACTTTTAATACTTATCAACTGTTGTTTTGACAATAGTAACAGAATTACCTCAAAATAAATATATGAACGGTTTCATTTCAAAAGAATAACTTTCTAGTGTTTTAGATTGTTTGCCAACTCTGGAAAGCAGACGACATTGTAAGACATCATTTCTTTCATTATATTTTAATTATATTTTATATATAAATTAATACAAAACAAGTGTCAGGCTATACTAAAACCCGACTCAACAGATCCACCCATTACACCTGATCCTAAAGCCCAACACGTATTTTATAAAATATATAGCCCAAAAGCCCAAACAAGAAGGACAAATTTTATCGTACTTTGGGTGGTTTTCTACTTAAAATGATTCAATGCCACCACTTGCATGCAATGACTTGAACTTGAAAGGAAAGAGGTCATTTACCTGTGACAAAATAAGAAACACAATTCAAACCACCATGAATATAACTTCTCATAAGCATACAAATCTGAGAATATTGCATAGGAAAAACTCACTCACTGTGGAACCACTCCTGCTGGTTAAATAAAGGAATTGCAATGTTGTATGATCCAAAATTAGTTTGTAACATCAACCTTTTCAAAATATAAAGACTATAGTTTCAAAAGGAAATGCTTACCTCTTGACTTTGATACATGAATTCTGACACAGTCACCTACATCTTCTTCTGTTTCTTTTCCCATATTTTTTGAACTTGTCAACCCATTTGTTTCCCAACTCTTTCAGCACTGTATATCCGATGCATAGCCCAACGACCAAACCACTACCATAACCTATTAAAACAATTTTCCAAGAAGACAGCATATAACCATGATTGTTCCTCTTTCCCTGGAGGCGGTGGCATTGGAAGACCAACTTCACTGCATTTCTTGGACAATGGTGGACTGCATAATTTTGGATTCCCAAAGTAAGAATCATTTGAAAATGTACTGAATTGGTTGCCTTGCGGTATGCTTTCTTCGAGTGGGTTGTAAGACAAGTTCAGTACCTCTAGGAAAGTTAGAGTTGTAAGTGTGGAGGAATCTTCCCTGAAAGTTTGTTTCGTGAGAGATCCAAAGATTCGAGATCTTTTAGATCTTGAAGTGGTACTGGGATTTCACCAGAGAAGCCGTTGTTGGATAAGTTCATCACTCTGAGTGACCTAGCATTTGTATTTCTTCTGGTATTCTCCCATGTAAACTATTTCTGGAAAGGTCAAGACAAGTAAGAGTGGAATGTCTCCTTGGCTAATGATCTGGGCAACTTCCCTTCCAATCTATTCTCACTAACTTTGAGAAACCATAGTTTGGTTGCTTTTGAGAATTTTGGTAAGGTTCCATTGAAGTTATTTCCTTGCAAACCCAACGAATTCAGAGCACTCATATTGCCCAAACAATTAGGAATTGGACCACTCAAATTGTTATAAGATGCATTGAAAGTGCGAAGTTGACTCATATTGTCCAAGCAATGTGGAATTGGACCACTTAAATTATTATAAGATGTATCGAAATACTTAAGCTGACACATATTGCATAAGCAATTTGGAATTGGACCACTCCAATTGCTATAAGATGCAATGAAATAGAGAAGCTGACTCATATTGCAAATATGTCTAAGTAAAGAGACCTGTGAAAAAGTTGAACTCTGGTAGGGTAAAAGTTGGTCCAAAGATGAGAAATGGTTATTTGCAAGATTCAGATCGTACAAACTTTTCTTCAACAACCAATTAGGCACAACACCAAGGATATGATTGCTAGAAAGATCTAACTCAACCAACTTGTATTGTGTTTTGATGAATTCCGGAAATTCAGTAAGGTTGCATGACCTTAGGCTTAGGCTCTCTAATAGGGGAAAAGTAAGTCTTCCGTTGTCAGTTTCAGTTAACAAGTTTATGTTGGACAGCGTCAGATCTCTCAAGTTATTCAGTTGGACAGACATGTCAAGCTTCATAAAACTAAAGCTATCTCCTTCAATATAAAGCCATTCAAGCCATGGAAGTTGAAGGATTGACTTTGGGATGGGTCCTGTTAAATAATTATTGCCTATATATATAGTACTTCAATCAAAGAAGAAGATGGATTGGGGAACTCATCAATTTTCCCAACCAATTGATTGTCTCCAAGATACAAGGTCTTCAACGATGGAAGAATAAATAAAGAAGTATGCATTGATCCAAAAAGCTTGTTAAATAATAGTCGTCGTACCAGGCGAAGTATGGGTCAAGAATTTTGTAATATCTCAGATAACAAGAACCTTGATTTGATAGATCAAGAGAGACTAACCTTGTTAAGAATGATATCTCCATTGGAATTTGGCCGTGGTCTTTGTATATTTTGTTAATTTGTGCAGTCCTCTTGCCCCAATGTTACTCACTGCAAATATTCTCTTTATTGGTCCATTTTTTTTTAAAAGAAAAACATTTTCATCAGAGCTAGGCATTAATGAATGGCTTGTTTTGGACGCAAAACATGAGAAATAATTACGAACAAAAGTAATTCTCGTTGTATAATGCTTACCAATTTTAAATTAAAAAAAAAATAGTGGGAAACATCCATCAAATTAACCAAGAGAAAGTGGAAGTGAAAATGAAAATGACTACTTACGAATAAATTTAATTTGCTTTATCTTGTTTATGTTTCGCACTTAATTTGCATTATGTCCTTTTGCCATTTTGTTAATTCTAATTGTGTGGAATTTGAGACTTGATTACTTAGTATTTTTTTATAAACTACAGATTTAGTTATTTATGTATAATTTAAATTATGTTTTAGTTATTAAATTTTTAAAAAGTTATGATATATTTATTAACATTATTAATTTATTAAAATTTTGATGATTGAATTTTTTTAAAATCTGATCACAAAATATAATTTAAATCATGCATTAATAACTAAATACATATCTTATTTTCCTCCTTAATAGTATGGAATAAAGTTATTGGAGTTTGATCCTTAGTCACCAAGTAATTATAGTCTATGAATACATAAATCTTCTAATTCTAGTTTTCGTCATTAAAAGGATAAAATGATAGCAATAATAATATAGTCGAAGCTCCATCGGAGCCATCATTACGGATGATAATTCTAAGTAAAATATTGACAAACTTTTATGAAATTATTTTTGTAAACCTTGTTTTTAGTGGAACAAAAATAAATTAAATATATTTATTACAAAATATTATAGTAACATTTTTATTTGACAATCATATTTTATTTTATAATAAATAATATTTTCTAATAATTACTATCATCTATAAACTTAATAATAAACAATGTCTTATTAAAATTTAACTTAAATTACATATATTACACTATGAGGGTGAATATTGACACATTTGAGTTGAAAAGGATAAATGAAACTAAATATGATTTAAATAATTTACTCATATTTTTATAATTAAAATTTTATATTTTATACTATAAAACATTTATTATTGAATATTTATAAAACGTGATATAATTTTCTCATTAAAATATTAATATAAATATTTTTCATTAATATATTAAGAATATTATTTAAATATAAATTTAAAATTATTATTATTAAAATTTTGTCATTTTAAAATTTTAAATTTTCAAAATTTTTAAATTAATAAAAATAAAATTACTCTTTACCCTTTAAATTCCCCTTAACCCAACCATCAATCCACTACCATAACCTATCAACACAATTTTCCAAGTAAACAAACCATGTAACCATGACTTTTCATCTTCACCTGGAGGTGGTGGCACCAGAAGACCAACTTCATTGCATTTTCTTGGCAATGGCAGTCCACACAATTTTCGATTCCCATGGTAAGTCATTTCTAAATACTGTTAAGGGCAAGATGTAAAGATTGAGACTGACACTCGGAAATGCCACCTGCAGATTGCTTGTTTAATTACTTAAATTATTTGGTTTGACAATTTAATAAAAAAATTTGGACTTATTTATATGTTGTTTTATTGGATTCTGTCAAGATTTGATGATTTGACCAAAATTACTGGATCATGACTAGATCAATCGGTCAAATTAATTGGATTGAGAACTAATTGGTATAGTAACACAAATAAAGGGGTTGAACTGATTGAATCAAAAATTGCTTTAAATTGGTAAAAATCAAAACTAAGACAAAAGTCGACACTTAAACAGATTGAACCGATTTAATAAAATCTATATCTTTTTAATTTAATTATTTTTGGTTCAGAAGTTGAATAGATCGAATTGGATGAATCGAAAATGGATAGTTTAACCAATTCAACCATCTCTTCAATTATTAAAACACTAGATGTGGAACTCTAATATTGTGCCACATCATCACTTGTATAAATTTTCTAGATATAATGTAGCACAATCTTAAAGTGTCGTACAATCAAACTTTTATACTTTTCAACTTCAGGGATCAAAATGAATGTAGTTGTCAAGTTCAAGTGCTAAAGTACAGGGATTTAATATCAAATTCTATAGAAGTAAGGGGACTAGCAGAATATTTAACCTTTAAATACAAAACAAAAACTACTTTTTGGAGGCCAAGCATGATTTAATTACCACAACCATCAATGTTTAATTACGGTACTCTTGGGTATGGTTTCTTTGTTTTGTGGCAAACATAAAGAAAGAAGGCCATCTAAGACTCAAGAGAGAAGCCCAAAAAGCTAGTCTTCATTTGGAGAACAACATGGACATGAAGATTAAGAGTAGCATGAGTGAAATTTAAAGCAAAATGTTATGTTTAATTAATGAATGCAAATGGATTATTGTATTTCAATTACATCCCATAAACCGATTTCTACTTTGAAATAAAGTCTTCAACTCTTACGAAGGTACCTTCAGTATGCATGTAGGATCAATGACAGTTAAATTAGGAATCTGAATCTGGTTCTGGATGAAGCAGGGTATTTGGAATTGTGAAGGAGATGTCCGACAAGTCCAAATTTGACGTTCATTAACAATAGGATGCAGCACGGCTTACTAATCTTAGATACCAAACTGCAGTCTGCAACCCCTATTTTCTTCTTAGATGCTTAGCCTGTACATTAGAATGTAAAGCTTCTCATTTCATACGCATAGACTAAATTTAGAAAGCATTGAAGAAGAAGTAAATGACAATTTGAAGGGTAAAAAATTATGCTCATATACGTATTCATAATAAAGTTTTACCATTTCTTCAAAGATAAACTCAACCATCTTTGCTTCAGCTTGTCCTGTTGCTACTACCTTCTGCATTGCGAAATGGTAACATGAAATAAATAACATACCCCAGAAAACGAATGCCAATTCTACATGAATAAATATGATATGATAGTGAACTTTGTCAAGAGATGCAAAAAATGAGGTTAAGAGATTCCAAGGATATGTGTATATACCATAGTTTTCATATTTTTCAATTTGGATTTTGCAAATTCTACAACAACATTATGATTTTGAATCCATCCATATATAGTACAAATACATGTAATGTTTGTATATAACCGTTGTGATATTGACATTATATTTTGTATATGTAATAAACCTAAAATAAATATATATATTTATATATTCACAATTTGCAACAACTATCATTTTAGATTTATAGACTCTAATTTCATAAGAAAATGCTTACCTGCTGTATTGAAAAATGACTTATGTGATGAAGTCACCGAGATCTTGTCTTGTTTATTTTCCCGTACCTTTTTAATTTGTTAACCCATTTGTTTCCCAAATCATTCAGCACTGTATATCCAATACATAACCCAACGACCACTCCACTACCATAACCTATCAACACAATTTTCCAAGTAGCCATAGCATATAACCATGATTCTTCATCTTCCCCTGAAGGTGGTGGGATTGGAAGACCAACTTCATCGCATTTCCTTGACAATGGCAGCCCACATAATTTTGGGTTCCCACAGTAAGAATCATTTGAAAATGTAATGAACTGATTGCTTTGTGGTATGCTCCCTTCAAGTTGGTTGTAAGACAAGTTAAATGCTGCCAAGAAAGTTAGACTTGTAAGCTGTGGAGGAATCTTCCCTGACAGCTTGTTTTGTGAGAGATCCAAAGACTCAAGTTCTTTTAGGTTTTCAAGTGCTATTGGGATTTCACCAGAGAAGCCATTGTTGGATAAGTTTAGCACCATGAGTGACTTGAGAATTTGTATTTCTTTTGGTATTCTCCCATGGAAATTATTGTTGGAAAGGTCAAGACAAGTTAGAATGGTTAAGACTTTTTTATAAAACAGTCCAACCCCTTTGTTGACAATTACCACAGAGTCCTGATAGTACTGCTCTTTTCTGTAATTCAGTTTAGCTCCTTCGTCATCACTTACCATCGCCATTGCCTTCAAACTTTGCAAAAATTCAAAGGACAAGTCACCTGAAAAGTTGTTAGAAGCAATATCCAGTATGCGTAGCTTTGGAAAACCACGTTTAGTGTCAAATTTTGTAATTGTACCATAAAATCGGTTGCCTCGTAGAATAAGAACCTTCAAGGAAGGTAACTTCTCCAACCAAAATGGGAACGTATCATGAACCATATTGTTTTCAAAGTTCAAAACCTCAAGTTTTGAGCAGTTGACCAATGATCTTGGTAGCTTCCCTTCCAATTTATTCCCACCGATTTTGAGTGACCTAAGCTGGGTACATTCTGGTAACGATCTTGACAACTTCCCTTCAAATCCATTCCCACTAACTTTGAGAAACATTAGTTGGATTGCTTTGGAAAATTTTGGTAAGATTCCACTAAAGTTATTTTTTTGCAGATCCAGTATCCACATCTTGTTGAAGTTTCCTATTGCCTGAGGTATTGGACCGGAAAGCCGGTTGTCTCGGAGGAACAAAGTTTCCAAGTTGCTCAAATTAGCAAATGAAGCTGGTATAGAACCATTGAGTTGATTTTGACTCAAATCTAGCGAAACCAATGATTTCAAGTTTCCTATCTCTTCTGGAATGGGGCCAAAAAGTTTATTTCCATGCAGGTTGAGAGTGGTCAGACTTGTCAAGTTTATAAGTGAGGCTGGGATGAAACCAGATAGATAGCTTTCATAAAGTACTATTTCATTGAGTGATTTCATATGCCCCAACTCAGAAGGGATCCATCCTGAAAGTTTATTGGTTTGCAAATATAGCAGTCTCAGGTTTTTCAGGTTTCCAAAAGTGGAAGGGATGGAACCTTTGAATTGGTTGGTGTCAAGGTAAAGTTCCTGCAAACTGCTAGGATTTCCCATTTCTGAAGGAATGCTTCCAGAAAGGGAATTATTGAACATATACAAGTAGGTCAGGTTGGCCAGGTTACACAAAGAAGAAGGAATGGAATCATTTAGAAAGTTATTTTGCAAGGCAAGCTCTTCAAGGGACTTTAGCTGACCTATTTCTTCAGGAATGGAACCATTAAACAAGTTCTGAACAAGGTGAAGGGCCTTGAGGTGAATAAGGTGACCGATTTGAGGTGGGATATTTCCAGACAAGTTATTATATGACAAATCAAGGTAAGTGAGTTTAGACAGTTGGTTGATTTGAGGTGGGATTGTGCCAAAAAGTCCATTGAAGCTAAGCTCTAACTCTTCAAGATTAGGCAAAGACGAAAATGGAAATGCATGAAAGCTACCTTTTACACCATAGCTCGTAAGATTGATTCTGGAAACACTGTTCCCCTTGCAGTGGATTCCAAACCAACCGCAGGGATTTGCATGTGTATTTCCAGGAGAGACCGTCCACGAACGCAAAACAGAACGGTTTGTGAGGAATTGAAGGCTTGCTTTCCAATTGAGCAGCACAAGTGCTTCAACGGTGGAGTTAGGCTCAACATAGGATGAAAACGCATGAAACGTAACAAAGAGGAGCAAGGAAGCAAGCAAGGTTACTCTCTTCATCATCGAAATAGTATTTAGGTATTGGTATTTGTAACTAAGTATGTTCATCTGCAACTTGTACATGCCTCAAGATTTATAGTGCTTGCTATTTGAATTTTAATCCAAAAAAAATGTGTCTGAACTGCCGGTTTGAAATTAAGTTAGGGCTAATTGAAAATGATGGTGATAGATTAGTAGAAATATGTTATAATATTAGGTATTTTTCAACTCTTTGGAAAAATGTTCCCATTCTAAAAGATTTTTCCCCCTTTTTATTTTCAAAGCTTATCAGACAAATTGAAACACAACGAGATTAGAGAAATTTTTATCGTGCTTTACACATTTAATTTTTATTTTCTCTTCAGTTATTAAAAAATGTACTGTCTCAAGTGATTCTTTGCTTCGAATTTTCAAGGTACCACCAACCTCGATTTTACTTTTGCTTGATGAAGATCGACAAGGGACTAGTTCTTCTTAATTATTGTGTTGTTTTGTAATAGTTTAATGATGTTTCTTTCTAAAAAATTATACATAAACTCTGATTTAATGTAAAATTGTATACATTAATTTTAATTTGGTGCAATTATATACGTGAAACTCTAATTGTGATTCAAATGTATATTTGAAATTTTAATTTTGATTTAATCATATACATTTAAAGAAATAAATACATCAATTTATTTTTATATTAGATAAATATAATTATACATGTGTGCAGTATATAAACATAAAATGATGTTATATCAATAATTATGTTAATAGTTTAAAAAAATTGGATCAAATCAAAATTTTATGTGTAAAAATACATAAAATCAAAATTCATGTATAAAATTAAACATTAAATCATAGTTCATGTATAATTTTAAGAATTATCCCTTCTTAAAATTAAGTGTAGGATATGATTAGGTGGTTTGATAAATATAAATTTTGATATTTTAAAAGTAAAGATTTAAAAGGTAATGTTAAAAAGAAATAAAATAAAATATTAAAAGAAATTATTAAGGGTTGATTTCTCTAAATTTTAACTCTTTTATGCTAATTGAAATAATGAAAGAGGAAAGAGATAAACATGACATATTGATGAAATAGGATTAAGTGAAATGTGTTCGTACACTTATTATTATTATTATTATTATTATTATTATATTTTATAATATCGTTATAATATTTAATTTAATTAATATTATCGTTTTTACATTAATCACAAATAAATTCACATTCTTAAAATACTGTTTGGCTTTTAATATGTTGAAATGTTTATTTCCAAAATATTTCAAATCAATTTAAACACGACAAGATAATGACCAAGAAAAGTCAATGATGGGTTACTTTGAGAAAAAAAGAAGAAGCTATTCTTAGTCTTGTTTTTAATTTCACAATTTTCTTTACGTCTTTGTGTATTTTTCTCTTTTGTTAATTTTAATTTTGAACAATAAACAACTTAATGTTGAGAGAAATTTCCTTTTCTGACTAGGCATTAATGGTTTATTTTTAAGCTAATTTAGAATGGCACTAAACTGAATATTTACATTTTTTTAAATATTTATCTTTAAATTTGAATCTGTATAATGCTTTAAAATTCAAATAATTTATATTTTTATAACCCTACCATAATATGATACTTGTCATTTTTTATTTTCACAATTTACTAAAATAAAATTTTTGAGCTTTAAATAATGTTAATATTCTAGATATATATAAGCACAACTTTGAAATCCAATCTATTTAAAGTATCTTTCCTTGTTGAATGGATTGGTTTGGATCAATTAATTGATTCCTTTTGATTGTGAAGA